>VBSM01001265.1:55470753-55539688 GCA_008086735.1 Cheirogaleus medius
TACGTAACCTTAAAATTTGTACCCCCATAATATGCTGAAATAAAAAAAATAAAAAAAAGAGTCTTCAGTATCAATTAGATTAACATATGTATCTGGAAATTCACTCTGAATCCTCGTCTAAGCACTAGTTTCATGGAGTATTGAAAAGAAATTTTTCTTTCCTTTATAACTTAAAAGATAAATGATGAAATATCAAAGTGAAAATGAAAGTGTAAACACAATGCTCCCGGCCGGCCATTGACAACTCGCAATATACCTTTTCCCCTTTTGGCAAGACCCAGCCAAGGTGTTACAGTGAAGTCACCAATGGTCAAGGATTATTTGCAGTGATCACCTAGCATCTCCTGGGTCTCTATCCCATCTTCACTCTAGATATAATGTCATTTATATTCACCTTTGACCACAGGTTTGTCATCATCTTTTGGCCTTATTCTGGGGTTCTGAATATACTGACTGATTTTGTTTCCGGCTTCTTTAGAACTTTGGTGTGGTTTTTTCTTTGACCTTGTATACCCTCGATCTGGTTCTAGCCTCTACACCCAAACCCTGGCACTAGCCTAATTGGATGGTCCTTCAGTCAACCTTTAGGCTCCAGCAAAGGGTGGCTTGGATATTATATTATTGCAAAACACTAAATTCATGATTATTTTCCCATGAGAAAAGGGATTTCCAGTTGATACAAAGTTTCTATCACATCTCTGGCATGTTCATTGGACAATTGTAAGGATTTAGAAGCATTATCAGTATACGAGAGCCACATTGATTCCTCTTCAACCACCTGGGACAATTTGGAGACAATTTTCTGTGTGTTCATCTTTAAGATCAGATATATACAAAATTACCTTAAAGCATTAGGGAGGAGAATATCAGGAGACTTGCCTGATTTACACTAAAGGTTGATATGGAGCTGTGAAGGATAAGTTTGGCTGGGAAGAGAGAGTAGGGTGAGGTTCTTAATATATGATTGAGGAGCTTGGCTTAAACTAAGAAGGAAATGTACAAATTTATGTTTCAGTCATAACAAACCATCCATTCACTGGCTGCCTTCCCTCCAAGAAGTTTTAGAGATGGAAGAGTTCTAAACCAAATATAGAATCCACTTGAGTTGCATGGATCCAATGTTAAAAAAAATTCACACTTTTAAGTGATTGATTATAGCTCTGAAAAAGATCACTTTTTTGGTTCAAGAGGTAAGCACTTTTGGATTAAACTCTCATGAGCCCTGGTCAACCAATAACTCTTTCACATCTTAAACAAGCATTCAGTGACTTGAAGATAAATCAGAAATGCATGCACTGCATCCCTTTCCTGCCCTCTCCCATAACCCTCGAATCAAGAAGGGAAGAAAATTATAGCCAGAAGGTATCTCCATTTGCCAAGCCCCGGATATTAGCAAGAAAAGAGTCCACTGAAGACATTTTGTGAAACACCAAATACTATTTTTCCCAGTCTCTGGAGAAGAGATTACTTAAAACCACCCCAGGCATGGAACAATAAGGATATATCCAACAATTTGATTATGCCACAGCCATCCCTCAGGCATCATTCACATCTAGGAAAATAGAGGCGGGTACACAGTAAAGGGAGAGGGACACAGGACCTTCCAATTTCAGTTTTCAGTCTCTGCCTGAGCATGTGGACCTGTCTGGGTTCAGAGTTTTGAAAGGTAAAAAAAAAAAAAAAAAAGTCACCTTTGCACATTTACTGCATAAATTGCAAGCAACTGCTCAACAAATTCAATCGACCAATTTGTAGCAGAAAGCCAAGATTTCTACCATTTCCAAGGCTAAAGGGCTCCAATTAGCAAATCCCATAGTAAATCTTCCTGTGTTTGACACAAAGTGAGTATGACAAGCATAAAAAAATACATGACTACTGTTTTCATTTAGGATTCTTCAGATGATAAATTTAAGAGTTGCTTAATTCCCAATCCTTCCCTCCACCATTGACTTTGGTCATAAGTAACAGAAGTTTAGTTGTTCTGGCATGAGAATACAAATTTGTACTGTCTACTATAGATTGTAGACTTAAAACTACCCTCACTCAATGGAGAATACTTGGCAATATACTGGATGATATAAAAAGAATCATAAGAACCTAAGAAATATGTACATCAAACAAAACTTGGACAGGTGCAGTGGCTAATGCCTGCAATCCTAGGACTTTGGTAGGCCTAGGTGGGAGGATCACTTGAGGCCAGGAGTTCAAGGTCACAGTGAGCTATGATCCCACCACTGCACTCCAGCCCAGGCAAAAAAGCAAGACCCCATCTCAAAAAAAATGATGCATCTCAAAATTGTCATCTTGAGAAGGAACTCTTTTTTTTATTGCCTTTCCACACCACACTTGAAATGCATCCTTGTCATGTCATGGTTATTCCTTGGTTTTGACCCAAAGCAGCATTACCCAGCTTGACTGTTTTCAAAGATCATCCTGACAGGATGAGTATTATTGCGTTGATAATAATCTACCAAATGTGCTGTAAGTGCTAAAGACAATCCCCAGAGAAAATTCTATAGTTGTATTGAACAATAGCATCATGATCAGAATTTGTACAAGCCCCTTCACAAAGTGAATACTTTAAAGGGGGCAACATTGACTTGATAACAGAGCTCTAGTATATTTGCTTTAAACTCAGACACTTGACTTTAAAGTCATACATTATAGAATCATTGAGCTGGGGGGACAGTGTGGTTTAACCTACAAAGTCGGGGTAAAGCTTTAAATGGGGAGTCACTGCTTGTTTAGTAGGGACCTTTAACTTGAAATGCTGCCACTGTTACCACCACTTTTTAAGGGCCTTCTAGAAGAGAAGAAAATTATCTGGGCATCATATGTGTCAAGTGCACTGGGAAATGTAAAAAATTATCTAAGGCATTGGAAGATGTTTGTTGATTTGGCCGTCAGCACCCCTTGGTGAGCCTGGGTCCTGGAAGCTTGGTCGGGACTAAGAGGTCAGGAGTATGGTGTACAGTTGCTGATATTAGTGGTATGTCCGGACACAGCACAGAGGATGTTGGAGGTGGTAGGGAGGCTCCCAAAAGAGCTGATGGGGCACCAAAGATATATATTTCCTGTTGCAAAGTGTTTATTTTGGTTAACTCCATAATGTTGGCTCAGGAGGGCCAACGATTGCACAGATTTACATTTTTAAAATTTCTTTCTTTAATAGCTCTGAAGGTTAGAGATTTGAGATTTTCTTTATCCCCAAAGGACTTAAACTACTATGTAGATTATGTAAACAGGGCTCAATATTAGAAGAAATGTTCCTTTTGAGAATCCGCCATTGATCTGCAAGTAGTCATTCATTTCTCAACAAATCCTACCTGTGTGCTGTATACCCTAGCGTCTGAAAGCATGGGCTTCAGAGTAGGCCACCAGAATCCTGGCTCTGCTATTTATTATCTGTCTGACCTTGGGAATGGTACTGAACCTCTCTATGCCTCAATTCTCTTTACCTGTAACATGGGAATAATGGTATTTCCCTTACATAGGTGAAATGAGATACTGCAAGTAAGGGAGACAGAAGTCATGCCCGTTATAGAGTAAGTACTCAATAAATTCTAACTCATTACTATCTCATTGTTTATAATTTCCATTTTATGGTGAGACATCTGGGCCCAGGGAGGGTAAATTTTTATGCACTCATCATACTGTTGGACAGTAGAAGAATTAGGGATAATTCTCTTTTATTTCCCCAGTACCATTTATGTTAGAATTTGGGACTTACTCTAATGCCTTTTCCCCCATAAGAGTAGTGCTTGTTTAAAAATAACATTTTGGTTATTTATGGCTCTTCCCATGATAATCACAGAAATAGGCAACTTATTCTAGACTCTAGGCTGAGAATTATCTCATTTCATTCTTGCCGTAACTCTAAGAGATATTATTATTACCCCCACTGAAAGGTGAAGACACAGGCTTGGAGAAGTTCAGCGAGTTGCTTGCAGTCACACAGCTAGAACTGCCAGTGTGAGAATTTAACCTACATTCATCCAAATCAAAATGCCTGCATATAGAATTAGAAAGTAGTTCTACAATTTGTTTTTAAATGATCCCAAAATTGCTTGTGTTTAAAAAAAGGAATTTTGTAAAATATATACATGACTCTACTCTATAATCTACAATTTAAAAAAAAAAAAAACAACACTTTTTAAATGGATAAGAGCTGAAAGCTTTCCTTGGTGCACAGCCTGTTAACTCTCATTCAGTTTAGTTTTCTCCTGGCCCACATTTGGGGCAAAGGTTAGACTGGACATAGCCTGTGGTGTTTGTGGCATTCTTTTCTGGGCAGCAGCCATGAAAACTACTCTAGGAATGTTATTGGAATCACACTCTGCACCATCATACTGTCCTGACATACTGTTTTGACGTGTAATGTGCTGTCTTTGTGCTTGGGCAGATAATGCAGGCCTGTCAAATTACATGCACAGAGCAATACTCAAACTTCCTTCCTTCCAGGAAGAGTTTCTTCTTTCAAGTTCCCTGGGGATCAGGGCTTACTCACCAGTGTGTGCTCTGGAGGCACAGACTGTCTCTTCATACTGTTCATATTTGGGGCAGAATAAACCTGTTTTATGTTAACCAAAGGACATAAGGTAACCACAGGTTTTTTTTTTCTCTGTAGTCATGACGATTTCATCCTTTAACTCTGAACTCAGGCATTACTTTCCTGAGGAAATTACTTCCCTGATTTTCCCTTGGTGTGTAAGATACTCAACCCCTGTTCTCTCATCTCACTACTCTTCCCATCTGGTATTGAAATGATAGTTTTTAAAGCCTGTCTCCCTTTCCAGACTGTGCTTGCAGACACGGATCATGTCTTATTTAGGGTGATACTCAGCCAACATTATGATGGGTTGGCCACTTAGACATTCCTGTTGGTGGTACAGGTGTAGATTGGTCATTTAATACTCTTAATATCACACCGGCCTTATTCCAATACTCAGTGTTAACACAACATCTTGCACATGATAGGTTTTCAGAAAGTGCATATTGACTTAATGATGCATGAACATGGGGCATATAAGAGCACGACTAGACCACTGGATATATCACTAAAGGCATGAGTTATATTCTTAATGAGCAAGAACCTTTGATCATTACAGATCCTAAGGACAAAAATACTACAAAGAAACACTCGCCCTTGCCTCTAGATGCCACAAAGGAACCAGGCTTTATGAAGTCTTCCTACGAATCCATCAAGATCACTACTGTTTTGGTCTTGCTCCTGTCCCAACACAAACATAATGGTAACCAAAGTATAATGACCAAGCTAAGTGGTACCTGGGAACTCTGTTTGGAGTAGCACAGCCTTACCTGTCTGTGTTGTTGGGAGACTTGATACCCCAGTCCTGTGATGGGCTGGTTCTGCATTTGCTGAAGCAGGATCTTCTGCTGAAGTGGCAAGGGGGACCTCAGCAAAGACTGGCTGGATAGAGGTTGGGTGGGCTGGGATGGTGGCTGTTGCTGTTGCTGCTGTTGCTGTTGCTGTTGTTGCTGCTGCTGCTGCTGCTGCTGCTGCTGTTGTTGAGCTGAAATTGAGCTCTGCTGCTGTTGCTGCTGCTGAGCTGAAATTGAGCTCTGCTGCTGTGGCTGCTGCTGTTGCTGCTGCTGCTGCTGCTGTTGCTGCTGTTGCTGCTGCTGCTGCTGCTGCTGCTGTTGCTGCTGCTGCTGGGTGTAGTGCAGGAGAGAAGGCTTGTTTTGGGAAGGTAAAACTGAAGGCATCTGCTGGCTTGCTTGATCTGAGTTAAAATGGAACAAAGGCTTGGTGTTGCCATGACGGGGCTCCATGGCTGGGTGCGGGTTGTTAATAAAACTTCGACTGAGATCCTGAGGCTTTTGCTGCATGAGCACATCCAGGTGCCCACCCTGGGCTGAAGGGCTGGCCTTGTACATGTAGTTGGACATGACTTTTGGTTGGCTGCCACCGCCAGCTACCCCAGGCATGGGGGAACTCTGTGGGCTGAATGGCTGCTGACCAAAAGAAGGGCTAGGGATTTTCTCCTGCCCAAATGGGCCTGGGGATGGGCCGGTGGAGGAGGGCAAGGCTGACCAGTTGGCGGGCTGGTGCTGCTGCAGCCGGGCGTGCTGCTGACGATTGGCAGCGATCTGTTTGAGCTGCTGGGCATGGGACACCTCCTGCCAGCTCGGCAGGGCCCGGCTTGCTCCTGAGGCTATCTGAGGCTGAGCCTGGCTCTGAGGGACTGAAGGGATAGGGGACGAAGTGGAAAGGGCAGAGTTGGCCATGGAGAATGCAGGGCCAGCTGATGGGGGCCTCAGCTGAGGAGAGCCGGAGGGGCCCTGAGTCAGGCCTGGTGAGTATTCGCTTTTGATCGCTATTTTCTCCATGGGCAAGGAGGGCCTGGGAGTGCTCCTCTGGCTTTGCTGACCCAGGTCAATGTTAAATGGGTCATCTTGCTTTATGGTGGCATTGATCATGTTCTCCAGTTCAAGGTCACTCATGGGAGGCACAGATATGTTGGTCAGTTCATTGAACAGTTCCTGCAGCTCCGGATCCATCAGTTGCTCTCCAGAGTCATCTCCGTACCTATTAGAAAACATATTCTCCTGGGTCATTTGGCCATCCATGTGCTTACTGCAAGACAGAGTCTCTCCTGGCTCCTTCTTCACCTCCTTTAAGCCCATGTTAAACATACCATTGCCAGGAGAATGTGTGTGGGGTGGCAGAGTGTTAGTCTTTCTCAGGGGTGCTTGGCTCATAGGCAAGGTCCCTGACATAATCTGACTTTGTCCATTATTTACTTGGAGGCCACCTTGTCCTGCAGACAGATTCTCCCCAACACGGATTCTTTTGATATCAAGGAATGAATTGTCGACAAAGCCATTGGGCCTCTTGCTGTTGGCAGGAGACAGGTTAACTACCTGTTTTCTTTTCAAGGAACCCTGGAGCTGAAAGACAGAGGGGAATAAAAAAGAAAAATATGATATATTAATTCAGTTGTGCTTCTAATCAAAGGTGATATAATACTTAATTGTCTCCTCCATTTACACACAAGATGCAGTAAAAAAAATAAAAAGCACAAATGAAGCACAGTCTGGAATATAACAAAACTCACAGTAGGACAAGAACAAAATAAAATGTTTCTAGAGGAGCAGATCAATCAGTTTAGAAATCACAGTAGTTTCCATGATTGGTACATAGGTCACTGGATAAAGAATCCTTAAAATATCATAGGAGTTATTCACAATACCTAGATTAACCACTAAGAAATCACTAAAGCATTGTTGTTTTCTGGAACAGACCAAAATATTCTACACGTATGCACACACAACTCCACGCAGCTACAGGTGATCGGAGCGCACATAGTTTTGACCAAAATAGGAAACACTGACAAGTCTAAGGTTGGGTCAAAATTTCCAGCTTCTTTCACGGATTCAACCCCTTCATCTCTATTCGCTACATAAGTGATTAGAATAGTTCTCAGGTCCAAGAAGATATTCTATTTATTGTTCACCTATTTATTTTCCTATAATTCCACTGCTTTGCATTTAGGCCCATATAGCAACATTGTGTGGACGCACAGAAGCCATGAGATTATCCTTTACCAAATGTGACACTCTGCGCACAGATTTTCCTGGGGATTCATTTCTTCTGTTGCCTGTCTCCAAATCTTGTAACCAAAACCGAGGTGTTGAGAGGCGGTACTGCACAGTCTTTACGAGCTCAGGTTCTGGGAGAAGACTAAGCGAAACTCAAATTCCAATTCTGTGCACTGTGTGACCTTGGTAATTCACTTGTCTGAGCCTCAGTTTCCTAATCCAGAGAACAGGGACAATAGCACTTAACTCCTAGGAAGAAACGAGATAGTGCAGGTAGAAGTTTAGCAAGTGCTTGCTGCAGTAACAACTCAATCAACAATAGTTGGTAGAAAAAGTATGCCTGGCTACATTCTGAAAGGGGAGCGTGTTTCTCAACAAGCTACATGTTTAAGTATTTCATGAATGTTAAAGTACTTCATTCAGTAATTCAGCAATCAGATTGTAATTTATGAACCTTAAAATGTATAGAGTAAGGCTTAAGGGTTATGCAGCCACACCAATAAATTAATAAGAAACATAAAAACATTTATCGTTGGTCTGCAGGTCTTTGTTGATTTGTCTCTAAAGTGAGAGACCGTATCTCTTGAAATGTGGCTTTCTCAGTGCTTCTGACTCACTCAAATTATTTAATGTTTGCTCAGGATAATTGTAAAATACCTCGGGCAGAAAGATACTTCCCAGATAGAAAATTCTCCTTTCTTCTCTTTCCCCTTTTTGCCACTCCCTCACCCTCCTGAGGATTTCTAAGTAGCCTAATTAAGAAAAGGAAATTAACGTAATTAAGTATATATTATATGCCAAATACTTTAAATATGGTTACTTTATTTCCCTTAATCTGCACAACAACCCCATTAGATAGGTATTATTATCCTTATTTTATAGATAATGAAATCAAGGCTCAGAGAAGCTAAGTAACTTGCCCAGGGTAACACAGCTAGTACATAGTAGACCTGGGCTTTAATGAAGAGTCTATTTGGTTCCAAAGCCTGTGTTGTTTCCACTCTATGATGCTGGAATTAGCTTGTTTAAGGGTAGGGTCTCCTTAGCACGAAGAGGCCAGGAGCAGTCAGTGAGCACAGAGACATTCTAGATCTCAGGTAAAATGACGAGGAATCTGGGAATGGCCAGGATGCAGCATAGGACCAAATGTGAAAAATATGCCTCTTGTCATCTAGCTCGTCAATACCTGTTTCACTCATCCCCTATCTGTGGTTTTGCCCACTCACAGGGGTATATAGTTATGGTGGATATGCCATATTGATATAACAGGTTTAACATTTCACCATTGCCGATTGGTAATCAGGGAAAGGAACCTGACCCAAATCGGGCCAATCAGTCCTTCCTTTCCATGAGAGTTCTGGATTTGGAAAAAGTGAGACCAGGCTCTCTTTGGATGGCTGTATAGTGATTTACAAAACTTGTGGGCTGTTGTTTCATTATGTCAAGCAGAGCCATAGAAGAAGTATTTAATAAGTCTGAATAAAGAAAGAAGAATGAAGCAGAGAGGAGAGAGACAGGTTTTGATAGCATTTTGAGACCTGTTTCCAATCCCAGGTCAGCTCTGCCTTTCTCCTTGTTTGCTTTAATACACCATGGAATCTTATAATGAATTTCCCTTTTTGCTTAAGCTAATATGAATTGGGCTTCTGTTACTTTCAACCAAGAGTTCTAACCAAGTCCCCTGAGACTCCACCTTCAGCGATGAGCAATTTGTAGCAAGGGGCAGGGCATACTTTGTACCTGGGAATGAAGCTTCCCCCAACTCCCATCTCTACTGTCTCTGCATGATTCGCTGACTCCTAATCTTGTCTACTCACTGGTATAGACAACGTCATCGTCACAGAACACTGTCAGCCACCACCACATTCAGCAAAAACTCAAAGTTGCCACTATCTATCCTCCTGGGCCAGGAAAAGCACATACCGGAGAGATTCAGCCTTGTTGTTTCTGACTAATTTCAGCATAGGGTTCTTTTGCAACCGGTAGACACACAAAGGAGCGCATTCTTTTTCCAGGTTTGGGTTATCGTCTTTGATTTATTGTCCACTGCTTTGAAAAAACCTGTTCTGCCAGATTCTCCCATTGCTCTGGCCACTCCCTGGGCAGTGCCGCACACACTCTGGGAAGCAGCACTAACACTGTCTTTAGGCCACCAGAACTGGAGAGGCAGTAATAGAATTAGCAATAGTTACAGGAGGAGTGATAATAATAATAATAACAACAACAGAGTCATTTATTGAGGGTTTATGTGCTAGGCATTGTGCTAAGCACTTTGTATGGATAATCTCATTTGATTCTCGCAACAACTTTAAGGATCTTTGCAACTCTATAAGGTTAATGCTATTTCTGCTCCCTTCCCCATTTTTCAGATGAGAAAACTGGGGTTTAGAGATTGAGTGACTTTTCAAGGTCACACACAGAATAAGCAATGAAGCCAGGAAGCAAAGCAGGCATTTCCACCACAGAGCCTGCACTCTGCAGTGGACAGCCACCTAGCCCCGCCCAAGGTACATGGTACCCACACCCCTGCCTGGAGGAAGCCTGAGATGATTATTCTGTCATTAACTTGCTTTGCTACTTTAGGGAAGATATTCCACTTCTCTGGGCCATAGTTCACCTCTTTATAAATAACATTATTCCTGAGATTATTTTCCTGCCTGAACCCAGAAAATACCAAGCACTGAGGGAGTGAGGTTTGCTTTTTAGCACTGTGTGTGATGGTGTAAGGTGTCCACCAAGCACAGCTAGAGGGATGACTTAAGATGGGGAACAGAAGTGATGTGTGATTCCATTAGGATAGAAGAAATCCTATTAGAACTGCATTGGGCATGATTTTTTGCCATGAGAATTCTGGGGATAGGCTGTGCCTTGCCTTCTAGAAGCTTCTAATCATAGTCATATCACCAAGGCCCACTGAATGTCCACATGCAGTAGGCCCCACGCTACTGGCACAATACAATCTAAATGATTCTCCAAGTTCACTCTCTGCTTTGAAGTATTTCCTTTGCTGGACTAAAATTCTTCCATCTGATATATTGTTTTGAATTATAGTGTAGAGTTTCTCAAGATGCAAATACTGTAGAAACAGTAGAGGGGGAACACAGTCATTACTACCTCAGTGAGAAACAGTTTATCAGAAAAGTCAACTTACTAGAATGAGAATAAAGCCCTAAGGGTACAAGACTCAATCACGTGAATGATGTGGAATGAGGACGGAGGTTTACATGGAAAAGGGTGGGCAGGCCTAGGTGGCAGCGCCACACTGTGGACCTTTTGGTGGGTGGGGGGAAAGTAGAGGGAGGGGTCCCCCAAACGAATGTCTCACCCAGGGCTGATCTACCCGTCAGGCACAGCAGACACAGTGTGTAGGGCCCATGATAGTCTTAGGGGCCCATAAAAATGTATTAATGTATTATTTTAAAACAGGAAAAAATGGGCTTTTAGGGTAAATGTTTTAATATATAACATTAATTTATTTATCTTTATGCCAACACAGTCATAGAACATAATTTTTAATATTTTTCAAAGAAGAAGGGGCCCTTAAAGGCAAGCATGCCTAAGGCCTGTGGGAGGCTCTCCCTGTGCACTGAGTGCTTATTTTAGATTTGCACTCGGTGGTATAAGAGTCTTATTTAATCTTCTCTCACAGCTCTCTGAAGCATGTATTCTTATCCCCATTTCGTAAGTGAGGACATTGAGGCTTCGGACATTAAGATTACACGGTAAGGATATGGAGGCAGGAGGCCAGTCCAGGTCTGTCTGGTTCCAAAGTCCTGATTCAGAATCACTCACCAGACTGCTTGCTTCCCTTTTAGCCTTCACCTTGGCACATGGCGACACTCAGCTGGACACGGTGGACCCAGACGGCCAAGACCAAAGGCCGATAGAAGGAAGATCCATTGTATGTGCAGGGCAGGGGTGAGGGCATTTGGGATGCAGAGCGATGGTGGCAGGGAGGGAATAGTGACATCATTGGTGGGGGTTGATGGTTAAAGCCCAGAACATCATCCCCAAGGCTCCAATATAGGAAAGGGAAGAGACAAAGGGTCATTCGGCCAGTCAGAAAGATTTACTAAGCACTCAGAGGGAGTTCTGAACCATACCCCAGCAAATCATCCCCAGCACGAGGGCAAATATGCAGATGATTAAGCGAGCGGCAGGATGTAAAGGCTTCCCATCAGCACTGCATCTCAACATCTCCACTTTGCCCGTTCCCTAAATGGACTCAGAAGCATTCTTTGGTTTGCATGATACATCTGCACCCCAAAATTATGTTTAATAATTTGTGAGATTGTGCATTTAAAATCGCCCTTTCACTAGCCATCTGAGGAAGGGGCTTCTCTGGGGAATGATTTCCAACACAGCAAGTCCAGTGTGGCTTGCGTACACAGGAATCACTGTACTTTCTTTTGCTGAGGTCCAGCGAATTGTTTCTTTTCACTCTTGTCCTTGTTCTCATTCTTCCATTTGAACACCTCGATACTATCTGAGGCCTGCGGTGTCTGCTGGGGGAAGGCGTAGGTTTGCTCGGGGCACGGTCCAGACACAACGATCTGCCTGCCCCAAGGGCTGGGGCTGGAAGCACCTAGAACAGCCAGGGAGAAGAATCCAGCACATGGCAGAATCAGGCTGGGGTCCCTCAGTGAACTCCTTTTTAAACGGCTATGCTTTGCTCTTCCAAAGGACTTGAAACATAAACTTTCTGGAGGGATTTGAAAATGCCATTATTGCACAATCCTCTGGTTTCAGTTTCTTCCCCTGCCCCCTATCCCTTTCCACAAAATAAATGAATTCTTTGTCTGCTGTGCTGCCCTAGAAACAGGGAATGTGCCACACAAAGGTAACAATTCAGTCCATAGGTCACTTTTTTTTCCCCAAGTCGATTTCTGTCTTTCTCAACCAGGCATAAACACAAGAACCAAATTTGCCACTGTCTAGATACTCAGAGGAGTATGTTGGTTCCACCATGTGTAAACTTTCCTCAGGCCATTTCACTGGTGGCTGATGAGAGAGAGGACTGGGGATAGAATCAACTCAAAAAGATAATATATAATTCAGTTTCATTGTTGCAGTAAAAAATGTTTGGGATCCTAGAATAGTAGATTATAGCCCATCACAGCACTTGGAGGCGAGAGCAATTCCTCCCTGACTTTCACCCCTAAACAAACTAGATGGGGTTTTCAGGGTTTTGCTGAAGACAGCAAAAAGCCCCTGCTTCTTATCTGGCCCTGTAGAGATCTGAGCTTCCCCATTTTGCTAGATATTGTTTTATGTCCACATAGTAATTAGGTTTGCTCAAGCAGATGTTAAGTTCCTTGAGGGTGGGCACTGACTTATACTTCTCTGAATTCCTTTCAGTACCTACCCACCATGCTGGGCATATTATAGGTGTTCAAATAATAGTTTGTTGACCTCAGTACTTGGGAAGTACTTAGAATGGTAAGAAGGTAGCTGTGGCTTGTGAGGGACCTTTTCATACCTAATTCATGAGTGATTTAATGGTTCCACTAGAGTTTCATTTTCTTCTAAACCCTAAAGTAAAGGCAATGCGAAGCCCTGAGAACTGGAACCATGAGGAAAGTCTGTCATCATCTCTGTGAACCCAGAGTGAAGGAGTGTGTGAAGCTTTGTGATGGACTCAAAGCAGTGTTGTTGCTGCTGATGGAAATCAAGGCTGGGACGCAATTCTAAGCCCCATCCCGATTTCATGCCCTACCTGGGTGACAGCACTAGAGCCGAAGTGGAGCCAGGGCATGTTTTCTGTATGACTTTCAGTAACTTGTACTGAATAATGGAAAACGTGAGGTTTTTTGGTTTGTTTGTTGTTTGGGGGGATTCTTGGTGAAAGGGGTCAGGGAAGGCATGCCAGATCTGGAAAATTTGTTCCATAACTTTGTTCCATAAGGTTTGGACTCTGAGAAATGCACCCACTTTAGTCAACAACAAAGCTATTCTTTATGAAGCCCAAAATAACATTTTATATAGAAATAAGAGCTCTGCAAATTGAGAATCTATGTAGAGAAAACCAGTCAATATTGTCTTTCTAAAGATACTAAATGCCAAGTTCTCCCATATTCAACATTTCTTTGATGTCTTTCCCTTCTCCCCCTTTTTAGTTGTAATGGCTGGCTTGTAGCAGAGTAACTAAAAGACTTGGAATTTGCCTCAGAAACACACTCATAATTACAGGACAAAGAAAGGGCATTTCATGACAGTATTTTCTCAGTTTGGACACTTCCATCACTTCCCCTTGAAGAATGTTCCAAGTTTATCATCAACCAACAAAACATTCATTGAGGAGAGGGGAGGAAAGCCAGTGTGACTCTACCTTAGAGAGGGAGACATCCTATTTTATCTGGGTGAATGGAGCCTAAGGGATCTAGAAAGAGCATGAGATTCAGTGCTAATAAACTTGGATTCCAAATGCTATTCTCTTCCTATTTCCTGTATAAACCTAAGCCAGTCACTTACCTTACCTGTATGATAGGGACAATGACACCCCTGTCTCGGGGCTGTAGTGGGGACTAGCAACATGCATGTAAAGCACCAACAGTATTCCAAGCTCAGAGCAGAGCTCCATCACCGGCAGCTCCTTTTTAGTAAGAGAGGCAGAACTTGAACCTAAGCTTGTCTGACACTTCCCACTGTCATCCTGGCTGTCCTCTGTGCCAGGCATGTGCTAGAAAAAGACGGAATGAAGATAACAAAACCAGCTTCTCCCCTCCCCATCTGTAAAACTGAATTTGTTCAGTCACTCATTTAACAGATATTTAGCACCAAATGTATATTCCATAAGGGTGCCTATAACAGCGGGTTGTTGCAAGGGCCAAGTGGTTAAAGCTCAAAAAGAGCCTAAAACATTGCTCTAACAAAAACCAACAAAAAGGAATTTATCAGTCTGTCCGGAAACGAAGTAAAGAGTAATAATACAGTGTGATCACTGCCCTGCAGAGGCGCCTGTGGCATTATAGTTATCTAGAGGAGGGAACTCTGTCTGGGAAAGTTAGGAAAGGAACCCCACTCCCCTACCATGAAGTACTCCTCAAATATTCAAATGAATATGATGTTTCATAATATTATGATATTCTGCCAGTTGCAGTGTAAACAAAACTCATTGTTCAACAACAGGGGGATGTTTAAATTAAATTTAAAAATTAAAAGTAGAGTTATTTTCCCATATAGTCTACTATAGTAGGCAATATCCTTCCAGATCCATTCAGTGGTAACCAGTGTGCTTACCCCACTGACCATATCTTTAGCCATCCTGACTAGCTACGGCAATCATTACAAAGCAAGGACCTGCAGGAGCCATTCTGATATGGACCCTCTGTATTTAACAGAGAAATGAACATTAAAGCCTAAAAATCCCAGCTGCTTGTGCATGAAATAGTTTAACCATTACTCACTTTTTTGCCCAAAATATATCAAAGCAAATCCAAAGTAAATGCTATGTCTAAAATGTTGGCAATTCTCATGAAATCTCTAAATGTCCTCCTCAGCAGAATGTACAATGCATTAAGTATCATTAATCAAGTGGCTTCTCTCTCCCCCTTTGCTTAGAGGGCCCTTATGGAAGAAAGCTTTCTCTAAAGGGGGCTAGCTCAAGGTCCATCCTACTTTCCATCATAGCGTTTCTCTCTGCTTTAATATTTTAGCACTTTCTGTCTTATATTGTTCTTGGTAATTGATTCAGGTCTGTGTGTTTTTCACTTCAGTACCATTACAGAAGATTCCAGAAGTCAGTGGCAGAGATAGCACCTTGTGCTTCTCATCTACGCCCACAAGCCCAGCCCAGCCCAGTGCCAGCCCAGGGAGGTAGCTCAATGACTGCCTGATGATTTGACTCATAAGGCATTTGGTGGTCTGGGAACATCAGATGAGTCAGTTTATGGGGCATCTGTATCTCTCTGCCACTTGCCATGCCCCCTTTATAAGCCATATGGCTGATCCTTAGCAACTCTTCATCCATCTGTAGAGCCGCCAGGCACTGGGGCAGAGCGGAGAGGTGTTGGAGAGGTCGAGGAAGCATGGATAGTCCAAGAGGTTGCTACTCTTTTCTTGTGGTGGTGAGAATTGGACTCATTCGAAAATGTTGGCCTATGTGAACACCAGCAAAACTCATATGGTAGGGAGAGTGCCCTAACACCATTCCAGGGATGTCTGTTAATTATTTTGGGGTTTGAACAGAGCTATCAAAGGGCTCCTATATATTTGTAAAATAATAAAAAACACAGCCATCCCTAATTTCATGGTGGCATTTTTCCTTTCATCTTCAGTGGCTTACCCAACTTCACACAGGAAAGTTCCCATCTCTTACTCTCAGGTCACATTCTTCATTTCTCTTCGGGCCCCTCTGCTTTAAGCACAGGGAGCTACCGAGGATCCTCTAACTAGGTTTTGAGACTCTGACCCTACCACTTGCCTCTCTCTGCCCCAGTGAGATCTCCTTCTCAACCCAAGCTCCAGCAGCACTAATTTTTTTTTTTTTTTTAAATTCTAAGAACATCAAAGACCATTTCAGTTTCAGGTCTTGTGCATATACTGTTCCCTCTAACTGGAACACCTCTGCCTCCTCTCAGTCTTCCTGCTCCTGTCACAGTTGGCGCCTTCTTTTCCTTAAGTCTCACCTTAAATCTCACCTTAAGTTGCACCCTAGCAGGGATTTTCCATAACCACTCTGTCTAAAGTCTATTTTCATTGTTGCTTTTCATCTCACTCTCTTGATTGTTTCCTTTATAGTACTTACTACAATTTCCAAATATTTTTTATTAATTTACTTCTAATTTTTAAGTCTTTCCCCTATGTTATAAAATTAGCTCTAGGGAGGAAAACTTGAGCCACATCTGTCTTGTTGACCACAGTATCTCATCCTTAATATAATCCAAGGAAATATAAAATCAAAAAGATTGTTTAAAGCAAATAAAAATGTCTAGAAGAAACACATCAAAATGCTTAAGTACTTTCTGGTGGTGAGATGATGTAGGATTTTGCTTTTCTATTCTTTGCTGATATGTCTGTGTTTTCTAATTTTTCTGTGTCGAACATATATTACCTACATAATTAATGTTGAAATGAGCATGTTACTCAATACGTCTGCCCTTGCTAACCCTGCTTCTCTGAGAATCTGACTCCACATTTCCTAGCAGAGGGGGCCTGATCTGGAACATCCCATTTTCCCCAGCCCAGCAGACTGGATCCAGGTGGATATTTAACTCAATCTGAACGTTTTCAATGCTCTTCTAGCATTTCTTCAATCCTGAATTGAAACAAAACCTTTTCAGCAGTATCCATGGGCACTTGAAATACGAGGCATGGAATGTCTTGGAGTCATTCTCAGCCATGGGCAGTGACAGATGGAGAAAGCAAGTCTACAGAGATAGGAGTATCAAACTGGTGCCCACGGAGAAGCCAGAGTGAGAAACTAGATTGAAAGAGAAGGGAAGAGGAAGAGGGGGAGTGAAAGGGGAAGGGAGAGAGAGAAATACTCATACAGCTTTCCGATTCCGGGGAGACTTGATTATATTTCCTATAATTGAAACACCCCATAACCTTCCAATAAATCTCCCCCTCCCGCAATCTTCCTTTTTCCTTGAGGCACTTTTAAGAGGACTTCTGTTACTTGCAACAAAACAACTTCCAACTAAAACAAAGATGTAATAAAGCTAATCATTACATTCAAAATAACGTTTTCCTAAGATAAATGCATATCTTTCTTGATTGATTAAAACTGAAAAGCTGTAGAAAGACTAAATGAACACATTTATTTTCGTTTCTCTTTCAACTTTCCACGTGTGGTCATTAACCCAGCTCTTCCACAGCCTTCATGAAAGAAGAGCATTATGAATGAAGAATGAGAGCTGCTGTTCTCTGACAGCAGAATTCCAACAGGGTTCCTATTGTCTTCACATATCTCTACACCGCATCCCCAGGGGAGGTCTGGAGATTACATCTCCACCAATTCTCCCCTTAATGCACAAGAACATTCTGAAAATAAAACTTCCATCTGAATCGTGTTTAGACAACCCAGGGCTGCAACACCTTAACAGTTTGGATGCAATCACCTGGAGACAGAGGTGGGATGAGCAGACCTTTTAAGAGGTCCCTGCAATTTCAGGCTTCTCTCTAACTCCATTACAAAGGAATGTTAAGCAGCATTTAGAAGGGAGTTTGGCAAAGTACCTGAAAGCACCAAACAGCTCCTTTGATGTTCCTGGCATTGATGTCATCATTCTTTTGAAACTTTTGAAGAAATATTTTTCTTATAGCAACTGTATCTAAGTTCAATATAAAGTGTTGATGTGTGTTTTCTCTGGTCTAGTGTGAGTCTGAGTAGCTATGAGGCATTTAGGCAGATACTCTCTTAGAGACTACCTCCGCTTTCACTCCAGTCATGTTTATTTTCACATCAAAGACACATCTAAGGGGGAAATTGCCTAACTAGCTCTATGAAACATGAAGAGGTTTACAAAGATATTTGGTTATAATCGAAAAAAAAAAAAATAAGACTAAACTAAAACCTACACTCCAGGCAATTTAAGACTTTTCATGCCCAGGAATGAGAATTTTTAACGGCTGATAGGAAAGTTCCTTTGCTTTCCACAAAGGACTGAATTCAGGCAGACTTTTTCAATCAGGCATTAAAAATCCCACTATTTGCTATTTATGGAAAATGTGTCTTGATTATTTAAATGATGTTAAATGGGGGACAGTAAAGCCCTTATATTGTTTGTCGTTCAGCTATTCTTTGAAGCAATGTCCTATAGCAATACAATGCCTTCGCTTTGATCTAACTTGCTCAGCCCAGTAATTATATGACTGAGATGAATTCTCTACCTGACAGATTCTAATTCTTCATGTGTGGCCATGTTCTTTGAAGAGGAAAAAAAAATCCCCACGTATTTTAGAAAATAAAACTTTTAATTGGTCAAAAGTAGGAATCAATGGTAATTCTCTGTGTCCAAGCAGTAAGCTGGGAAGACAGCCCTTCTCCGCATGACAAGAACCACTGTTTCCTAGAACGTGCTCTGTGGTCCCCAACTCCCGGGCTGTGGACTGGTCCGTGGCCTGTTAGGAACCGGGCTGCACAGCAGGAGGTGAGCGGTGCAAGCGAAGCTCACATCACCCCAGAAGCTCCTCCTCCCGTCAGATCAGCAGCGGCATTAGATTCTCATGGGAGCCCAAACCCTACTGTAAACTGCGCATGCGAGGGGGATCTAGGTTGTGTGCTCCTTATGAGAATCCAATGCCTGATGATCTGAGGTGGAGCTGAGGCGGTGAGGTGAACGCTGGGAGCAATCGCAAATACAGATTATCATTAGCAGAGAGGTTTGATTGCACAATAACTGTAATGTGCTTTCATCATCCTGAAACCATCCCCACCACCTCCGGTTTATGAAAATATTGTCTTCCATGAAACCAGTCCCTGGCACCAAAAAGCTTGGGGACCACTGATGCTTATGGTTTTCTTGAAACCTATCTTTAAACAAGAATATGTTACAGTTCCTTTCTATGAATCAGTGTGATGATGAATCAACATTCATCACCTTTAAAAAAGAGAGAGCAGAGTGTACTAACCTGGGCTTTGGGTATCTGCTAAGTGACTGCTCCAGGTGGGAAAGAGCTGTCCACCCCATTAGGAATGGGCGTGAGATCATCAGACACCCAGAGGAGCTCATTCTGTACCATTCCCTGAAGAAAATTGTTTATAGCATTGCTTGAGTCTGTTTAAAATATTAAAAGCACAGTCTTAACTCAGGAAGCTCCTAACCCTCACAAATATTGCTGGTGTTTATTTCATTTGCCTTTTAGACACAAGGCAGGACAGAGTTAAACTGAGAAAGCTCACCAACTGCATCCTTGCCAATTGCTTTTAGTCCAGGATTTCAGCAGGATGGATGCCATGGGGACTTTAGCTCCCATCCCAAAACATACATTTTTTTCACTGTACCTGTTTCACCATTGATACCCTGCATCCACTGGTTAGATTTCTAGAGGAAGAAATGCCTCCTTACCGTGGCCACTTCTCTGCATTTGTCACGTCTCTATCCCTGCCACTACAACCTCAGAGAGAGTCTTTCTCTTTGACCAGAGTATTTTCTTCACGAGTCTCAAATCCCAGCTCAAAAATCACTCCTCGGAGCCTAACTGTGATCGCTGCTCTATTCTTTTATGCCCTCGTCGGCCATTCTAGCCATGGTTTGCTCTCTTTGTGTATTGAATGTTTTTGGTTTATAACTGTTATTATGCCTTTTTTTCAGTCCCCCTAGTAAGATTATAAATATCGTCTTGTGTCTTCTAATGTCTTCTCAGGCAGTATATTATAGTGGTTAAGAGCCCAACCTTTGGCGTCAGAGACCTGGATTGAAGCTCCTGCCCCGCCCTCTATGAGGTAGGAAGCTCTGGGTAGAGAGAAGAGAGGACTTAAGGTTTAGTTGCTCACCAAGGACCAGTAATTTCATCTGTCATATCTATGTAGTGGAGCCTCCATAAAAACCCCAAAGAAAAGTGTTTGGAGAGCTTCCAGATTGCTGAACACATGGAGGTACCTAGAGGGTGGCACGTCCAGAGAGGGCATGGAAGCTCCACACTTCTTCCCACCTGCCTCGCCCCGTGCCTCTCTTCCATCTGGCTGTTCATCTGTATCTTTTGTAATGTCCTTTATAATAAACTGGCAAATGCAAATGTTTCTCTGAGTTCTGTGAGCCACTCTAGCAAATTAATCCAACCTGAGGAGGGGGTTGTGGGAACCCCAACTTACATTCAGTTGGTCAGACACACAGGGCATGACCTATGGCTTGGGACTGGCATTTGAAGTGAGGGGCAGTCTTGTGGAACGGAGCCCTCAGCCTGTGGGTTCTGATGCTATCTCCAGGATGCAAGTGTCAGAACTGAGTTACATTACAGGACACACAGTTGGTGTCCCCTGGAAAATTGCATGGTTGGTGTGTGGGTAAAATCTTTGGTGTCCAAAGTATTCTGTGGTGAGTGAGAGTAGGAAAACACTTTGGTTTTCCTTATCTCTGATAGTAAGCTATTATTTTTATCTAGTCTTCTGGGTCTTCCATAGGACTTGGATGAGTCCGGCACGCAGCAGGAGAGAAGGGAGTAAACAGCATTTATTGAGTGACTTTTCAATAGAAGGCATTTTCCAAATAGCATCTCTCTGAATCCCAGCTTCCCTACTTAGCTAGCAGTGTGACCTTGGGCTAATCACCTAACTCTGTACCTCAATTTTCTCATCTGTATAATATACATACTAATTATAAAGTTGATGCAAAGACTAAGTGAATACATGTGGAGTGCTTAAAACAATCCCTGACACATAGAAACTGCCCAATGACACCAGCTATTATTTTTATTAAATCCTTATAGCAACCTTCAGAGGTAGACATAAGGAACTTCATTTTACAAATGAGAAAAATATAAGGCTACAAAAGTTTAAGCAACTTGACAAAGGTTGTCCAGCCAGTAATTGAACCAAATTTTCCTGACTGCAAGTACATGCTCTTTACTAAGTGTATTCACTGGAAGAATCTTCCATTTCATGCTAAGGGATTATTCTATGGAAGCACTATAGTCACACTATAGTCCCTGTGGCCCTCGGGGAATTGTACATAGTGGGCAAGGCTGAGAGTGAGGCAGGTTGTGAGGAGTGAGGAAGAGGTGAGGGAGGCTCAGTGAGAGGCAGGAGAAGACCTCTCTGGCTCAGACACCACGCCGAGGAACGTGAGCTTAACTATGAAGACCTTGGGGAGGTATCAATGGACTTCAAGTGGGGAAGTGACATGATCTGTAATGTATTTTAGAAAAATAACTCTAATAACCAAATATTTGTGAGTGGATTGGAGATAGACAGCTTAAGCCCAAAGACCAGGGAGGTGTCAGCACACAGTGAACAAGAGCCAGACCTGAGCTAAGGTGGAGGCAGTACAAATGGAGACAATAGGAAAGAACTCAGGAACCAGAAACTGAATGAAGTTTATAATTAATTCCATGTGGGAAGTTCTGGATTAGTGACTGAGTAGATAGATGATGGAGTCATTTTCTGAGAAAAGGAATGTAGGGAGAGGAGCATGTTTCATAACAGGTGGGGGGGTGGCAGGAAGACAAAGGATGGGTTCAAGTTTGGGCATGTTGAATATGAGATATTCCCGGGGCATGTGTGTGGAGATGTCCCCTTGCTAGGTAGATATTCAGGTGTATAGATCAGAAGAGAGCTTTGGGCTGCCGATATAGATTGGGTAGAAATGCACAGAAGCATTAGTGTGAATGAATGTGGCTGTAAGTGTCCAAACAGAGAGTGAGGAGTGAGAAGAGAAAAAGGATGAGAATGGAACTCTAGGGAACATCAAGATTGAAGGAGCAAGCAGGGGAGGAATAAAGTAAAGGAGACAAGCAGCTGAAAGATTATGAAGGCAAGAAGAAGGGAATTTCAAGGAGGAAGCAAGCAACCTCATCAAACGCCGCAGAGGTCACCCGTGACAGGGCGGAGCGGCAGCTGTTGCATCTGACATTTGATGGTGGTTGGGGACAGATGCCAAAATGCAGTATGTTGAGGAGAGGATGAGAAACCACAAAAGAGAAACAAGGCGTGTATCTTATTCTTCCTAAAAACTGGCTGGAGAAAGGAGAGAGAGGTCAGCAGCTAGAGGGAGTTACAGGGTGGAAGACTGCCTTTATCATTGCCGTATCCTTTGCAACAGCTAGAATAATTATTTGTATTTTGCAGGTACACAGTTAAACTTCTGAATGGATGATTCCGTCGTCTTGCCTAATTCTTGCACTTTATCTCATTCACTTTCTTCTATGTTTTTCTCCTTTTCTCTATTATCTCTATTATAAGAAGGGATGCAGAGAGGCTGTACTTCCTTGTTCAAATACCAGGTGGAAGGTGTAGAGTTTGCATGTTTCCTGTGTAGTAGTTAAATAGGTTGTATATAAAATAGGAATTTCTGTATGCTTGTGAAGCAAAAAAGACAGAAGGGAAGCCAGTCCACAGGAAACACAGATATCATGGAGAAAGCTTTGGTGTGGCATCCAGGTATTCATTTGGTTGGGTTTCATTTCCAAATAAATATGGATATCTGGCAAAATCCTGTTTAGGGAACTAAAAATCTACCCCATGGAGACACTTAGAAAAAGAGATGGATGGCATTGAGTGGCTTCAGTGAAAATTCCAGTAGCATATATTTTCAGGACATCTAAGGATACTAAAAGCCTATTTAAAATAGTATCCTACTTGATCTTGATAACCAAAGATATTTCAAAGCATCAGGATTGGGTCTAATTGCTTGTTACATTCAGGTCACATATGGGAATTGCTTTTGACCAGACACTTTCACGCTCCTGAATAAGAAGGATCTAATGAAGTTTGATCTTTGGATGACTATCATCATGTATTATCAAGCCTATTATTTTCCCCATCAAAGATAATATAGCCAGAAGTCAGAAAATATGGGGGCGAGGAAGGGGAGTGAGAAGGAGAGAACAATCCAGTAACCCTTGATCCATTTATGCATCAATTCAGACCGTTCTCCATTATCTGTGTTCATCTAGCAAGCACACATCATTGCATTTCTTGCTTTGGCTCCTCATAGTATTTTTAAACTTTCAATATCATTAAGTAACACTCTTTTTTCTCTATGATATCTCGAGTCACAGGTGCCTTTTTCTTCCTCTTTATTACTTTTGGCAGTAGAAAGAGAGATTTTTTTTTCTCTCCCATTGACCTGTGCCTATTCCTAGCAAATTCATTGCTTTCTGACAAGCACCAACATGGTCATACGCAGATGCAATTTATCTTTGCACGCAGCTGGTCTGTGTGCATGTGTGTCTGTGTGAGTGTTCTTCTCTCCCATTGTTTGACTTCTTTTAACTCCACTCAGATCTCTCTAATCACAGTTTGGAATTCACCTGAATTTCCCTGCTGTGAGAGCTGAAAAAGCTGACATAAAGTTGCTAAGGCCACAGCTCTGAAAAGGAAATAGCACATCTTTATTGGTAGAACACATTAAAAGACATGAATGTGAGGTTTTTAAGTAAGATGCTGCATACGCATAACCTCTAGGTGCTTGACAGTGACACTGTTCCACATGTTGGCCATCTCCTCCATAATTAAAGAAAGGCTTTGAAAAAGAATAGAAATGTTTGATTTTCACACTAAAACATTATTCTGGGAATTCAGAGCCCACAGCTTGCTATGCCCAATCCAAAGCATGGAAATTGTTCACACAAATCTTTTTATGAGGCTAAGGGAGACTTCAGCATTCCAGCTACATTCTGTTCTAAGGGGGAAAAAATTCATTTCTTATGATTTCTTATGTGTCCATTCACAAGGTTAGTTTTCTTTTTTTCTTAAAAAACAGTTGCCATAGTAACAACCACCCATCACAGGGCTCTTACTTGAGTACTCATAAATGCTGCTTGTTAAACAAGCAGATCCCTGTGCCCCATGGAAGACCAGAGAGAAACATCAGTATATCAACCTTGTCAAAGATTAATAAAATGGTGAAAATAAACAACTTTAAAAAATGGAAACAGAAGCATCAGTGGATGCTTCCATTGGATGTGTGACTCTATACATAACACAGCTATTTCTCTGCCTCTATCACAAAGCCAACCAAACAAGTACATTGTGATCAGACTGGACAGTGCCTTAAAAGAGGTAATAAAGAGGAAATGGGGCTTGGGGCCATTCTCAAAGGGAGCCTGAAGCTCTGGTTTCTGTTCAGAACTCCGCAGCCATGTCGTGTGGTGTGCAGCATGACCTGAAGCAGGGTCCGCCTCAAGACAGTGGCCTCAGGCCTGCCACTCAATGGCCCTGAGTGAAGGCACAGTTCAGCCCAAGAACCTGGGTACATCCCCTCCCCTCTCCTGGGAGCAGCTGGACTAAAAAGCGCAAGCCATTGAGTATGCTCTTTGGCTCACCTCAAATGTCATCGTGAGAGTTTGTGTGGAGATCATTACAGGCTGTGAAGTGCTAACAGGAGCCATCACAGAACCAAAAGGAGGCTGTTCTTACAGACTTCCCTCCCCTCTGATTCCGTGGCCTACGCAGGAGAGGAGGCCTCTGACCTCCCACTCTGGCCCCTACTATATTCTCTGTGATCAGGTGTTGGATATCCATGTGTCAGCTGTCCCTTCCTTCCATAATCCTATTAGCTTCAGAGAATGACTGGCAATACAGTCCCAAGGCTTGACTGACTCATCACTTTTTGTCATATAAGGAACATATATGGCCTAATGGAAAGTGTTCTCTGAAAGAAATAGAAAAGGGGAGGTGAGAGAGAAAGTGTGACGGCCCCTATTGGATCAACTGCTGAGAAGAGAACTGTGATTTCCCTCTGTGGGTTTGTGGGCTAAGCAGAAGTTCTGCCCTCTGCACCATGGGCTCACTCTGTGTTTGAGTCATGGAAAATCGGCGAGCAATAGGCAAGAATGCAGAAATATGTTTGGCCTCATCTTTTACGAACAATTTGAATTCAGTTTGCATTTTGCAGTACAAAAACAAACACAGTTTTTCTAGAAGATAAATGAGAAGGAGGAAGAAGAGGAAGAAAATAGAACACAATAGAAAAGTCTTCAAAGGAAAAAAAACCCACTTTGTAGTTTCTTTTTTCCCTTAATGACAAACAAGGGATACTCACATTTAATCATGCTGTTCAAAAGGAAGCACATTGTGCCAAAATTTATATGAGAATTTCACTGCCCTGCATTGTGTTATTTCAGACCGTAGTTACTTTGAATCTGTATTTTCAAATTCTTTCTTTGAATATTTATGCCCGTAGGCAGACATATTAACTCATTTTACATTGAGAATCTCATTACATCAAGTAAAAATCCTAAGCCTGATAAAATGATTTACCCCTTCAATTTAACTTTTATTTTAGTCTCCCACCAGCTTCCCTGAAGTGGAATTGCTGCCAAGCTATAATACTATTTTAGACTGAGTCATCCAGGCACACGGAACAGCTTTTACTCTGCTCTAATGTTTCCCCATCCCTGTTGTTTGAAGAAAGAAAACATGTTCTTCTATGGGTTTGCGAAATGGTTACGAACGATGGAAAAAAGAAGAAGTGGAGGCTTAAATCCAGTGTGTTTGGTCCCCAGGGAACACAGACTCTTCTTTCTCCTCATCTCTATAGCTCCCTGAAGGGGCATGCAGTGCTATACATTTTTAAGCTCTACTGAGGGCTTGAAACCACTGAAAGCATATGAAGGCAGTTGTGTATGTATACAATCAATGCTTCATTTATGTACAGGGAGAGAGTATTTGGAGTCACTTATAGAGGGTATGGTTGGAAATATCTATTGGAAAAATTAAAAATAAAACATTGGATGAAATCTTGCTCTAGGAAATTGACATACCATACTGGAGTTGGAGGATTTGAAAAAATAATAAAGAAATCATGCCTTCTCAGGGGAATCCAGGTGATTCCTTGATGGCTCAGACTTTGCCATGGGGCAAAAGATATCTCAGATTGAGATATGTACCAAGATGCTTGGTGAGGAATGACTGTAGGGGGACCAGGTATTAACTTCTCTGACCCAGAGTCATGGTTTGATCCTAATCTTCTCAGTTCCCTTTTCCTTCTCCCTCCCGCTTCCTTCCCCAGAGAGAACCCCAGTTTCAAATGAATTCATGCAAATCAATCCCAAGTATCTCTGCTTTTGTAAGTCTCACTCTCACTGTTCTGGCTTCTATAGCTTGTGATCTCATACACTCACACCCTCCCTAGACTGTTACTGACTTTTATTGTTGGCTCTGTTGATGGGAAAGCCCGAAATATTTTTAGAAATAAAGAAGTAGCATCTAAAGTTTCACCAAACAGAGAGGCTCCCACCGTGAAAGGGAATAGTGAATACTGAAACGTTCTGTCTCTCTCCTTACTGAACTCCCCGGAGAGCTGGTTACATGGCAGATTTGAGGGCCCTACACAGGTGTCCTTGTTGGCAGACAGGGCTCAGGCAAGGATTAACTATATCTAGAATGTGAATCAGGGCCAATAACTCTGATCCCAGTAGGATAAGAAGTACAGGAGTGGAGAAGGTGGAGGCAAAGAGGTCAGCAGGTTGGAATTAAACACACTGGTACAAGGATCTCTGGTGGGGCAGAGACAGCGAATGTGGAGCATCATGAGAAACTCAGGTTGTCAGCGGTACGTTTCTGCTGAGGTTCTGAATCAGGGAAACCAGAGGCAGGAGAGGACCCACAGGTTCACAGGCTGGCAGAGGTCACAAGTGGAAATTTCAAACAAAGAGAAAAGGTGGCGAGGTTCGGGGGACATATTAAATGTTTGATGGTGTAAGGTGGATTTTTTTAAATCTCACTCATCCTCCAAGTAAACTTGGCTGAGAAATTAAAATAATTCAATTGGCCAATATATGCCTCACCTGTTACCTCCTGAAAGGTCTGATCAGCATAAGCAGCTGCCAAACATCGAGTGCCTATGTGTCAGGCTCTGTCCTACACATATGAGATTTTGTGAAAATGCAGACAACATAGTCTCTACCTTCAAGGAGTCCCTGGGGTCTGATAGGAAAGACTGACAATAGATGAATAAAAATAAAATGTCAGGAAGTGATAAATGCTCTAAGAAATATAAAGCAGAGTAAAGGAAAAGAGGGTGTTATGTTTAATATAGGATGCTCAGGAAAGATCGCCCTTGACTGTGATGTTGAAGCAGATGCCTAAATGAGAAGGCGGCACCTATAAGCATTCTAAATCTCAGGATCTCAACTCGGGGCACTGAGAGGTGGAATGGACTAAGTGTTCTGATCCTGAGACTTAGTGTCTATTCAGGCAATGTTTTCATAGGTCCCTGTAGAAACTAGCTTTGATGAACCCAAAGAGCTATCTCAGCACAACCATGAAAATCAGACCCTGGGGCTAAGAGGGTCGTCTAAAAGCTGGTAAACTTTCTTTCTCACCCTGACAAGTCTGAGGGCAGAAAGCTATGTACCCACTGGGATTCTAATGTAGCAACACAGACAGCAGAGAGGCACCCAGATCCTGTGAATAACATCCATGTTCTTAGCTGGAGGCAGGGTGGTGCTTTTTTGTCACTCTTTATACTGCAGTGTGAATAATGCACTTCTGCCTGAAATTCTACATCCTTTTGGTTCCTGGTCAGACTCAAACTGCACACTAATATTCACACATGTCCCTTCTCACTGGGTGAGTTCGTAAAGGTGGACTCAAGGTACTGTATGTTTCACCCTCTGGGGAGGACAGGCCAGAGATGGAAAAGACACCATTCAGATATTCTAACCCAACTGCAGAAGGGCCATATTGTGACACTGAGGATTCTGGTGCACTTGGCCTCCCTTGTATTGCAGTGGGCCTCAGCCTGTAGCACAATGTACCTTTTTTGTGTTCTACTCTGGTCTGACAACATGGCAAGTAGGAGGTCCTGGCTTGTGTGTGTGTAATTTAGAGACAGGTTTTATGCTCAACTGCTAAGCTTTCTGGTGTTCAGCCACTGGGACATATGGAGCTGAACTCTCAGAATCTCTGCAGGATTGGGAGGAAGAAGGTGGAAAAACAAAACAGGTTTCCAAAGTGCTTTTTACTAAACAAATGATGTCTCTAGCTTGAATGTGCTCCCCTGCTCCCCCCAGTAGAATATGGTGCTGATTCATATGTATGGGAATGAGAATGACGATTTCAATTTTCAGTTCATCAAAGGGATCACTCAATAATGGATAGACTGGGGAGGGGACCTACTAAATACAAGGTGTTATGGTAGCCAGTAAGAGGAATACAGAGCAATACAATACAGAACACACAAAAATGACAACAAAACAAGAGCTAAGTAGCATTTAAAAAAAAAAAAGAACAAAGGCAAAGATGTCAGTATGCAGTTAATGAGTACTAATAATAAATGATGAGTTAAACTGACAGCTGTTAATTCAGGTATTTGAATGAACTGTATTGACCTCAGAAGGTTAAAGCCCAACCTCTTTTTATGAGACTAAACAGGGACAATTTAATATAGACAAATTTAGATAAGCAGAGATGCGAGAGGAGGGCATTCCAAGGGAAGTGAATCTAGAGCAAATGTAGGGAGAAGATAAATTAAAAAAATACGAAGGTGGATCAGACATGGGCACAAGACTAGCCTTGCAAATTTCCATAATTAGATTACCGCACAAAGCCACATGGCCTTGGACAGTACCTGTCATGATGCAGAAGCATGCTCTAAAAGCTTTTGTGCTGAGAAAGCGTTGTGAAGTACTGCAGCAAGAAGGAAATGTGTAAACAAGCAATCATAAACATGCACCCCATTGCTGCCTTGACAATACGTCATCCTCCACTTAGACTAGAAGAGTCTTACAACAAAGATGGTCTATAATCTGCTGAAAGTCCACCACACCCCAATTCTTAAAAATTGTATTTAACCAACAATGAATATACTCTGCAATCAAGGAACAATAGGAGTTACAATAAGAAGTCTGGAAAGGATTCTGCCTTTTACCAGATGACTCCAAAGCATCCCAAAGAGACTTGTAGTCTCTTCTTAATTATTAAGATATACAGAACAAAGACTTCTACAACCATCCTCATTTTGGCAAGAAATAATTTTGATGGAGAAGAACCTGTCATCCTGTTTAATTCAACCAATATCTGTTAAATGTACAATTGTAAGACACTGGGCTTGTGTCATGGCAGATGCAAAGTTGAGTTATATGATTGCTGTGTTCATGAAGGTCATCATCTAGCAGAGGAGATAAGCATGTATGCAAATAACTGTAAATCGAGGCAGTGAGTGATAAGGGCTCCAGCAGAGCATGCAAAGCTACAAGCTTCTTGAGGGAAATAACTGTCTTTTTCATCTTTAAATTCCATGAGCCTAGCATAATGACTGGCATATAGTAATTTCCCAATAAATGTTTGTTGAACTGAGAAAGACATGCAAAAGCCTAAAAGAAAACAATATGAGAGATGGATTCACAATAACTAAAGTTAGGAACAGTCTTCTGGGTCTGATTTAGGGCTTGAAGGTAGAGAAGGAACCTTGAGTCATGGAGTGATGGAAGAAAATCTCCTGCCTTTTGCTTGGTCTGTAGTGGATGTGAGTCTGTCTGATGAATATCCTTGTTATAATATTTCCACATAATCAAAGACAACAAAAAAGTTACTTCTTTGATTTTTTTCCTCCAAGCTAAACACAATCTCTTCCTTTAATCTTTCCTTGCAGTACCTTTTTTCTAGTGTTTCATTCCATGTTTTTGCTTTTTCTCTGGACCCTCCCATAGTCTCTCTATACTAAAAGAATTATAGAATTCCTTATAACTCTATCGACTCCTACAACCTGTAAAAACACTTTTATGCCCATTATCATATTTGCTTCTCACAATGATGATCAGTGAGGTGTGGAAACTACCACCTAGAGGTGGTTTTTAAGGTGGGTCAAAAAAAGTCCTAGTATTTTCATTATAAAGAGAAAAAAAGGCAGGGGCCATGATGTGGTAGATAGAATAATGGCCCCAAAAGTCATTCCTATCCTAATCCCCAGGAACTGTGAACATGTGCTCTTACACGGCAAAAAAAAAAAAAAAAAAAAAAGACTGTGGAGGTATGATGTAGTTAAGAATCTTGAGATGAAGTGTTTACCGTGGATTATCTGGGTGAACTCAATGCAATCACAAGTGTCCTTACAAGTGAGAGTGGGAGGCAGGAAAGTCAGTGAGAGGTGAAGATGCTACACTGCTGGCTTTGAAGATGGAAGGGAGCCATGAGCCAAGAAATGCCGGCAGCCTCTTGAAGCTGGACAAACCAGGGAACGAATTCTCCCCTAGAGCCTCCAGAAAAAGGCAACCCTGCTGACAGGTTGATTTTAGCCTAGTGAGACCCATTTCAGACTTCTGACCTTCAGAATTATAATGTAACACATTTATGTTATTTTAATCCACCAAGTTTCTGGTAATTTGTTACAGCAGCAATAGGAAACTAATACAGGCATGGTTTAAGAACTTAATGAAATTCTCACATAGTCCACAGTAATCAGTGCCTGGTCTAGAACCCAGGTTGGCCAGGCTCTATCTGCCACTTGGCTCTGTCTTTCTTGGAGGTACCATATTTACTCTAATTACTCATTTCTTCCCACACACCCTTTTGCTTATCACAGTGCCTTGTTTGTTTCTTTCGGATCACTTATCATCATGTGTAATGGTTTTATTTACGTGGACATTAGTTGTCTCTCTCCTCCCATCAGGATGCAAGTTCCGTGAGAGGACACAGGCCCTGAATTTGCTCACCATTGGGTCCCTAATAGTGCCAGGCCTACAATAATGCCTGGCAAACAGTAAGTGCTCAATACGTATCTGTTGGAAGAGTCAAACCCTCAAGGTAAGAGGATGCGATAGCTGAGTAAAGCCATAGAAGCTGAGATAGTGGCCAATGTCCATGGTAGACCCAAAGGATGGGGAGTAATCTGTATGTACCTGCTTCTTAGGGAAGTTGAGAGAAAAACTGCGTGGCCACTTGCTGTCCCCGAGGGCCACAGCAGAGGTCCTCTCCTCGTGCTCAGGTGAAGCCGGAAGCCAGACCCTGATAGATCACACTATGGCGGCACTTCATTCCCATCCTCCTCTTCAATAAGCCGATCTCCCAGCCCCTTAAGCACTTTGTTTCCACCCTGCATCTAATTGCTTTTGGATAATTATATCATTAACTCTTTGTAATGAATAATAAAAAATAAATCACATTTGTGGAGGGCTGTGGAGCAAGATGCCTGGATAAGCAATTTTCAGCTACTTTCTCTTCCTAGTCTTTGTCTTCATTCCCCTCCTTTCTCTAACCTTCTGAATTAGAATTTCAGCCAAGTGGGGACCAAGAATTGTATTTTTAAAAGGGTCCCTGGGTGATAATGATGATCAGTGAGGTGTGGAAACCACTGACCTAGAGGATCAGGATCTTCTGAGACTAAAGCAGACAGGGAAGAATGAAGTCAAACACATTACAAAGACCCCCATATTTGCATAGCTCTTGCCTCCAAATTGCTCAAGGGATAGTATCTTGCTCTCCTCAGTAATTCTAGGGCAAGTGCTATATGTCTGAATGTTCAAGATGGGGAAAATGGCACAAAAAGTCCCCTGGGAGGTAGCCAGATTCATCGCTAATGAATTGGTACTAATCTGAAGGCAGCTGGAATCGGGAGGGAGTGGGGGATAGTTTGGATGCTAATCCAGGCCACAGGCTCGTTTCTATAAGCAGAGGGAGCAAGACCAGCTCCTGCAGCTCTCTGTTTCAAGCGGGACCCTATCGATGTCTCATTCCTCTGCACCCTCCTCGAAGAGAATCCAAATTTTCTCTTTGGTGCTGGGACGCCAGCCTGGCTTCCCAGGAGGCTCCCGGATCACGAGAGATCTACCTCTACTGAAAACAGAAGGGAACTCCAGGCATCTTTCATCTTGCTCACAAATAAGCAGACTTCCAGCGACATGAGGAATATTCATTACAGTGTGTTTCCATTGATATATAGATGTTCAATACTTGTTCAATTATGAATTGAACTGCCTGCTACGGGGGAGGCCATTAACACATGTAGACATGATTCCCTATTAACGGGAAGGAAAGACTTGGATTCGTCCAGTGTATATTATTAGCCAACGGCAAAAAGCACTTAACAGACATGGCTTTGGTGCAGTGTACATAAACTCTCCATAAACATGCTCCAAAGAAGAATCATGTTACTTTTTGGGCCTTCCTTCAAATCTAAATTTCAGCTTCTCAAAGTGTTCCTTGTTAATTACAATGAACTCATCCAGTATTAATGTACAATAGTTGTGATTAATGGGTTAGTGCCCCCGTGGCCTTCACGTCACCACAGTGAGGCATTCTTTTTTGGCAACATAAAGAACAAAGGAGAGAAGACTGCAAAGGAAGAGATGGGAAACCAAGGCACTGTTAACTTTGTGCCCCTTCCATTTTCCTGTCGGCTATGATTCTAACTGGCCTGCAGACTGACCTGTGTGTACAAACTCCTGTCCTGGGGCGACAGCACAGATCAACCTGATGTTTCTCTAGACATGCAGATGCAGCCATGCCTGGGCCTCCTGACTTACAGATAATCTCTCTGAATTTCTAAGACGTGATTCCCTAGTAAAGGGGAAGAAAACCTGTGGGGTTTGGTTCCCCCTTAGGGTGATGCTCCAAACACTTCTATTGTCCCCTCAAGTTGCAGAAAGTCTTTAAGTCTACTTAAGTGCCCTACTGAACAGGGTTCCATGGGAGCAGTCACAAAGGGAGACAAAGAAAACCGGGCAAAGGAGGGAGTTGCATAAGAAATGGAGGGAACACAAATGCAAATCTTTCAGGCTGGGGTGTGTGTGTGTGTGTATGTGTATGTGTGTGTGTGTGTGTGTGTGTGTGTGTATGAGTTTGTGTGGTTTTTTTCCTAGAGAAAATATAAGCTATTCAGTCATAAGAAATTCTATCTCTAATAGAATTTCTGCAGTAAACCATCACACCTGTAGGCTTTTATTTTTCACAGAGGACCCTGTAAAATCCGAGGCAGCAAATCAGAATTCTGTGTGGTTTAGAGGCAATGCAACCACAGATTTCAGCCAAGAGGGAAAAGATCAATTATCCCATTCTTTACATGCCCAGTCTCGTACTCAGAAAGCCCCGTGTAAGTGAAATGTGAGCCACAACCATGGCCAGGGCAGAGGAAACATAAGCTGCAAACCTGCATTATGCAGAGTGGATGTTCTTTATGGTGTTGGTGCAGGAACAGCAGGGCTAATACCCACTTGCCTGATGGGCGTGATGAACAAGAATTTCTGAACGACGTCATTGCATTTCAGGGACCTGAGCTGGCCCTTGGGCTGGCTGAATCCATCCATTTAAAACCATTCAATGCTGAAGGTCCAGACTTCTACTCTTGGATACATTTGGGCACAGGACAATCAAGGAAGATTTGAGATCCAAGATGGTGAGATGCTCATCCCTGTCTCTCTCACGATCTCTTACTGCCTCCACTGCTCTCTCAACTCCCACCCCCTCCACATCACTGACTGCAGTTGTAGGCAGCTCCTAAGCAGCCCTCAAAAGACAAGAATTGCTAGATCAGAATTTACCTGGGTTAGATGTGCTTGAGAGACACTTCAAGTCTTTTTTTTTTTTTCACCTTGTAATCACATGTATCTGCCTGTCTCCTGCTTTTGACTGAGCTCCTCCAGGTCAGGGAGCTTATCTGGTTGTTCGCAGTGTCCTCAGCACCTCGCCCAGGGTCTGGCACCTAGTAAAAGCTCAAAAAAGCTTGTTGAATAAAGAAGCTGGCAAATGATCTTTTGCCCCTGACGGGTTTAATAGTCCACATGCATCGGGGTTTGTGGTCACATGCAGTGCCCCCAGCTATGCTAGGGAGCTCCTATTCTGTAGACCAGAGGTCCCCAATCTTTTTGGCTCCAGGGACTGGTTTCATGGAAGACAATTATTCCATAGACTGGAGGCAGGGGAATGGGTGCATGGTTTCGGGATGATTCAAGTGCACTACATTTATTGTGCAGCCGAACCTCTCTGCTAATGATAATCTGTATTTGCTGCCGCTCCCCAGCGCTAGCATCACTGCCTCAGCTCCACCTCAGATCTTCAGGCATTAGAGTCTCATCAGGAGTGCACAACCTAGATCCCTCGCGTGCGCAGTTCACAGTATTGTTCGTGCTCCTATGAGAATCTAATGCCACTGCTGATCTGACAGGAGTCGGAGCTTATGCGGTGATGTGAGCGATGGGGAGCGGCTGTAGATACAGATGAAGCTTCACTTGCTAGCCCGCCACTCACCTCCTGCTGTGTGTCCCCGTTCCTATAAGGCCAAGGCCAAGGTCTGTGGCCCAGGGGTTGGGGATCATGGCTGTAGAGGGAATGATTAAATTCAGGTATGATGACATTTTTAGAGCCTTCTCTATACAAGGTTTGTAACAGTTACTCGGATACTCTCTGGAGTCCCCAGGTGGTGGGTGGCAAATAAGGGAAGTAGCAGTCACAGCAGCCTTTATGAACACTAGACCTATCTAAGCTGAGAAACAGCACAAAGATGGGGAAGGGAAGGGGAATGACATGGGCTTCACAGACAGGGATGAGGGGTAACGCCGAGAGGTGTCATGATTTAGAAATGACTCTTGCAATTCTGTGGGCCACTGATTCCCTCCCCACTCCTGCAAGGTTCCGCTTCTGCCAACGTCCCAGAAGGCAGAACCTTCTCTCCCTCCCGTCCACATGCAGCGTTCTCTGCATCGGGCATGGTGCTAGGAACCGGCACACAGGCATGAATGAGACCTGTCTCTGCCCGCGAGCACTCACAGCTAGGCTGGGAGGAGTGACGTGTTAGCCAGCAACTCTGACACAAGCTGCCCTGTGGTTTCACTCCAGCGGGGTATGACAGGAGAACCAACTCAGAAGGAGAGTGGAAAGAGAGTCTGATCCTGACTTTATTATTATCTTTTAGCAAGTCAACTCCAGGTTCCTTATCTGCAAAATGTCAATCACAACACCTACTGTGCCTAACAAATACTGTTGAGTTGTTTTACATATTTACTGAGATAATCCATGGGAAAGTACACTCAAAAGGATACAATTCTATAGAAACCAGGCCTCTTTTCCTCCTCCTCCCTGCTCCCCCCACATCATCATCATCACGTTTTTGTCTATTTAAAGTCAAACATGTTTGTGTTAGGGACAGAGAAGGGGAGAGAGAGAGAGAGAGATTGCATGTGCACACGTGTGCATACACTTGGTGAAAGGGCATGAGAGAGAAAGGGAAGGAGGATTACCGATCACAGAAATACTTAGAGGGGTTAGTGTGGAACCAGAAATCAAATGCTAAACCTTCCATGATTTGTGAAAAGAAGCGGCTTATGTATTGATCTCAGACACAGCTTTCTCAAAATATTCTCAATCCTGGGCTTCTTTTGCTTCTATATTTCCTCCTGTGTCCTCCACTGGTAAGAATGGGTGGTGGCCATATTAATTGGCATCTGTCCCCCAAGTTGGACCTTTTATTTACATATCACATGAGCTCCTTTTTATTATTTTATTATTACCTCCAGATAAAGCATTATTTACTTGTGGCCATTAAGCCGCCACTTTGGAAGAAATGACATTACTGGCTTTTCTGAAGGGGGGTTAATGAATTGCCCTTGAATGACCTGAAAAGTTCATTATTTATACAGATTCTTAGGGGGTAGAGGCAGGGAAGCAAATACACAGAGAGAAGAAGAGACAGATCCTGGACAGAGACTGTTTATGGTTACTCAAGCAGAAGCACTTCACCTTGTACAGGGTGGCCTTCAGGCTGTGAGGTCCTGAGCCACACTGTGCAGAGATGGTGCAAAAATGCTTCTACCCATCCCCCCATCTCAGCTTCCTGGGAGTTGTTAGGGGACGGTGCAGGAGAGGAACATGGTGACACTATAACACAACAGTTGCTGCTGCTGGAAGAAGGCCCCAACCCCAACTAGGCCAACGTCCATTTTACAAAAGGGGGCCTGACATCTGTGTGCCCAGGGTCTCCTGGGACTGGGCTGCAGGTGCAGAGGGGACAGGCAGTTTCCGCAGTGTGGGTGCCAGGCTGACATACATATCATCAAATTCGAAATGCATCAGTCCCGTCTGACTGTTCTCTGTTCTCCATGTCATGAACAGTTCGTGTTATTTATGGCCCCCAGCAACCCTTGACATGTTACTAATGGTGAACTGAAAGGCAATGAGTACAGTTCCTCCAGCGAGAGAAGAATAAAATGAGGCCCTTAATCATCTCTTCTTCCCTTTCCTTGTCATAATCCAAAAAAGGCTTTTTTATTTTTATACTGTGTTAGACCCAGCAATAATCTGATTCTGGCCATGAGGCTGATGAAGAAAATAAGGGATCAAAGCATTCTTTAAGGGATGCTTACCTGCTGGGGGACAGAGGGCCTCCGTTCTGGCTATAACTGCACCAGAGGGCAGGACGAGAGTGGGAAAGAGGCCCACGGTGGTCCCCAGCCTACAGAGACTTCCGGCTCCACACACAGAGCAGGCACTCAGACTCCAGGTAGCCTTTCACGGGACACCGGAGAAAGTTTTCCTTCTGACACGGCAGTAACACTTTTGTGAGATGCTGAGTCATGAGCCATAACTACGTAGCAAGCACCTGCGGCGTGCAAGCTGTTACACCGGGGGTTCTGAGGGATACAGGTGTTGTCCCTGGCTGCCTGTCTAGTTGGAAAGATAAACTATAGAAACAGAGATGTAAGATTTTCTGAGAGAAAATGACAGCAGTTAAAAGAATAGTAGAGAAAGCAAGTACTGTATCAGGATTCAGATGGGGGAGATGTTACTTTAGACTTTAAAAATTAGAGAAGGCTTCAGGCAGTACCTTGTGCTTAAGTTGGACCTTGGAGATAGGAAGTACTTTGAAAGTGGGGAGGAAGACAGTCATTTCAGATTGGCTGGAATACAATGTAAACCCAATACTGCGTTCATTCCGCAAATATGGCTGAGCAGTTCTTATGTGCTGGGCCCTGTGCCAGGCCCTGAGGACAGAGTGGCGCTCAGCGCAACACAGACAGGGTCCCTGCCCTTAAGAAGCTTATGATGTCACTGCAATGTGAATCAGCTGATGGACAATGCTACAATGGAGGCATAAACCAAATGTTCCTGAAGTCCAGGGAAGCCACTGGATTCTGAATAGAGTGATGAGGAAGACCTTCCCAGGAGAGGTATCATTTGAGCTGAGCCTGAAGGATTCCACTATGGGAAAAAAGGTTAAGAGCAGGTTAGGGTGAAGAATGGGCTCCAGCAAAGTCACAAAGGAATAAAAGGGCTGGGCACATTTCAGGGTCAATGGGACTGGACTGTAGGGTGTGTGGTTCCTACACTATGGGATGAGGCAGGCAGAGCACGGACTGTGTCTCGAATGCCATGAGGACCTTTGTACTGTAGGCAGGAGGGGAGCTGCTGAGTGTTTCTGAGAGGACAACTGAGCTTGATGACAGCGCATGTGGGTACAGGCACAGGGGAACAGATGGTGGATAAAAGAAAAAGGCTTGGACAGCACGGCCAGAGCAGTCATTTCAGACCCAGTTCCTACAGGCCGCCATAGAACACACTATCTCCTGACTCAGAGTTTTCATCTGCAAATTAGGGGAATCACACCCACTGGTTCTTGAAACCTTTAGTAATGTTCAGCCTGAAAGGTACAGAGCGTTGATGGGCAAAATTACCTGGGCAATTACATGTGGTCTCTCTTTCTGTTTAAAGTGTATGGGTGATTTGTTGAACAGCACACAGGGAAATCATGCTAACAGGTTGGCCAATATGTTAAGAACATAGCCCTCCCTGCATGGTGCCATTTCAATTATTGCTCAGTTAAACCAAAGTCTTTTCTCTGGATTCGGTGGTCCACTATTGTTAGATTACTTATTAAAGAGGACTGATAGGCTGAAGCTGTTTTCACTTAGGATATGTATGACATGTTCATAACTGAAATGGAGAGTTGCCATAGTTACCTGTGTGAGCTGTTATACAGAGCACAATCTACGCTAACATCTCTCCATCAAGGTCAAGTAGACATTTTCAATTAGCACCAAATAATTTGCTGCCTAATGGAAGTTAATCAAATTATTAAAAGAGTAGAAGAAATTAAAAATAAAGTTAATATGGATATATTTTATATTTAAATATGTTTTAGTGTCCAGCTATTTCTGTGGGGTTCTTACCAGCTGGAAATTCTGCAGTATAACTAGACGTCTGGAGAGAAGTTTAGAGTAAAAACACATTTGAATTTTGGCACAGATTACCGCCTTCGAATCCAGCCCATCATTAACAGCTTCTGTACAGTATTGTTCTTCCTCTAGGGGCTATAAAAATGAACCAAACCTTTGTTCAACCTAAACTTCCTTTCTTGGTCAGCTGTTCCTGCTGACTTCCCATCCCAGTGACCCTATTGTTTCCATTGGAAATGTCAGAATGGAGAGGAGTACCGGCTGCTTGCTTTAAAAAAGTAGCATGTTCCACTCCAGAAGTCCAAGAAGAAGAAAACGGACGTCATGACATGAAATAATCATTAGCTCAGTGCTTCTCAAACATTATTATGCATACAAGTCACTTGGAGATCTTGTTAACCTGCAGACTATGATCCAGCAGGTATGGGGTAGAGCCGGAATGTCTAGTTCTAAAAAGCTCCCAGGTGATAACAGTGCTGTGATATAGTCCACAGACTATATCTTGAGTAGCAAGGCCCTTGTCTGTTTCATCATTTGGTTATTGGAATCATCATATACATATCAACCCTAAAGTGCTGCCACACCATCATCTTGCTCGACACACATGTGATCCATGCACAGATGGGTTAGAGTTTGCTGGCATTAAGATACTACGCAGCTTCCCATTCATCAGGCCCACGTAGCATGGTGCTCTCAGGGCTCTCCAATACCTTTTGTAGGACTGTGCTTTCGATGTACAATGAACACACTAAATAAACATATAAATAACTCAAAAGACAAGTGAATAAGGAAACAGCTCAAATGTAGAGATAGCGAAATGTTTTATCCCAGGACAAAATAGCATTTGACTGATCTTTACTCTTTAACAATGTATAAAGCACAAATCAAATCCGTCAAATCAAGGAAAACTAGAATTCCACTGCCATGTGGCATTGACAAAAAATATATAGAGGATGTGTAAAGTCCCAAATTGTTACTTATTTAAAACACGGAGTCTCCTAGTTGGAAACAGGCTGAAATTTTATTAATACAGTATAGTCTATTTTTGAGGATAATCTATTGTTGGGCATTTGTGTGCATGTGTGAGAGGGTAATGTGCTATAAATTAGCCAGCTTAACCATCTACATGATACAAATCTACTGAATAGTATCTAACCTCAAGATTTATCAAAAATCATATTTGGAAAAAGGGTGTTAGGTCAGCCACTATATTAAAATTAGAGATTTACATTAATCTGTCCCAGTCTGTAAAATGGATCCCTCCACCACCATCAACATACACAAACTGAACTGTTCAGATTCCCACTTACAATTTTTTTCAAAAGAACATTTTCAAAATGAGTAAAGAACAGTTCTCTTCCTTCTAGACCAGTGGTTCTCAGACTTTACAGTGGATCAAAATCACCTGGAATGTTTTTTAAAACACAGATTACTGGGCTCCAGCCCCAGAATCTCTAGTTCAGTAGTTTTGGGGTGTGCCCTAAGCATTTGCACTTCTAACAAGTTCCAGGTGATGCTAATGCTGCTGGTCCAGGGACCACACTTTGAGAACCACGGTTTTAGATCATTAATTCACATTTTTAGTTGCATATTAGAATCATCTAGGAGAATGTTTGAAAATCCCAACACCTGTGCTGCAATCCAAATGAAGTAAATCAAGATCTCTAGGCATAGGACCCAATTATCAGTAATTTTTAAAGATTCCTCAGGTGGATTTAATGTTCAACCAAGGCTAAGAACTACTAGGTGTAATGAAAAAGTTTCTTTTTTGCAGCTGAGTATAAAACCATTACTTCAAGCTCATATTAGCCCAGATATGCTATAATCATCTTTACAGCATAACTGAACAAGATAATGGGGCAGATGAAATGTCCCAAAGTTATGGAGATATAAGCTTGTGGAATATTTCATCTATATTGCCTAATTTGAAGATTATCTTCCCAGCATTTACTGTGCATGTGGGGGTGGGGCACTTGAACTCCAAATAAGATGTTGATTGCCAGTTCCCTCATGTGGGGCTTCTTATGCAGAAGGCTAAACCGGAGGATCCACCTGCATCATTAAGTCCACTTCTTTGAAATGGACTTCCAAAAGAATGTTTTTTCTAGTAAAATCATAATATGGTTCAGAAACCCAAGAAGGATATTTGATACTTCTTTCTCTTTCCTCACTCAACAGCTTTCTCTACCTCCTGTCTCATCACAGTCTTCCAGTTGGCAAGAAGTTAGAGAAGGATAAGTTAGAAGATTCCAAAATGCTCTGAGCTTGCCAAGCCATGATACGTACCATGGCTTGCTGTTTTAATCTTGGAGAAAGGATCCAATCCAGGGACATGAAAGATGAAATAAAATCTATAAGTTGGATTTTAGTTGCATTTAAGAATGATTTGCTATAGTTAGAACATCTGCCATCCCTATAGTCAAGGCTTGGAGATTTCTCTACAAGGGGAAAAAAATTAAGATTCCTAAACTCTAAATAGAAAGATTCTCTATTTCCTACAAATGGTCCTTCAGCCTTTGCCTTAACTACCTGGAGGGAAACATTCTACCTGCCTGAAGTATTTCTTCTGATTTTTTTTAATTATTAAATTTTTTTCTTTTTAAACATGGAACTAAAATACACTTCCTTTTAACTTCTATCCATTGTCCTACACCAATCATCTAGGATCATTCAAAACAAGCCTAATCACTCCTCTTTTGATGTTAGAAATATTTATTAAATGCCTACCATACTAGGCACAAAATAAGGTACAAGGTGAAACAGTCCTTTTAATTAGGGATAGAAAGACAAAAGCACAAATTCTATAATAGAGATATAGATACACAAAAGTAGGAGTAATCAGATCTAGCAGAAAGGCTGAGAAATACTTCAGAATAAACAACACTTAAAATTTATTTTGGACAATGGGTAAAATTTCAGCAGGGTAGAGCTAAAAAGATATTCCAGACATTCCTGGGAAAGAAAACAGCATAAATAAAGGCAAAGAGTGATAAAATCCTTAATTCATGTAGGAGATATAACAATTATAAAGTTAAATGTGCCTAAAAACAGAGCCTCAAAACACACGAAGAAAAAATTCACAGAATTGAAAGGAGAAATAGACAATCAACAGTAATAGTTTGAGACTCCAGTACCCTACTTTCAATAATGGTCAGAAAAACTAGATGGATGAAAAAGGGAATAGAAGACCTGAACAACACTATGAACCAAGTAGACCTAACTGACATATATAGAACATACCAACAATTGCAGAATACATGTTCTTCTCAAGTACATATGGAATATTCTCCAGAATAAACTACATATTTATGATTCTATTGACATGAAATGTACAGAATAGTCAAATTCACAGCTACAGAAAGTAGATAGAGGTTATAAGAATCCAGGAAAAGAGGGCTATGGGAACTGACTGCTAATGGGCATGAAGTTTCTTTATAGGGTGATAAAAATGTTCTGAAATTAGATAGTGGTGATGGTTGCACAATTTTTACAATATACTAAAAAAATGAATTGTACACTTTGAGGTTAAAGTTTCCTGGTGGGCAAGGATCACATTTGTCTTGCAAAGGAATAGAATACATAGTCCAAGGTGTGTGCATATATGTATTTTTCTCTCACCATATCATGTACAGAAAAAAATCTCCAAAAAGTTAGCCTCTGAACAGGACATTAGGAAAAAAGTGAATATACAGAATGAGGTCAGGCATTTGTAATAGTAAGTTACTCTTTCATTCATATCTTCAACAAGTGTTTATTGAGAACCTAGGTGTGCCAGGCTTTCTGCAAGGTGCTAAGGATTCAGCAGTGAACAAGACAGACAATAATTTGCCAGGGCATATGCCCTAGTAAGTCTAATTACCTCAGGACTAACTACATTTCAATCTTAGATATCAAGTACAAGCTGGAAAATATATTTATTTTGACACTTATAAAGCTATAGCATAATCATTCGATTTTACCCGCCCCGAAGAAACAGTATGTGAATGATAACACACTGGCCAGCATGACAACAACAGTAAGAAAAAAATAGAGCTCAGAGAATAGGAATCTGTTAATGTGTCTTTGCATTGTTCACAGACAGAGATATTAGCTATTCTGCAAACATAAACCCACAGTGGAGATGGCACTATGACCTATGGCATGGTCTTAGCTTTCTGACAACAGCCATGACAATGTTCCTACCAAACACCATGGCTGTGATTCCATATCTAATAAGCAACTTACCTTGTAATTTGTCCTCTCTACATATAGGAGAGGATGAACTCATCAGCATATTTGGATGTCCTGGTCTTCTATATGTTACAGTTCTCATTGTAAAGTTCCAAATTGGTATTTGGGTTTATATGTTAGTCTCTTCTGAGTTTGGTAGTGTAAATAAGCTATTTCTGAAAGACTAATAAAATATATATTAAATCCTAGAAGATGATGACCATTCCCCAAATACTGCTACTCTCTGATGCTTATGGACGAAACATTAGAGCTAAAATTAAAATATGACTACTTAAGTGTTACATATCATTCAACAACACGTAGTGAGAGAGTGCCTTCTATATTCATGATACTCTGCTAGGAGATATGCAGATACAGGATACATAAGAGAAACAATCCTCAAGTGGGCTCTCCTGGATAAAGATATTTCTTGATAACTTTAATCTAAGGTATTTAAAGCATGTCACAGATATTAATAAAGCTCTGTGAATATGATATAATATTTAGAATTTTAAATGAAAAGGAGTGAAGATATGAATTTATTTGGTGTTTAATGAAATGTTTCCTATCAAATGGAAATAATTTTGATTTCAAAATTGAGCATATGAAAAAATTACAAGAGAACCATTAAAAGAAATGGTTCTATTAACTTAAAATAAATATATTCCTGTCTCAGTTTTTTGGAGGTCTATATTCTGATTTCAATTTTTGTTGAACACCACGTGGGAAAAAAGTAGTTAAATGAGTTTGCAAAGTAAAATATTTGTCACATTTTCTTATTATCTTTTATTAGTCATCATTATTATTTTCTTGTTGATTTTTAAATTTCACAAGCATGCAGATCTGCTATTTCTCAGCCATTTGCATGTCTCTATGCATATGAGTGAGAGGCCAAATGTAGTCATGACACACCTTGATTCTTTTCCATATGAAAGATCTATGTGAATTTTTAGTTTGCTTGGCAAAAAGCCAGTTTAAAATACTGAAAATATTAAAATATGGAATATTTAATAAGTTTTATGTTTTTAAGGCACATATTTGTACTTCAACTGAGGAATATGAGTATATAATAGAAACCTTTAAAGGCTGCTTATATTATTAATACCAGATAAGAATATTTTATCATTAGATATTGCTGATAATTATACTTTTTATTTGTTCAGTGCTTTATAGCTCATAAAACCTCTGTAATAGATCTCTAAAACTTTTTCAAATTCTATTATTCTCTGGATATGATTTATTCAAGATCATATAGCTGTTAAGCAGCAAGACATAGGGCCCAATTTTTTTCCTTTAAAACCCTTATTGTAAACTAAATATAAACTTGTTTATTTGTTTATTATCTTTCTTATCTATTAGAAGTTTCAAGTGAGGAAAAACCACATCTGTCTTATTCTTGGTTCTACTCCAATGTCTGGTATAGTCCTTGGCACGTAATAAATTCTTTACATATATTTGTTGAAGGAATTAAGGCAAGACACCAAATGTCTCTGATTGTAGTACTTTCTTCCTTATACAACATCAGTGAGTATGTTAAGATTCTGGAATTATTTATTTGCTTAGCAGATCATGCTTCTCCCATATTTGAAATCAGTCAGACTCTTGTCCAAATATTATATTGAAATAAAAAACGAGCCAAAGAAGTTTTGCTGTATGTAAACTAATCTATACTTCTTTCCCTCAAATTCTATTTGACATATCCAACTACTTGATATCACAGAAATCAGATAATGATATTCCCTATTTCTACTTAACCATATTGTGGTAAAAATTAAATGGCATGTTCCAACTAATCCAGCCAGTATTGCCTTTATTTCCTCCAGCTAAGAGGGGTAAATAGAAATGGTTACCATGGAAAGTTGTAAATACCACTGACTGCTATTTCCTCATTTGCCTCTCTCTTATGTATATTAGGAGAATAAACAGCAAGAGTTCCTTCTAAAGGCTGAGGTGCAGGCATGTGCACAGCATTAGGTCCAGAGTTTCTGTATTGCATTAGGTTGCCCACCTATAGCAGAAGTAGAGAGGATAGGCTGGGCACAGTGGCTCATGCTTGCAATGCCAGCATTTTGGGTGGCCAAGGAAGGAGGATTGCTTGGGGCCAGCAGTTTGAGACCAGCCTAGGAAACACAGTGAGACCCTTACTCTACCCCCAAAAAAGTAGAAAGGAAGGAAGGAAGGAAGGAAGGAAGGAAGGAAGGAAGGAAGGAAGGAAGGAAGGAAAAAAAAGAAAGAATGGGAGAGAGAGGGGGAGAGAGGGAGGAAGGGAGGAAGGAAGAAAGGAAGGAGGGAACAAAGTAAAGAAGGAAGGAAAGAAAGAAGGAAATAGGGATGATAATAAGAGTGGGCATTTATTGAGCCTTTACCCAATGCCAAATATTGTGTCAACAACATGCTATGGATTGAATGTGTCCTGCAAAGTTCATGTGTTGGAAACGTAATTCCCAAGGCAACAGTGTTGAGAAGTAGAACCTTTAAGAGGTGATTCGGTTATGAGGGCTCTATCCTCATGAATGGATTAATTTGGTTATTAAGGGAGTGGGTTGGTCATTATGAGGGTGGGTTGGTTATCATGGGAGTGGGTTCCTGATAAACAGATGGCTTTAGCCCCCTTTCTCTCTTCCTCTCTCTCTCTCTCTCTCTCTCTCTCTCTCTCTCTCCCCCTCTCTCTCTCATCCTTACTTGCCCTTCCATCTTCCACTATGGGATGACACAGCATGAAGGCCCTCATAAGACATCAGCTCCTTGGACTTCTTAGCCTCCAGAAATGTAAGAAATAAATCTCTGTTCTTTAAAAATTTCTCAGTCTCAGGTATTCTGTTATAACAACACAAAACGGACTGAGACAATACATTATCCAATTTCATCCTCGTGCAAGGCCTATGAGTTAGGTCTTATTACTACACTTTTACAGAGGAGGAAACTGATACTTAAAGAAGTTAATTTTCTTAAGTACACTCAGCTACTAGGTAGCTGAAGTGAGGTTCTAAGACAAGTTTTTGGGTTTTTTTAAAACTGTGGTAATGATCTAATGGTATTTTTGTACTGGGGATAGAAAGATAACTGAAAAGGAGAAAGATAACTGAATAGTTACTTATTGTAAAGGTCAGCTTTTCTTATAATTTGTGTAGCTTTATTTCCTAGAAATTGGCCTGTTCTTTTCTACCTTTGGAGGAGTGATACCTCAGGGCTGTGCTCTTAATATCTGATAGTGACACGTATCTCTGAATCAGAGCACCCATCCTTTGAACAATATGATTCTTTTTCTGTGTTGTTCAGTGCTGGGGTTGGAGGAAGAAAGGATGAGAATGCATCCCTTATAACCCAGGCCTGTGTGAACCCAATGCTTAAATGGGAGTGACATTTTCCTAGCCTTCTCTGCCACAGGCTTGGAGAATCACTTGCCTCTGGTCTCTTGGCCAAATTAATCCTACCATGCTCACATGATCTCAGGAAGCCTCAGTGGGTGTCAGGCAATGGAACTTGTAAGCCAGAGGTCTTGCATTGCATTTTACCTTTCTGTTACTTCTTTGGGCATTAGACCAGAAGATCAATTTAACAACAACCTCCACAAAACACCTTATAGATTATACTGAAATGAACTGTGGCCTCCTTGCACCTAGCTAAGAGCCTGAGACACAGTAGGTACGTAACAGATTCTTGTTGAACTGAATTACTGTTGAACTAAACTTTGGTAACTAAACCCGTTAAGTGAGAACCAAAATGTTACCGAGAAGACCTGCACTGAGGTGCCAGTGAACTCACTGTTTTATATGTGCATCTAACACATCTAGGAATCAATGTTCTGACCTAGAGTAGGAAGGAGTCCAACACCTATAGGTAGACATATTATTTGATGAAGTCCAAGCTATTCTTAAATATAAATCTATATGGTAATTCACAACTTTCTAAATTCTCTTTTTTCCTTACCATCAGGTTTCTCCTCTTCCTTTTTTTGCCTTGCAGAATGAGCCACATAATTGCTTCAATTTTCCACTTCCCTCTGACAGATGTAGTTATATGTATGTGCGTAATACATACACACATACATAAACATGAGTTGAAGTCAATTTAGATAACAACTGACAAGAAATTAAATATTTAAAGATGTTGTTGATTATGTAGTTATCACAAATGTCTAGTTAGCAACCCATATTGGAAAGAAAACCCCACCATGATTATCTCATCTTGGCAGTCTTCCCCCCGCCCCCCAAACTACAACTGCTACATATTTACTTAGAGCCTTAATTCACAGTTGTTTATTTCCTGCTTTCACATCCAAAGTTGGGAAAAATAGACCTGAGTGAATTTCAAATTTCAGAGTTAATAGCATACTTCTGGTATGGTGTAGGTATTTATTTATTCAACTTTAATATATGAAGGTGGGCATCTGTTTTTCTTTCGACTGATGACACAGTTCATTTTCTCCTGAATAACAGAGGCATTTCAGAATGCATGAAAGCCCACTTTCTGCCTCATTTCCTGTAAATAACTTTACACTTACTTCAAAGCTGACCTTTCACTTAGATCAAAATCCATGTTACTAAAAACTTGCAGAGAAGAGAACTGAATCAATAGGATGAACATTAAAATAATTGTATCTTGCTTTATTTACTGTACCCTGAGCACGTTTGAGGGTTTATAATTTCTGGGGATGCCCTGAGCAGCTCGAGTGAAGTATCTGCCAAAAATCACATCTGACTAGTGCCCTGTTATTTTTTTCCACTGCTGTTTTTCAAAAATGCCATCAGGGAAGCTTAACTACAACAATTCTCTTTCAGTGTTGTCAATTTTCCATGAGTTCAGGCAGGCCACCGTACAGATCTCAAATACACAGAAAATTGTAAGTGAAAACCAGGTTAAAAGGAAAGGAAATGTATATACTTAGTATCATAGAAATCCAGTATAAAGGACAGACTACTAAATTGTAGAGTGAAGTCAAGTTAGCCGTATTCACTGGAAACAAAATGCAAATTACCTTGCACTTGGTTACTGGAGAGAAATGAGGAGGCTTTAAAAATAGACACCACTGTTTTTGGCCTTTGTTTAAAATAGTAATTCCCAAGACTAAATTTCTCTTACTGTCTTTTACACGCCTGGATCAAAAAGAAGCAAATCTGACTGGTGTAAGAAAATCTTTAGGGAAAACCTAATTCCTTTGTCTTCTCAGCAAAGACTTTGAATAAGAGTCTAAGTTTACTTTAGCCTGTGCGTTTTGAGAACTGGCCGACACATTTAATGGGAGCCAGAAAGAGTTTCCTCACATGATCTAAGCTTTGGAATTCCTTTGTTTCTTGCCTCTCAGATGGAAGAAGAATAACAAGTATTGTATTGTCCACAAACTCTTTGACCATTCAGTTACCATGTTAATATACTACATATACACTGTGTGCATGTGTCTGAAAGACAGGAGGAGAGAGACAGAAAAGGAAAGAAGAAACTGTGGATGCTAATGGTTAATATTAATAACCTCAGTAATGAATATTATTATGAGCAAATTAGAAAATTAGAATTGGGTTAAACCTGAAAATTATTAAATATATTGGTCTTTAATACTTGGTTTCTAAGAATGTTATTTTTTTTTACTGTTATTTTTTAACAATCATTTTTATGTGCTAATCATATCAAAAGGAAGTCTTTTTCCATGAAATAATTCCTCCTTTCTACCCCTTTCCCCACATTATTCCTATATTCATCAAGAGCAGTGTCTTTATAGCTGGTGGGCTTTTGGCCTCTGTCATTTTTACTTTGAACAAAATGATTAGGAAATTGCTATGGCAAATGTTACCCAATTTGGAGTTATTAGGGCCAAAAAAAAGTCTTAATATACATAGGCTAATAAAAATACAATATTCTTCTTTTTGTATAACTGAAGATCTTCCTTTTGTAATCAAAGATGGAATACCCAAAAACAGTGACGCAAAATGGAATGCCAAAGAATGAAGAAAAATACACTTTCCTGTATTCCATGCTGATACCTATATTTGTTCACTGAATCCCCAAAACCTATTCCTTTGTCACCCTCTTCAAGTGCTAATTCTCAGGAAGGCACATGAGCTCATGTTACTGTTCCTGGCCTAGGAGATCTTTGTTCTGTTTCTAACTCTAAAGTTTTGTGGCCAAAGAAAATTATTTATGCCATCTGTAAAAGAGGGAGCAAAATGACTGCTTTTAATCTTGTGTTCCACAAGGGTGCTCAGGAAATTTATGAAAAATCTATTTCAGTGGCTGCTGAGCTATGAACGCTGAGCTCCTAATGGCTGCTAATGGGCGATCTTATTGCGGTCTTCCTGTTTTCCTTACCGGGAGTGGTCAGCCAGCGATCAGGAGAGGGTGAGAAAGATGGGGGAGTTGGTGAATAATGATTGCTGTGTAAACCACCAGGGGTTGGATTTGATAATGCATCCTTACTTAGAAATGCCTGAGTTGGAAGAACCTCCAAACTGTAGTCCAGGAGACCCCAAGAAACTTTCCAGTTAGAGACCAGTGAGTTGCTATGACCACCAGAACTTGTACATCCTCTTGACAACTTTACATCGTCCTAGGGTGCTTGATCGATCTGGCTGAGTCTCCTACCTTTACACAGACCTGTTCTCTAAAACAGGGGCAGATTCCTGTCCTCCACCATCAAATGTTGCCAAGAAAGAGATTTCACAACCCATTCTAAAATTGAAATTCATTTTTCTTTAGCCTTTGAAAAATGTGAAAAGTAGTTGGTTATACTTTTCCATGTAGTAACTTCCAGAATTCTCAAAAATAGTTACCTAATTATTCTGCAACTTTTGTTGTCTACATTGTCATTTGATGCTTATTGTCCTTTATGAGGAAAACACACAAGAACTATGTGCTAATAAAACTTTTTTACATAGATATATGTAATATAGCATGGACCAAATCAGCCCTCCCAACACAACTCTGTACAGAGGTCAGATATATTAGGCCTATCACCCACCACCTGTTTTAAAAGACAGCAGTACCCAACAGTTATCATGCCAAATATGGATACATAGCAGTTTCTTTTTCTTGATATGTAAGAGAGAATAAGAAATCTCCAACCATGTTAATTCTTTATCAAGAATCACAAGAATCTTTTGATTCTTAGAGAAAGGTGATTTGACAGCCCAGAATCTGACCTCTGGGGCTACCTTTCCCCTTTACCTGCTCAGACTCATTTCAGTGAGCAGCAACTGTTGTTTTTCAATGCTTTTCAGAAAGACAGCACAGAAGCTCAATTTCTCAGGGTAATACCAGATGATAGCAAGGACCAAAATAACACAAAATGCTCAAGCAAAGGCAAACATTAAAGACCTTTGAAATTTCCATCTCTGTTGCCTATTCCCACTCTTTCCGCCCATGTCTACTCTCTGTGATGCAATATAGACGTGGGTACGTGGGCAGTAATGACTGCATAATTCTGTCTTTAAAAAAAAATCTATTGAATTAAGGAAGCTGAAGAAAACTAGGAAAACTTACTAAAAACCATCAGAACAAAGAGTTCTCAAACCTGAGTAAATTGCTGCTGAGGCTCATCATTGATGATGTCTCACTTTCTTTATGTGGCTAATTGCTTCCTGCCTCCGTGCATGATTTCATCCCTCTTTATTCCTCTTGTTTTGTTACGAGTGCCCGGGCATTGGCATGGCTCATCTGGGACTCCATTAGACTAGTGGCAAGCACACGAGCCAGGACCGAAGGAAGAAAATTAAGAGCCTACCCTGTTAATGTCAATTCATTTTCACCTGCTTGCCTTGGCCTGACTTTACTATACTGTTGACAAATTATATTTTTCTTGTTTAGTTATTTACCCCTCAAAAAGCTTAAAATCAGCCCAGGTAGATGAGGAATAAAAGATAGCATGAAAACATTGCTGACACCTCTGGTGAGGGACTTGGTTTTGGGCTAAAGCATAGCACTTTTGTTCAACATGATCAGGCTGGGATGAATCCAAGCCAATTCCAATGGCAGAATGGCTAGCAGAAGACAAGATCCTGGATTTTCCTTGAGCAATACATTAGAAGCTACACTTTGAATTTTTCGGACTTTATACCAGAGCTCTTGTGCAGAAGCACTTCTTAGCTCTAGTTAGTACGGCCTGGAGTGGTGCTGCCAGAGGTAGCCCCAAGACTTCAACCTCTCTTTGGCCCTCTTCGGGGCAGTGGTTTGGGACTGCCCCACAGGACCTTGAACTACTCAAGATATACATGATGCACATATCCAGAGTCCAGAACTTGGGGATCAGGTGGCTTGTCCTCCTTCGAGACCCCAGAAGAAAATCTGGATTGCCACTTGAGTGGTTCCATCTGTTCCATCAGGAGCCACTCTTAGGGCTGTCATTTTAAGGACATACTGGAAACCTCACTGTCCCTGCCTTTCAAATGGTTCTGTGTGCTGGTGTTGACTCAGGACTAGGGTGGTCATTTGTAGCAAATAAAAATACAGGATGCCCAGTTAAATTTGAATTTCAGAAAAACAAGTTATTTTTTAGCATAAGTATGTCTCATGCAATATTTGGCCTGATTTCACCATACTGTTGACAATTTCTATCTTTATTGTCAGTTATTCAATTCTCAAAGGCTTATAAGCCCAGGTATATGGGGATAAAGGATGATATGACATTCTTCTGGCAAGGTTCTTAGTTTTAGGTTGAAGTACAAGTATGTTCCATGCAATACCTGGAACATACTAAAAAACAAACACACTCACTATTTGTTATTTACCCGATATTCAAATTTAATTGAGTATATTGTATTTCATCTGGCAACCCTGTCAGGACCATTGGGATCTCTCCTGAAATGCAAGGGAGCAAAAGAATGCCTAAGGACAAACAGTTCTTTACCTTCATTTCATAGAATAGGCTCCAGGTAGTTCAACTGAGCTTACTCTCAGAATAGGGCCTATTTAGGCATATCAGACAGGGAAAGGAAATCCCACCAAGGTCCATGTACATAAGGAGCCAAGAGTATCCTGAGGAAAAAACTCATTCTCAAGGATGAAAGTCAAGGTACGTGAGTTTGAGCCACTATTATAGAGAAAGCGGTGACGCTGAGCACAGCAGACCTCCAGCCCTCAGACTGCCTGCCTTCCCAACGCTTAAGGACCATGCCCAAGTCTTAGAAATGGGGGTGGTGACATAAAGACACAGGGAATAAAATAAACAAAATGATGCAGCACTGGAGTCAGGGGTTTCTGCACCAGTGGGAAAGAACCATCAACATGACGAGGGGCAGGCTTGATGATGACATCAGTGGGCACCGGCAGCAGTGCTGGCAGTTTGGTCCTCATCGCCATAGGGCTGGCTCTGTGGGTGGTGACAGGAGCCATCACTGCAGCAGTCTGCGGCAGGATGACAGGAAACTGGCCAAGGTGATGGGGCAATCCAGAAAGCTAGTCTGAGGAAATATCCACTTAATTAACATTTATTAAACACCTACTACGTGGTATGCAGTGTGCTAGGTGCCACTAATGCTACAGTGAAAAGCTATGGTCCCTAACATCATGTGCTCACCCTCTAGTGTGGGAACCAACGAGTCCAATCACAAAATGGTGTGATTAGTGTTAGAATAATTTGTAAGCATATGGGAGGGGCACACCTAACTCTTCTTTTGTTTGCTGGGGTAGATCTCCTGGAGAGATGACTTCTAAATTGAGGGAGGTCCAAAGGACCAGGAAGAGTTAAATGCCGGAGGAAGAGTCCCCATGAGAGCCCCTAGAGAATTTCAGTTCTATTTGGGAGAAATCTGAGGGGGCTAAAGTTCCCATTTGAATGGTGGGAGAATTAGAGAAGTCCTAGTTTGTGAATGTTGCATTGACTCTCTTTTTCCCTGTTAGGCTGGTGTGGCTGGAGAAATACCCACCACTTGCCAATGGCTCAGTCCGAGACTTACATTGCGAAAATGGAACTCTAAGTGTAAATGACGCAGAGAGCTGAGACCTTATAACCCTTAGGTCCCAGTGCTATCGTATTGCAGATTCTCTGGAGCACCTCACCAGGTTGCTGACAACACAGAGTCAGACAGTGTATTTTGCCATATATTTTACACTTTGAATGTCCTTTCATACTAAAGAAAGGATGGAAAATGTCAAAGAATTAAATTATCCTTCTTTCCCACTGTCAGATCCAGGAAGGGACCTCATCCACAAAAGCAACCTAAATGCAGCACTGACGAGGTTATGTTGCTCCTCTTGAAGCATCTCTCTTTCAGGTTTTGCAAAGCTGATTTCTCTTCCTCTGGTCAAGAGTAGCCTCAAAATAATAGGTTTCAGAATAAGAAAACAACTATTTTTTTTGTTTAATCTTAATAATAGGGTATTTCAGGTTTGTCTAATGAAAACCAGAAGCTGATGATCTAACGCAAACAAATACTAGCTTTTGTGCAAAAAGAAGTAGTAAAATAACGTAGGACTCTGTCTAAATAAGACTTATAAATGATGCCAGCTAAATGGGAAAAAATAGCAATAACCTTTTAAAACATTAATTTAGACTTTTATTGGAATACAAAGGATCTCTAGTGTCTGAAAGCAAGCATTGTCTCTCTTTTTTATTTCAATAGAACTGTGGCTTGAATACAACACAGCAGGGTGTGTGTTTTCTAAAGTTGGGTCATTATCAGAGTGTTCACTGCCGTTTGCCAATAAGCCTTTATTTGGCAAAGTTAAAACTGCTGACAAATGGGATTCTTCCCGTAGCAGTGTAACATGGTACAGCTAAATATGCCTAATTACGAAAGCCCTCCAAGGGCAGTCAAGAAATCTATGGTGTTGAGAAGATTCAGATGGACAGTCCTCAAATAGGAAACAGGAAAATCTTTGAGCCCTTGGTCATCTTGTTCCTACTTCTATTATTATGGATTTTAAGTTGCAGGGACCTGTGAGATTATTCAAAGCAATGTCTAGTTTTATCTAAAGCTGCAGGGATTTCCCATTTCCATAAATTTCTCTGAAGACATTTAAGAGGCTGTTTTTACTTCTGCATGCTGTGGTCCATGGGTTTCTGTGGGTATCTGTAACTTTCCTTCCCTGTTCTAATTTGTCCCTGTTCAGAGACAAATAAATTGGAAGAACATTATCCAAAACTCCAAACCATTAATTCCTTACAGTATTTTGTGCTTTTAGTCTTCAAGAATGATAACAGATGATCTATTTAGAATTGGGAAGGGGAAACCAATGTCAAATCACTGAATCACAATCTCCACCTCTAGGAGACCCTCTGAAAGAACAGAAGCCTCACTTGAACTGGATTTCATGGGAAAATCTGTGCTGCGAACCTTGCTCTCTAATTATAGCTGGGGAAACATGAGGTTTATTTGGAATCAGATGTAGCTTTCCACTACCATAATTACACATTTTATTTCAAACACCTAACTGCAGTGTTTGAAGAGGTTAGCACAATTGTACTAAGTATCGTCCTGGAGTTCTTGCCGGGGAGGGCTGGTAGAGAATAAAGGAACAGGACAGCAAGTGAAATGATGGGTTTATAAGAGTCTCATTTCATGGCTGGAAGTATGATGTAAAGAAATGAGCAATGGGCTTTCCATCCGGAGATGGGAGTTCTCATCTCAATTCTGCAGCCTAACTGGTAAGCCTTTGCTAACCAGGTAAGGCAATTAGCAACTGGGATCATCTACAGGGTGGATGCTGAGTAACATTAATGAGGGCCTCAAAGGATTTTAAACAAATATATCCATCTAGAGAAGAAGTCTGATATAATGGTTAAGAAGAATGCCTGTTGAGAAAAAAAGAATCAGTGTCTATAATCCAGTGCTGGCTGGCGCGCTTAGTTATGTGCAAGTCTTCTAGTAAGCCCTGAACGAGGAGGGTGAGGAGGGAGGCTGGGTCCAGTAGAGTAAGTGGTGGCAGTGGGTTCCGTTCAACAGTATGCGGAGGAATTAATCAGCTTCATTCCACAGATTTAGGGCCCTAAATCACTACATAATTCCCCAGATATTTCTGCCACATCCCCCATGTAGCTGACCTTAGAAGAAATGGAGCACTGGGCTTATTATCTGATGAATAGCTCTATTTTTATTGTGGAATTATAGGAAATGTGTAAACTGATAATTACAGAAATAGTAACCAATAAAAAGAATAATTCCTATCCTATTTGGGACCATCTGACAGGCTCATCTGCTGAGAGGTAGGGCCTCATCCCTGGAAGTTTTGTAAAAAGGGCCAGATATATACCCAGTACTACTCTAGGTGCTTCACAGACATTTCCTTTCACTCATATACAAGTCCTGTGGAATAGGAATTATTTGATTCTAGGGAATGCCAGGGGAAAAGTCAGATGTAATGTAGAGTGAAGGCTGCCCTAGTCAACTTCCAGTGCATTGCATTCTTTTCATTCCATCATCGTCTCAGTGCTGTGGAATCTCTGTGATCCATTAATAATAGTAGTAATAATCATCATTTACATTTGTATGGCATTTAATAGGAACAGTTTTCAAGGCAACTGCACATCTGTTACCTCACTGGATTCAACTCAAAAACAAATCTGTGAGTTGGGCAAACAGGAATCATTACTTTCATTTTAAAGACGGTGAAACTGAGGTGCAGAGAGGTGACACGCTTTGGTCAGGGCCAAGACCAGAATCTGGCTTCTGTCAGAACTAAGCCCTGCTTCCTGTTTTCCCCCTGGAGACCTTGAGAAAGACTGAGAGTAGCCAAACAGCTACCATGTTATTGCTAAACCCTGCACTAACTTGTGGACAATAGTCTCATTAAATGCTCAAGATCTTTGGATGGAGCCCAAGAACTCTCTATCTCTGCAAAAATCTCCAGAAACATTTTTTTTTTTACTCCTCCTCTTCGTGTAAATGCTAAAATATTTACAGTGATAGGCCAAATAACATCACGCTGCCTCGTGATTTTTTAGGGAAAAGATGAGAAGCACGTGATAAGCCTGGGAATTTTCAACTGCCTGGCATAGTGGAAGGCATACTTGTCTAGGAGTTAAGACATGTGAGTTCTGGTCTGTCTCCTCCATTTATTAGCTGTGTAACTTGTCATTTGTCTTTTTTAAAATCCTCTAACACTCAGTCTCCTAGTCTATTTAATCATGATGTGTAAGGGCTTTTAAAAATTGTATATGTATAAATAAATGGGAAGGATTGCAATTAGAACAGTTTGCCACGCATAAACATGGGGACGTGCAGTATGATCATATAAAATATGGATGATTTTCAATCTATTCCCATAACCCCAAGGTGAGAGAAAAGGTTTGCATGTTCAAATCACCGTGCTAAGAAGCTGCCTTACACAGAAGCACCATCAGGATATACTGCTTATAAATCATTGGTAGCAGGAGCTTAACTATTTGAAGGTAGCCAGTTTCTTACATGGAATTCCATCTGTTGGGATCCTCGGGCTGGCTATGGGATCTGGTAGGTATTGATGAGAGACAATGGGAAATGTTGCTTAAGGCTACTCTGGCTAGATGTACTTACTACTTGCCCATAGTTAAAACAACTTTCAAGAATTGTATACAATAATGCCATAGGCAGTGATCTGGGAGGCAGGACAGGGGATAACCCGTGGGATTGGGAGTCAGATAGGTCTGAGTCCAAATCTAAGATGTATCACCTGCCAGCTAAGTGATTCTGTCATCTAACTTTTTTTGACCTTCAGTGTCTTCAAGTGTGTGAGCAGATAGCACATCATAGCATTATTCTGAGCATTAGATGAGATACATGTGTAAAGTACCTGGAACGAATACTTGTCATGAGGCAGGTACTCAGTAAATGGTAGCATCAGGATTTTACACACACCTCTTTATACCACAGGGGCTCTTTAAATACTGCAATGATGTAAGATAGATAGTGTCATTCAAACTTGAAGGTTCTCATTTATCAACAATTGTTCATTTCGGTTTGTAAGAGAGAAATGGTTCCATGTTTGAAATGCTGTTGGTTACTTATTTTGCTTAAGATTTTTTTTAAAGGTTACAAGAAGCAGTTGGCAGCCCTTTTTAACGTAGAAGCTCTAAGAAAAATGATGCCAGATTAACCTGTTTTGGCGTACGCTTTACTCAAAACAAAATGCCGTGTGGTCTCCTGAGGGTCACGAGACTTGAGTTCAACCTTTGAGTGACTCCAGGATAAGATCATGTCCTATCCATTCTTTATTTAATTAAAAACCATTTAAAGAATACCCACTTATCAGTTAGAGCCAAAGTCATGGCAGTGTAGTGTAGCGTCTGGCTCACTGTAGATGAAAAATAAATTATAATAATTAATTGCACGCACAACTGAAGAAATAATACTACATATGCTACGTAGCTAAACATTTTTGTCAGTATTTCCTTTCCTATAAAATGAGTGATGTGGACTATAATCTCCCAGGTACCCTCAAACCCCCAAATTTTAACTTATATATTTACATGACTTTGAATACAAGCTAGGTCCTCACATGCCTGTAACATGAAGGCATAAAAGTTTATGGCATAACCCTTATTTTTACATTTCCTGCACTTACCATTTTTTTATCCTTTATCCTTGAATTCATAATAGCCTTAGGAAATGATGTGTGAATGTATTAAACCCTTCCTTCATCAGATATGTGAAAAACTGTATTGTTAGTTTTTGGTTTTCTTAATCGCAGATCTGATTTATTGCTTCTATAGCTTGAGTCACAATCTTTTGGCTTCAACTCTTCCATGAGCAAAGGCTGTGTGTTTTAGGTAGAAAACGTTTGTTTATTCTTTCCACATAAGTGAAGAAACAAAGCCAATTCAGCTAAAACTTTCCTTTTTTCTTTCTTTCCCTTGATTTCTGGCTCAAACTATCCTTGAGTGAGTTTTGCACCAAAGTAAACTGTTTGGTTACAAGGAAAGGAACAGGAACTTGGAGATGATGTTTTTCCATTCCAGTATGATTTCCAAATCTGTCACATACATGTTTTGGGGGTATTGTTAAAAGGAAAACATGCACTTGGGGTACCCCTGTCTTGTGTCTTGAAAGGGGGATTGTTTTTGCCACAGGACATAGAAAGGAACAGTCTGATGCATGCTAGTCACATCACCTGCCACTCTGAAAGAACAGTGAGGGGCTTTAAGCATAATGAAAATAAGGAGTAAAATGCTGGGTGTTTATCTCCAGCATCCCAGATAGAAGCATCTCCTTTAACAAGACTGCGGTGCATTCATCTCTTCTGCATATACATGATGAGCACACCTCATCTGTCACGTCCAGACATGTTAAAAGGAACCTTCTTCCCCTGTTCCTTTCTACTCTGAATAAGTAATTATGAAAAACAAATCATTGCCATGTCTCTTTCTTTCTTCAGTTTTATTGGGTTTTGTCTGCCTGTCTCCCATGGACATAAAGAATTGTTCTGTTCATTCAGATCCGATGATTTTCTTTGGGGGGTTGTTTCAGATAAAACAGAAGGTCTGATTTTGTCAGGAATGTAGCTCTGAAAGTCTCTAAGAGCAACTATGCATATGAATTTGAGGGCAAAATGTCACCCTCTAAGTGAAATGAATGGAGAAAACACAATAGAAGTCTGTTAAAATGCTGCTTTGGGCAACGAGAAAAAAAAAAGAAGCCTAGTTGTGGTCATTCTCTTTGATGGCCTGGTAGGTGCTGATTCATACTGTGATTTGAGGGGTGCCTACCTGCCTGTAGTTGGATATTTCTTTCTGTTTAATGCACTGCTCTTTATGAAATGTTGGGGGTCAGATTTGAAGTGGGGAAATGTCCTTCTATCCTGAAAAGTCTTAACATTCACAAATACACACACACACACACACAGGCTGCCTAATAGGAGAAGACAGAAAGTGGTAATGTGTGTGTGTGTGTGCGCGTGCGCGTGAGTATTGATTAGATTACCTCATAGTGGTTTGAAAACCAAAGGCAGAAAAGCTGGGACCAACTTTTAAATCCATCTGCATTTTGATGAATGGGATTCTGTCCAGGCAGGAAGCTAGAATAGCATTAAAAAAGGCTTGCAAACATGGGCCTAACTTGTAGTGCTGGGCATATCAGCTGTCTTCACTTGTGCATCTCCCTCTTGAAGGCTCCAGTAGCCCTCTGTCTCTGACACTACCCTCACACTGTGACACGCAACCCAATGACATTCTCACATTTGGCATCACAGAAGGCCTCCAAAATTGAAGGATGAAGTTGTTGTCCTCAATCTGCCTCTGTTTGCCCCTGTCCGCTGTCTCATTCTCTTTGCATCTAAATTTCCCTGCTGATCTGCCTCTTTCCGTTTGTCTCTCCCTGGCTCTGCCTGTCTTTTCTATCCTTATCTCTGTCTTTATTTGATCCTCTGCTATGTTCTTTAACTGTCACCCCTATGCATATGACCTCCAAGTCATTGTAGCCAGTCCCAAATTGTTCGAAACTTCTAACTACTTGTTGGATAGTCACCTGGATATTTGGCATCTCAAAATTACCATATACCAAGCAAAATTAAATTCAATGTCTATATAACTTATTTTGCTATCTCACCAACAATGACAACTAAAGCATCACCATCACAGCAAGAAAAGCTTTGCTCTTCTTCCTGATTGATCTGTTCATTCATCAAACATTTATCCTCTACTATGTGGGGATGATGAGGTCACAAAGGTGAAAAAGGTAATCCTTGCTCTCAAGAAGTTCAGCATCAATGATGGGTATGTAATCGGACTACACAGTGCTTTGATATGAGACCTTACAAGGTGTCATGGGGACACGCGGAAGGGAAACCTAACCCAGCCTGGAGGCGGGGCGGGGGGTGGATAAAGGCACCAGGAAAGACTTCTGGGAAGAGGTAACACTTGACTTGAGTCCTAAGTGTTGTGTAGGAGATAAGGGGATGGAGAGACACATTAGCATTTCTTGCAGAATCAGCAATAGGACACAAGCCCATGCAGACAGCTTGGCAACTTGGAGGAAATCTAAGTAGTTCAGGATGATGAGAGCAGAGTATTAGGGAAGGGGCATGCTCACAGCACCCACACCCACAGCTCTGGGGTCTTAGAGTCCTTCATGATGGACCCTATTCTCCCTCACCCTACAAAAGATAAGCTGTCAGGCCTTGAAAATCTGACTGCCACCACATGCTCCTCTTTTGTCTCTATGGCTACCACCTAGTTCAGACCTGTTTTACATTTTTTGTGCTTCTGTACTAACCCCTGTCTCACAGTCTCCAGGCCTTCCCTCCCTCTAATTTATTTTGCCTCCCATGACAACATAGTTCTACAGCCTCCCTGCTTAAAGCATGTTCTGCAGTCTAGCAGCATTGGCATCAGATGGGAGCTTCTGAGAAATGCAGAGCCTCAGGCCCTTACCTGGACCTACTGAATCGCAATCTGCATTTTAACAAACACCCTTGGTGATTTGAATGCACGTTACAATCAGAAAAGCACTGCTTTAAAGCACAGCTCTACCTACCTCCTGTCACTGCTGAAACATAAACCCTTCAGTGGCTCACTGGTGCCTACTAATGTAGTCCAAACTCCCTCATCTAATTTCCACCTCTTTCCAGCCTAACAGGACATTTTCCTTTTTCAGAACATGTTCCATCCACCCTTCCTCGACCCTCCTGCCTTTGCCCTCACCTGGGACAGTCTTTCACCTCTCTTTAGCCTTCTGATCTACTGGGCTGAGCCAATGTGTGCCTCTTCCTTAATTCCTCCAAAGTGTGTCTCTCCCATCTTTTAGCATCCAAAGTACTCTACCACTTCTTCTTGGTCTGTCATACATTGCAGTACAGTTATCAGTTACATTTCCTGACTGCTAGTAATCTGAAAGCTCCTAAACGGCAAAGATGATATCTAACCCACATAATTGTCCGTTACGATTTTAGTTCATAGGTACTCAATACATATTTATAGGACAAATTATTAGAAAAAAAGTTTGTACTATAAAGGTGAAAATGAGTAAGCACATATTGCTATCAATAGCAAAAGAAATGTAAATTCATTCAGCACTCACTTGGTAACATCCAAGAAACGATCTACCCTGGATTTATATGACAAATCGAGAGACAATTTACTCCCAAATACTACAGCTACCAGAAAATATAATGGACAGAGAAGACCAAACAGCCACTTGAAGTTCTGTCCAAATGTCTTAAGTGTTAAACTTTGCAGTTTCCATTTACCTTAAGTATCATATAGCACACGGCCGGCAAGAATTCTAGGTGCACAAAACCCATTCTCTCCTCTCTCCCAACTAAAGGGAGGGAATGTAGGGGAAACCTTTTGATCCTTTTCTGCAATGTATCATGTGAAATTTGTTTCTGTCTCTTGAATCATGAACACATTTACCAGAAATATTCTTTAGCATTAATTTGTATAATGCAAGGAAGAATCATGGTGGGTGCAGCAGACACTTGCAATGTTTTCAGGCAAGCAAATATTGTGTTCGCAGAATGCTGATTTGGTAAAAGAAAGAGAGGAGTTTTGCTGGGAGAATACCAATGTAGTTTAACAATGCATCTCAAACATGTCAGGGCATTCTAGGTGACCAGCTCTCAATGACAAGCCCTCAAGACAAGCAGCTTGCCTGCCTGCCTGCCAGAATCTCACAGATTGAATGCAAGCAAGGGAAATGCTCTATCTATCTCTCCAAAGGTGGAGGAACCAAGGAGGGCAGTGCAGTTATATTAAGTGATTCTAATTATCACATTCCTACAGCCAGAATGCAGGGTGGTTTTACCCACTGATTCTCCCAGCAGGAGCCAGCCAGAAGAAAAATTGGGAGGAAGCTTTGGAAATCTTCCTTTTTCATACTTAGGTTGATGGATGGCCAAGCTGTGAAATTTAGGCCCCATTTGGATTTTCTGCTTTTGTTTTTAGATTGTTTTAATGTTTTTTTGTTTTTTGTTTTGCATGAGGTCCCAATGAGTTCAAAACAATGGGATATCCCTTAGTCCCAAATGATGCTTACTCTTAGGCCTGTACCTTTCCTTGTCCCATCAAGATGTGTAGTGGTACTAGTTGTTAGGAGGTCCACACAGCATGGCAATTGAGAATGTGGCCTCTGGGGTCAACCTAACTGGGTTTAAGTCCTATCTCCGACTCTTTCTAACTGTATCATCCTGGCAAGTTATTGTAGCCATTCTGCCTGTTGGATCTTGCCTTTCCTTCATATTTTGATATTTTGATCATCATGAATTTGTTAGCATTAATTTTGAATTTTAAAAGTATTACATTAAAATATTAATCTTGATTACTGAGTTTTTTGGCACCCTCACACATTTCTCCCCTGAGCCAAGTGAGGTACTGGCTTTGTGTCTCAGTTTCCTCATTTATAAAAGAAAGTTAAAAATAGGCTGGGCACAGTGGCTCACATGGGTAATCCTAGCACTCTGGGATACCGAGGTGGGAGGATCCCTTGAGATCAGGAGTTTGAGACCAGCCTAAGCAAAAGCAAGACTCCTTCTCTACTAAAAATAGAAAAAATTATCCAGGCATGGTGGTGCACACGTGTGGTCCCAGCTACTTGGGAGGCCGAGGCAGGAGGATCGCTTGAGCACAGGAGTTTGAGGTTGCTGTGAGCTAAGCTGACGCCATGGCACTCTAGCCCAAGTGACAGAGCGAGACTCTATTTCACCAAAAAAAAAAAAAAAAAAAAAAAAAAAAAAAAGAAATAGTAACCAGTTCATTGGATTGTCACAAGGGATAAAGGAGATAATACACTTACAAGTGTTCAGAACAACACCTTACAAAATATGTGAGCTCTTAGTAGTGTTTTCTTTGACTCTACACATCTATTCTTCCTACACTAGAGAAAAAGGCATACAAGAACAAAGCTTCTCGAACTTTAAGAACTTTAAGAATCACCTGAAGGGCTTCCTAAAAAACAGATTCCTGGACTCTATCCCCAGAAATCCTGATTCTGTAGGTCTGGGGTGGAGTCATTTCTAACAAGCTTTTAAGTGCTGCAGCTGCTCTGGGGACCAAACTTTGAGTAGTCTGCACCACAGGGACTGCAACTGGAGGGCTCCCTATCAAATCTCGGATTGATCCATCACCAGCACCACATTGTAATTCATCGCCAGCACGCACACTTAACTCTGACACAGCCACTCACACGGCCCTCCTTGCAGACTCCACTGCACGCGTGCATTTTGAGAAAAAGAATCAGCTGCCAACTGCCTCTGCAGCTTTTATCTGCACATCATAGTTTTTCCTTTAGAACTTGTAGCACTGTCTTATCAGTGCTTATCCTGACTCTGTAATGAATACTTTGAATAACACTGCAGAAGTTTCTGAGACCACCCAACAAAGTATATTTTCAGTATTCGTTGGTAAAGAGGTTTAGCATCTCAGTTCACTTCAGTTCAACAAACTCTCACCAATACCTGCCAGGTGCCAGGCATAGTGGATAAAAAGATGGAAGGGCCCAGAACATCCACTCTGAGAGCACAGTTCTTTTGGGAAGAGAGACACATGGACACGAAGTTCTAATTCAGGACTACATTTGACGATATAGTAACGTGCAGAACGTGCCATGGAGGAGCAGAGGGGGCACATTAACCTATTCTGCAGGTGCCAGGTCAGAAGTCCTGGAGGAAGCGTTAGGTGAACTGACTGTTCTCCACTCCTGAGGGACATCTGGGACTCTGTGAAGCCCCAAGAGCTGTAACACTCTGGCCTCTTGGTCCCTTGATTCACTCTGCCAGGTGTGCTGGGTGCTGATCCCCACTTCCCCCTGGGAGGCCTGTTGGCGGGGAGCAGTTCTCAGCCTCTCTACAAGGCAAGTCTCACTGAGCAGGCTCTTCTGTATACCTATGATTGGGTAGATAACGTCTGCCTAATTTGGGACTTTGGTTGCCAGGCTACATCTTCTACCTTAGTCCCTTTTTATTAATAACAGTGATGTTTCTTAATTCGTTTGGAATCCAAGTGGGAAAGAGAGATGCTCTATATGAGGCTCCCTTCAAAGCTCCAACAAACGTTGGTATCCAAGCAGAGTCAGACAGGGGGAAGAGAAGGCAGTCAGCTGGTGACCAGCTTCCTACCGAGGACACAGTCCTGGGGATGCTAGCAAGGCTCAGAGCAATCTTTAGTGTCACCCTGCCTTCGTGCTGGTCATACTTCTTGCAGTGGTCCTTTAAAGCAGGGTCCGGTTTTCTATCATGAGGCCTTGTGCACTTCCCTGAGCCTCATTTCCTCTAAACAATACCGCCCACATCACAGGGCTGTAACAATTCAACAAGAAAAATGTATTAATATGAGGAAAATCTCTGGCTCACTAGAAAGCCCCGGTTCCACGTTTAGTTGTTATCCTCCATGTTGCAAAGGACAGTGCTTTGTACACATTAAGCTGCTCAGTGATGAATGCTTACCGGAAGCATCGTCGCTTCTTCAGAGCAAGAGAAAGAGAAAGAAGCGTCCCTGCCCCGCCCCCTCCCACTCTCCTTGAATGTGTACATTCCAGAAGCGGAGGCCGAGCGAACTAACTCATGGCCTAAACATTTCTAGCCACACTGCTGGACAAAATGATTGCAGCCTGAACAATGGCTCTTGTCTGATGAATGTCTGGGACGTAACTGCAATGTGGCCTCTGTGGATTGAGAACCATCAAGTATTACAAGAGGAAACATAAAAGAAAACACAGCACATAAACAAGCTCCCGGGATCACTGACATAACAAGCTCCTTCACTTCACGACGTAAAACCCACAGAGGAAAAGGGCTGTGCTGACTGCCCCCCACCGGTTCCTATTTCCAGCTCCTCGAAGAATTGGCCCTCTGCCTGTCTGCAGACAGGAAACGCTCCTGGTTTGCTGACATGCTTCGCCTCCGTAACCCAGGGCTTCCATCTGTCCACATGGTCAGGCTCTCTTCCCTCGCCACACAGAGGAGCCTGTTCTCCTATGGCCCCTTCTGCTCTCCTCTCCCCCTCAGCCCCCTGCAAGGATTGGAGATGGCTCACACTGGCCCTTTGCCCGGGCAGCCTCCTCCTCCTCCACCCCTCACACACCAAAGGTTCATGAAATTAGTCACTTGGACTTTCCATGGTTTAGCTGAAGGTCACTTGCTTCAACTGTCAGCCAGGGAAGAGGCATCTCTGTGGGTAGTTTCAGGGCCATGGTCTCCTCGAGAGGGAGGCTAGGTCCTGCTGCCTGGACAGCGCGGCTGCCCCTGGATAGCACCGAGCACGGCCCTCCAACTAGGAGGCAAGAGCCCCCTCCAAGACACCAAGGAGGAAGTCAGCTCCCCAGTGACAACTCATGCTTCAACCCCTGACAGGATAAGGCAATTGCCTAAGCTTTTCATGCTTCATTTTTTCCAACTAGAAAAACAAGGATACTTTACTTCCTCACAGGGGTGATCTGAGGACATATTAACCAATTTCTGAGAACCACCTTAAGCGTTCGACCAAACGAGGTAATGAATGGTCACCGTTCATCCAGAAGCACTCAGATTAAATAACAACAAAAACAACAACACTTCTACCTATTTTGTTGGCGCTGAAAAGCATATTACCAGTGAAAGCAAACCTAGGTCTCTTTATGTAATGTTTCATGTCTGAGCTGGAACTTTAGTATTATGAGGCAATAAAAACAAAACACAACAGAATCCTAAACTTGATGTTCTTTTGGCCCCGTGTCGTGCTTGCAGTAGTGGGTGGACTGACTCTGTAATTACTGTGGTTGTAAAAGTCCCCAGCCATGTCTCAATCGGGCAGTCAAGGCAGACTCGGCAGTCATTTGGGGAGAGGGTTCAAATTGTTTCCCTGGCAGTGTTGTCATGATTCAGCAGAGGAAGAAAGTGCCAGAAAGGCAGACACTACAAGAAGAGATTGATAAACATTCTATGTTTTGTAAGTTTCTTGATGCTGGCATTTGGAGAATGCAGTGAAGTTTTAAAACTCTGGAAGTAAAGATGCATGTAGGAATGGGTCAGATCTATGATGCATTAACTTCATTTCGAACAGGAAGTGACACTTGGTAGGAGTTAGGGGCTGTCCTACTTGATATTCTAATGGCCAAAGTTGAGGACTTCTCCAAGCTTCCTGACACCACATCTTTGAGCTTTGCCCTTGGAATCGCACAAAGTATATAAGGCATTGTTTATCAGCCTGTGTCTAACCACTGGTAGGCTGCAGAGAACAGCGAGTGCTACCGTAGGAGAATAATTTTCATCATGAACTTCCATGGCACTTTGGCAAAATAACACCAGCCTTCTGATAACCTAAATGTTACCTTTCTCCACCACTGTTCTTGTCAGCTGACCAGCAAGAATAACATATGCATGAAAACCATTAGAAATAACTACTTTGAAGTACTACCTGTTGTATATAATTTGACTTTTGCAGGTAACAGGGTATTTTACTGTCTATAAGTATCTATGATCTACTCATTCATCTCGACATCAATATTAGATGTATCTAGATAACTAGATAGATATAGATAAAGCTGTGTGTGTAGGTCACAAAAGATTTCCATGGCCAGAAAGAATCCAAATAAAGAAAAAAGTTAAAAACTATGTATTTGCTGTTTACATCACCTCTGTGGGTAGTAACTTCTATAAACTTCTATATCACTACTTGATAATTTACAACTACATTTTGATTTTTTTCCCTTTCCTTTTAATTTTTGCCCTAAAATTACCTATTTCGAGTTTCAAGGGGTGGTCCCTAATTCTTGTATCCCCTTCCATTTTAATTCAGTTCAAGGAGAAAAGGAGAAATATCTAATTGTGTTTCCAGGGCTCTGGTTTTAGTACTTGAAAAAAATATAAATCATGTTTCCTATTTTCAAGGTATTCCAAGTCCTGTGGGGAAGGGAAGCCTAACCAGAAAAAGTGTTTGAGAGAAAGCAATTATTGCTAAAATGAATTACATGGATAGTAGGGGCTACAGGGTCCCATATACTCCAAGATTTGGTGAAAAATCAGTTTATTTACAGAGGAAAGGGGCCTAATTCTCATAGTCTGTTGATACATGTTGGCTTCCCTAACACAGTGGACCACCCAGTTTTTCTTCTCTAGCTTTGTTTTGTTGGTCCTGGGGTGACCAGGCCCACACACGGAGACAGGCTCTGAGAGCAAGATGCTGGCCAGGTTGACCATCTGTCCAGGTTTTCCTGTGTGGCACAGGGGAAGTCCAGAGTGGCTCTCAAAGGTCAGCTTAAGAAGAGCTGCAAGGGGGAACCCAGAAGCGGCATGGATCTCCACTCCTAATGCCTCTGACAACTCTGACAAGAGATAGATAAGGCTCTTTCTGAAATCAGAGCAGATTTTTTGGCTTGACCTAAGGCTCCTAATTTATATATGAAGTCTATGTTTAATTTCACAGAGAAGCTGTCACCAGGTTCTAGAGAGCACAGTCAGGAGTGAGACTACCATGAGGAGAATTAGCTGAGGCATTGCTGCCCGGTAACTCTCCAGGTCTTATTAAAATTCTTATTTAGAGCAAGCATTATCCAAATGCCTAGGTAAAGATAGAGTTTGGTAAGAGGATGTGAATAAGGCTTTATTTTCCCAGCCTTACCTTTTGGGAAAGGAAATAACATCTGCTGTGTTAGGAGAATAAAATCTTCTTTGGGAGAAATGGTAAACGGTAGAGGAGAAAGTGTGAAAATCCCAAAAGGTATGCCTCTGAGCGTTTCTAATTAACACCGGAATATGGCTCAGCCTTCTGTTTCTTATTAACTAGTAGGTAAAGGGCTGCTGCTGTTTCTTACGATCCACAGATTTGGAAAATATTGATTTGTAAGGAATCCCTGAGGCTCTAGTGAAATTAATATGATTTTCATAAATACAAATTGTATCAGAACAGTTGTCATAGAAACTTGAGTGGAAAGAACAGCAGAAACATGAAAAAGATGAGAAATCTGTGGTCAGTTTTTACTTAGATTGCATGGCTTCTTGAAACTCACTGCCAGGCAGTGATCTTTCTAAAATGTAAACTTTATCAAATGGCTTGCCGGCCACTGTTGGGTGAAGTTTTTATAGCAATAAGTTCAATGCCTTTAAATCATCAGCTCTAAATTACCTTCCCAGGCTAATATGTTGCCAGTCTCTTATCCCATCTCCTCTGAGGCCACAGTTCAATTATTAGCCATGCCCCCAAACCAGTGTTTCTCAAGCTCCAGGGAGCACCTGAGTCACCTGGAGGGCTTGTTAAAACACACATCACTGGACCAACTCCATCTCCGGCATAGGGCCTGGAAATTTGCATTGCTAATAAGTTCCCAGGTGAGGTGATGCAGATGCAGCTGGTCTGAAGACCACAATTTAAAAACCCCTGTCCCTCTGTCTCTACTCGGTACACCAGATCTACTTTGTTTAAGATAAAATCATATTCTGAATTTATTATACTTAGTTGCATGCCCTGTAGTGTTTATTGCCTTGAATTAGGAAAGAGTATATGTTTTAATAAATTTTGTATCTCTCTTGCCTGCTATAGTGCTTTTCCCCCATAGCAAGAGATCAATAAGCACTTCTGCGTTAAAGCAGCAGGAAACCAGGCAGAAGAGATGACTGTCTTCTAAGTCTCCAAAAAGCCCTGGAGTGCTTGTGTTTATAGCATCCTGCACAGCTATTTACATCAAGGCTTAGAGGAAGAGTCCCTGTTCCTCTATTCTTCAATGCACCCTTCAGGTTGCCTTCTAAGTCTTCTCTTCTTTTTAAAAGCATTCTGAATTGTCTCTTGAAGCTGGTTGACAGTATGGACTTCCGATCAGAAAGCCCTGGATTTGAACCCAACTGTGATACCTACAAATTCCATGGCCTTTAGTAAGTGGGTTGACCTAAGTCTCAGTTTTCCCGTTTCCAAGGTAGGGACTAATTTACAGATTTTTTTTTGAGGATTCAATAAAATAATGGATAGAATCTGTGTAGCTTTGTGCTTGCCACACAATAGGTCTTCTACAGTATTATTATCAATGCAAATTTGGGCGAGAGCACATAGTGTGGTTTGGCCCAGAGTCCATACCCCCTAGGAGTGACCTGTGTGAACACCTGCCTATTAATCACTCTACAAGGTCTAACAAACAGCTGCAGGATAACCTGAGAGGCACTGCGCCTTTCCCTGAATGCCCGTGACCCCAATTTCTGCCAGGAGGATAAATCTTCTATTTTAATATAATTTCTCAAGAGTCAATAGAAAGTAAGAATGTCACTGAAGGAAGCCTCTAGAAACTGCAGAGCTGAGGAGAGTGGGGAGCGTCCCTGAGGACCAGTCTCTGAGAAGATGCCTGTGTACTACAACTGGGAACATTTAGACCCTGAAACAGTAGGAATGTGGTGGGGAAGGCAAGGGAATTGAATTTCCTCAGCCTCCCCCACACAAATCAATCACAAAGGAAATAAGCATTTGAGGGAAAAGTTCCTTCAGAATGTATTTTTCTATTTGTATTTCTATTACCTCATCTCATAAATCTCATTCCCTACTACCGTGTTTCCCCAAAAATAAGACAAGGTCTTATATTTATTTTTCCTCAAGAAGATGCCCTAGGGGTTATTTTCAAGGGATGTGTTATTTTTTTTAAGTACAGTACAACAATCTACATTT
>VBSM01001265.1:55539788-55556913 GCA_008086735.1 Cheirogaleus medius
TAGAAATCCCGCTAGGGCTTATTTTATGGGTAGGTCTTATTTTCGGGGAAATACAGTAGTATGATTCCTTGAGCAGAACAGCCCGGATCTTTTTCAGTCTCTTAATAGGTTCATTTTTTACTCTGTGAACTGGACAGAGGAACTTCAGAATCCAGCATATGGAGAAAAGAGCATGTTAGTGGGCTGACAGTCGGGTCCGTTCAGACTGAGGATGGGGAAAGTGAAGCTGACCCTCCAAGTACCTTTAAGCTACTGGAGTTGTTTACTTTCAGGCCAAAGGAAGAATTTGAGGCAATAAAAATATGATTACAGCGTCTATTCTATATCTTATTTAAGATTGTGTTGTTTCATGTTAAGCATTCATATGCCCTGAATTTCGCTCAAAAAGCATGGTGTTCATATTCTATTTCATTTCGCATAGCACCAACATGTCCAGGAACTTCCCACATTTTAGCTTCTAAATTATATCTCCCAGTTTGCCTTCTGTCCCCCAAATCATAAGAAACTGGATGATGAGTTTTAGTTTGGTAAATAGAATCATGGCAATATATAAACTTCGTTTTGCAGATGAGGAAAGCTGGATCCTACAGCAGGAAGGTGTCAGTATCAGAGGGCTGATATCTAGCTCTTCTGACCCCTACCACATTACTCCCTTCTATACTATGCAGCCATCATATTTTCAGCTCTTAAAACATTTTTGTAAATTAAAGAAGCATTTAAATACTGGCAAGACATGCCAGATCCTAGCTTCTGTCTGGTTAGAGAGAAGAAAAAAAGTCAAATGGTATATCTGTAACCCCACACATTCAAGCATTCTCTTAACTCTGTTTTTATCAATCTAACTTTTTTTTTTTTGCAATCAATGTATCAAGTCTTTACATGCAGAATCAGGTCTGACTTTTTTTTTTTCTTCATTCTTTTGAGACAAGGTCTCACTCTGTTGCCCAGGCTGGAGTGCAGTGGCTCAATCATAGCTGACTGCAACCTTGAACTCCTGGGCTCAAGTGATCCTCCTGCTTCAGCCTCCCAAGTACCTGGGACTAGTAGGTGCACACCGCCATGCCCGGCTAATTTTTTTTTTTCCTTGTAGAGTCAGAGATCTCACTATGTTGATCAGGCTGGTCTTGAACTCATGGTCCCAAGTGATCCTCCCACCTCAACCTCCCCAAGCACTGGCATTACAGGCGTGCCTCTTACCTTTTACTTTGCATTTGTAAGAGGCTCATAAAAAAAAAGTCCTGGCACCTCCACTTGGTACAAAATAAAACATTTTATGAAAAGGCTAATAAGATACTTAGAGATCTTCCAGTCCAGTTCTAACACCTGCTATGTTTGAAGAACTGTATTAGGGTTCAGGTATTAGACGTTAATAAAAAGATAAAGAGTTTGTCCTCACAGAACTTACAGTTGGGCTTAACTACCCTGAGCAAGAAGGTCTGGGAAGGGCTCTTTCCTACGCTGCCCTAGACATGAAAAGTCCAAAGTCTGGCATAGTTTAATTAAATGACCATCCTTCCCAATTAGCCATGAAAAACACTGCTTGTATAGCTATGTCATTATCATTTCCTGCCTGGATTAGCGTAATCCATGATATGCAGGCCTTCTGTGCTCCAGCATTTCCTCTGGGGATTTGCAACTTTTTCAAAACCCAGCTTTAGAATGCTGGCTGGAGCCAAGACTTCATTACTCACATTACTCCTATGCCAAGCAAACTTCACGGGCTTCCTTTACAGTAGAGTGCACACTATAAACGTTCTGTAGTTTAAACGGATGAACAGAAATCTCATCCCCAAACCTGGGGCTGTCTTGGCAGTTTAAGTATACATTTCCCTCACTCTAAGCAAAAACTGGCAATTGCCAACCCCAGGCAAGGTACGTGTCCTTCTCCCATTCCCTGTCAAGAAAAAGCTGGATATTACAGAAATGATTCAGGCCCTCAGAAGGATTGATGAGGCTCCTTCCAACTCTACAAACTCTTCCAATTTTCTATTTGTCTAGAATGGCTATTTCCTGGGAGACTCCCTTAGGTATGACAACTGTCTTATGCCTGCAATGTCATTCTTTCAATCATAAACTCATATTTTTTTCAGAAACAAAACAGTCCTGGAGTACAGCAAGAAATATTTCAAATGAGGAAACTGAAGCTGAGAGAGATAAGGTGCTTTTACAAGGTTGCAGCCAGGATTAGAACAGATCTACAGAGCTACCGTGTACTCTTTAATCAAACAGTTCCTCTTTCAGTGCCCTGTGTCGTATATCCACAGTCGCTCTCTGTATTTTCAGAAATGACCATTTTGTACCTGTGGGTTGTCCAACTCTTTGGTGCTGTTATGAAAAGTGTCCTGAATACCAACCACTATTTCTTAGTGATAATATTGCTCAGGTAGTATCTTTAAAATAGATTTTCATTGCTGGGGCAGGACAGAAACCCATTAAAGGCTGCTCTAGCTTCTGAAAAAACATTGGGCTTTCAGAAATCCAAGCTGCATGAAACAGATCAAAGAGCATTATATTGCCTTCTGGTTATGGGTCACTCTATCTCTGTGAATCTAGTCATGAAAGCATAGAAATTCAGAGCTGAAAGGGACTTCAGAGATCATCTTGTCAACTCCTTCAGTTTAAAGGTGAAGAAAGCAAGACTCAGAGAATACTAGAGACTTGCCCAAGGCTATAGAACTAGTTACAAGGAACCTGGACCTGTCTGTTTCCCCTGTCACACTTTCCCATGTGCCTATGGCACCTGATATATCCTGTGGTCTTCCCATCCCAGTATTTTACCAACAATACTCTTGCTATTTAACTTTTTGTAAGAAATTCCCAAGAAAGCAGAAGATGCTCTTGCTTTCTTAGAGTGATACTGATTGTGAAAAAGCCTCAAGCTGACCTCTTCTTCAGCCGGAGGCACAAGCCAATGTGTAACAAAATCCTTGGATACAAGACAGAAATAAGAAGAAAACCCCCCTTATCATGGTCTCAAAAGAAGCTGGGTCAAAAATCTGATGGCTACTGTTCATCATATACCCTCTGATGTATGATGCTTAAGACAGACAGCGTGTCACTTTCATAACTAAAGCAAGTACAAAAAATGTCAAGTTCTACTTCAAGAGCAATGAGGCTCCTCACAGAACTGATTAGGGGAGAAGCCCACCCATCTTCCTATTTTCCTCTTCACAAAACTTGTACAATATATTTCCCTAAATTTCTGAGTGCCCAGAAGTTTCAAGAATAAGAATTTTTTTAAATAATTTTTTTTATTATAAAAACAATATATAAACATTATTAAAAATTTGGAAGCTATAGAGCATGATACAGAAGGAAACAAAACAGATCTATATATCTACCATCTGTAGATAAATTCTGTTAATTTTCTCAAATGAATCTTACCAGTGTTTCTTCCAGGCATGCATATACACAGATATTTTCCAAATAAATTGGCCTAACATTATATATTGTTTTGTAGTCTGATTCTGCCCTTCCTCCCCACATTGCAATTTATCAGAATATTTCTTTTCTGCAAGTGGTTCTCAAACTTTAGCCAGCATCAGAATCACCTGGAAGGTTAAACAAAGTGTTGAAGCTCAGTTGTTTCTGATGCACTAGCTCTAGGATAGAGATCCATAATTTATATTTCTAACAAGTTTCCAGGAGATATTATTGATGCTTCTGGTTTGAGGAATACACATTGAGAACTACGGTTGCACCATAACTTTTTTTTTAATGGCTATATTCTATTGAGCAGATGTGGCATACAATAGATATGGCTTTTTCCAATTTTTCACTCTATAATAAATATTTATATGTTTTCAGATCTCTGTTTCTTTTTTAAAAAGAGCTTTATGGGCTGGGCACGGTGGCTCACTCCTATAATCCTCACACTTTGGGAGGCTGAGGCAGGAGGATAGCTTGAGGCCAGGAGTTCAAGACGAGCCTGGGCAACATAGTAAGACTCTGTCCCTATGTCATAAGAACACACCTATTTTAAGCACAATTCTTTGATTTTTTTCTTTAGGATCAATTCTAAAAAGAAAAATTTCTTGGTCAAAGATTATGAACATTTTTAAGGTTTTTGATACATATTGACAAACTACCCTCTGAGATTGTACATAATTACATTCACACAGCAGAGTATGAGAGTCTCATTTTCTGATTTCCTGGGGCAACGAACCCAGAGTATAATTTTTAAAAAAGCTTTACCAATTTAAAAGGAGAAAAACAGTATATTGTTGCTTTTATTTATATTTCTTTGATATCAACTGAGGTTGAACATTTCCCCTATATATTTATTTGGCATTAGTATTTATGATTTTGTAAGTTGCTCTGCTTTAGGCAGGATATTTGTGAAGGTATCATGCATAGCATAAGACCATAAGGACACAAGTCATCTTAATGATGGACTAATGGACACAGAGAATATCCTATGTAAAATATCATTTCCCTACAATTCTCATGGAATGCTAGCATTTCTCTCTTCACTTGCTCTCTCCATTCTCTCTCTCTCTTTCTCTCTCTCTCTCTCTCACACACACACACACTCGATGGTAAAGGACTTTCAGGCCATGGGGAACCCCAGGGAAACTCCCACTAAGGGTTGTGAAAGGACACTAGCTTCAAAACTCCCAATTGACTTGAGTGAGTCAGTTTTACTGCTAACAGCCCATTGAATTTAAAGGATAAGTGTGATCGTGTTTGCTTAGTTAATTTTAAAAGAAAGTGGTTATTTAACTTAAATAGTTTTTCATCCTGTTTTCTATTCTGCTCCGGGAGTATGCAGATTCAGTCTGGTAGAGGTTCCCCTTGCACAGTGGGAGCTGGAGGAAAAAGGACCCAAGGAGAGAGCTGTCACTGCTCAACTTTGAAGTTTCCTAACTTGCCCCAGCCGAAGGCTTACAGTGGAACGTCAACAGCTAAAACTTCGGTGAAGAATTCTGTATCCTTGGGCCTTTGGCATTCACTTGGCAGGGAGGGGATGTCATATATATTTCACAGGTAAAAGAGAGGTGATGCCCACAGAATCTAATACAAAGGCACTGTCTGTTCTAGGTTTCAGCCTGAGATACAGACAAAATTGTCTAGAATTTTAAAGGAGAGTTTTACTTTCCTGAAATTCTTCTCAATAAAAAAACAAGTGACTGTCCCATTAGATCAGCATGGTTAGAAAACATTATCGTATTCTGCCCTACTGACGGTTCGTCCCCTAAAAGCCACATTTTATGAAAATTTCTCAGTTGTATTTTCTTCTCTCTTTAAACACTCTTCCTGAGGGACGTCCTCTGTTCCCATGGCTTCAACTTCCATCCTAATGCTCATGGTGCCAAACACCATGTCTCCATTCAAAAACTTGCTCCTTGCCGGTGTGGGGATTTGAAAAACTCCCAAATAATCTACTTGGGTTATTTCGCAAGAATTGGCAACAAAGCAATGATATGTAAGGGTGCCAAGGTGCTGGTATTCAGATTTGAGCTTCACCATAAATTTCATGTTGGGTTAATCTATTATTATTCATCTATCATAAATTACTTATGTGACATTCTATAGGTCTCTTTCTTTGCCTTTCTAGCCTCTTCTTTATACGATGGGTGGGTTAAGTTAAAGTTTCTCTAAGATTCCTTCCAACCCTGTTGTTCTGACTCCCATCCAGTTCTGATGGAAGGCCTGAAAGAGTTAATGCCCTTCCTATGAGAGAGCAGTTTACTCTGTCTTAACCTCAGGGTCAGTTTCCAAATGTCAATCAATAGCAACACACCTGGATTTTTAAAGGCGAAGAGAGAGTGCCAGCTCCACTGTGCATCCCGAGCCAGCACTCAGCTGCAATAGGAACGAAAAAGCTCACCTGAAACAAAGAGCCATTCTCCTCCCTCCTGCCCTGCCTGCAGCAAACCTGCTCCATCCAGCATTTTCCCCAAAGACTGCATTTTCCCACTCCCAGGCCCTGAGGATGGGCAGCCCAGCTGGCAGGTGCTTGAGCTGCTCCTTCCTAAAAGGGTCTTGCTGAGGCCGCCTGTAGGAAATCACCTGGTCATGCCCTTGGGAGCAAATTGAAAGGTGCTAGCGACAGTGAGTTCATGGCTGGTTTTCAGAGAATGCGTGGGAACTTCAGCATCACGCAGTCCCTTTCTACTGGGCCAGGGCGCGACCCGTCCTAGAGCGCACTGTCCAGCGCTGCGCCCAAGTTCTCCACTCCAGCGTCTACTTGGCCCGTGTTTACCAGCTTGTTCTCACAAACGAGGGAATCCCAGCCTTTGATTATTTCTCCCTCTTCTGCCCATATCATGCAGTGGAAGACATTTTTCTTCCAAATTGCATTAATTAAGTAATAATTAATGTGTCTCCATTTAAAAATGAATCAAAGACACAGATAACGGCTAATCAACGCTGCCCATCTGCACCAGAGCGCCAGTGTAATCGTCTTTATCACTCCAGCGAAAAGCACGGAAAATTGGCCTCTCAGTGAGTTTATTCAGTCTTATCACAGACACAGTTTGCTTTCTGATAAAGATTTTTGGAAACCTCTAGGTTAGCTCAAGAATCCCTGTTATGCCTTGAACTCTACATTTTGACAGGAAGCTAAGCAAGGTGAGCACAGATCCCCTGTCCTTGCAAAGAAGGGCTAGGTCGATGGCTGATGCGTGGATTACGGAAGGCGGTAAGGAACGGAAGGATTTCTTGGCTGAAGGATGGGGCTGAAAACTGCGGAGACAAAGGATGAGGGAGAAGCGTGACTTCTGTATGCAGTTTCTACTTGTTAAAACTACTAGTTTAGCTCTGGCCTCCCTTTGGTCTATCCTCCTCCTCACCTCCACCTCTTCCCTTCCCCCTCTCCTACTGTCCCCAGGGGAATTGATAGTGGGACCAGAGGAGGATGGAGGGAAAGCCCACCGGAGGGGAGAGTGAACTGGGCTATCAGACTGTGAGCGAGCTGGGGATGATGACACAGTCTTCCCTGCCTGCTGTGATTATCTGTCTAACGGTGGCGTGTCGCCTTGCCACACATGTGTTTATATCTCTCCTCTGCCTGCCTAATTCACCCTCGTGCTTCAACTGGCCAGCACTGCACCCAAGTTCCACACTGCCATGTCTGCTTGGCCAGTGTTTTCTAGCCTTTTCACAGACAAGGGAATCCCAACCTTTGGTTATTTCTCCCTCCTCTGCCCATATCATGTGGTGGAAGATTTTTCTTCCAAATTCCAGTCAGAGTAGGTGCTCCTTCTCTGTGTTTAAGTTACTATATTTAATTGGTGGTTCATTTTTCCAACCCTTCCACTCTTCGATCCATGCGGACATCTCTATCCCCAGTGCCTTAGCAACATGCCTGCATAAGTGGTGCTCAATATATGTTTTTTAAAATGAATGAATATTTGTGTAAATAAATGTCATATAAAGGACAGTGTCCCTTCTGGTTGCCAATGCAGGCAGGGAACTAATAAAACAGAAAATAGGTATAAAGAGGACTGGGATGTGAACCCCTACATCTGACAGCTCCAGCTAGACTGTGATTTTGATGTCAGGGACCACACCTTCCATGTCTTTGATATTGTAACAGTTACTCTCATAGTGCCTTGGATAGACAAGACACTTGGGCTATAAGCGGTGATTTGACTAAAACATAAAACACAAATATATTCTGATAAACAGGACTGGGATTTTTGGTTTCTTGGTATACCAATGTGTCGCAAAAGTCTAGACCTGTTCTTGTCATATAATTGGTGCTCAATAAATATTTGTTGAATGAATAAGTGAATGTTAGAAACCTCATAGCAGGCCATTCTCTCTGCGGCCAGAGTTGAGTAATGCTTTGGGTAGTGTTTTTGATTAATCCTCACCAAGGTAGTTCATGGCTCATCAGCAAAGCAAAAGTGTATAATAAACTTTAATCTAGGTTTATCTATCACTTGATGAAGTGCATCAGAGGTCAGATTGATGGGTGTTCAGAGAGCCTCCTACTTGGGGAATTTCTTTGCTTATTTCTGAAGCAATGTAAGCTCTTTTCAAGATATGCATACATTACAGGAGCCAGAGGACAGCTTCTTTCCTCAAACTGGTCTCTGTTCCTGTCCTCTTACATGAGAAGGAGCGCTCCATGCCTATTGCAACATTTCAAAATTTACAGCAAGATTCACCCTGTCCAGCCATGCATTTTTTTTGTCCTGAAATGTCACTCTTGAAAACAATGACATAAAAACATAATACTAGTAGTGGAATAAATTTCACATAAAGCAGTGTATGTGTTAAAGGCATTTTATAATCCCAGAGAATGTGAGTTTACATTTCCCTTGTCCTGTTACAACACTTTATGAATTTACTCAGCTGGTTTTAATAATATATTTTTTAAAAAACTGGTGGGAATATTTTTCTGTGTGTACATTATGAAATGAGAGACTCTTACAACAAGAATTTAACACCAGCAGAGCACATGTGTACAGATGGAAAAAGAGTAATGCCCTCTCATATGTTTTCCAGCCTCTGGATGTGTAGAACACCACACACTGAATCACAGCCAAAGAGCCTTTCTAATGGGCATCCTTTTTGCCAATTGCCATGGACATGGTAAGATTCTATTTGCCTTCCTAACATCTTTCCCTTCCTTTCACCCTAGCATGATATCTTTTGGCATTTACAAGCTATCTTCTGCCAGCTTGCCTCTTATGCAAACCCTTTTGCAGAGGGGCTCTGGGACCCAGGGGGCTGTTGGGGAGATGCACCCCAGAGCACATGGACTCAGACTGCAGCTATCAGCCACAAACATCTGATGTGTTTTCAAATCACATGGAACGGGTAGCAAATGTTTCACCACCTAAGGAAGAGGCTCAAACATAGAGAATTACTTTTTTTTGTTTCTACTGTGACACTCAGGAAGCAAGAAAGAAGAAAAAGCATTCTAAAGAAAATGGTCTTGTAGGTAAGAAACTGGAGGGAGGAGCTCATTTCCAGTGGGATAGAGTTTTATCTTTAACAGGTTGTGCTTGAGGAGACTGAGAAGCCCTGGAGATAAAAGACTGGGGTCCAGGGCAAAAATCAGGTCTGGCCTGGAAAGGCTAAGATTTTTAGAGCTATCTACAGAGAGATGGCAGCTCTGGGAGAGGAAAGGGTAGGAGGCTAAGAGCTGAGACTAAACTTTATGGGCCATCTGCATCTACGAGGGGACAGGAAGAAGAGCTCAGTGAAGCAGGCAGAAGGATTTGTAAGACGAAGAGGAAGTGCACAGGCTGCATGATTGCCACACAAGCCACAGGAGAGAGAATGTCAGGAAGCAAGACAGCAGAACATCAACAGTGGCAGAGGCCACGGAGGTGTCGGAAGGTAAGGGTGGGGGCTACTTGGCCTTCTTTTCTTCTCTCTTGTCCCCCAATATCATTAGGTACCCCTCGCTTTCCCCAGCTCCTGCCTCACTTCAGTAACATTCTGATTAGAAGGGCTTTTCCTGAGAGAGGCAGAAGACGTGTATTATTGTTTTGGGCTCTTCTTTTTTTTTTAGAAATGTGGCTATTTTGTCACTTGCTTCTTTTTAGGACAAGGGGACAGAAGGAAACATTTGTGGTGTATCCCCCATGTGCTAAGCAGTAAGTGGTGTAAAATGGTGATGAAGGCATATAAACAGCAATGGCTTAGGGAAAGGCAGCTACAGAATTGTTGAGGCAGAGGCATTGACCTTAGGAGCAGATGGCCTGTCCTCACATCCCCGTCCTTCTACATAGCACAGTGGGCAGGTCACATTCACCTTTCCGTTCCTTCATTCCCTAGAATGGAAACCCTGTCGAGTTCACCCAGTCGTCAAGAATTCATGTAGAATCTAACAGGCTGCATGTATGGAAAGCACTCTTAGGGAGATGTCTGCCTCTTCTGTCCTGGAAGGCTCATATCATTTGCCTTTCCTACATGAAGCCCTCCCTGGGACACTCCTTTCTATAGTAATTTCCCTCATCTGAAATTTTATAGTCAACATTTAGACATTATCTATTTCACTTTATTATTTAAGTACCCCACAAGTCTGATCTCCTAAGTGAAACAGCAATCTCCTTGAGAAGAGGGACTGTGTCATCCACCTGTAGGATACCCACAAAGCCTAAAACACATTCAATCATTAACCTGAATTAAATGACTCTCCTGTCACCCAAATCTCTTGCTACTATTTCCCTCTGACAGTGGATTTGTTTTAAGGAATACCTCCTTGATTTGGCCTTTGGCTAGAGTAATATTCTTGGAGCACAAAAACCCTAAGGCATTGTTTCATAATTGCTATTCAGCATTTCCAAGCACTTTGGAAAACGTGGTGCAAAGCAGCTCTTTCCTAGCATGTTACACAAGCAACATCCAACAGAGCAACAAGGGAAAAACTAGAGGGAAGGATGGCCCCAACTCCTAGGGCTGACAACTTCTTAATCCAACCCTTCTAATAATTACCACAGAGGAATATTTATTTTAGGAGCCTTGCATGCACCTTCATTTCTTCCTTTACTGCTTGTTTTGTGACCCAGAAAATTTTATCATCCTTGCAAGAATAAAGGAGTGTCAGGTTTTTCTTGCAGTAGCGATGCTATTCCTCATCAGGGGAAATGGAAGCCAAATTAAACTTTGTTCTGCAATTTTGAAAACATATCTCAAATGCAAGCCAACAAAAATTTCCCTGGCTGTAGTTGCATTGGTTTTTTATGATGTGCAAAGCAAACCACTGTAGTAGCCCCTGGCTGCAAAAACCAAGAGAGGTATGACAGACGTCATATACTCCAAAGAATCAAGAGAAAATCTGGGCTTTACTAAACATCTTTAACACACCAAGGAAATGGAAAGACAGTTTCTTAAGCATGTGCCAATGCTCTCTGAAATCTCAGTTCTGTAACTCACCTATTGTGAATGCAAAGTACAGGCTGCCCCCAATTCATATAACATAAGTAGGAAAATAAGAGCATAGGAGAAAAAAGATGTCTCAATTTGTATAGTGCTTTATTGTTTAGGATATGCAATCACAGGGATTATCTCCTTTATCCTTGTACCTACCTTTTGAGGTAAGTGTAGTGATTTAAATTTTACAGATAAAGATGAGTTTCAAAGGTGTTAAGTCATTAGCTCAAAATCATAGAAGAAGTCAATGTCAAAACCAGTTCTTGAAGCAAGGTTAAATTCTTTAGCTAACCCACACTTATTTAACTCCATAATCTTATCTCCACATAGATGATATTAGGAACTTAATATTTGTTATAATTCAAATTTATGGATATTTATGGAAATATATATTTCAATGTTTATCTTAGAAAAATGAATAATCAATTATTGAATGTCTACTCTACTATGCTGGATATTATACTATGTAATTTACATATATTATTACCCTTAATCTTAAAAAGATGCTGAGAAAAAATTAGTGTCTTCAGAACTAAAGCGGGGGGCCCATCTTGAGGTAGGAGAGAGTGGAAGTGCCCAGGATCTATTCTGGGGTGCTGTTGACGGCTAGTAGGGAGGAATCCTTTGGAGTGGGACACAGACACTTCTTGACACTCAGAAAGCTTCAGACCCTGCTCTGGTCCTATGAGGAAATGGAAAAAGTAAGGCCACATTTTGGAAACCCAATGTAGTTATAATTGAACTATATCCGATGAAGAGGATGGATGTTGGCAGTTATGGGAATGGCATCAAGGGCTCCTAATTAAGGCTACCAGGTGGTGGGAAGGAAGTAGTTCTAGTGGTAGTTGAGGGCTGGATGAATAATGTCAGTCACTTTAATCCTTCCAGGGTTTAAAGGGGTTTTGGGGAGCTGGGATGTAGTGATGCTCATGGATGGGAGCTCAAAATCAAAGACTGTTTCTCTGACTGGCAAGCCACCAGGCAGGGGAAATCACGACTGGGCACACTCTATGCCAAGCACTATCCTAGGCACTAAAAATACAGAGGCGAAAAGAAGGAAATGTCCCTTCCTTTGTTGTAGATTTGGAGTCTAATGGGGAATAAATACACCACTCCTGGGCCTATTTCAGGCCACCGGGGCCTGCAGAAGCCAGTGTTACACATGTACAACAGACATGGAAATGTATCAGGAGAATGTCATTTTACTGAAAGTCTCTCCAGATATACTGTTGCTTTAACTCTTGATTGAACCATAAAAGTGTACTCACCGCCAAATTGCACAGTGTTCTCAATTACTTGAGTTCAGTTGTCACTGGCAGGAGGCCCTTTGAGGATTATGAATCATTACCTATACCATGTTATTAAATGGGAAAAATATGTTCTAATAGAATGTGACTGTCAATTTTCAGGGGCATTACAGTCCCCTGGGAACTCAACTGCATCACAAGAGGACAGGGATGACACCGGGAGAGAGGCAGGCGTGCAGGTGATATGTGCGTTCATTTCTTTTCACAACTTACATGGTAATGAGGCCGTTTTTATCCAAAATAGCATTAGTAGCATTTGCAGACAACTAGCCTGGTGACAGGCCACTGCCAAAATTACAAGGTATGTTGATGTTTAATACTAAAAATCTGACAATGTTAGGGGGATGGGTTTTTATTTGGGGCTGAGTTTTTCTAGGCCATAAAATACACCTAGAAATACACCCTTCTTCCTAGAGAAGCTGCAAGGACATTGAATCTGTTTCCATTATTTTCAAATACCTTTGTATCTGATCTAAACATTTATCCTGAAATTATGACCAACTCCAAGCCTATATTTCATCAAAAGGATCTTCCTAAAAGACAGAATGGGAGAGAAATGAACACTGAAGAGAAGAAATATAGCTTGGGAATAATCAATTTCTTCATGTTGAAATACACAGACAATGGTGTTTTGGGGGAATTTTTGAGGGAAGTGAGAAAAATGGAATATCCTGAGACCCTGGTTGTGTGCGTGTGTCTAAACAAGATCCTGCACCTGGGACACAATTTAAATCCTGATGAGATCTACAATTTTTGTATTCTCTGAATTTCAAAAATAATAAATTTCACTACTAAAATAGCATTGCTTTATGAGAGTTTTTCTTTCCTTTTTTTTTTCTCTTTGCTGACATGGCCACCCTGAGCCATCAACAAAAAAATTGTGGGAAAACATGTTAAAAGTGATTAGAAAAACAATAAAAGGCATCTGTGGGTCTGTGCAACTCTCTCAGACAGTTTTATAGGGAGGATCAAAGATGTGGGCCTCGATTCTGTGCTCAACCAAGGTCGGCTGCCATGATGAGGACATGGTTTCCCGTCAGTGCCTTGTTTTTAATGCCCGCGGAGAGAGAGCAGGCACACAGCCTGTGACAGAGTGAAGGGCCACCTCTCTGAAATCACCCCTGACTTTGATCAGGAGGCAGAGCCAGGGGTGGGACAAATATATTTGATCTGAAGAATTAAATTCTCCCTCAGCCAGCTTTTAGGGATGACCTTACTATGCTCTATGTCACCAGCCACAGAGAAACATCAGTTCGTCCCCGGCATATGTCAGGAAATGGCTGCAGGAGTGAATCCCTGTGAGGGGAAAAACGAGAGCTAAGCAACCAATCGCCTAAAACTCCCCACACCGCAAGGAAGCCGAGGATGTCACAAAAGCCAGCTTTAATCAAGCCTGATTGTGGAAAACATAAAAACATACGCAGCTGCAGCACAATATCTTATTAATCGTCACCAGTGTTCCAAGAGGTAGGTGTTAATTGTCTCTTGTGCTTCTGCGTCTATGTCTGGTCCCCGGTTTTGCTGTTAACTCGAACACGGATTAGATGTGAGGAAGAACAAAAGGATCGGGAGGATTTCTAGGCAACACAATCTCTTACAAAATGACATGGCTATTGGGGGAAGAAGATAATGCCCTGCAGAATTCTAATTTTGACCCTCTTCTGAAAAAGGAATCCAATTTTAATAATCATGGCCCAATGAAATGGTCATCCTTGCAGTGCTGTGGGCTGTGCACATGCCTGAATTTGATTAGAAAGCATCCCGGGAAAGGGTTCATCTGCTTTTGTTCCTGAGTGCTTAAGTCTGTGTGAGTGTCTGTCAAGTCTGAATTATTCTGCCTGACATTAGATTTCTGCCCGGCAACATAGTGCTACATGTTGTGACAATGACCTTACCTTCCAAACACCTTTCAAACAAAATGTCTGGTTCACCCGGGCTCATTATAACTAGATATGCCAACTGTTATCCTTCAATCTGAAGAGAGGGAAATAGTTCAGATGTCCAAAAGGAAGGATATGAATAGATGTTACGGCAGCCAGAGAATGGAGAAAATACCCGGGATCAGTTCAGTGTTAAAGAGAAAAACGTGACTTCAGGGTCCTCAGTCTTCTCTTTTTTGCTCTTTACCTTCCAGTCCCCTTCCTTATTTCTCTAACCCTCTCCCCTCAAACTCTTAATAACCTCAAGATTTCTGCTTCTTGCCATACTCAAGCCTACATCCAGGAACAAATCTGAAAATGGGATCGAATGGCCAGGACTCAAGTCCAGGCTCCTTCAGTAACCAGTTTGTGACTCTGGACAAGTCATGTTCTGGTTCCAGCTCTCTGGGGGTTAGATGATATCACATTTTTTTTGGCTGCAAAACAAAAATAAAAACTAAACCAATAAGCCAGCAGCCATCGACCCTGCCCCCGGCCATCGCGGTACATGTGGCCTCAGAGGAACTAAGGAAGCCACCAGGATCTGAGATGCTGCCTTTTTTCTCTATCTCTCTCTCTTTTCCATGTCTCTCTCAGGACACCTTTGCTTCACATGCTGTGTTTGCTTCATTCTCCTCTCACCTCCAATTCATCTGTTTTCTCAGAGAATAGGCACATTGGGTCAGATGCCAAACCATGGTTCAGTCAGTGCCAACTAAGAGCCTGGCATTGCTTTCCAGCAGGAAGAGGAAGGCTGCTGCAGATATGGACCAGTGTTATTTTTCTAAAGGACTAAAGGACTGCAGCAGTACGTCCATTTTATATGCTCTTCTGACTATGTGATTTTGACACTCCTCCCCCTGAGAGGTGGGTCTATGTTCTCTCGCCTCGAATCAGAGCCAGAATGTGTGACTTCTCTGACCAACAGAGAGGAAATGAGGCTATGTGACTTCCAAGGCGAAGTTATAAAAAGGTTATACAGCTTCCCCCACTTGGCTCTCTCTTTTGGGATGCTCATGCCTGCCACCCAGCCACTATGTTGTGAAGAAGCCCAGGTCACAGAGAGAGGTCACATGCAGGTATTCTGGCTGATGGCTCCAGCTAAGGTCTCGGTCAACGGCCAGTGTCAACCACCAAACATGAACGAGCAAGAGCCCCTTAGCCTGCAAATCGCTCTAGCAGAAGCCACATGGACCTAACCTGGGCTCGGGGCAAAATAAATGTTGTCATTGTTTGAAGCCATTAAGTTTTGGGGTAATTTGTTATGCAGTTATAGTAACTGCTGCTTCCACTGTCTACGTTAAAATTTTGCTTAAGAAGAAGGCAGACGTACCTCAAGAAAAACTACAAGTCTAGTGGTGGAATACTGGGGTCCTAATAAAGCAGAAGCTGCTTAGCTACTAGTTGTCCTGTCCCTGTCAATGCCCCTTCTGTTAGGGGATTATTGGGAGATGGCCACCTTCCAGATAAAGACTATATTTCTTCCTTTATAACAACATAAACTTTCTGCATTGCTATTGGACCTATACAAACACCAGCTGGTTTACTTCGTGCAACTATTGCAATAACCAAGAAAAGCATCCATCGGAAGGAAAACCTTCCTTTACTTTCATCTCTCCTTGCCCTGCCACCCGCCATCAAGTCTTTACAACATGTTATTTGAGAATAAGCCTAAGATGCAAAAAATATAGCTTTTAGCTAAATGTCAAGGCAGAGCTGACACCATATAGAAGAATGGTCATTAAAACCGAAAACACATTCACAGTGGCCTCATGCACTGGGCAATGCATGTTGATGGCCATCAGTGGCCTCAAATCCCAAACTGAAAAGAAACAGGGTAAAACTATTTGGAAAAGAACACTTTTAGGCACATGTCATTATTACTATTGTATAGGTTAGAAAGTTTAAGGTCAAAGTAGCTTGTCCAAAGCCACCACAGCTAGTAAGAGGGCAGGCATGGGATTCAAACCCAAGTCTTACTCTAAGCAAGCTGTTCTTCTCACTTCAACATGCTCCCATTTTGGATGTTTTCTCTTGTTGGAGAAGAAATGAGGTGGGGATCTCCTTACCTTCCACCAGAGGAACAGTTTTCTGTGTTTTGGGTTTTTTTTTTTGTTTTGTTTTGTTTTTAAATCATACCAGTTAATTATGGTGTAGCCACAGGAAACTGTTTGGAAGCTCTTTCTGCTCGAACATCCTTTCTAAAGATATTTTATATTCAGCATATTTGTTTAGATTTTCCAAAGTCATGAAGTTTGCATTTCTTTTATTAATAGACTTTATATTTTAGAGCAGTTTTAGGTTTACAGTAAAATTGCACAGAAATTACAGAGTTCCACATATTCCTCTCCCCAATTTTGAATTTTTTATAGGATTATTTTTCTCTATTTCTATAGCCCAATAAGCATACTTTTCATGAATTCTTATTATACCTTTTACTATTATATTATCTAATTAAAATTAGTATAACCAGTACACTTCCTAGAATTGGATGTGGGACTTAGAAATAAATCTGTAGGTTTGCTTTTTGGATCCACTATGGAAAAGCTACTTGAATATGTGGAGGCAAAAGTTTGCATTTGCACTTTGCTGAGGAGGGAGAGATTATGCACCCAGTTCTGTCCTTGGACGATGATGCAGGGAAGCACCACATCTCTTGTCATCGGGCCAGGCCAAGTAAGGCCCTAAGGAGCAACATTAGGAAAAAAAAAGCATGAACAATGGTAAAGGAGACAATTTAAACATTTTATAATTCAGAGTCTGTGTTAAAACTCAAATTCCAAGTGAAGGCCGGGCATGGTGGCTTACACCTGTAATCCTAGCACTCTGGGAGACTGGAGGATTGCTTGAGGTCAGGAGTTCAAGACCAGCCTGAGCGAGAGCAAGACCCCATCTCTATAAAAAATAGAAAAATCAGCCAGACATGGTGGCACAGGCCTGTAGTCCAGCTACTTGGGAGGCTGAGGCAGGAAGATCACTTGAGCCCAGGTGTTTGCGATTGCAGTGAGCTATGGTGATGCCACTGCACTCTAGCCAAGGCAATGGGTGACAGAGCAAGACTCT
>VBSM01001265.1:55556923-55572636 GCA_008086735.1 Cheirogaleus medius
AAAACATTCAAGTGGACTGCAAGGGACTCTGAATATAGTCATTATTTCTATATTTGTTCAATATTTCTAGGATTTTTAAAAATTAAATTTAAAAAAAAAAAGCTTTTCTAGGATCTTGGGCATTAAATCATTTGGGGAGGGTTTGTGATTTTCTTTTTCTCTTCCCACAGGAACTGTCATAGGAAGAACTGCAGAGGCTTAGAGTCCATTCCGGATACTCTTTATGTTTTATTGGTCCAACTGGCACCCAAAATCCACTACATAAAGACTTTCAGTGCTCTAATGTAAAGCGATCTATGAGGTATGTGAGTGAGAAATGATCCACAGAGACTGGCCTGCTCCTGGGGAAGCCACTCCTCGCTGTAGTGACAGCGCTCAGGCGAGGCCTGCAGTCCTCCATCCTGTGGTCCAGCAACCTCGGGGGCTTTTGGTTACATGCAGTTGTCATGGGACTTTGGAGGAACAGGCCTTCTAGAAAAGGAGCAGCGAAGTGTTAAAACCAGGCTGCTTTCTCTCAGTCCAACAGCTGTGGGCTGACCAGGTGTCACACTGTAGGTTTTTCTCTCTTTATAGCCTGTTTCCAGTATGTTTTCACAGGTGCTAGCATAGGAGGCTGGTGTCTTTCAAGGAGGCTCGACCATGTTGATGGTGGCTAACTAAGCACTGGGTCTTCCACAGAAAACTCTGCTGTCAAGGAAATTCCTCACGACTGGAGGAATGTTTGCATGGTTACCCAGCCTTGTCCATATAGTTACTGGGGTCTAGATCACCGTATGGGCTGCAGACCAGCAGCCCTGGTTTCACTGGGAGCTTGTGAGAAATTCCGACTCTCAGGCTCTGCCCCAGACCTGCTGAATGAGAAGCTGATCTAACAAGATTCTCAGGCGATTTGCATGCTAGTGCTCAGTGTTCCTCAAACTTGAACGTGCCTCTGCGGGCTGGACTTGGGCTTCAGAACCTTGTGTATGCTTCGCTGCTTTCTGGGCCCTACAGTCTATTCCTCTGGTCTTTTTTAATGTTTTGCTCAGCCGTGATAGCCTGCATCTGTTTTATCTTGTGCTACAATCCAGATAGGGCAGAGTTGAAGAGTAATATGTATAGCACGAAGGCATGGGGCACAGATCTGCAGCCCAGGCGTCACGTAGAAATGATAGGCACCTGAGTGATACAGAGGCTCAGGCCCTTCCCCAGACTTGCTGGATCAGAATCTGCATTTTAACAAGACCTATGATTCATATGCACATTATGGTTAGAGAAACCCGGATGTACAGAACCCATAAATTTCTCCTTTCTAATAGATGGCATAGTGGCATAGTTTGCCTTCTTACTTTAATAAGCTGCATCAGATACCTGCACACTAGAGGAAAATATACAGCAATACAGCATAATTAGGTTTTGCTCCTAAATGAATTATATATTAGCTTTTACAAATTGCCTATCAAATCACAGGAGAATCAGACTGCTTTTTGGAGTCCCTGGAAAGAATAGATGCACAAAAGTGTACTATAAACATGGAAAGGGGATGGCAAGAGGGACTGATGGAATAATTATTTTGTGAATGTTGGCTACCAGGCTACCATGTTAATTAACTCACATGCATCATATTTTCACAACCCCACTATGTAGGAACTATCATTATCCTCATTTTACAGATGAGAAACTGATGCAGAGAGATTGAAATCACTTACTCAAAGCTACATAGTCAGTGAGTGTCAGAGTGGCAATTTGAACTCAATAGTACCTGGCTTCGGAGCCCAACCCCTTAACAACTATAGGTCACCGTCCCTCATAAAGAGAGGCTTTTTATGCAGAGGCTAGCACAAACACAAATGTCACAAGCAGAAAATGATTCGATACATGCTACTGTATTCAAAGAAGGTCTCACTGGTTTTGAAATCATGGTTGAAACAAACAAATGTGAATAGTGCCTAGATATTTCCTTGCTACTGTAGTCTATTCCTTGAACATTCCTGGGGCCCTGAGTTATATTCCTTTAACCTTATTCCAAACTACCAGTATCTTCAGTGGTCCTCCGAGGGGCCTTTCTCACCTCCGTGAACCAAGTTGTTCCTGTGTGCTCATTGTATTGCCTTCTCCACATCTTTCTTAGAAGTGTGAAAGCTAAGTGAGATAATATATAAAGTGTGGCACATAATAGAGAGTTAATAAAAGCCACTGTTATTTAGTGGGTTTAGTTATTTATTTAGTTATTACTAATCAAATATAGATTCTGGGTTCTATTTTTCTCAGACTTTCAAATTAACCCATTACCTATGTCAAAAGAGATGTATTGGTACTTCCTTGACATTTATTATAATAGGTGACCTAGAAATATTTTATTTTAAATGGATGAATGAATAAAGAAAAACATGAGAGTATAAACTGAACTTCACTTAAGGAATCAACTGCTGACGCTATCTCAGGTTACCTCAGAAGTAAATGCTTGAATTCCCAGCATCATTTATCCAAAGTGACTTAGAATTTTTAAACCGTGGTGTTTGTGTCTAGGAATGTCCCACCTATTACTGTCCTCTTCTGCTCTGATATTTTTTACTCTAGTTTATGGACTAAGTGCTCCAGAAGAGATGTCTGCTCCTCACTCCAGCACTGTGCATACTGATTCATTCGGCTGGCATTTGGCCTGGCCTTCATGTGGCAGAGGTGTCCTCAGCCTCTGGTTAAATGGAGTTGTCCCTCTGATCTTTCTGACTTGGCAATGAAATCTTAGTAACCAGAGTCATCACTACAGCACCCTGCTATTTAATCTTTGCTGGAAAGTGATGAAAACAGACCTCACTTGTATGAGAACTCTTAGGTTTAGTGAAAGCAATGTGTGAAGTTGCCAAGTTTGTGCTTAGAAACAAGCACATGTTTGAAACCTTAGTTTTCTTTTTCTTAAGCTTTCCCAAGTTGGAAGCTTATAACACAGATATGAAAGTCTGATTTAAGCAGTTCCTATAGCCTTCCTAATTCAGATTTTAAACTCTGCTTTTGTTTGGATAGAAAATAGAAAGCCCAACAAATCTCTCCCTACCCCCATCCTTCCCTGAATAATCTAGATACTTAAGCAATCCATCCCTTCCCTGAGGGTGTGACTGTAGAGTATTATTTTATTGACTCATAATTAAGAACTTCTGATGGGAAAACCAGTCAACAGAGAAAAATTGCTTGGGGGTCCCACAAGCAAAGAGAGAACATATATCCTTATTATGGTAAACACAACAGACAGGAATGAGAGACCTCACAGAAGAAAATGTTCTCAAAAATATTAAGTCCTTTACGTGAACTTTATGCCCTTTTTAAGGAAGTCAATTTTTTGTCCCTCCATAATGTGTAATGAAAACGTGAGTAGCAGTTTGAACTGCTCTAAGATTCGGGGAGTTTATGAGCAAGTGAAATTGTGTGTGGGAGGGGACTGACAATGGAAATTTGGTGGTGAACACAGAGTGTGGGCAGAAGGAAAAAAACACATGTGAAACATCCCTGAAAAGGAAGTGTCACAGGAAAAACTTATGAGGCAGCATTCGACGGGGCAGATCAGAACAGCAACAAAACTGCTGTGCATTTGTTCAACGTTAAAAAAAGAAAAATCCTACTAAACAAGCAAGCAAAAGATTTCAAATGCCCAAAGAGCCACTGATGAGAAACCATTACTCTTTTAACTGAACAAACATTCCTGGAATTCAGTCACATCTTATTAGCAAAGAGAAGATTCCAGTTCAGTGCTAGGGACTGGATTTTTTCTACATCTGGTTCCACTCACGGAAATGACCACCTCTACACCCATTATTCTCCTGCCATATCTAGTTTATTATAAGAGGGGATTTACCTCTTGGTGCCCTGAGGTATGATTTGATGAGAGTTTGGTAATGCATACAAAACAGATTTCCATTATCCGATTAAAGCCAATAGGACCTAATCTAGACTTCTTATTGAACTAGCTTTTTTTTTTTTAAACGAGTAGCCATTTTGTATAGTACAAGTTTTGTGCTTCTAATTTACCAACTAGGAAATCTTTACATATTAACTTGGAGTTTTTAATTATCAAAAGTTACTCCTATGAGAACATAGACTTTTAAAACTAACTAATTTCAAGAAATGTTTAAAATTCTCCATTTGAAATATCTGAAACAAGCTTAAACATTATTGTGGGACAGACTAGAAAGAAAAGTAGTCTCCTACCACTATGACTAATTTCAGATCATTGAAAATCTACAGCTTTGAAATTGCAGCCCAACTGGTTAATCTGTGACAGCAAATCTGTTTTTCTTCTGACAGATTTACTAATTCATGTCATGTTTCATCTTATCCATTCTGTAGACATACAGCGTAAGCTGTTAGAACTTCAAATCTACTTGCTACCTTGTTTCTTGGCCATTTTGTTTTGTTTGGTTGTGTAGATCTGATTGGGGGAGGCTTTGTTGAAATATTCAGGAACATCTATGGAAAGTGAATTCTTCATTTAGAAAAGAATCCATCACAGGAGGAAACAGCTTTAAAAACTGGAACTAGGATATTTATATTTTTATTCAGTTGGCTCAATTTATTATCATAAGATATTAAAGATGACTAAAAGAATTTTTCTTCCAAAGTTCAGAGCCAAAGCTGAACTTTAGGACTGTATATGACTGGGTTAAGGGTTAACCATGTTACTAAATGACATAAAGAAAGAAAAAAAATCTTAATTCCTATTTTTCTCACTCCCTTTTTCAAGGAAATGATTTCATACTGAAAATTTGTTAAGAGGAAGTAAAAAAGCCAGCATGGATGAAGCTATTTTAATAGAGCACTGAATTTTTACTTTCAGCAATGAACCTGCTGTCTGCAGTATCCCTGTATACAAAACGTGGACATGTCATGTGAGGGAGGAGCCTGGGAAGAGATCGATGGCAGACACGCACTCATCCATACTTCATAGGCATTACCTCATTTAATCCACTCAGCAGAAAGGAAGTATTGTTGCAGATGAAGGATCTGTTCATGAGAAAGTTTAATAAACCTATCCAAGGCCACACCAGTAGTGAGGGGATGGGTTGAATCTTGAAATCAAGGTCTACTGGACCACAGAATCTATGATCTTACAGGCCACCTCTTTTAGATGGATTTGTAATGAGTTACACATCCATACCTAGAGCCAATTGATGGAAGAAGGATAACCCATCAATCCATGAGACTCTTAGGTATACTATAGAGTTGACCTTTTCCCTGTCTTATTTAATAATTTGTATTGGTGACTTGGTGAAATTTGTAAAAGCATGCTGAGGAAATTCATCAATGACATGGAATTGGGGCCAGTGAAAAAAATTGGGGGTAACAGAATCAGGATCAAATTGAGCTTAACAAGCTAGAACCATGGACCAGCCCTAAAAAGATGACATTTAACAGGGATAAATGTAAACCTCTATACTTGGACATAAAATATCAATTGTATAAAATGAACAGGATTGGAGAGAAGCAATCTAGCAGGGACTCATGTGTAAAAGGATTTAATTTAATTCAAGTCATCAAAATTCTACTGAGGAGCAATTCTGAAAGAAACAGTGGGGTAGAGGGAATTTTAGTTCACAATGTAGCCGCCAAAACAACTGTTATGTGAGGTTGCGTTTATAAGGTTAGCGTTCCTCTACACTGTTTTTTTCATACTTCAGTTTTGTGTACCCCTTTTAGAAGGGGAAAACCAAAGTGATATCTTTTCAGAGGGTAGGACAGGCTAGATGAAAAGAGAGCCTGAACTACTGTTATGTAAGAAAGATTAAAAGGACTGAGGATATTTAGGCAGTTGAAGAGTCATCTTAGGGAATGCATAAGAGTTAAATTAATTGAAGTTCTACTGTGTGACAAAAGGGTTCAACTAAATGAGTGTAGACCCATGTTCTTGTCTGGGACAAACACGTGAAGTTGTAAGAGAATAGACTCATGAAATGAACTGCCTTGGGGACATGTGAGTTCTGCCAGTGACAGTGCTAAAGTCCAGCTGGAAGGCCACCGGATGGGATGGGGCTGTTCTGGCAGGAATCTCTGCATGGAATGATATCCAACTGAGTGGTATATAAAGTATTTTCCCACAAATTCCACGAACCATGTGAAGGTTAGACTTCTGCAATTGCCCATCTCTGGAATAAGCAGAGTCTAAAGAAGGAAAGTAGAGGCTTTAAAGGCAAGTGAAGCTGAGCCCTCTGCAAAGCCAAGGGTTTCAAGGCTGGCTGGAAAACAGGGCTGGGGACCTGGGGCACTAAAGCCTGAGCTGGTCGGATGGGCAGTTAGAGAACCATGTGGTTTCTGGGAAGGATGGGATTTGCTCTGACTTTTAAGAAAAGGTACATGAAATACTCGCCAGCTCTCCATGACTCAGTCCTTAGAATCCTCCTCCATGGCCCTTCATAACAAGGAGTCTCATTGTGAGAGATCTATTTCTACACTGGCTCCAAGGAAAAAGGAGACCATCAAGTAAAGAGCCCTAGATCAGGAGTTAATGTCACTGGGACACAGATTTCTTAAAGGTGCAATGACCTCTAAATATGCTTCCAATCATAAGAATCTAGGATTCTAAGAAAAATGGAAGTTATCTATGATGAGGCATTTCGTGATTTTATAATCATATCCCTGTCTTCCATCCTAAGTCTTGCTAGCAAAGCCAAACTGTTTAAAGATAACTGGCTTTCAAAAGATTGGGAAGAATTTTGTCTCTAAGCTTGCATTTCTTGGAATGATCCCTCTAGCTACTCTCAGCCCTAAAATTACCTGGAGGCAGATGACTACCCTCCAGTCTTATTAAGGGCAGACAGGTTATCCATACTTGGGATGACCTATCCTTGGGACATACACCAGCATGAATGATCAACTGCAACTAAACATTGCCTAGTGACCATGAATCATGAACATTTACCTGGCTTGCTTCATTCAGGCTGACTCTGCCGTTGTGTGCATCAGAATTGAATTATTTTAGAATCAAAATTCTGGTGGAGCATATGCCTTAAGATAATTTATAAGACTGTGAACTCCAGGAATCACCTCTTGGGTGCACTGTTAAAACCCAAGTAAGTGCTTCAGGAACGATTTTATTCATTCTGTGGCTCTTACCATCTTCCTATGATTAAAATATGATGTTGGGGGAATGGAAACTGTGTGGCATTGTGTTTTTCCAGCTAGAAAGGCACTGTCACTTTGATCAGACTGCAATATTCACTTGGCAGAACACCATGTTAAAGACATGGTGATAGATTTTTGTGAGCTATCCTATTTGTATAACATCTTTAGCTCCAGAAGTAAGAAGAAACAGTAATAAAACAGCTAATCCTGTGAGGTTCAAAAAGACAAATTGTATTTTCTGGAACATATGCAAAACAGCAATGTATTTACCAATTTCAAATGAAGCCCTCTCTCTTGTAACGAAATGGAAATTTCTCTTTGAAGAGCAAGATGCTTTATTTTTCTTTTGTCTTTCTCCTTTTTCTTATGAAATGCAAGAAACATATATTTGACTTATCTGTTTCCTTTAACCAGTCTCCTCATTTTAAATGTCTGTGTATACTACTTTGACTTGCATTTTAAGAAACATAACAAAAGCAGCTGACAAATTCCATCATGTGGTCTTTTCCTCCTTTCTTTGTTCCTTTCTAATTCTCACTGTAGCAGTGTCTGCAGAGGGGAGAATCCCCAGAGGGGAGAGGATCCAAGTCCCACCCAAGCATCCTTTTTACCTCCTTCCTACTGTGTATCTAAGTGGAACCCCTTGAGACAAAGCATAGGTCTACGCATCAAATAGTAAACAATCTAGAACTGGCCTCAAAATAAAAAGCAAAAATTGACAGTTGCAGAAATAAAGGAAAGGCCAAGGTTCTGTAATAGCAGGCCAGGTGGTCAGTTCAATAAATTCATGCAAACAAATGGTCAACTGAACCAGGGGCTGGGGTGCCAGGCTGGGGAGTAGGAGGTGGTGATTAAATGGACCCGTTGAGCTATTTTATTAATGGGTCAATTCAGTCCCAGTGTTTGAACTGGTAATACTCTGTATACATAGTTGAAGCTACATCTCAATAGTCAAAGTAAAGGTGAGAGTTTAAGAAATTCTCTAGATAATTTGGGAAAGGGAACAGCTGGGGGCTCAAATTCTGTTGTTTAGCTCTCTCCCCTGTTTGAATCCGCTAGATAATTTCCTCTGTTTTGTCTGAGCAACAAACAAGCCTCCTTAATGCAAAGCAGTTTACTGCAAGGAGAGAATAAATTTGTTGGATTAAATAATTTGTTTTCTTTAGTTTACAACCTGAGTTGAAGGAGATAAAATCTAGAAAATCTACAAGTAAAAGAACCACATTTTAAAATGTTGCTTTCTTTTGTTCACAGGAGCTTAATGTGTCTCTTCTTTATTAGCCAAAGGCACAAGAACTAAATACACAATTCCTTGGGGAAAAATGTTGCTATAGGGCTGAGTCCATTGGCTTCTTTCCCTCCCTTTATTCTCAGGAAGAAAAGACACCACTGAAGCAAAAGCATTAAAATCCTTCTGAGGTTCAATTCCTGATCCCTCCCTATCCCTCCACCCCTCCAGTTTCTCTGACATTTAAAGGAACACTGTCAAATAGGTGAGGTTATATATCTGCAATGAAAGGGCTGAAAAATTCCTAATGACAATAGGTATAATTCTGTGATATATATGCTTGGAAAAAATATTCAGACCCAGCATCGTTATGTTTTTGTTTTTTGTTGTTGTTTTTTTCTGATTGTTTCTATGTAGGCAAAATGAAATTAGAAGACCTAAGTATTCTGAATAGTGTAGATATCTAAGCTATACAAACCAAATCTTTCCACCTCATGTTTTCCCTCAATTATAGGCTTTTCCCCTTGTTCACCTGACCTTTGATAGAACCACAAAGCATGCTACTGATTCTTCTTAATTCAAATTAAAAAAACAAACAAAAACAAAAGAGTGTCCCTCTCTGCAAAGCCCTGTGAATCTACATATCATCCTGCAGTGCTCTCTTAGATTTTACCTATGTTTACAGAAACACCTCAATTCCCTGCTTGACAGTGCAAGGGTAAGAATATTTTCGCAAGAGCACCCAAAGGACTTAGGTGGCCAAAGGAGGACAGCATGGAGGAAGAGCTTACAGAAAACACCCAAGGATGGCGGAGTTCTCCATCTACTCCTGTAATACAGTGCAGAGGAAGATAAATGTCATTTTTTCATCAGCCCACAAACTCAGAAAACTAAATATGAATTCTTTTTGCCTTCTGGGTGTCTGCTTTATCAAGAAAATACTGCCTAAATCTCTGCTACCAAACACATAGGCAGAAAGTAGTAAAAGAGTGAGGCGTGATTTACTAGGATCCAAAAGAAGTGAGATAAAACTTGCACCAAGAAACCAACCGGGACGTGTATATCTTGTAGTTTGGATGACCAACAATGAGTACAATTACAAATGACTCAGTCAGGCCGAGCGTGGTGGCTCACGCCTGTCATCCTAGCACTCTGGGAGGCCAAGGAGGGCAGATTGCTTGAGGTCAGGAGTTCTCGAGACTAGCCTGAGCAAGAATAAGACCTTGTCTCTACTAAAAATAGAAAAATTACCCTGGTGCATGCCTGTAGTCCCAGTTACTTGGGAGGCTGAGGCAGGAGGATCGCTTGAGCCTAGGAGTTTGAGGTTGCAGTCCATGATGACGCCACAGCACTCTACCAGGCAATAGAGCAAGACTCTGTCTCAACAAATAAACAAACAATCAAAAAAAACCCAAATGACTCAGTCAAAAGGCCAGGGCTGGATCTGTATACTTGAAAATGGGCTAGTAGGAGCTTATTTGAAAATGATACTCTGATTACCAAACTGCTGTCAATGTAGCAAAAACTACATGTTCTAACATTTTTTCTCTCATGCTGATTTACAATAAGTTGTAAAAGAGTTAATATTCTTTCTCTCTCCTTTAATCCCTAAAGCAAGTAGGTTAATGATTAATTGTACCAGCGGGTTTTGTTTATAGAATTGAAACACTGTCATTGTATATGTCAAGAGAATTAAACCTCTCTGATCATCTATACATTTTAAAATGTATAATTTCACAGCATAGAATATATCAACAAAGATGAACCAATTGAGCATTTTTTAAAAAATCAATTAACAATTACATTTTTAGAGAGTAAATGTAAGTTAAAAGTGACCATTGTTCATTAATGCTTTGTACACACAACATTATTAGTGACTGCATACCTTTAAAAAAAAATGGAGGAGACAATGAGATAATTGTTCACGTGGGGTTTTTTTGCAGCAATCAGGGAAATAAACAGTTCATACCAGTTGCTTGGGTGATTTTCATTCTAGAAAAGGTTTATCATTTTCAGTCAGCATCAGAAAAAGATTTGCTTTAAAAATAATTTTTTCAGGGTGACCACAGTTCAGGATGCATGAACATATAACCTCTCCTCTTGGGGAAATGCTGTCTTGTTTTCCTGGATGCTGACTTTCTGACGGTCCATGGGTACCAAGAAAAGGAGACTTGTGCAACATACTAGCACGTAGGGATTGACCGTGAAAGTCCACCAGTGGTCATGCGAATACAAGGCTGTGTGTCTTGCCTATTCGCAGGAAATACCAGGTTGGAGAAGCCCATAGCAGCACTAGTGGATAACAGAGGATGCCCCATTTCTGTGTGTAACAGAAGTCCACTCCTAGGCCTGAATTACCCCTTGGCTGCCCACTAAGCCCCAAATAAGAAATCACTCCCGTTTGTAATGTCTGGAGTAAAAATAAGGCTAAACAAAATTATAAATTAAATGTAGGCTATTTTCTGCTTGCTCAGCCTACTTAGAATTCCTAGTCTTTCCTATCTCAAAATCCTCCCCTTTTTGTTCTACCCCTCCATATCTTCTATAGCCCAATGGTCCCCTCTTTTTCAATAGGATCCAATACATCTCTGTGTGAACTTTAATCCTGTGTTATTCTTGTGGTCCTTGTATTTGAAGTCTCTTCCATAAACGTGGAATGTTAGGCATTAGGAAGCAAATGTCGGTAGGTATTAGAGGGCAGGAGTTTACTCAGTGCCTACAAAAATCACTCCAAGGAAAGGCAAAGATGGGTGGCCAGCCCAGGTCCCTAAGGTCTGGGAGGCCACACGGATGCTGTTTTTGGAGTGATAAAGATCTGAAGTGCTGCCCAGCTCACTGGCATTCACCATCACGTTCTCCAGAACAGATAACAAAACCTAAACAAGATTGAAGTCCCAGGACACATTAGCACTAGTCTATAGACCAAGAAGCCCCTTGCTCCTCCTTCAACATAACTAATTTTGAATAATAGAAAATAAATCTGGGTCAATTTTTGTAGCTGTAAATCCAGTCTCAGTAATCCTGACCTCCATTGACATAGCTAGTATTTCAAATTCCACTGTAACAGTTGCTCTGACTCTTTGGGGGCTGGGAGGCTATCCAAGTAATCAGAGGAGCAATTCTTTCACATGCTTTGGTCCCACCACTCTGGAAAAAATATAAAGGGAACTAGGACAAACGATAATCTTTTATTTGTTTTCCATTCTCCATTTCTTTTACCTTTAGTGCTTCTCCCTCATCCTTAACCTGTATCTCCCCTCAGCAAATGCTTGGATACCTTCTACAATGTTCCACAGTCACCTACCATGTCTCAGGCAATGGGCTAAGTCTGAGGACACCAGACCTTGCCCAAAGGGATCTTAGGGTTTAGATGGACAGGCAGGCCATTAAATAAGCAACTGCAGCAGTTGTATTTAGTGCTGTGTCAAGGGAAGTGTCAGAAGTCATGGTACTCCCTCCTGTAGGGATGTGCAGACTTCAGAGAGGAAGTGACGATTTGGGATATGTAGGAATTACCCAGGGGAAGTGGGAGAGTGAAGATGGAGGAGAGTGTTCTGGAAGATGGAACAACATGGGCAAAGTTCCTATAGGGAGAGAAATTTGACACCTTTGAGGAAGTGGGAATATTGTCTGGAGACTTGGAGTGAGTAAGCAAGCACCAGACTGGGAGGAACTGGGGAGTATGTAGGCAAAGGAAAGCCAATAATCTGGGAAGTTATGTGGTCTATTTTGCACTTTAAAAGATCACCAATAATGGTGTGGAGAATGGACTGGAGGGTGGTAAGACAAGAACCAGGGAAACATGTTGTAAAGCTGTCAACTGACCCTACATCTGCTTCAATCCCTTCGATGACAGCAAGTTCATTCTGTCCAGGGATGGCATACTGGACCTTGGGACTGCTCTGAGAATCAGAAGATGCTCCTTCGTGTAATGCCCCGAGTTAGGCTCACTGATTTGGGATGTGTTATAATTCTACCAGCTGGGAACATGCAGAATAGCTCTTCAAACATTTGAAGTCAGACATCGTGTCTTTTCTATGTCTTTTCTGGAAAAGGAGTACATTCCCAGCTAAACATCACCAGTCCCCTCACTTATTGCTAGGATGACATGGTCCGTTCAATCCCTTTAACCAACACTGGGGTAAATGGAGGGTCCCTGTTCTCACACTATCCTGGTAATTTACCCCTGAATGTATTGGTTCATATATATCTCTTTTGTAGTGTGGCTCCCAGAACTGAAAAACCTACCCTGTGTGTGCTGTGCACAGCGTAGAGAAAGTCTGTCACTCTCCATGGAGAGACAAATAGTATCCTTCCCTTCCTCATGAGTTGTACCATCCCTGATTTGGGGCTGGTCACATAACTACCCAGAATACAGGCTATATTTTCCAGCCACTCTTGCAGCTAGAGGTGACTGTGTGACTTAAGATTTACAAGGAAGTATTATGTGTGACCTCTGGGAAGGGTCCTTCCAGAGAGGGCAGTCCCCGCAGCTGCTACTTCCTCCTCCTTCCTGCCTGGACCTCCGCTCCATCTTGTCCACGCCACGGAAGCCACAGGCTAAGTCTGGCAAAACAGCAAGAGAGGAGGAGTATGGATGCTGCCAAGTGTCTCCCTCTCCTGGGTCACCAACCTTGGGACTTCTTTTACAGGAAAGAGAAATAAAGATTGTTATTTAGCCCTCTCTTATTTTGTGTTTTCTGTCACTCATGGCCAAATGTAAGTCTGACGGATACAATTTTTCCTAGTTCAGACAGTTTATTTCTATTCATGTAGCCTAAGAATTAGCCTTTTCCCTTTGAGCTGCTATTAGGTGATACGCCCTTCTCTGGAATGATATGGTGAAAATCTTCCTGGAAGGGCTGGTGTCGAGGATGGAAGCAGTGAGACCTGAAGCATGAGGCTGGGGGTCCTTTCCTCAAAGAGGCTGACTCTTCTCTAAGATCCAGGTGCCAGATTCTTCTGGAGCTGTGGGGCTATGAGAAAGCAGTGACAAAGTTGAGCACTTCTTTGTCCACTATGTAGAATTTGTTTTGGGGAGATGTGAGGTGGCCTGTGGCTGAGGTGACTCCATTGTTCCGGGAACCTATTTGTCAGTACTTCTGTCTGACGTCCCACTGCCCCTCTTATTCTAGGTCCCCTGCCCCCACCCAATACCCTGATGCTCACAGTCTTGCTAAATCTAACTCTGCTTAGTCAAAAAGGATTCTGTTGACTCATGTAAATATGCATCAGAGGAAAACGGTGGTGACATTAATTGGCAGAAAGCCAAACCCACCCAGCAGTCTCCACAAAATGAATAATATAATGAATGCAAAAAGTCCCTCTATATTGTATTAATTTGAACTAATTCCAAAATGAAGACCAATCATTTCATTAAGTAGGGTTCTCCTTCTAATTCCAACCAGAAGGGAATCACTTATTGGTATAAAGAAAACATTACTGAAAATTATCTCTTGAGTGATAAGGAGGGGAAGGGTGGCCAGGAATCTACTTGGGCAAATTAAGAAATAAAAGTGTGAGTACTTCAGCATCTGAGGAATTCAGTTATATTATTATTGCCTTCTGGAAGATAGTAAGAATCTTAGTTCAAACAGATGAAAGATTAGTCACAATAAAATGTAAACATGACCCTAAGTAATGACTTTACCCACAATTAGTCTCTCTGTATATGCTCATTAACACACTGAATGTTCTAGATAACTGTAAGTGCCCCTGGCCGGGAGATTCCATGGCTAAGTTCTACATGGCTCAACTGCAAAATAGATATAATCTGTAGCTTGGATTTGCTGAGATTCCACATCCCTTTCTTGAATCAGATCTCAGAGTAAATACAATCCTCCTTCTAATAAGCTACTAGTGCGACTTCATTCTTTTTCTTCTGTTACTCTATGAGGAATGAATGGAATCTCTCCTGGGACTTATCCTGTGCCTAAGAGCAAAACAAGCACAAAAGTTCCCACATTTGGAAAACTAAGAGCCTGACAGATTTCATCAGAGAAAGATGTCCTCAGTTAGTATGTTCCTCACAGCAATACTCCTGCCGTTGAATTATTTCCTTCAGGTCATGGCTATGCCTCATGCCACCATTTCTTCCTGCTGACAACTTAGGAACTTCTGGACTCTGACAAGTTAACCGCTGCAGTAGGGCAAAGAGCGTGTGTTTGGTGGTGGTGGGGAGTACGGATAGAAAAGTATTGAATAGCTTTAAGAGTCTGACTGAAAAAGGCCATTTCAGGAGGGAAAGCACCAGAGTACAAAGCAATCAGAGGCAATGGTACCGTCCCTGACTCACATAACATGAATCAAGAGGAGGAAATGGAGGGGGAAAAACAGAAATGACAATTTCATGTAACAAAAACAACCAAGAGGATAAGCTTTACTTCTGAGCTTCTTTGGTTTTATGATTTGGAAACAGTATTTCATAACATTACAATGACTTCTAACTCTTTCGAAAAGAATTCTTTTTCTTTTCTTTTCTTTCCTTTTTTTTCTTTTCGAGATAGAGTCTTGCTCTGTCACCCAGGCTAGAGTGCAGTGGCATCATCATAGCTCACTGTAACCTGAAAATTCTGGGCTAAAGCCATCCTCCTACCTCAGCCTCCCGAGTGGCTGGGACTACAGGTGTGTGCCATGACAGCTGGCTAATTTTTCTATATTTTTGTAGAGACAGGGTCTTGCTCTTGCTTAGGCTGGTCTCAAACTCCTGACCTCAAGTGATCTTCCCGCCTTGGCCTCCCAGAGTGCTAATATTACAGGCATGAGCCACTGTGGCTGATCACTTTTCTATTTTTTAATAAAAAAGAAAATAAAGGTCTCATTCATATATGGCATGAAATCTGAAATACATTGAAAAGGATTTTCATGGATGAATTCTTCAGACCAACAGATACTTAGATAGTTACACATAACTACTTATCATAATTACTTAAACCTACTTGATGAATCTATAAGGCATTTCTCTCCACCATGTAAACTCAAATCTTTACAAAGAGAAGTGGATCTCTGGGTATTCAAGGAAAAAAGGAGAAAGAGTAGGAGAGAGGAAGTAGGGAAGAGGAGGAGGAATATGCTTAATTGACTAAAGGGAATGTTTCCTCCCCAATTATAACAGCATCTTGCAATGTATAATTCCCTCATAAGCTCTGGATCCTCTAGAAGTCTTTTTAGATTAATGAACAATTAATTACTCTTAAGTTTGGAGTTTTCTTCAGTATGTTTCAAGTTCTAAGACCACTGAGGCTACTCCATAAGAATGATTTATATCAAGGACCCGTTGTAATAGAACAATTAAAAGTACTTGTGAATAAATCGAAATGCTCTAAGTATAAAAAGCTTGTATAGTCGGGCCGGGCGCGGTGGCTCACGCCTGTAATCCTAGCACTCTGGGAGGCCG
>VBSM01001265.1:55572691-55635380 GCA_008086735.1 Cheirogaleus medius
AAAAAAAAAAAAAAAAAAAAAAGCTTGTATAGTCGAAGTGGAGTCACATGAAGACCTAATAAAAGGACTCGGAAAAGTCTCTGGAAGCACAGCACCATGAAAGTCTCAAGCTAATCACACACAGGAGGAAAAGTTAGAAAGTTTCTCTTTTCTACCATTGTGGATGAGGTAGAAAAAAATCATGCAAGAAGGGATAGCTTTTCAGCAGTTTTATTGGAGTAATCAAGTCTACACGAAAAGGAACAGCACGGTCACCAGGCATGGGATCCCAGATAGGATCAGGCACGCTTTAGGAAAGTGCTAATTGCTTCAGCATATTTCTTCAGAGCATGCAAAAATCAGAGATTGGGAGGATGAAGACAGGGCTTGCTTTGGACAAAGGTGTTGTGATGTGAAAGAAAAGCCACTGAGATGAGATCCACTGAGAGACCATGCTGTGTTCCAGAGGATATTTTTCATCTGTAGAATGTAAGCTCCCAAAGGAAACATCTAATACACTGTTTTGAATATAATAATAACACAACAAATATCAGTTGGAAAAAATGGACCTAAATTGCCTTTTTAATCACTTATGAATGACAGCACAGCAATTGCAAATTTAAACACGACAACAATAATATAACCAAATCCCAATATATTCACTTAATCAACAAATACTTATTGAACACTTAATGGATGCCAGGCTGTGTTTTAGGCACTGAGGATTCAGCAGTATGCAAAACAGAAAAAGTCTCTGACTTCATGGTGGTTACACATCAGTGAAAAAGGCATGGCATATCTGGGCAGTTGCCTGTATTAATAGGTTTAACACTCTCTAAATGGGCATTTTAATGATTCTTCAAATGATTTCACCATGAATATACTAATTGGCTCTGGAAAAGAATGTAACAAGTCCTATCAGATTAAGCCTAAAAAATGTGCAAAATGTTTGTTGTCAGATCTGGCTCTATATTTATTAGGCTGTATTCATAATTCATAAATATCTAGATTTTTCTTTAGATATTGGTCAGCCAGCAAACTGCTAAGAGCACGGCATTACAAAAAAAAAAAGAAGAAGAAGAAAGAAAAAGATGGCATCCTTTCTCCTGAGACACTTACATTCCAATGCAAGAGGTCACAGGTCAGAGAAATACCCTTAAACACAAGCGACCAAATGCAAACATAGTTACTAATTCAAATGCAAAATGCATATGTGCTATAGACTCTGAAATGAATCTGTGACATCATACCTTGGAAAGAGTCAATCAGTGAGGTTCAGCCATGCATAAAAATACTTAGCCTACACAAGGATCTATTTGTTGAAATGTTTACAAAAAAATTCAGTTCAGTTATTCTCAATAAGGTGAATGCAAAAACATATTTTAAACTAAAATCTTTCTCCTTTCTTATCTACTATATTAGTGAATGTTCTGACAGGAAATAGATGTTGCACTAGAATTAGGATAATTTGTGGAGGGGTTAAGGACTAACCAGTGTAAGTAGGGTGTAGGGGAATCCCAAGGGATAGAGCAGGAACCCAAGGCTAACAACAGAGATGCTGCCATCATTCCTAGCCCTGAAGGACTGAGGGAGGGAGAGGTTTCTGGAACTGAGAAGGAGGGAGTCCTGTAGCACTGTGGTCCCCAGCCCTCAGGCCTGGGACCGATACTGGTCTGTGGCCTGTTAGGAACCAGGCCACACAGCAGGAGGTGACTAGCTGTCCAGCAAGTGAAGCTTCATCTGTATTTATAGCTGCTCCCCATTGCTCCATCACCGTATAAGCTCTGCCTCCTGTCAGATCAGCAGCGGCATTAGATTCTCACAGAAGCTCGAACCCTACTGTAAACTGCACCTATGAGGGATCTAGCTTGCGCGCTCCTTCCGATAAACTAATACTTCATGATCTGAGGTGGAGCTGAGGCGGTGATGCTAGCACTGGGGAGCAGCTGCAAATACAGATTATCATTAGCAGAGAGGTTTCACTGCACAATAACTGTAATGCACTTGAATCATCCTGAAACTATCCTCCCCACTTCCACCCCTCCTCCCAGCTGTGTGTGGAAAAATTATCTTCCATGAAACCGGTCTTTGGTGCCAACAAGGTTGGTGACCGCTGCTGTAGCAGGATGCCTTGAAAGGAGCAAGGACCTTCTGGCCAGAGCAGTGTGAAATGGGGTGGAGATGCACTTGGAGGGGCAAATGGAAGATAGATCACGTACATCAAATATGCTGTTTGCCAACCAAGTTCATTAAATACTCTAGTCCTTCAGTATTATTGAACACCCATTATGTGCCAATCCCTATACTGTGCAAGAATTCTTTGAGTAGGTCATGGTATCTGCCCTCAAGAAACTCAGTCTAGTGTGGAAGACAGACAGACAGACTAAGTAATATGCATTATTCTAGGCAAGTTCTATATCAGAAATAGCAAAAGTGTTATGAAAACAAAGAGGATTAAGGAGGAACAATCCTTTAGAAAGAAATATTATTAAGGAATTGCTGACACAGCCTTGCCAGTAAATATCAACTTAATTGTATTCAAGATAATAAAGAGGTCACTGAATTATGAGCCTATAATTCTATTGATATGTTTCTACAGATAAAAGCATATGCATTAAAAGGTCTCACCAAAGACCCCAAATGTTTGCTTGTTTGTTTTAAACAGCAATTCATACCAGAAATAGTTCAGTGCTTTCAAGTTATAATGAGAAAATCTGCTTAAGTTCATATAACCACTTAGTAGCAGAGAGAGAAAGAACAAGGACTCAGGTCTCTTGGCTTCCTGCCAAGGTGGGTCTTAGTGGTTTTACATGTTTTAGAGGTAATTTTAGCTGCACCTAAATTAAATTAGTTACCTTTCTCCTCTCATCATTGCTCTGCTACATTTCATTTCTCTTTATCCTTCTTTCTTCTTACACTGATTAGAGGGCCTCTTGAAATTGGCATCAGTGAAATTCTTAAGAATCAGAAGCTTGGATCCTTATATCTTTTGCTTAGCAGTAAACTTCAGTAGTGCATTTTTCACTCTACTATTTGTGGTAGCCTGTATTTGTGATAGCCTGGTACAATTTCTTTGCGTATAATGTGTGGATTTTATAGTATGATGTCAATATGGTGAAATGCATAACCATATGGCTGCCACATAATGGAATGCTCCAATCTCTGAATTGTTCTTTGAGCAGTTACTGTAGTGACCTAATTGTTGTCATTTATTGTTTTGTTAGTAATCATTCAGAGTACTTTAATGCAGCAGACTTACCAATATATCCCATTTAATCATTTCTACAAGACTGTGAGTGAACTCTCAGGGACCATCCTTGGACCTTTCTTAACATGATGCCTAGTATATTGCAGATCCATCATACTTGTTTAATTATCCAACATACATTTAGTGTCTAGGGTCTAATATATTTCAGGCACTGCATTTGGGATACAAGTAGAAATAAGACATGGTCACTCCCTTGAAGAGGCTCAGGCTAAGTGTATTTCAATTTAATCAATTTTTTGGGGACCAATACTATGTGCCAAAGCACCAGGCTGGTGAAGGGACTCCTTCAAACATGCTAATGAGTGCAGCTGTATGATTCATGTTGCTTAGACTAGAGCCTATGTGGCTCACAGGCTGAATTTACTTGGCAAGCAGGATAATTACTCTTGCAACAGCCCAAATGTCACTGCTTCTGAGGGGCTGCCTTCTGCTCTTCTCCTAACTGACGGGGCTGATGGCTGGAGGTTGCCTTGCTATCAAAACTCTCTTCTTTTCTTTCCTCTCAAAGGTCAAAGATGTGCCTTCTTCCATCCATCCCTACCTTCTTTGTTACTCCTTTCAAAAGATTTCCCCATTTCTGGCTTAGCACTAAAACAGTTGAGCACTGAAGTTTGTTCCTTAAAAGAATACAAACTGCATTTTGTTTTCAAACTTTCAAGTATTCAGGATATCCATGTCAATGTTTACACATTTAAGAAGAAACAAGGTTTGCTTTTATGCCTAAAGAAAAACTGATTATCTTTGGCAATAATGATACCTTATATGAGCTTTCTGGTTCTAAACGCCATCCTAATTCGTGTTGGAATTAATTTTCTTTATTGAGCAGAGCAAGCAATAGAGGTCTTTTATCTGTTATCTAGAAATAGTTCCTTAATCTTTTCAAAATGGTTTGTGAATACGGAAAACATGTTTAGCTTATATGTCATTAAAAATGAGCTTATTTCAGGCAAAACAGTTAATTGTGGTGACTGATTAGTAGTAATACAAGAGAAAGTTAATAGTTCTGCTGATAAGTTTTTATTATCTCAGAGATACTGAAATTGCTAGACTGCTGTCAGAAGGCCAAGCATCATCAAGTAACCCATTTCATTTTGCGCTTTTTAGATCTAAAGTCAAAGAGTGCAGATGCTTTATTCTTTTATTCTTGTCTGCAAATTCGATACATAAATAAAATCAACTATGTGAGAAAATAAAAGCTGCCTTGGGAGTGGATTTGGGGGCAACTCTGCAACTCCATAGTATTATTTATCAAAAACTTTGGAAATTTCTGGAAAACTAGGGTTATAAAAAGGAACACTGGGAAAACAAATGGTTTTAGAAGAACCTATTTTTTAAAATACTAAGTTTGATAAAATTAAAGACAAAAATTATACAGGTCATGAAGTGTTTCAAGGATTAAAAAATGGGGGGAGGGAAAGATGTCATCCAACCTCCCGAAAAAAACACAGCAAATTTAAACCATAACATTCTTTCAAGGTAACTTAAGGAAAGAGGTTAAGTCCACTTCCCTTTTTGTTTCCATAAAAGAGATTTACTCTGCCATCTTTAAAAGGAGTTGTTTTCTTGTAACTGTGCCAATCAGAGTTCTCTATTGTAATCTGGAAATTTATGGCTTTGGGGTACTCCGAGTATAGCTTTTTGTTGTGTGTTCCTTCTGCTGTGTAACGCTGTTCTGCAAAGGATGTCATTTCAATTATTCGATGGCCCATCTTTTAAATTCCTTAAAGGTTATAGAGCAAATTGTGTCCAAACACTCAATATAATGCCAAAGTTACTATTTAAAAGTCCAGGTACGATACCATCTTAGACTGAGAGACTCTTTTGGTTCTAGTGGTTCTCAGTTTATGCTCACAATTCCCCAAATTGGTTGGTAAATTGTGGTCACTTTAATGATATTGCTTCATCCTAAAATGAAGTTGGTTATAAACAAGTTGCAGCCAGCAGCCAAACTAATCACAGATTACACCCATCTACACCACTGCCTGGGGTGTCCCTCTTTTTGCCTAAGCACACCGTAGGTGAGGATGTGTTCTGACACGCTGGGCAATAAGCAGGCCCTCTGCCGCTCTGTCTAGTAGGTAGCCTGGTTGCCTCAGGACATGCCAATGTGTTCAAAAGAAGAGCAGAGCTGAAATCCACTTTCCAGTATGGGGTTTAATTGCTATCCCTTAAAAATTGTCCAGGCTTCAGTATATACATGGCTATGAGTAGTAAATCAATGACGATCACAATATATAACAAATACCACACCAACTAATCCAAAGGCTCTGCATCTTGCCATTATCGAATAGAAAGTACTTTCGGGTTTTTATTGTTGTTAAAGGTTGATGTTCTGGCTTGTATAAACATATATGGTCATCACTAAATAGAGGCCTCTCTGTTACAGAGCCAACAAAAAACATAAAAAAAAAAAAGCCCTCACTTCCTCCCCAGGAAATGGTGTATATTCAGAAAGGAAGTTGTCTTCCTGTTTTCTCCATACTGACACTCTTGCAAGGTTTTTTCTAAGTTCCCAAACTCAGAGTCTCCATCATATGGAGCAAGCTCTTCTTAGTGACTGGTCACATTTTTTATTGCAGTGATTAAAAAAATAAAAAGATTTATTTTCTGTAAGTCATACAAACTATCAGTCTAATTTTTCATCTTCTATATTCTTAAGTCCTATGTCCCCCTCCCAGTCTCTATCTAATTCAATGTATAGTAAGGGCACTGGACTAATCCCCTGGGGTTATTCTGTCAAAAGTCTTAGCAAAATATACCAACTCTTAGTTTCCCAATTATGAAAGAAACTTGACAGGGCACCTGCTTTTTATTATTTCAGTGTTTTGTGGTACAAACCCAATGTGCCTGGCACCCAAAAATGAAATATTATTCAAGAACGTTTTGTACATTCTGCTCTAACATTTTAGCATTTCAGCACTGATTTCTGGGACTATTAAAAAGAACCATTTGGAAACAAACAGAAGTCTTTTCCTGAGTTTTTACAGTCAATCGACAGCTCTCGTTTCATTTATGTCACCTGGAGATACCTGAAGTAATAAAGTTCAGATAAACTTGAGGATCAAGGCGGGGGGGCTATAGACCTAGTCCTAGATGATATTTTAAATGAGATGACTTTTGAGTTTGGTAACTTACCAATCTGTTAACAACTTGGTGTGTCAATTACCCATTAAGTGAAGGTTTTTCAAAGTGGTCCAGAAGACCACCGATATCAGAATCTTCAAGGTGCTTATTAAAATGCAGAGTCCTCGATCCCCTCCCAGACCATCAGATCAGAATCCATGAGAGCAGTCCCGAGAATCTGCACTTTTGGTAGCTGCCCAGTTTGATTACTTAAGAGTATGATAAAGACAAAAGGAGTTCCTGCTTCCAGGGATATTTACTTAACAGAGGCCAACCAAAGACTTGAAAACCTTTGAAACTTGTAATTCTTTTTTTTAAGGGGCAAAGTCTTTTGGGACAAAGGGACTTTTCCTATGTCCCTCAAATTCTATAATGAAGGCAGTTCCATCTTCATCTGCTCCTTATGAATAGAACTCTGGGGATCAAGTAACAAGAAAAAAATATTGTATTCGTTATTGGTATCTTGTCACATAACATGCAGATATTCTGAAGATAATTAACATGGAAAAAGGCATTATAAAATCTGCAGGCTCTTTTAATTGTGATTATTTCAAATATACTTACTCTTGAACAGTGCCACAAAACTTACTATCAATTATTTTTTTTAATTCCCCACCAGCAGGAAACTGTCTTTCTCACATCAAGCAACAGACCCCAAAATCTTCCACTATGCAGTGAATAGTTAAAAATAGTTTAATAATATATTTAGTGGTCTTTCCTGGTAATTGTCCAGTTTTTAAAGAAATAGTTTTTCTTACCTTTCTACCCAAGAAAGAATTCTAGATCCAGAAAACACAAATTGGCATATTTTATAGTAAATGTTTAAGATTTTGATAGAAAAGTAGACTTTAAAACAAACTAAAAGGGCAGATTAAGACAACCAAGAGTTACATTACCTAACTTTGATGATTCTCAATGAATTTTTTGTTCTCAGTAATGACTACAGTGTATTCCTTATCATATGTCCAAAACACAGTTTATACAAATTTATCAAATGATTTATCAATTACTTACTAATTAGTATAGAATTGAGATGATTAAAAGCCATTCGTTCATTTAATACAGCACAACCAGTCAGACCTGTGTTCAAACAGCTCTGAAATTTGTCAGATGCATCCTCTGACAAGTCATTCAGCCTTTCTGAGACTCATTTACTCATCTGTAAAACAGGAGTAATAATAGGAACTGTGTCAGAGATTTTGGGAGGATTAAATGATGCATATAAAGTACTTAGCACAGCACCTAGCATAGAATAAGTGCTCAATAAATGTTAGTTATGATTATTATTGTTGTTTTCTTATCTCAAGACACATTGTTAAACAATGGACTGCATACTTTTATAAAACTAATGTTTGGCTATATTGTTCAATTTCTAACACTACTTTACGTTATAGCATATGTGAATATAATTGGTTTAATTATAAATTACAAAATTTGAAATTCTTTTGTCTCTTCCTTTTCTATAGATTCATATATGCACTGTTTCCTTAAGCTATATGTGAAGCTGACTTCTTTCTATCCATTTATTGGAATACATTTAGATTTATATCCTTACCTACCTTTGGATCTTATATAATAATTTTGGGTCAGAGTAGCTTAAGTATAATGGTTACCTTTTTAAAGCAAGTTAAATGAATTAAAGTTAAAAAAAACTTTAGAGAAACCTGAAAGTCATCAAAAGCCATAAAAGTACACAAATCTGTTTAAAATCCTAACCTAAGCCTGTAACATCCCAGTGTGATATCAAGGCCATTTATGAAGACACATTTTGTTAATTAGTTTATGGAGGATTTTTAGTAAGTGATTATCAAAAATCAAGTATTTAACTATGAAAATAGAATGCTAAACAATTAATACTCCTCTGGTCTTAACAACTGCCATAAGTGCATTCCTTTAACAAATGTTTATTGAATTCCTTCTTGGTGTAAAGCATTGTCCACTGTGATGGGGTCTTTGAGATTTAAAAACAACAACAAAAATAATCCTGTTATCCAATTTGATAAGTCTTGTTGCAGAGAGACAGATGTAAAAAGATATAGGTGCCCATCAACACATAAGTGGATTAACAAAATGTGGTATATGTATACCATGGAGTACTATTCAGCTTTAAGAAACAATGGTGATATAGCACCTCTTGTATATTCCTGGATAGAGCTGGAACCCATTCTACTAAGTGCAGTATCTCAAGAATGGAAAAACAAGCACCACATGTACTCACCAACAAATTGGTGTTAACGGATCAACACCTAAGTGGACATATAGGAATAACATTTATCGGGTGTTGGGCGGGTGGGAGGAGGGAGGAAGGGATGGGTATATACAAACATAATGTGTGAGATGCACAACGTTTGGGGGATGGTCACGCTTGAAGCTCTGACTCGAGGGGGGAGGAGGGCATGGGCAATATATGTAACCGTAATATTTGTACCCCCATAATATGCCGAAATAAAAAAATAAATTAAAAAAATATATATCATAATATAAAATTAAGAATGAAGTGCTGACTTGCAGGGGCCGAGGAGAGTTTTAAGAGAAGGGAAGGTAAGAGGTGTGGGCAGGGCCTTACAAGAGGAAGTCACACACCTCATGTCAGGCAAGTACTTGGGGAAAGGCAGCAAGTTTATTGTACATGGAACACAATGGCCTACCTGGTACCTAGTGGAGACGGTGAAAAGAAGTTGGAGCTCTAATCCTGGACACTTTGCTAATGGAGAGCAGTAGTTTGCAGTCTTCTATAGGCACTAGTTGAAGATCTAACAATATTTTTCCAATAGAACATTAACAAAGATAAAATTCTGTTTTGAAAATTACCTGTGGCAGAACACAGACAGCAGATTAGAAAGAATGGAGAGGCCACAGAGAAAAGTCAGGAATGTTACCACATACAGGAGAGGACACAAGATGAGTGTTGAATTGAGGCAAATCTACCAGTAACAGGAAAGGGATGCCAGATTCAAGAGATATTTCAAGGTAAAATAAAAGTGATTTGAAAACTGGATGGACGTGGAGCTCGGGCAAGGAGCTAAGAATGCCTGATTAGTTAGCCTACAGAAGGAGGAAAACAGTGTGAGTGTGTGTGTGGCTTTAAAGAAAGGGGACAGGTAAGCTCACTTGTGGATACAATATGTTTGATGTGCCTATGGGACACTGGCAGGTATGTCCAAGGGGCATTTGGATCTGGAGGTTAAGCTGAGAAACTCACGTTAAAGATAATGGATTTAGGAGTCAGTGTCAGACGGTAACAGAGAGCACAAGGGTGTATGTGATCGCCCGAGGAGAGCAAGCAGAATCCATAGGAAAGACAGGACAGGTCCTTCGAGAACTTAACATAATTTGGGAAGAGGACCCAGCAAAGAAGGAGCAATTAGAGCTGAACGAAGCAAGTGAAAATCTGGAAGGCAAAGTAGTAGAGGAGCCTTTTTAGGAAGCAGAGATTGTCATCGTCTCATCAGTCAGCGGCACTGGAGTGAGCCTTCTCCCAAGAGACAGGACTGCTAACAAGGAGTTAATTCACTGTCACCACCCTCTCACAATCTCTAGTAGAAGTGCTAGCAGGAAGAAAATGGTCCAGTGGTAGAGATGGCAGAAGACAGAAAGAAAGAAGGAACAAGACATTTCGATAACTCATAAATGAGTCATCAGCCCATAAACAAAAAAAGTCAGCAATATGACCATTCCTTCTGACATAAAGGAGCAAAAAGAGCTCTCAATTAAAAAATAAAATAAAATAAAATAAAGGCTTCCTAAGAATTGAGGCAGTCTGGTAATTTAAGCAACATAGTTTGAAGCCTACCTGCAGGCAAACTGCTTGGCATAACTCAAAAGTATTTGTTGATGAATGAATTTAGGTAAGGTACTTTACCAGCTGGGGCCTCGGTCTCATCTTATAATTAGGGGGAGTAGGTGACATAAATTCTATGAGCCTTTCCAACCTAAGCATACCAGGAGCCCATTTGATCCTCATGAGTATCCCATGAGATAGAAACTATTTTTAGCCCATTTTACAGATGAGATAACTGAGATGCCGAGAGTTTAGGAAACTGACCCACACTGGTGATAAAGCAGCAAAGTGGTTTCAAATGTGGGGCTTTCTGACTGCAAAGCCCATGCTACAAAGCCCCATGTGGGGCTCCTAGAACTTTCAAAGTACATAAGTATTTGTCATGTCTTTTTTCTTAATGTGAGGTTGTGAGGAAAGCGGGATAGGTATTGCTACCTCCACAACAGGTAAAGAAATTGAGGATTTGCCTGCAAGTATATGCTCAGTAACGCGGAGCCATAGAATTCACGCCTTCTAATTCTACTCTATTTTACGGTCTTTTAAAGGTCAGTAAGTATATCACATTAGCAAACACTAACTTTGAGACCAAAATTAATGTCTTGGAAAGAAACTACTGTTACTCTTAAAACTGTATAAAATATCTTTTCTTTCTAGAAATCATAGCACCCCATATGGAAATAAATCATCTGAGATTCTGCCTTAAGAAGTGTAGATGGCAGTTTAAGTATAGCCCTCTAAAAAGTAGCAGCTTTTCCTACATCATCTTACTAGTTAATCTTCCTGGGAACAGGCTGATATTTACTCATCCCAAGAGAGCGCTGAATTGTCTGGACTCCAGAAGATACCAAGGATAAGGTTTTAAGTTCCCCACCATTAGTCATCACATGGAGAAAAGTGACAGAGCTCTTTACAGATGCATTGCTTTTTCTTTGCCCTTAAAATGGCAGTTGAAACGACGTTCGATGAGTTTAAATTAAGGAAAGTGAGTAAAGAACGCCCTCCCCTTTCCTTAAAAGTGATCAGTTCCCCGGGTAAGAAGTGAAATACTTGGTGGTTTCCAGACGAAAGGATCAGATAGGCTAACAATGCATTCAAGAGCTTTGCAAAGAAATGTTAGACAAAATAGATCAGGTTAAAGTGAATGCAGACACCAATCTGCAAATTCTAATTATTTTCATTCCCAGTCTTGGAATAAAGAGACAATTGTAAAAAATATATACAATATATGTTGTGTATGTATATATATACATATACAAATATATACATACACATATATAAACAGCAAAGGTATTTCCTTCTGTTATTATTGATGCTCAAAATTTCTATGGAATGTAATACACATGCAGTCTGCATAGTTGAATGATAAAGAGTGAATACTTTCTTAGATCTAGGTAAAAGCACATTTCCAATATAGGTCTTTTGAGGCCCTGCCCAAGTTATTCTGGTAAACTGATATTATGGATAAAACACGTTTTTGAGTCAAGAAATTCTGGATTCAAATCTCAGCACTTCCATTTATAACTCTCTAGACCCAACTTACTTAACTTTTCTGAGCTTCAGTTTTCAGAAAGTCTGTAAAATGGAAGAAAGAGTACTAACTTTTGGGAGTTCCTATAAAGATTAAAAGTGATAAGGGGTGTCAACTCTCCAGAATTATCAGTTCCCATTTTCCTCTACTGCCCACTATTCCTTCTGTGAATGTGTACAACAAGATAGGAAACATTTATTGATGTGGGCAAAGCCATGAACTCAATTCCAAAGCACAAGGTTTAAATAACCAAGAAAACTCCAGGAATTGTTGATGCAGTTATCTTCCAGATGAGAATGTTCATAGTCATGTGGAATGCACCGTACACTTGCTTCTAGGTCCTTGGCCAAAATTTTCATCTCAAATAGCAGTGGTTGGCTACCTACACTACCCTCTAAAGGCAGCTATATTTGAGTAGAAGTGGTCACATAGTTGATATGTGCTGAAAACTGTCGAAAGTCACCTTTTCTTCCTTAAATTCTTAATCACATCCATTAGTTCAAGAACATCCAAAATGAACATGCTTTGACCTTTTATAGGAACTGAGATTTCGAACTTGAATCCAGCTAGGCAGTATAGGCTGAGGATTAAGAAAGAGCCATGTGTCTTTTGAAGCTAGCTATGTGTCTCATTGTCTAGTTGATCTTGGCTGCGTGAGCGTGGGTCTAGGGGCTGCCTCACCTTCTTTGCTTCACAGACTAAAAAGAACCAGCCCATAAGAGATCTTGCCTCTGTGTGTCCCTTTCTTGTGCTAGGAGCAAGGGAAAGCTGCTTAAGGAACTGCTGCTGCCTGCAGCTCATGAAATTATGAGTCACTTGTGTACTAAAGTGAATTGGCCACTTATGTTTGTACAAAGTTGAAAAGGGGATGGGGCAATTCCAACACAGAAATAAATGATCGGAGAGGATCGTGAGCTCCTTGAAATGCTGGAGCAGGTTGCTGGGTTCACAGAGACTGGGTTTCCAGCATGAACATCCTCCTAAGGAACAGATCTTTATTGAGGTTTTATGACCTCTCTGCCACCAGTGTAAGACACACAACATTTTGGGTCATAGAGAGCTCTCTCTTCCACTTCCTGTTATTTTTACTTGTCTGCTTTGTTTCATGTTTTCAAAGGTCTTTCCTACCACTTCTGTGAGTGGCTTCTGAATGAGACACTGGTCAGTAATTCCTCTGATGAATATGCATTGTTGTCCTGTCTTTGGGGATGAGGAAATCTGAGGCAGGAAATGGTCAGTGGCTTGTTCAGTGGGGTGTAAAAAGGTGGAGACAGACCGGGCCCGTGAGCAGTTCCCTGGCTGAGCCCACTGAGCCCTGCCGCCCCCTGGAAGGGCACCCCGGCTCGTTCCTGTGCTTCCCCTCCACACCTGCAGCTGAGCAGGGCCCAGCTCGGCAGCCTCACTCTCAGCTGCCTCTGCTTCTGCTGGCTGCTCTCTCTTTAACCCAGGTCTTCTCACCCTTGGACTTTTCATCCTCCTTATAGTCAAATGACAGATCTAAGTCCAGAAATTGAAGAGCTGTGGTTTGGGACAACAAAGGCAATATCAGTGCCTTTTAAGTTTTGTAGCCTTAGGACCCAAAGACCCCCAAACATATTTTATAAAATAATTTTCAAAAAAGAATAGGAAAATAGGTTTAAGGCTAAGACAAGTACTGCATATTTGCGGGCAGAGTTACATACTCAAATTGCTTTAAAAAAATACCGTATTTAGCATCATCTTTACAGATCCACGTGTCCCCAGTCCATGGGAACTACACTAACAGTGTCTACAAAAGTTGTTATTGAGAGCTTACTCCCTTTTAGGCATGCCTAGACCAGAGGAAGGAGATATAAAATTGGACACTGGAAGAAGATTCCCACTATTGTTCAGCGTGAAGACCAGGAAGATTTTAACCTGTTCAACCTAAACCCTACACTCAGACTTGGCCGTCTCTTTACAGTCTACGTTTTGACTCTTCCATCCTAAAGTCTGTGCCCCTGGTGAACCTCCCAGGAAGAGAGGGCCACTGCCTTCTTCCATTTTATTTATTTTATTTTATTTTATTTTATATTTTAGTTATTTAATTCTATTTCGGTATGAATCTTTCAAGAAAATGTTTTATTTGCAAATTATTTACCTATTATAAAAATGAGTAAGAAGTAGAAAATCAACTTTCCCCCTAAAATTTTTACAAGAAAGTAAAAACTATAAATCCTGGACTACAGCATGCATAGTAAATCATCTTTTATCCAATCAGAACCTTCTTCCATTTTAATGCCTCTGTCAAAGCCCAACTCAAATTCCACCTTTCCCATGAAGCCTTCCCCAATCCTTCCCTCAGAATTTTATTCTCCCTTCTCTTAACTGCTACAATTTTTGTCATTGGTACCACTAAATTCAGAGCTTTGCAATTTGGAAGTTTAAGTGGGTATGTGTGCCTTGTACAATAGGGCACCTTCCCCACCCCTGAGGGTCCAGGCTGTGGCACACTTCAGATTATTCATTCATTGAACAAATGCGGATGGATCATTTATGTGTGCCACATTATCACATGCTGTTCTGAAAATAAAAATAAGAAGCAGAAAAAGATGCTGGCCCTGTTCTCAGGGAGTGTGGAGCCCACTGAGAGAGGAAAGCAGGGAAACGACTGATCGGAATGGGTATGAACACAAGGCTGGAGCTTCACAGTGCAGGGACACCCAACTCTGGGTGGACCACTAAGGAGTGAAGGACAGAGGGTGATTTTTGAATTGAATCTTTAAAGGAAAGCAACAGTTCGCCAGGGAGAAAAAGGGCAGAGAGGATCCCACCAGAGGCAGGAGGATGTGCAAAAGCAAACAGGCATGTAAGAAGCTATGAAGCGAAGTGTTCGGAGAATCTGCAGTATGACTCTAGACCAGAAGTGTGAGATGAAGAGCCAGACCAATACATTCTAATGAAGTGGATGTGAGAACGCACCTGAAATAATCACTTGACTCAATGCTTATTACATGTCACATTGCTGTTCCTATTAAAGTATAGTAAGTATTTGCTTAATTATTTTATAATTGGCCAATTTATACTTCCATGTCATTGAAATATTTCCCTTGATCCCTGAAGGAAGTAAGAATGCTCATTCCCAGGCATTTACTAAAAGCATTTACTAAAATGCATTGTCCATCTAAAGAACTAAAAACATGGTAAGACATGGTGACTGTCACTCCAAGGTGCTGATGATACACTTCGCACAGCACTAAATGCTGCCCTGCACTGTTCCTACCCAGAGCATGGCATGTAGACAGACTCTGAGAGACACCATAAACTCCATGCTTCAATCCAAAGAACTCCATTCACTGACAGTGTATTCTATAGCATCCTCCCTCATTGTATGATCTGTGCTTTTGCTTTATGGTTTCCTCTCTATTTTACAGACCCAACTTTCAAATCCTCTTCTTTTTTTGGAAGTAGGAAAGAATAGGACAGGCCAGAGAAGATTGCAGGAGTAGCTGGAGAAAAATAATGGTTGGCAACGTTCCAGGTGATTACATAGCTGAGAATATGTCATGCTGATGGAGTGCTACACCTTTTGATAACCACAGCCTGGTTCAGATATGTTATAAACTTTAGATTTTGCTATGTAGACACTACGTTAATTTATGCATCATTGTCTTGACTATTCATTCTTAGAAGTTGTAACCCAGTGTAATTCACTACTTCTTTGGTAAACCTTCCATAGGAAGATTACAACAATTTTAGTGACTATAAACTGTCTAGGCTTAGCAGATGCTGGTAATCTATAGGAATTGTGACCTGAAAGGATTTATGTCTAAATGTGATTTAAAATCTCTTCCCGCCCCGCCCCCACTTCAAGACTCCATTTTACCTTTCAGGATTTGCATTCTCTCTAAGTACATTTCTCTTCATAAAATCTTTTCTTATTAAATGACGACAGGCAACCTAGACATTAAATATGTAAATACATTTGTTTTGTGCTTTTCGGGTGCTTATATTAATTCTGAGCTGTTTTGAAAAGTACACTAGGAAAAAAATGTTTGAGTGTGCCTTTTGAATTTTTCCACAGCAGTGCCAGTGACACAAGGCAGCTGTAACACTGGCTTTGACTTGATATTTGACTCCAACTCCAAAAACAATCATCATTCTTATGATTCAATCCTAAGGCACCATGCCTCCTCGGTGAACCCCACTTAATTGTCATCTTTAATAGGGGCATTACTTGGAAATCCAGTTTTCAGCATGCCCTTTTTTATCCTCAGGGCACATGGCATGAAATGCATTTCTATCTTGATTCAATGCAAGTGACTTGCTCAACTCAAGTGACTTATGTTAAGGTCAGAATTTCTTGAATGAATATTTAAGGTATAAAAACACAGATATTTTATATTAGTTCCACAAAATTATTTTGTGATATAACTTTTCTTGCTCCATTGGTCTCATTTCAAAATAGAACACATTTTATGGAAGTGCAAAACACCAGTGATACTTTTTCTTTTTTCTTTTGGTTTTTAGTTGATTTGATGTCTTCAAATAGAATAGTATTTATAGATGCCAAAGAAATTCAAATCTTAGAATTTTCCCTCCAGTTCCTATCTGGATAAAGTTACCAGATAATATATAAGAGCTTGGTTAAAACTGAATTTCAGATAAACAACAAATAACAATTTTTAGGTCATAAGTATATCCCATGCAATATTTGGGACATACTTGTACTAAAATATTATTTGTTGTTTATCTTCAAATTTAACTGAGCCTCTTATATTTTTATTTGCTAAATCTGGCAACTGTATATCTGGGGACATTTGAATTATGATCAAAAGTGCATTATCTCCAGATTGTAGGTCTGCAACATTCCCAAGGGGCCATTATTTTTGCGGGCATGTTCAAAAGTGGAGACTGTCCCACAGGCCATTCCCAAAGGCCCCTTGGAGCCATCTGGCTCTGGGTCTAATGGATCTAGACACTGGAGATTAACCAGTCTCTCCTTTAAAGTATGTTAAAAACCTTTAAAACAAAAAAATAATAAGGCTTTTCGCATACTGGGCACTCAATGTATTTATGTTGAAATCTTTGATATTCATTACTGCCAATCAAAATGAGGAAGAAGATAAAATATAACTACTTGAAAACCATTCCTGTACACTCCTTACCTCTCAGTCTAAGCATGTCTGATTTGCAGAAATCAGCCATGATTCCCCCTTGCTCAAGAGGCCTTTCCAGATCACCTGAGACATGAGTTCTTCTCCCACCCCATCTCTCTAGCATTTATCATTTATACCATTCATTTGACATTTCACGTATTCTACTCATTATCTTAGTAATCCTTTCATTTATAAATTCCCCAAGGAAAAATGTAGGCAGCAGCAGCCTAGCACTGTGATTTAGAGCAGGAGCCCTGGAGTCAGGCCCATTTTGGTTTCAAATGCTGCCATGCCCCTTCTGAGCTGTGTAACCCTGGACAGACACCTCCTCGGAGTCTCAGAGTTATTATTTTATCCGTCAGTAAAATGAGGTTAATAATACTTCATGGCGGTGTTGTGAGTATTAAATGAGATGATGCATGTATAAGGTCAACTCTTAGGAAACACTAAGACACCACATGGGGCAGGTCATTATTATTGTCATCATTATATCATTATTTTCTCTTAATCCCTCACAGCCCATTGCTTATCAGGCCCCACGTGAATTGATTGATGGATCTGTGCTGAGTGTTGACGGAGGCTCCAAATTCCTAGCTGTCCATGTGGGGTGAAGCATTGCCTATAGACAAATGAGTGACCCTCATTCACGCTATATGGTACAGACTTCTTGTTTCTCTATTTCTCTGTACTCCTTTAAACCTATTTAAGCCACTGCCTTATGCTCTGTTTGGGATTATGTGAGAAGCAGGAAAACTTCAACAGCCTGAGAGAGATGTGTTTCCTTAGTGGCACCGGACATGGTGAGCCCTCCTGGGACTCAGAGTCACCACACACTTCCTGCTTTACTCTTTATTGACTATTTGCTGCCTCTTTAGTTTTTTTTTCCTCTGTCATCAGTGAGGAAGTTGCATAACTTAAAAGCCTAGCTAAATGGGAGTCTCTTTACTGCAATCTGAAGTCACACATATTATTTATCCTTATTGTAACTTTTTATAAAATGCTATGGAAAGTGCTCTTATAGATGAAAAATGATTGTTTTTGGCTGAAGTGTGCATGAGATTGGACTTCGAACGTTTTATTTCTGGTGGTATTATAAACAATAGAGTATCATAGAGAACAGTATGATTTTCTTAATATTGGGATATAGACAAAAAACAAAATGCAAGTTTCAAGTATATCCTCTGAATCCTCTACTGGATTTTTTCCAAAAATCAAATTCAAAATCCTTTCTATAAAAAATGGAGAAAAAACAAAGCAGCATCAAACTGAGAGGAGTATGCCTTTCTAGGTCATTCATTCATCATCCTAACATCTGTGAAACCCCTAATCTCTTGGAAGGCTCTGGCTGTAACAAATTCATTTTTGTATCAGTACCCAGTGCCTTCTTCATAGAAGGTATTCAATGAGGATTTGTTGAACCAATCAATGAACAAGTATTTGTTCAACAAGTATTTCATGAGCACTGAACAGATATGTAACCCCTAAGATGAGTTTGCAGTACAGTGTAATCACTATGCTCCATTAATAAATGATTTCACCACAACACTGTTTGTAATGCAGCCTCCAGCAAGCCAGTGACACAAACTATGGGAGTTTGGGTAAGAGAGTACAGTTTCTGACTGTTTAGACTTAAAGCAATTGGTCTTGCTGTTCCCATTGTTATCCACAGAGAAAAACATGTTCCCCAGTTCCTACCTATCCACCTTTTATTGATTAATAACTTTAAAGTCATTCCAAACCCATCAAGACTCAGACACAGCACTGGGCCTTTCCTGTAGTGGGCCAGTTGGCTTCCTGAACAAAATCCCAATCCTGCAGCCTTCAATGTGACCCATTTGTTCTGTATTCCCTGTCATTTTGGGAACACTGTAACACTGTAGGGGCCAGGCTGTTCCCAGCCTTAGAGACCCCACCTTTAAAATTATTACTCTGGGGAAAGCAGGAAATATTGTTTCAATTATAAGGGTAATATATGGACAACTATGAACCACTTAAGAAGCTGCATAGTAGTCATCTTCAACCACAAAACCAAAATCGCTATTGAGCTCTTTGTTTCTGCACAGTATAGGGAAGATCTGAGTGGCAGCTCAAGCTACTTTTTATTTATTTGCTTAATTTTTACTGTTCTCTGGTCCTGATTTTGCTATTGAAAACTTCTAAAGTCTCAGAGTACTTCATTGTTAATAGAAAACAGCCAAAATTGTGCCCCATTTGCAGGTGTGAGCAGAAAAACAAGGTCAGCACACATAAGACCAGGTCTCTTGCACAGCAAGAGTGAGTGGAGTTTCGAGAACTGCTGTCAGGTGTTTCTACTCTTGATCGGTTTTCATTCCCTACTTCTAATACATCATTCCCTGTGTTTCACCTCATTTCCTCCCAGTTTTGGTCTCTACTTTTTCATTCATGTGTTCGTTTGGACCCTTGAAATCTTTGGTTGTCTTTTGGAAGAATCTGGTGACTTTATTAAAACCAGACTATTTCACAATAAGAAAATATTTACAAGTAAAATGTTTACAAGTAAAGTGTTCAGGCTGGCAGCCTCCCCTTCAACAACTCTCCCCAACTCCCCAACATCCATCAGCTCAGCTTGGTATGTGACCCTGCTGTTGCACACTAAAGACTTCCAAATGGTGCTCAGGAGCAGCCCTGTTCTTGGAGCACAGTCCTTGTGCTTTAGGGGGCCACGAGTTTCATAAGCACACACCAAATAAATGTACTAAAGGACACATGGTCACTTGGAATGTGGTGGTCTGCACTTGCCCAGCACGACCAGTCACCCTAAAAACATCTACTCTTGTGAGTAGCACCATTCAGGCTCTAGTGCAGATGCTTCTACCTCCTGCTTTGTGTCTTGGAAGCCCAGAGGGCTTCCCCTGAGGCTGTGGAGGTCTCTTCTGGATTGTGATGCTGCCCATGTCAGAGAAGGACACTTCTTTGGAGAGCGGGGAGGAGTCGAGCAGCAGAAGCACTTAGGTAAGAAAAAGACAAATTAATTAACTTGTCAAGTCTTTCCTCTCAGCACAAATGCAAAGGATAATGAGGTATCATTTCCCAGTAGTGCCAAGCTTCCATTCTGCTGCTTCTTTTCATGTTTCTAATTCACGGTTCCGGAAGTACTCGCCTAATACCATGATAGTCCCAACAGTTGTACATTGTGGCAGAAGAATATCTCATAAGATTAAGCAATTCTGCGACTCCTAAAGTTAAATATATGCAGGTTTAGTGTGGCCTGTGTGATAGAGATTCTTTGACAACTGGATCAACATTGAACACTAGAATCACTATCAGTTTTGTCTTTATAAAAATATTTAATAAGATTTAATTACATTTTTAAATATTAAAATTTCAGATTCATTTAAATAATTTTAATTTTATATTCATTAGTTATAGTAATACTTTGGATTTTACCTTTTATTTTCCAGAAAATTAAGGATTTTAGAAGAAAACTTTTAAGAACACAAGAAATAATTTTTATTTCTTCATGTTTCTGTTTAATTTACACTTTTGATGAAAATATATTTAAATTGTGTATGCTTTGAATAAAAATTACATTTTACTTTTGATACTTTAGAATATAAGTTTAGAAAAATACTGTCAACAGAAGATAAGCTATATAAAAATTTTCATTATAACAATATAATTAGGGATTTTGCAGAAATGAAGGCAAAATATAAATTTTATGGATTAATTAATAATGTATTGTGTATGACTTAATTTTATTACTCATGGAAACATCACCAACCCAACAACAGAATATCCAGATGTCCAGAATCATAATTAGTCATCATGGATATTTTATTGACTTCAAGAATGATAGCTTTTCATAAATTTTTCAATATTGTCATGCTGAACATATTTATCAAGACAGGAAGACAAAGCATATTTTACCTAACCATTTGTTAGCCTGATTTATAACTTTTTAATATTTAGACATGTGGTGTAAAGGCCTCCAATTGTCTTGCTTTGAGCCCTGAAAATGTTAGGGGGCAGACCTGCCCAGGTATTTTCCTCTCTTTGAACTTTACAATAGTACTGTTCTTCTTTACTATCTCCTTATGATGATTAGTTTAGGTACAACAGGATTGGATTTTTCCCCAGCAACCAAATGCATTCTGTCAACAGGTAGTTTGGTTTACAGTTGGAATAAAAGAGTAAGAGACAAGAGCATTGAATTCTTCGATTTCATGTTTCCCAAAGTATTTTTTGACAACCTATGTGTATTCTTGAATATGTCCCCCATGTTTTATGTGTAATATAAAAGAGAGATACATTATTTTACATTATTTTTGGAGTCGGACAACCCTAGATTTGAACTGTCATTTTGTCACTCACTAGCACAGTGATTTATTTAAACTATTTAAGCCTCAGTTTCTTTATCAGTAAAATGGCAACGAAAACACCTGTACCCACAAGGTTGTAGTGAGGATGAGATAATACATGTGAAGCACCTAGCTATATTTACTATCTAGTAAATAGTTATTTTATTACAATGGTCCACATTTTAAAATTCCTAAAGTATCAATCAATTCATTCATTCAATAACCCCGCTGTTCCAACACTTTGATAACTTTCCATTGCCCAGGGTTTACCCTTATCATGGCATTCAAGCTGCTCCAATTTATCCTTCCAACCTTAAATTCCAACATTCCCCCAGCCTTACGACCACTGACCCAGAAGACCTATATTTTCCTACCTCTAAGCCTTTACTACCACGATTTCATCTATCTCAATGGCTGCTATTCTTCCAAGGCCTAGTTCAAGTAGCACGTGTCCCAAGATATTTTCTCATCTTCTAATTTTAATTAACTTTTCTTCTCCTGTGACCCCATAACACCTCCTCTGTAGCTCTATTACAAAATGAGCCTGGTGTTATACTAAGCTTTGTGTATGTGTCCATCATCTCTGCTACACTGTCAACTTCTTTGGGATAGATTATGTCTTCTTTGCCTTTCCATGTGTTTGTCCCCTTCCCACAGCACATGACATAGTACTTGGTACAGAGCAGGTTCACATAATTTTTTTAAAATTTGAATTAGTTGGCCGGGCATGGTGGCTCACCCCTATAATCCTAGCACTTTGGGAGGCTGAGGCAAGAGGATTGCTTGAGGCCAGGAGTCTGAAACCAGCCTGAGCAAGAGCAAGACCCCCACTTCTACAAAAAATAGAAAAATCAGCCAGGTATGTTGGCGTACACCTGTAGTCCCAGCTACTCAGGAGGCTGAGGCAGGAGGATCACTTCAGCCCAGGAGTTTGAGGTTGCAGTGAGCCATGATGACAACACTGCACTCTAGCCCAGGTGAAAGAGCAAGGAAGGAAGGAAGGAAGGAAGGAAGGAAGGAAGGAAGGAAGGAAGGAAGGAAGGAGAAAAAGTTAAGAAAAATGAATTCGTTGAATCTACTTCAGAGGAATAAAAACAAAATAAAAACAAAATCATGTCATTATTTGGATTCTTCAAGTCCTGGTAATTCTCATTCTCATGATTATAAGGTTTTGTTTGTTTTTTTAAATGACATTACTTATATTTTAAGACAGTTTGCCAATTTCCAGGAAAAGCACTTTGTCTAAAAGCACTTCTTATAGAGAAATTGAACATTGTGATACACTGCGATATTTAAAAAACATGCAATTAATGTAAATATATTAGAGGAATTTCAATATTTAGATAGTTTAGTGCTTTCAAATGTCTACAAATTCTTTGCCACTCCTACCTTCAAAAAACTAATTACCTTTCTCCTGAGCATAGTGACTTAGTGACCTGCTTCTGAGGAAAAGAATAAAGTGGAAGTGCTAGTATGCCACTTGGGAAACTAGGTCACAAAAGACACTGTGGCTTCTTCTTTGCTTTCTCTCTTGGATCACTCGCTGGGGAGAAGCAAGCTGCCGTGTCAGGGGGACAGTCAAGCTGCCTCATGGAAAGGCTCCTGAGGTGGGGTCTCCTGCCAACAGCCCCGTGAGTGAGCTTGAAGGCAGATCCTCCAGCCTGAGTCAAACTTCAGGTGACAGCAGTCCCAGCAAACAGCTTGATGCTCCCAGATTCCTGACTCTCAGAAAACTATATGAGATAATACATGTTCAAGGTTATAAGCTGCTAAATTTTAAGGTAATTCATTATTCAGAATATATAAGCAATACAGATAGTATAGTGATATTATGAGCATTCTCATGGTAGTTTTTTATAGTTTTGAATCTACAGTCATTCATCTCTGAAAGCAGCAAGAAAATTTGAGCTTGTTACCAAAATTATAACCCAGAACTTACCTCCAGTTGACTTTCATTCATTCAGTCAGTTGTCTATTTAGCAAATACCTATTAAATTGTCTCCTATCTACCAATCACTGTGCTAGGTCTTGGAGATACAAATAAGATACGGTGCATGTTTTCAAAGGTTTCCTATTCAGTGTTTCCCACCGTCATATCCAGTACAGATAGCATGGGGCTTGAATATGAGGGGGCCTCATTGCCTGAAAAGTTATTTAGGAAGTATTTTTGTGTAATGGAGAAAGAATTTGGGTGGAATTCAATAAAAGGCTTTGGGCCAATTACATTTTAACAGGTAAGGTCCCAAACAATGTCAGGCCTGACAAACAGCCTTGGGCTTTTAAACTGAAAACTGGTCTCAGGTTGTGTGACAAATGGAATTTCGTGCAATGGTCTGTCTGCCTATAGTCTCTCACACATAAGAGCAATCACTGTCAGTAATGCCATCCTCAGGGATGAAGGACAGTGACATTAATGGAAAGAAAAATATTCCATTAGTAAAGCATCCCCTAATTAACTCTAATCTGTTCCCTGGAAAAGCTGCTCGAGAGGAAAGATTTTTTTTTTTTCCCCACATGCCAAACTGCCGAGTATTACTTTGGAAAATTTTCCATTTAGTTTCAAGGAATATTAAGAAGCCTCACTTAGCAAAAATTAAAAATGAATCTATTTCCTAGCTCATATAATATATAAAGGTAAGACTTTTTATAGGCAATGTCAATTCCTAATTGAGCACATCAGATAAAAGCAACTAAATTCTATTATTCTCTGAATTGACATTTACTATCCTTCTTTTTCTTTATCATAAAAATGCACTTATTGAGTACCTAATTGCATGTAATCTTAGAAACTGTAATACAACAACGACAGATGTGATCCTTGCTCCCCTAAAACCTTTAAATCCAAGTACATAAAATTAGTAGGAAAAAAATAGGCAAATCAAAACTGTGTAAAGGAATAGTGAGAATACCTTCCTATTAATTCATTTGTTAAACAGTAAGAAATTTTAGGTTCAACTGAGGAATATGAAACACAATAAAAGTGAAAGCCAATAATTACATCATGGATCAATAAATATTCACAGAATCAATAATATGTCAAGCTCTCTCCAGCCTCAGGGCTCTTGTAGCCTCCCCCTACTCAGAAAGTTCTCTGTGCTTAACTGTAATCCCTTACTCCTTCAGGTCTGAATGCAAGTGTCCCTTTCTCAGGGAAGTTCTCCTTGACTCCCCAAAATAATATCAAGTTTTCTTAATGTGTATATCTTTCCTTAATATTACTTTTCATAATTTACAGCTAAATATTTATGCAATTATTCCATAAATAGGTCTAATTCACAAGTAGACTATAAGTTTCACGCCAAGAGTGCAGGGAGTGGATCTCTTTTCTTACCCTCTTGTTTTAGCCTAGCAGCTGGCACATTGTAGCTGCACAATACATATGTGAATAAATCAATGAATGAATAGTATATAGTGTGTCTTCAGAGTGTAAGCTCTGAAATTAAACATATTTGGGTACAAAGACCATAATCTTACTATCCTTTTATGGGACATTTGGCATATTTTTTTACCCTCTAAGATTTCAGTTTGCTCATGAATAAAATGGAGAGAATAACAGTAGTTTCCTCATAACTTTATACATTTAAATTGAGAAAATTTAATAGCTTAATATCTGAAATAGAATAATTTGTTCACTGTTCTTTTTGTTGTTGCTTTTAATGTCTTTGCCTCCCTCAAATGAAATCATTGCAAACACAATTCTCCAATTTTTTTCTTCTTGTTCAGGAAGGCAGAGGAGAAAGGACTCATTGAGTCGATCTCTGCTAAGTTTCTGGACAGACCAGTCTTGCTCATATTTGGTTTCCTGTCACCTTTGCTGCCTGGCTCACTCCCTCCAGCATCAGCTCATTTCATCCCTGCCCTTCACCATCACCAGGTTCATTCTTGGTTTCCTGTAACTCCCTAGAGGTACAGCTCTTTAATTTACACCACTTTTCTCCTTTTTGACAGCACCCAGTTCTCCAGATATGACACAGCTTCTCTGAAGAGGTAAGCCAGAAGAGAAATGACGTCATGCTCAAAAATGGTTCCACTTCACCTACTTCCACACACTGTCCCCAAATCAACCATGTACACCTTGACTTTACTCTCAGGATGACTTCCTGCCCCAGCCAGTACAGTGTCTGGCAAGAAAAGGGTTGGCCGTTGTTCTCCTATCCATTGGGACATTTTAGCTTTGGGGACTAACATTTGGCCACTGACACTGAGGAAGTCCTCATGCAAAGAGAGGGCTCCCTTGCTCGGTCAGCCAGCCTAGACCAGACCAGACAAGCTTCATTTGCCTGAAGGTCCTGGCTCCTGGACCTTCATTGTATTTATAAGTCTTAACAAAGTAACTGTGAATTCCATTGTGGTGATGCTGCCTCTGGCTGGGCAGATGGCCATGGTTTCTAGTCTTCATAAGCAATTTTAAGGCCTGCAGATATGGGCCTCGGAAAGCACTAGGTTCTCTTTCACGTACCCATGTTCATGCGTTCTCTTGTAAAGTTGTTTTTGATATCTCTTAAATTTATTAGTAATTTTCTGAAAATATGGGTACTACTAGTTTAAAAAAAATGTTCTCTATTCTCTTACCTCCAAAAGTATGGTTTTACAGAACAATCTATAGAAATAAAGATCTTTTACTAAGTTCAGGGTTTAAACAAAGAAAGAGAAAAGAAAAAGCAGTTTCTCAGCAGAAAAATGTAACAAAGACTTTACTTCTTACCAAATAACTTAAGAATGTCTGAACAAAAACATCCCAAACCTGGCTAGTGCCAAAATTTCTCAGATAAGTCAAGAGAGGAGAAAAACACAAATCCAACCCAAACCACCAAAAATCTATGAAGGTCCAAAAAAAAAAATAAATAAAATGACACATATTTGAAAATGTTAAACATTTAAAGAAGTAAATTGTAATTATTTTTTAGGAATAGCAATTATACATCTGGGTGTTTTCTAATTATTTTTCTTTTGGAAACCATTGGTGAGATCCTGCTGAGGTTCCATCTCTTCCTCCAGGAGGACTTCCACACCCCTGAAGCCCCAGAGAGCCCTACAATCACCACTCTCTACCTAGCTAGATGACCCTTTATCGGAAACCACCTGTGTATCATTTTAGAAAGCATTTCCCACAATGTGGCCAGTCTAACTAGACTGTAAGCACCATAGATATAGAAATATTGACTTGTATTTGTACAATCCCCCAGTACCTGCCATGGTGCCTTGAATATATAGCAATTGATTGACTCACTTAAGAATTTACAGATGTTTTCTTCAAACCAATAGAGATTAAAAACCTGAAGGAGTACTTCATTCCATTATATTAATATCAGAAAAAAATAAAACCAGCAATACCAGAAATTTTAAATTCAGTATTTATTCAATTTGTGAAGAAACTGTGGACTCTTTGGGCTACAGAGAAATATAGTTACTGAGTGTCCACTTTCATATAATATTCTGTCTTGCAAAATCACAGATAGTTATCAAAGGCAGGAAGGTGGGTGTTGATATGGAAAATAAATTTATTCGTGGTATTTTGGTATCCTAGAACAAGTGAAACCTTTTCTTAAATAGGAAAGTATTATGTTTAAGGTGCAAATGTCATTTTTATCATCAGTTAGCAAGTTTTCAGCATAGTTATACTCAATAGGATGACCTGAAAATTGAAGTAGCTTTTTAAAAAAAGACTTTTAATGAAATATGAGTTGTTTAATGAAAAATTTCCCACAATATAACTGTCCCTGGTCCTCTTTTTAGAAAGAAAATCCTGAGCTATTTAGAATATGAAATGATGAATATGGATAGACCTGGCTAGTCTAGAATAGTCTATCCTGGCTAGGGTAGAACATGGGTATGATGATGACAACAACAGTTGTGCAAAAGTTTCCAATTTACAAAAATACATTAAGATTCATTAATATATCTTTCAAAGATTTACACATTTTGCTCTTTCAAATATTTGTATATATTTATACAGATTTGTACATCTTGATTCTCAATTTAAATGCATTACTTCACTTAATGCTCTCTTAAGGATTTATACATATTCCTTTTTCAGTGATTTAAATATATTTCTTTCCGATTTAGGAAAATGAAGTAGCTGAAATATTGGAAGAACAGGGTTATATCTTAATTACTTTATAGCACCCAATATGCAGACATGAAGACTAGACATACTAGCTCCCTTTCTTCAAATAGGTAAATGAGTACACAGAGGCGTTACATATTTACTAAAAAGTACATAGGGACAACTGCCTCTTGGGTTTCCTGATTTCTGGGACAGCCCACAGAAGATTATGCTGATTTTGTTTTGGCTAATCTGGGACCTATAGAGTCCCCAGGTTCTCTGATTTCATCCATATATATCTTTGGGGATGGTTTTCAGGAGACCAGGGAATAATACTAAATGTAATATGCTGTGATATGTGTAGAATAGATTTGGTACTTCCTGACTAATTAAAACCCTACTTCTCTACCCAAATAGGGGTGTTAAAGAGATCATCATATTCACTTCTGTATTTCCTTCCTTATTTAATGTTCTCATGGTCACATGAGATCACTAAATGCTCAGGTCCTGAACTACATTTCCATGTTTAGTAAATCAGAAAATAGTGAAAAATGCGTCTTGTGACACTTTCATTCCAAACTTAGACTGGGCATGAGTATTTAGTGACAAGTGGATGGACCTGGATGAGAAAGAGGTCAAGATTTTAATAACCTGGACTGATGTCTAAAATAATCTATAAGCCAAAAAAACAGGTATATGTAAGGAATTTTAATCAATATGTTTATCTCTCTGTGAAAACCCTCCTGATTCCCACAAGTAAAACTGATTATTTCCTTTTTAGTATCTCACCATCTGTTCCCATCACAGCACCCCAAACACTTTATTGTACTTTTTTAAATATACCTGTCTTTTAGATGTGAAGTCATTACAGAAATGGACTGTGTTGTATGCATCTCTATATCCCTATTAACTTTAATAATGCTGGAACATAACAGATGCTAAACATGCTTGTTTCATAAATGTGGAATAAATAAATGTGGAGTATATGCCAATGAGGATTTTATACTGGAGCTGGGAGATAATCAATCACTCAATATAGTGGTACCTACTGTAGGAGGTAAAGTAAGGTAATAGGGAGATACACCCCAGGACTTGAGAAGGGCGGAAACAAGATTACCGTACATCCAAGGGAAGACAAATCAACTGAAAGAGAGTAAGACTTGATTGGAAACTAACCAACTATATCCAAGATCTTATGAAAAAATGTGCCAGTTGGAAAGAAAATTGGTCACTCATGGGATCATTGAGAGCGCTAAGAGCAATCGTCCACTGTCCACGAGAGAGTATGCCCACGAGAGAGTAAGTATTTAAGTAAGCACTGTCCACTGTCCAAGGTTATCCCACAGAAGGACACTACCTATCCAGTTCTGTGGGCAGGTATAGCTTTAGGATAAAAATATATCACCAGTCTTCTTGCTCTAATCCTTTGAGCATTCAAATCATTTGATGAGACACATTTGCCAAGATTCACGCTTACCAAGAGTTCTGATGGCTATGAAACACCAGCCTGAGGACTTGGGTGTCTAGTTATACTAGACAGTTATACATCATATTGAAAACAAATAAATTGGCATTCTAATCAGCTTCCGTGAATCAGATGAAGATGAATTGACGTCTGGTTGACGTAGAAACACGTGGTGCCCTGACATTCCAGTCATTGCGCTTGTGAGCCTGAGGGCCAGAATTTAACTTCAACAAACCCAAGATGATTCCTCCCTGTGGGTGCCTGTGATCTTCCCTAAGCACCACACCTCTGGCTCCCCGTGAGCCACTTGCCTGTTCTTCAAACGGCTGCACAGACTATGTGCTTAACACTATGCTTTAAACCACTAGAGAGTGATCCTAGATAACATATAATTAAGCGAGGAATTGTTTGGCACAAACTAAAAGTGCTACAGAAATTCCGAGAGAGTAAGGATCATTGTGGTGGGCAGTTGTCCAAGGAGAGCTTCCTAAAAGCCTATGGTCTTAAGAGGGAACTCGATGTCTGGATAGGATATGGGTGGGTGGAAAGGAGAGGGCATTTCTAACAAGAGGAGGTGGGCCCACTCACATAGAGGCCACAATGCTGGGCTGCATCTCTACAACTACAGATTGGGTCAGCATACCCTTTCTCTTACTTCCTTCAAAATAAAACCTGGATATTGATGAGAAAAGTAAGAAATTAACCTTCTGATTTAAGTTCTGAACTGTAAGCATGAATAAAACAAAAAATGAAATGAAATCCACCATTCTATTATGTGCCTCGTCTGAGAACATGGATAGTAACTCTCGAATTATTTGCTTTTTAAGACCAAATTTTTAAAGCTGTCAGTAATGCAATGAGAACACTTATACAAACTTTTAAAGCAAACTGAGAAGATGAAAAAAGCAGTGTCCATCACCAAAAGAAAAGCAAGTTCGAGTGCTAGAGCAAAATTATTTACCATGCTGAATTTGTTCTAGAGACTAACATTATCACAGGAAAGGAGGCTTTACTGTAACTAATTTCTAGTAAAAAAAACCTTTTAAGTAATTTTCCTTTCAATTACTCTCCAAAAATCTTTACAGATAGATGAAACTATTATCTTTGTGCTGGTGTGGATGCAGAGAGAAAAGAATGTGTATACACTATTGATGGGACTGCAAATTAGTACAACCTCTATAGAAAACAGTATAGAGATTCCTCAAAGAAATAAATGTAGACTTACCATTCAACTCAGCAATCCCACTACTGGGTATCTACCCAATGGAAAAGGAGTAATTTTATCAAAAAGACACCTGCACTCGAATGTTTATCACAGCACAATTCACAATTGCAAAGATGTGGAATCAACGTAAGTGCCCATCAATTCATGAGTAGATTAAGAAAACATGGTATATCTATACCATGGAGAACTACTCAGCCATAAAAAGGAATGAAATAATGTCTTTTGCAGCAACTTGGTGGAACTGGAGACCACTATCCTAAGTGAAGTATCTCAGGAATGGAAAAACAAATAGCACATGTACTGTCCAATAACAGGGAGCGAATCAAGGGGCACACACAGGCACAAAGAGATGTAAAGGTCATTGGAAATCAAGAAGTGGAGAGGTTGGGAGGAGGGAAGGGGTAAAAACCTGCCTATCAGGTACAATGAACACTATTCAGGTGATGGACACACTAAAAGCCCCAATTTAAGCATTATAAAAGGTATCCATGTAACAAAAACATTTGTACCCCCTTAATATTTTAAAATTTTAAAAAAGCTATTATTTTTGAAAATGCAACATTTATAATGGGAAAAACGTAGACATTCATGCGCTTTCCTCATTCTTTCTAATACCTCAGCATAGAAGAGAGGAAGAAAACAGAAAAGAACCCAACTGATTTTCTCCTAGGCCAATCCTGATACATCACCCCATTCCCCTGCACCGTGGTTGGTATTTGGTGGTAGAAAGAGGAGCAAGGGGGACGAGAGGAAACAAGAGAATCAGGAAGAAAGAGCAGCCTGCACCTGCTCAGAAAAAGCGGCAGCAGGTGGGCCTCCAAAATTAGAAGTCAAGGCCCTCTCCCCATTCCTTGCCTCAGTCAACACTGCCTGCAGCCTGCTCTGTCTTTCTAACCTCCATTTACATGTTGCTTCTGGATTGAGACCAGCAAAAACAATTTAATTCCTAAAGGATCACTTTTCAAACAATTATGCATATGGAATAGAAGAACCCTGTGAGTTTGCCTTAATAAGGGTGCACTGATCTAGCTTCAGTATGTCTTAGGACACTGAAGCCACCAAGCAGTCTTAATGGAAAAGGATTTTAATTCCTGGACAGTTATTGTTATGAATGTAAGTATTTCCTCTGACTTGCCTCCCAGAGATGTCTCTCCCACTCCCCCTCCCCCTCCTACCAACCTCTTTTTCTGTGTTTCTCTGTCTTACACACACACACACACACACACACATACACACACGCACATCTGCAAACTTAAAAAGAACAACTTCAAGCTTTCTTTATGATATAAGAGGAATTTTGCAATAAAAATATAGCAGCCTTTTAGAAAACCTTTACTTCATTTCCATTTCTTAACTGTTGTTAAAACTATGAAACTCCAGAATTGTTATTTCTTTAAAAAAAAAAAAGAATACATACTTATAGTTTTTAGGAGATTACTCAAGTTAACCATATCTAACAGTGATACTAGAAGTCCTCTGTGGTGGGTGTGTTTAACTTCTGAAAGGCATATAGAAACATAAATCTTCCACATTTAAGTGGAACAATAGTGACATAAGGACAATCCTGAAGAATGACTCTTCAATACTTTGAAATTCTCATAAACAACCTTTTCTCGGGAAAGCTATAAAAAGAGTCAGTTTTGCCTGAGTCAGAGCAATTCGGTCTAACTAATAGCACCCTCTGGACCTATGAAAAATTGACATTCTCCATGACAGATCAAATTTGGGATGCAGCACATAAAGAAGTTCCCTATGAGACTTCTATGCTTATTTTCTCCTTTAGATCCAGAGCGGACATCAGCAAACTATGACCCATGGGCCAAATGTGGCCGAGGAACTATTTTGTAAATAAAGTTTTATTAGAACATAGACACACTCTTTTGTTTACATATTGTCTATGGCTGCATTGGGGCTCCAAGGACAGAGCTGAGTAGTTCTGACAATAACCAGATGGCCCGCAAAGTGTAAAATATTTACTGTCTGGGCTTTTACAACAAATTTGCTGACCCCTGATTTAGAGGAATGACTTCGCTCTTCCATCACTCTTTTTGAGTAAAAGTCGGAAGACCTGGATTTTAGACTCACTCTAGTCTGCCAATAAACTTCTGTGTGACCTTGAACAAGTGATTACTTTCCTCAGGTCTGGCTTCTTATCTGTAAAATAAAGTGAGGGGGCTGGCTTAGGTGATCATCTATTCCTTATTAATTCTAAATTTCTGTGTTCTAAGGAGATTGGGATCTTTCCTCATAATATTATTTTTAAAAGGAATCCAAATCCATTTTGAAAGAATTCTTCCTTTAAAAACCCCAGTTTGCACTGAAACGCTTCACATCATCTCAAGCATTCAACAGCAAGTAGTACCCCCTTGCTACCGTATCATCGTCATGCAAAAAAAGCTGCAAATGAGAGCTGCAGAGAGAGCTCCACAAAAATGTAAGCCACAGTAAAATCTGTTTTAGACAAGGAAGCACATGTGGTCCACCCTTTCCTAGAAGAGATGCACTGCATGGCCTGTGCCTGAGATGAATGCACAACGCATTACGTTTGGTAAGCGAGGACTCTACCTTGTCTGCAGCTCTGGGATCCCAAGGGAAATGACAGGAGTCATCCCACTGAAAGAGCACTCTGAATTCCTGACAAAGGCAAAACTTCCTTGTTTCAATAGGAAAGGGTCTGCTCACTGTCAAAAACCCTGGGTGCCATGGGCATATTCTGCATTATACAACTTCCTCTCTAGACATATGACACAAAGCTGCCAAATTAAAAGAATGACAGCACAGCAAGAATTGCTCCTCTCTTCCCAAATCTTCACAATAGCCAAAGGATCTTTTGCAATTGCTATTATCTTGAATCTTTAATATCTTGACAGAATAAAAGACTCGAGATATTATGTTGTCTTAAAAACAAAATCACCTAAAGAGCTTTAAATAGAGGGCAGAAAATGCACTAGATCTCACTGCTAATAACTATGATTTTAAAATCTGAAAGCCTGTTTGCTTTAAAATAAACATTTTTCTTCCACATTTTTTCTGCCTGGAAAATAAAGGTGTTTGGGGTGTCTCTGAGTCTCTGAACCAGAAATGATTGGTTCTTCGTTTCCATAGCAGACTTTGAATAGAAATAAGCATACATGGAATTTAGAAAGCACAATGAATGCTTACTCACCTTAAAACGTTATATTTTAAAACAGAAAGGAGTGCCTATCAAATGGAGCCACTTGAAAGTTTTTACCAAACCCAATGAGAACCAACCCTACAAATAACATTCAGAGCTTGGTTACTGTCTTCTCAGTAAACATCAATGCTATGCTGAGTTCCTTGCATATACCATATATTTTATAGTTTGACTGGCACCTTTGTTTTCAATAAGTACTTTGCAAGAAAAAAGATGTTAGTGAGTATTGTCTATCATTTCTGCAAGACCGTCTTCTAGAATCCCAAAGAACAGCACTATCTGCTTTTCTCTCTCTCTTACCGAGAAACCTCAGAACTGGATGCTAATATTTTGCAGACCAAGCATGAGCAAAAATGGATTAAAAAATCTAAGCTGGCACATCTGCATCAGTCTAAGGAGTTTCAAAGGAAGAGCTGCAATCTTAAGCTGATTATCGTAGCTATGGTTCTCCCTTGTCTTCTCCCCTCCCCCGAGTTCTGTATTTTATAGTACTTTACCTGCTCTTCTTGGCCAGTCAGTATTCTTCTCATCCTCTCAGATCCTGCTTAAGTCCCATCTCTGTGATCACACTTCTCTCTAGCCCTCGCAGTGCTTTGAACATAGAAGGGGCTTATAAAAATTGTTGGTTTGTTTTGAAAGTCTTCCTGGATGACCTCAGCCCATGTTGATCTCTACCTTCCTTAACTCCTTTGAGACTCACCGCCTATCCCACACAATTAACACCTTATTATCCTTGGCTCTAATCTGCACCACATAATACATTTCATTCCTTCTTTATAATTGTTTCATGTGAGCTGCTTTTCTTTTTCAATTAAATTGTCAGTTCCTCAAGAGTGGAGCTGTTATCCATAATATCTACCAAACTGTTAGGCACATAGTAAACATTCAAAAAATATATATTTTTTTCAATCAACAGCAGTGTTCACATTGCTTGAAAGGTTAAGTAGCTTGCTAGCTGTGCCATGAGTGACTGCAGACCAAACTTTTGTATCTGAAATAGCAATAAAGTAGTACAATTGAAATTCCCAATGGGAAATTTTAAATAAATATACATGACTATCATGGCCAAATGAAAGGGATTGTTTCAGTCATAATTCACTAGGTATAATATCCAAATACACCAAAGAAGAGCCAAATAAACAAGGAAGAAAATATATATATATAATACACTTTCAGCAAGAATATGAAATTTAACTAATGGATCCAGTATAGCCCAAAATAATTATAAAATTTAGCAATTCATTCATTCATTAATATAATTATGCGTTGAGTCTGACTGCACATATAACACGTGGAAAACTACACAATTTTTTATGGCATGCCTAGTTTCTTCAAGGCTCACAGATTTCCACATTTTATACCTTGCTCATTGTTTACAATGTGTCTGCAATGTAAGGAATCTGCTAAGCTAATGTTTATTTCAACAAACACTTTGGATGCATCCTGACAACTCAAACATCTGTTTTAACTAGAAACGTGAACTGAGTTGACTTACTACATTGATAAAATTTGGAAAATTGCTCAATATTCTGCTTTGTTCTGCCTGTATGGACACAACCTAATGCTTTCCATGCCACCCAATTAGTACTTAAGTGGTTAAAGTAACCAAAGGAGCTTTTGCATACTCTATGCCAGCTGGTGTTCTAAAGAGAATTAGACCTGAAATACCCAGCTCTGAGGACAAGCAATTAGTACAGAGCTTTAGTTGTTTAGCTGTGGGTTTCATTAATATGGAAGAGACAATAAAACTGTTATTTACACTGTTATAGAGTTGATTTAAGCATTTCATGCTAGGACACCTCACATATGAAATCAGTGAAGAGGAAAGCAATATTAAGCTCATCAGACACAAAACAAAACTGGGCCAAGGAATATTTGTGTTATGTTTCAAGTCAAATAACACCATCATTTACTTCCAAGTGAGAAAAGATTTATTTTTTTCGTAAGTGGCTAACCTCTGGAGATAATCTGTGAGACCAGAGAAAAAGAACCCAATTTCAAAGAAATCTCCGTTTGTGAGTCCAAGCCTTGCTGTCTCCACAGTGGCGTTTCCAGGACTTCTATGGTTGTCACTGTTCCAAACTCTCTCACCAGAAAGTCTGGGTTCAGCTCTTGGATCAATAACTTTTTTTCTGAAGTTAGGTGTCATTATAGCTATTATTGCTGCAGACAAAACTTCCTTTATAGATATGCTGTGTAGAGGCAGGTTTGCTAATGTTTTAATGAGCCATAAATTACTAGAAGAGCTAAGTCAAGAAATGTGAACTTATTCAAGTGTCTGGTATGAACAGAGCTGGCCAGATAAAGACCCTGTTTACAAAATGGGGTTGAATATTATTGAGTCACTGATGGAATATAGTTGATGGAAGCTTCTTGAAGAAACAGAGCTAAATGAAAAGGAAATTGAAAAGGGATTTGTTGAATGGCCATTGTCCAAAAGAATAAGTAGCCACTTTGGGCTTCAGGAGTCTGTGGAAAAACAGAAAATGAAGAGGTATTTTGGCCAAAAGTTCAAGTCAGAAGCAATGCGTGACACCCGGACCGGACCTAGGATGAAGCACAGACTTTCCAGGCAAGGGTAACACAGGTTGAAATAACTACAACTGCAACTGAAGATGTAAATCGTGCTAACACTGTTAAGTCATAATTGGTCTATTTAGTACTTACTTTCCCACACATGGACACAACAATACGGTATATCCCAATCCTTCTGGCTGCCCTAGAGTAAATGCTGTGTTGTTCTACGAATGGCTAGCAGACAGTGCAAGGTCTGAATGATTTAATATTTGGAAGGAGACAGAAAAAGCTCTAGGCTGCAGCCCACTGAGGTGATGGCAATAGAAGAGGTGGAAATGAATAGTTGTTGACTCCTATTGGAGGATGTCACCGTCAGCACCATCATTTCTCTAAGGAAGCTCTCTAATGAAGCCTAGAAGACAGTGATAGAAGAAGGCTTATGGGTGTTCTGGTCAATTCCAGAGTAACAGCCAATTTCCAGGACAGAATCAAGAATTTTTAGAGTTTGAGTTTTCCTAAAAACTGAGGCTGAAATGTGAATATACTTTTTCACGGTTCAAAGTTTATACATCACTAAGTGTGAATTGATATATCTTGAATTTCTTTTATGTTTTTGAATTCAAAGTATAGGAGAATCAAGAAAAAAAAGAAAGAAGTCATAAGCCCTGGTTTCAAATTTTGGGGCTACCATTTACTAACTGTCCACTTAGTTTCCACGGGGAGTTTCCACTTGGAGTCTGTGTTTTAATCGTAAGAAAATAGACTAATGGCACCCACCTCATGGAGCAGAATGGTGGTCAATGATGTAGGTATACCAGTAAGTTCTCAAATATTAGTACTACCCATTCCCTGACCCCTGTCCCCCACCCACTATGCCACACCTGTGGTGACCTGTCCCTGTCTTCTTGTCATTTCTGAGCTGGACTTTTCACATCAGTAAAATAGGGAAACTATTGACTGTGAACATGGTGGTTGTGGTGATCAATTGAGATTAGGAAGATGTTTCTTACATGCTTCACAAGCATCATCGCTACTTACAGTCTATGAGGAAATATTAACCAATAACTTTTTTCTTTGTTGCTTTACAGCACTTTGATTTATAACGCACATTCAAAGACAAAAACTAAACAAAAGCTACGGGTCTATACCTTAGTATGCTAAACCATCATTAAAAGAAACCATTTGGAAAACTCAATTAGCCATTTAATTTTATACTGTGATTATTCTTCCTCCAGGTTTTCATCACATACAAAAAATAGAAAATTTGTTTTTTATAGTATTAAGAAAAGCTGATGAAATGTCTGTGTCAGTATTATATATTTAGTGGACTTATTTTCCCAATGCTTTGGTACAGCTCAATTTTAAATGCAATTACTACATTATAATCTTGGCAAGACTCACTGTTCCAGATAATTCTCTGATGTACAAATTAGTCTTCCTACCAAATGAAAACTGCCAACATAAAGGTACCATTATATAATATTAATATAAAAATGAGAAGTCGCATTGAAGTGCAGAATAACTATAAATTTCATTTCAAGAGTATACACTATATACATACAGACTTTAAAAAAGTTATAATTATGATGTCTAATTCTCCTGAAATAGCACTCTAATATATAATAATTTACTATAGGGTATGCAGGCAGCCTGGATCAAATAGCATGTCCCTATATTGTAAACTAGAAACACTATTAGACTCAACATGTTGAAATATTTCTGCAACTTTTTTCAGAATATGAAAATAAACATTGATTGCAGTGTGGTCAGAAGATTCTAGAATTATTTGATCACCAACACCGTAAGTTGTTGTGAGGTAGTTTTTATAAAAGTATGTATTTACAAATGTCTTTCATAACTTACAGTACTTTCTGGTTATGACTCACCATAGCACCATGCATGGTCTTTTCAACATCAAGGGTTTCTTGCTTTAGCAGCTCTAAAATGAGGACTTATAGAGATTGACTTTTATTTTCTACTAGGTGGTTCTCCTGGGCAGGTAAGTACATAGCTTCTCTTTCCAACGTCTACTGTAAAATCCTTTCGAAACATTGTAGGAGGCTTATGACTGTTCCTCTGTTGCAGTGGTTCCAATGGGGGGTGATTTTACCCCCTCCCCCCATTTGGCAATGCCTGGAGTCATTTTTGACTGTTACAACTGGAAGCTTGTGCAGTGGCTACTAGCACCTAGTGGGTAGAGGCCAGAGATGCTGCTAAACATTCTACAATGCACAAGTCAGCCCCCCCTCCCCCCGAAAAGGACTTATCCAGTCCAAAATGTCAGTAGTGCCAAGGGTGAGAAACCTTGCCCTATTGGTTTCTCTGTCTGACAACATAACAGGTATTGCCCATTAACATTCACTGCATGAGTCAGTGTCCCTGAGACAGTCACCACTGTGGAGGTCAATAGAAGAACAGAGTAAGCCCTTCACTTCCTGCTGGGATCTCATAAAAGATGCAAACCAATAGGCCCTTGGTTTGTCTTACGTTAGGTTTGTGGAATTTTGTGAAATTCTAGTTTTGCTCTCTTCAATCATTTTAGAAAATATGTTTAAGTATCATTCTGGTTTTAACTAGTTCATTTCTTCTATTTTGGGGCATGTTTCAGTTCAGTCACAACTTTAATATTTGGGTTTTTGTTGGGTTCAAGATTCAGCAAATTAGCAAACTTCTGGCTTTTGGTTATGGTTACTTGATTTATGTCTGTGCGTTAGTGCCCGTGCAAGTATGATTAGAGCAGAAAGCTCAGGCTCATCACTACCATGGCCACTAGAGCTTTCTGTGCTCCAAGGGAGTTAATTCCCTCTTTACTCTGTTTCTCAAGAGTACTCAATAATGCAAGCATCATACCCAGTAACTCCATTTTCTGTTGCTTAGTTTAAAAGACTTGACAAATAAAAGTGACTTATTTCGTATTATATTTATGAAAAGGTACAGCAGTCTAAATGGTTTCCCTGACATTGTTTACTTGAGTGTACTGTGAAGAAACAAGAAAGGAAGAAAACTTCTTAAAAATCTCCAGAGATCTTTAAAAATGCCTGTTTACCCTTATTTTGCAATGGGCTCTGTTTGTGAAATCATCAGACTGAAAAACACTGGAGGAGCGGTGAGGGTGGATTTTAGTGACAAGATTTCCTTAAGGCTGTAAACCAACCAAATTCATTACGAGAAAGAAACAGAGATGGCAGATTTCATCATAAAATGGGGGAAAACATTGTCCAGCTGAATTAGAGGTACAGCACAAAATACAGTTGTTCCATTTTTTTAAACTTTGGTTTCTGCAGGCTGAAACGGCATTTCAATTGGCTCTGTTCACGAAAGCCATCTGCACCTGCTTATAAAACAGCTTAAAGGAAAAAAAAATCTGCACCAAGGATTTTAACTTGTACAGACAATAAGGGATATACTCTGGCACTCAAGCACCAAAAGAGGAGGAGCAGGATGAAGGGAAGGGTATCATAACTCTCTAAACTACCAATAAATCATAATCAAAAATCAGCTTGCAGCATAACTTTAGTTTTACCTGTGGCAGCTACACTTGCCCGTTCTGGTTGTATGTATGTTTAAAAGTTAAGCGATTAAACTTCAATTATATGGGTTTTTCTTTTATGTAGCCTAGGGTTGAATGAATTACTGGCAGGAAACTTTAGCTCATGAATTCAATCAAAAATCCTTTTCATTTGTCAGAGCTGCTTCCTGCCCGTCTCCTTTAAACATCTGCTTCTCCAGTTCAGGGAAACACACACACACACACACACACACACACACACGCCCCTCTTTGTTAAAATAATAAGCAGTAACCAAAACTTCCCTTGCAAAAGTTACAGATTCGCCCTTAAACACACACTTGCTCCCAGTAGTGTTTATTTAATATATCTTTAATAGCTTCCCTGTTCTCCTCTCTTCCTTTCCGCTTTTAAATTCTGGAAAATCTCAAGCTGACGAAAGAAGACATTTTGAAAATGCGAACCTTCGCAGGGAGAAGCCCCCGCAGGCCTCCAGGCCAATGAAAGGGAAGCGAGGCGGGGAGGGCGCGGGCGCAGGCCGGCTGTCGGGAACCGCTCGCTCTCCTTACATGGCAGGCGCTTCCTGCGAGAGGCGGCCAGCGCTGCACAAACAGAAATTGGGTGGAAAGAAAGCAGGGGGCGTTGCGTTGCTTAAGTTCAAAACAATCTGCGCGTGTCACGGCGCGCGGGAGCGGGACCCCAGCCGTGCGGCTCCGACCTCGCCGGAGCCGTCGTCACCTGCGGCATCCACAGCCCTTTCTCGTCAGCCGCAGGCTGTTTACCCCACGCTGCCAGGAAGGAAGACCCAGATGTGAAAGCCAAGCGAAAAGCTGAAAGTGCCTTCGGAACAGTCATCCTTCTTTGAGCACGACCTAAGACCTTCACCCTTGCCCCGCTCCCAACTCTTCCTCTGCGCTGATGCATTTATCTTTGGGGGACTGACTCAAAGGCAGACCTCAAGTGGCTCACTCCTTTGGTTAAAAATCATTCTGCTTCCTCTAGAGAAAGTCTGGGGTAAAAATTAGGGAAAAACTTGGGGCTGTGCTGTCTAATGGTCTTGAACTCTGTGCCTGATGTTTTAAAATATTATCACCCCTTTTGAGAGTCTCAGTGTCACCCTGCTTGAAGACTACTTACCTAGAAATTATAAACACTTTAAACTGCACAAAACGATGGTGCTTTTATAAGACAGGGTGCATAACACAACTAGCTGTTGTATTACAGTGAAATGTAAGAATGTTTTCAATATCTAAGCTATGCTTTTAATTCTATAAGTAGGTAAGGAACCCCATGGTTATTATACTTTTCATATTCTTATGGACAGAAGAGCTTAAACTGTAATGATTAGAAAATTACTGGTATTCCCATGCATACTATAATCAATGCATTCATAATTTCTACATGTTGGAATTATTCACCCTTGAATTTAAAAAGTGGGTTATATGGTTATAGCCATTTATTGTTATGTTAATAATAGTAATAACAGCTAACATTTCTGAATACTCGCTATGTGCCAATTATAATGCAAAGTTCTTTACATTGATTGTTTTATTTAACTCATACAACTCTATGTAAAATTATGATTGCATTGAAGAAACAAAAGTCTGTATCATTAATTTGCTGTAAACCAGCATTAGTAGTTGACTTGAACCCGACACCTGGACTCTTCAAAGCATACACACCTTATTCAACCATCCATCCATCCATTCACCCACACACACATCCATCGATCCAACATGGAATGAGTATTATTTGGAAAGACACATTCAAGCAAAAGAGATAAGATGTGCACAAAACACTTTAAAGTATCTATTTTATTCACTTGAAACATAAAGAACATGTTGTATCTTAAAATGTCAGATGTTAGATATCAGACTAATAAATAACACATTCATACTGAAATTCAGAAACAATACTATAAGCCCAAAGTCAGTGCAACTGCTATCAACAAGAAATTCAATACTCCTTTGACATACAAAACATAGCATTCAAGGTATCTCTCAAAAGACCAATTTTTCCTTGAATTTTCCAAAGAATTTGCAAAAATAAATTCAGGGAGCATTCAGGAATAGCAAGTTTCCAAAACAAAACATGCATAGCTAGATTAGTTTGTCAGTCTTACCATTTTCTCTTTGAGTGGAAAGTTTATTGGCAACATTAAAATTTCACCCTAGACAGGATATGAGAATGTTTTTGTAAATCACAATTTATGGTATATTAATGCCATGTGAGATTAGTTTCCCAAATAAGAGCTCACATGAAACTTGGTTATTAAACCTTAAATAAACCTTTTGTACATACCTGTAAGCCTCAAATTGAAATTATCTATAAAAGCATTTTTAGATTTCTTTGTAGTTTAATCCCTGAGTGTATAGGGCAAAAAGTTACATCCTTTATATAAACTTCTGCTTTGGGCTAAAACTGATATATCCTCACTTTGAGATTTCATTTGAAATGTACCAAAAGTTGGTTGACTTACTTCAATATGAGTTTGCATGGGCTATAAAATTGTGGCCTAACTCAAGCTATTTTTTTGTTCACCTGAATCATACTATCACACTTAATTCTTTACAGTTTGCATTCAACAAACATGTGAAGATTTATCATGTGCCAGGTACTATGTTAGGGACACAAAAGTACAGTACATGAAACACGGTCCCTATGCTGGAGGAAGTTATAAAAGAGGTCAACAGGTAAATACATCCTAAGAATTGGGTAACTGGCAAAAATGAAGGATATATCAAGTGTGCAGGGACTCAAAAGAAAGAGTGATCAATTCAGGGAAGACCATCTCCTCTAAAATGCATCTCATTCATCCCTTCAACAGATATTTATTGGATTTTATAGTATACGGAAGTGTTTACAGGTGGGGAAGGCAGAAGAACATCATATGCAAAAGTATGAAGTTCTGAAAGGGATTTCACATTCAGGGCCATGTTGAAATATGTACAAAATGCTATGGAAGCTCAAGGCATGAAGTGATGGATTCTATCTGGGGTGTCCAGGAGGGCATTAGGGAAGAGAAGGCACATGATCTACCTCCTGAATATATCCACAAACTCCCCTTGTAAACTGATAATTCTGAAAGCTGTCTTAGGTACAGTACAGATTAAGTGCTCAATCCCTTTAATATAAAAGCAGTGAGAAAATTCCTGGGTTGTTCCCGGAAAAGTCCAAATGGAGTCAAATATACCAGAATTATTTGGTGAGAAACAATGAACTATTCCCACATGCATGGTAAAGAAAGTTCAGACTGCATTTACTGTAGTTATTATACACAGGATTGTAGTTATTCGTGCTGACTGGTCAATGTGATATATAAAGTTTGAGGTCTGCTCTGAGGATGCCTTTGTAGACATGCAAAGAATTTGTCAATTTAGAACAGAGAACCACCTCCCTCAGACCAGCAGTTCTCACAGACTCCTCACCCTGTCTCGATTGTTAATTCCAAGTGAAACAAGGACATGATTCATATTCCAGTTGCCTTTCTTTTCATGTGTAGCATGATCAAAAGAATAATTATACAGAGAGGAATTCTGCAAAGACAAAAATTGCGTGTGATCTTCCTTACATAAGGACCTCAGTGTGTTGCTGGAAACCCTCTGATTTCGTTCTGTTGACTGGTAGCTTCAGGTTACAAGCAGGGAACAGAGGGCCTCCCTTAACATCTTCTAGCCTCCAACAAATAAGGAGTCAACTCAACACACCCATTTCATCTTGGCAGGTATGTATCAAAAATAATAAACCTTCATAAACAGATGACTTCTAAGGAAAGAGAAAGAGGGCACATATGGCTCAGTTAAGTGAACCCTATAGAAAGAGTTTGGAAAATTTGCTAAGAATTCGGAGAGAGGAGTTCAGTGCCCAAAAAAAAAATGTCACTATGCTTTTAAACTCTTCCCACACACTCTTGCTTTACATCTCATATTCCCACCCCAACCCACATGCCTAAAGCCTAGATCAGAAAAGGAAAAGGTCCAGCTTCCTATGGGGAAAGTTTAGCATTTTTTTACTGGAGTGATGGATTGTCATCTGCTTTCCAATTAATTTCACCTTGTTGAAATCCAACTTTTCCTATTTTGCAGATGCCCACTGTGCCTGCCCCTGCAGAGCAGAATGTGGCTCAAGAAAAACACACTCAGGATGGCTAGTGTCACATGAAATTCTAGGCCACTAACCTCATGTGGTCCATGGGGGCTGTACCAATTCTAACACAGTCTCCTGGTTCCATTAACTCTGTCATTCTCCTACATGACTATTTCACATCTTTTCATCTCTTCTCAAACCTCTAGCCCCTTCTTCTCAATTCTTACTCCTAGTTGCTGGATGAACTTGATTCCCATTTCACTGAGAATATGAGAAAATAGAAGCAATCAACCCACCAAAAATCTCCCACCAACATGTCTGTCTGACCACATAACTGACAATTTATACCTGCCTTCTTCAGTGGGGTAGTCACTACTGCTGATCACTTGAAAACTGGATAGTCCAAATTGAAATGTGCTGTTTGTGTAAAATATACTGGATTTGGAAAATTTAGTACAGAAAAGTACATTAATTGTTTTATATTCACTACATGTTTTAATATTAATTTGTTTATACTGGATTAAATAAATCATTAAAATTAATTTCACCTCTTTTATTTTTTTAATGTGGCTACTAGAAAATTTAAATTACATATGTGGCTCACACTGTACTTCTATTGGACAGTATTGCTTTAGTCTCTGCTGTCACTATGAAGCAACTACCCATGCTCTTATCTGAGACTACACCACCCACTCCCAGTGAATTAGCACTCCCTCCAACTCAAGGGCTTCACCCCAACAATTCTCCCTGCTTTCTCCTTCACCGATTTGCCCCTCTAATCGGATCATTCTCGTCTGCATATAAACATGCTGCTGTGTCTCCTATTTTAAAAATACAAACAAAAAAGTCTCTTGACCACATATCTTGATTCAGTTACCACCTCATTTTTTTCTAGAATAACTCCTTGAAAATGTCTATACTCACTGTCTCCAATTCTTCTTGCTTCATCTCTTAAGCATCCTCTCCAATCCCCACCACTCCTCCAAAACGTTTCCTGTCCAGGCAGTGTGTGCTGCAGCTAGCAGAAGCCAATTGTTAAATATTCAAGAATTTTGCAAGCTGGTTGTTAAACTGTTGGTAGCTTGAAATTGGCTATGGTAGGGGCATTTATATCATGGAAATTGGTAAACACTATAAATCAGGATTTTGCTGTTACTGTTTTTCAGAGCGCCAGATTACCAGCAAACCACTGATTGAAAATCACCAATGACCTTCACCATACTCAACATTCAATTATCGGTCCTTAGTTAACCTAATTTATTTGCAGCATTTGACACAGATAAACTCTTCTTCCTTCTTAACGTCATCTCTCTTTACTTGCCTCTTGGGGCACCATCTTCTCGTATGTCTTCTCCCTCACTCCTCCTGTCTCCTTTGCTGGTTCCACTTCATTGTTCTGACATCTGTATCTTCAAGAGTGTTAGCACTCAGTCCTAACCACCTCTTCTTTTCTCTATCTGCATTTCCTCTCTTGGTGTTTTTGTTAAGTCTTATAGTTTTAAATACTCAAATGTATACTTTTAGGCCAGCCATGGCCCATGAATTCCAGCTTACGTAGTATCCCCCTGCCTACTTGACAGCTCCATTTGGATGTCTAATAGGCATGTCCAACTTAACATGTCCAAAATGAAACTTCTAATTCTCCTCTTCCCTTATTCCCCAGCACCAAACATGACATTCCAATAATATTCCCCAGTTCAACAAATGGCAATTCTAGATGTACAGGCCACACATTTTGAGTTATCCTTGGTTCTGCTTTTTTTTTGACACCCCACATCCAATGCATTGGCACTCCCATTGGCTCTATCTTCAAAATATATCCAAGATCCACACTTTCCCCCACTTTTGCTACTTCCTTGCTCCAGCAACAATCATCTTTCAACTAATGCAACTAGTACAATAAACTTTTAACTTATCTCACAATATAAGACCCAGAGTAAGCTTTTAAAAATGTCAGTCAGATTACACTTTTGCTCAAAACACTTTAATTGCTTTCTATTTCGCTTAGAGTAAGAGCAAATCTTTCAGTTTGTCTGCAAAATTCTATCATGTGCTCCTGCCACTCTCAGACCTCACATCACACCACTCTCACCTAACTTATTCTGATCCTGCTACAACCTCCTTGCAATTTGACATGCATTTGAGATGCTCCTGGCTGAGAGGCTTTGCACTTGCTGTTCCCTCTACCCGAGAACTGCTCTTCCAGATGGTCACGTGGCTCACTCCCTTACTTCTGGCAGGCCCATTCTGTATGAAATTAATCCCCTCCCATGGCACTTATCACCATATGGCATACTTTATCATTACCTGTTTGTGTGTTTATCATTCATCTAAGCTGGGCAGACAATTTATTTGTTTTCATTGCTATATACCTAGTAGCTAGAAGAGTGCTTGGCACATAGTGAAAACTGAGTAAATATTTCTTCAATGAATGAATAAATTGATGTCATTTTACCAGCTTTGGAGCCAGAAGAAATCTACTGTCACTTTCTCTTTTGTGTAAACCATTAAGTGATAAATGCAACTTAAATGGCAAGGTGCTCAATTTCCCTGCCAGGCTGTCTTTGCATATAGACTCAATAGTGAGCAAGGCTTTCTGGACAGGCAAAACAAATATGCTTTGATTTCAAATTAACAGTGACTCATTTGGTGATAATGACATTACAAACTCTTTTCTTTTAATACTGCACTTTTAAAAGAGGGATTTCTTCACCTGAAAGCCCTTTCATACTTGGAGTGCCTATAGGAAGAACTATGATTGAAACAACTGGAATTATGTCCTAGGACCATGCCCCTGGTTGATTGTGGAGTGGTGGCAAGGGGTGCAGGGAGAGTAGGGGGCAATAAAACAAATACCAAAGGTTTTAGAAATTTTCTATCACTATCAGTAGTCTTTTCAAATTACATACCTATAACAATGGCTTTCCGTCTTACTATCCTCCATTCTCTTCTGCCATTGATGTTGCCCCCAAAACTGAGGTTGAAGTTTCCCAATGAAAATTATGTCCCCCACACTCCTCTCTTTCTACTAAAGATGGTAGAGGACAGGCAGGAAGCGGTTCTCTCATCCTCAGGATTTGCACAGGGGTGGATGTGTTCCTGATGCCTCTCTACCCAGAATTCAGAGCACAGACTGTGAATCACAAATGTTGACTGGTGGTCGGCAGTATCTATTTTTTTTCTCCAAGGTATTGGGATAATTAGGTAGGCCTGAGTTTTAATTATCTCGTAGAACACTATTTTTATAGAAAAGTATAATAATGACAGGGAAAGCAGGACGTGCCTTCTTGCCACCTCCCTGTGGCTCCCACTCTGGTCCCGCTGCAGTGCTCTAGGCCCCTCCATGGCCTTGCTGCTTGCGCGATCCTGATTGGATGTTATAGCTTGTTCCTGATTGGATGTTATAGCTTATTGCTGATTGGATGTTAACGCTTGTTGCTGATTGGATGTTGAAGTTTGTTGCTGATTGGATGCTTTTTGAGTCCTACTAAAGGTATAAAAGCTGGAGGAGACAGGGGAGGGGGGGGTCAGAAGATCAGAAGTCAGTGGAGCATGCTGATGGAATAAAGGCTATTCTCCATTCTCCACATGCTGCTCGGTTATTTCCCTGGTCAAGAGCTGTTGCAAGAGCTGTTAACACTTGCCGGAACAATATAACATCCAAATTCTTGCTTTATAATTGAATTTTGAGGTGCATACATTGTTTATGAGTTGGAAGCTTCGGAAACTGCCTGCATTTTTACTATTATTAAATTAGATTTCTAGTTAAGCCCAAAAGCCAAGTACGTTTTAACCTTCTATGGTGGTAGGAATAATAAGCAGTGAGTATTCCTTTTGATTTTCCAAACATATTATGAGGTGTTAGAGGTTCCATCCATGGTGGAATGTTGGAGAAGCAGCAATGGGAAAAAGAAGCCTACAAATATAGACAAAACAAACCCTTTAGACACCAGATAGAGTAGCAAGAACACTCCTGGGTTTATGGCCTAGTTAATTTCCATTTTGTTCGATATACTTTGTTCCATAAAATTAAGTTCTTTATGTTGTTGCAGAATATTTGCTTCTCTCTCTCTGTCCCTTGTTACACACACACATGCATACGCACACATGCAATAGATAATGACATCGACCATTTATTGAGTACTGAAAACGTATTACATGTTATGTTGAGTTCTCTATATGAGTAATATAATAGTGAATAGTTATCTCCTACATATGTGTCTAGTATTTCACACGCATTATATCTAATCCCTACGATAATGAAAGCAAAGCATTATGTAATGCTTTGTGCAAGGCATTTTTCCCAGCCCCTTACTTTTATTAACTCTTCTAATAAACACAATAGCCCTATGAGGTGGGAGGCAGGTATTAACATCGTTGCCATCTTCAGATGAGGCAGCTGAGACACAGAAAGATTATATGATACTTGCCCAAGGCCATATCAGCTGTAAACAGCTCAGCTGGGATTTAAACACAAACAGTATGGCTTCAGTCATGTTCTTACTCATCCATACCTCGCTGCCTTTTTCATAACAACCTATGAGATAAGCATCTTCATCTTCTCCAATTTCCATATGAAAAACTACATAAAGTCCCTTGCACAAGGTTGCCCAGTTAATAGACATAGCAGGATCCACTCTGAGGGTGCTGACAGAAAGCCTGAGTTCTCCCAAGGCAAAGACCTCCCACTGTAACATCTTGTTTCTTTGACTACTAAATACTTAGTTTCTCAAAGTCAAGTGGTATGCCTTAGAATTCTTTTGCATAATTCCCTAAGCACAGAAATACCCAAGGCTCTGCATATAGTAGATACTCAACCTAGGAAAGAGATTCACACAAAGTAATTTTGCATCGTATGTAAAGATGAGCCCAAATATCCTTCAACACCACACCTTCTCTTTGTTTTTGAGAAAACTCCAAGGAAAACAGACTTTGATTTTCTAAATCTTCTGTTGATTTACCCTAGTGGAGGAAAATCAATGCTAAAATAACTATTGAAAGCCACCTGAGATGTGCTGATCTAACATGACAAATGCCAAGGAATTTAAACATTAAATTGATCTAGGAATTCAAGCTCCCCTTCCTTAACTCCAGAAGAAGAGGAATCACAAAATCCCCACGCAGGAGAAATCTTCATATCTAGACTATACAGCTTGTCATTTACTAAAAGCAGACAGAATATCTTCAATGCGATCTTGTTTACGAAACAGCGAAGGTTGTTACTTCTGTACCCAAGTGACTGCTGCCTCGTTGTAATATTGATCACTGGGATTTTTGCTGGTAGCATACTGACAGAGATCGACCACCAAAATGCATCTAAACTCTCCTGAGGCGTATTCATCTTTCTCTTCATGGAGAGAGAAAACCTGAGATGTAAACCCCATTTTTCTCAAGAAAAGGTGAAGCCATTCTAGCATATGTTTTAAATGATTTATATTATCTGACAATGGAAAGGTAAATTCTCTCACAGGATTTAGGGTGTCATTCTCAGCCCTCTGAGAATTCTGTTTATTCCACACGTCTCCTTGCTCAGAGAATTACAATTTGATGAAAATATTTAACATCAAGGCATCCAATAGCTCCAGCATGGGATACTGTGACTGCTCCAGATGGCTTTTCTCTGTGAAAATCACCAAAGCCTACGGGGTCATCATCATGTCCCCTTCTCATATGGCACTACCAGACATATTTAAGGAAGAAATGACAATTCTTTAAAAAGGTATATAAGAATAAATACAGTACACTTAAAGTCTCACTTAAGACATTTATTTTTAAAAAGATAAGAACTTGTGGGACTTGTGAAGGAATTCTGGTAGGTCCTACAGGGGAAAGTGATTCGAAGTTAAATAGTGGCAAATTTACACAAAAACAAAAATAGCCATCTGAGACTTTCACTCAAGATAAAGTTCTAATTCTATGCAAACAGCAATAGCATTTTCTAGAAAGAGTTCTAAAGTCAGTCACACACACAAACCTCAGTAGTGGCACAAAACATCCTTTGTTGCCGGACGTGAGAAAAACACACTCGCTTCTAAAAAAAGCCATAGGAAGGAAGTGGAAGAACCTCAGGGGCGAGTGGGAGTGCGAAAGGAATGTTGCAGCTCTTTTTTTTTTTTTAAACATGTAAGCTTGCCATGGCTCTTAATAGTAGGGCAGTAGTTCAATTAAGTGAAGTAAAATCTTTGGGATGTTTTTTTCCTATCATTGTAGGTGTACTATCAGCCAAAGAGATTTGAAAAACTTGAGAAAAGTATGTTGATATTCTGACATAAAATTGCCCCAAGTTAAAACATTCTTTAAAAAAAAAACAACAGAATCAAAGGAACCCAAGCACCTGCATATGGTTCTAATTTCATGCATCTCACAACACCTGAGATTGCCAAAATCAGAATTAAAAGAAAGTTACCCAAGAGCAAAGACAGGTAAGCAAAGCAATGTGCTGAAATTTTGCAATGTATAATAACAAAATGAGATGTATATGTCAGAGGATAAATTGAGGGCTCTTTTGAAAACACTAATATGATCCTGCCAACTTCCTGCCTAAAATCCTTCAATACCTTCTCATGGTGCTAAAGAGAAATGCAACACTATCATTATAGCTTACAAAGTGCCTCATGATGTGGTCACTGCATTACTGTCAAGCATCATGTCAGAGCTTACATTGATTGAATGCTTATTATGTTCCTAGGCATAGAAACTATTTCTATTAACCTCCTAACAACCTTGTAAAGTGGAGACTCTTACTATCCCCATTTTTCAGATGAGGAACTGGAGATGTTGAGTTACTTTCCTAGAAAGTGGTGATGTCAGACACCTTTGAGGAAATCAATACACAATCCTAATCCCCTCTTGCTTGCTCCCTCTGTGATCAGGGTTGGAAGACCCATATTCTCACTTTCTGATTTTTCCTGATTGTTTTGAGTTGTGTCCTGGTCTCTGACAAACAGGCAGATGTCCACCAGAGGTTTTCTGGGGAGCTTTGAACTTTTCCAATAAAAGTACCTGGCACTGCATATTTTCCTCCTCCCTTCTCCCCAAATGAGGCCATCAAACTGGGGCTGAAGCCACCATTTCCAGGGAATGAAAAGCCATAAGCTACAAATGCAGAGCAGAAGATGGAAAGAGCCCAGACCTGGATGACCTCATTGAGCCTTGCCCCAACCTTGGGCTGCCTATTCCCAGGCTTTGTTTTGCGGGGATAATTCTCCCTTTTTATAGGAATCTCAATAAGGTAGGCTGTTTGTTGTTTGGAGCCCACAAAAAAGCATTCTTAACTGACAGAGTTATGAAGCCAGGATTCAACTCAGAAATCTGATTCCAGAGCCTGAGAGCTGAATCCATTCCTCCCTGTTTCACTCTTTCTTTTGCTCTCTTTGCTGTGGCCACACCACATTGATCTGGAAGTTCCTCAAAACCACCATGTTTCTTCTTGCCTCAGAGCTTTTGCTCTTCCCTCTGCCTGGAGGAATCTTCTACTTATCTTCAGATGGCAGCTTAAATACGAGTGTCACCTCCTCAGGAAGCCTTTCCTGATCTTTTTACATCTTCCAGACAAAGTCAGTTCCCTCTATACACGTGTTCATAGAACCTACACTTGTCCTCCATAGCCTTATCACAGGTACAAACAATTAAGTACTTAATGCTGTCTTCCCACACTACTAAGGTTAAGAACTGTCTTACTGGTTGTACACAGTAGACAATAAATATTTGTTAAATAAATGAATCAATGTAGGCATTCCTCATTCTAAGTTAATTCTTGAGCCAGACTGACAAAGATAGGAAGTTACTCATCTAACACATCTGAAGCCACAGAAGCACATCAGGCTGGGATACATCTTGTTTGACTCTATTAGATGCCATAAATATCTTAATGGCAAGAAAGGAAGCGGAACTAAAATCCAGAGGCAGGCGGTGAAGACACAGGACATCCCAGTAAGAAAGAAAACAATACTTCCAGTACCAAGGTGGTGGCAATCCTGGAGTTAGAAAAATGCTACAAGAAGAAAACCGTGAGTGGCAAGATGAGAATTACGTGGAAAGCAGGGATTACCTTGTAAAAATACAATTTCCAGCAGGCCAAATATAGGCACAATACAGTATTTTCTGTGATCCCAAGTTTTGCATTCAACATTTTGAGAGGCTTTTCTGTGGGAAAGCACTTCCATTTTTATAGTAGAGTTGTAAAAAAATGTTGCAATTTATATAAACTTTGTTTTATTGCCAAATTTCCTGTAGCCTGTCTAATCTATGAAGCAAGAGATAACTGGTCTGCATCATCTTTTTAAAATCACAGCTCTTCGTGCTACTGGAACACTCTCTTGTCATCCTGCAATTGATCTTTTTGTACTCCTTTCTCCACCATTAGGCTGTAAATTCCTGAGAGTAGGAATGTTGTGATTTCTTTAGTTTTGGATTTTCAGCACTCACTGAGCATAGTGCTGGCACAGAATCTGAACTCCCTGTATCTTGTTATTATAAATGAATAAACAAAATGCATAGGCATGTTAGGCATTTAGTAAATACATGTCAAGTTGAATCTTTGATACATGAGTTGGAATTACTTCCCTTTCAAGGTATTTGTTCAGTGAGCATAATTACAGAGTCCACAATCCAAGAAAGTCTTCATTATGGAGAAAAACGAGAAAAGAGCCTTTGGTTTTTCAAGACAATGTGCATTGAAATGGCAACCCCCTTTATAGCATGTGCATATTTCAAGTACAAGGACAACGCAAAACTTGAAATCAAACAAACAAAAAACCTATATGATACCTCTCTGCTCACCAGTCCCGACCATCCCTTGTATTCTCTCTCCACTGTGTATATTGAGGGTGATGGGATCAGGAGAAATCACAGTAAGAAGAGAAGACAAGACAGATGGGACAGGAAAGACAACCAGCGACATAGGAGAAAAGAATGAGTTGGGAAGAGGAGCACAAGGAACAGTGAAGGTAGGGTGAGGACTGGAATAACAATAAAAATACAAACAATGAAAGTCTGATTCTTTTCCATTTCCTCTCGTCTCTAATTTCTCCTGTCTCTGATAAAAGTGCAAGCAGATTTATCTACCTGATCCTAATTTTAGGGCCTGCACAAATGTTACAACTTCTTTTTGAAGAAATTAATTTAGAACTAAATTTCTTTAATTTCTACCATGGTATGTTTGCGGCTCTTGACATCTTTGGTCTTATTCACCAACAACATCAGCTAGTTGGAAGCACAGCAGTAGAGTGGTGTTAACACCACCCCTCCTGGGTGATGAATACAATCATTTTCATGTTTATGGAAAGTGAAACTTCTGCAGTGTATATATCATATTCTGCCTACTTTGTAAATATCTTATGCTTTCATTTACATATTATACCAATTAAATATATCCCGGTACTAAACTCAGGTACCTGAATGGAATCCAGTCCTGATATGGCATAAAACTATGACAAAAACCATATTAATAGCAAGGAAAAAAAGTTTGCTTCAAATATGTGGGTTATATTTTCTAGTACCTTCAAAAAGAATGAAACTGAAAGAGGCAGCTTGAAGAGGCTCACACGTGTTAAAAACCCACATCCTGTTGTTATCCACGACCCTGGCAAAGAAGGGCTGGGAATGAACGTTCTCATTAGGGTCCCCATGAACTCGGATTTGCAGTGGGCTTCTCCAAAGAGGAAAATCACGTTCACTCACTGGGCAGTGGCCCGGGTACACCATCAATGGGGATCATTTATTGAGTAAACATCTAAGCCCAAGAATACAGTGGTCTAACCCAGAAGTGAAAAGATTCTCCATGCTTCATTCCAGCCACTACTGGCAGATTCTAAATCACCCATGAGCAGAGAGGCCCATCTATCTGCCCAGGGCCTCCAAGAAATTATAACAATGACAAGAGGGCCAAGGGGAGTCGGGCAGTAAGAATAAAAGCAGCATGGTGTACTCAGACTTTTGTTCATTTTTATTTATTTATTTGGTCGAAATACATGTGTTTTTGCTTCAGGAAGATGTGGGTATCCTAGCTTTTTGTACAGGAAGCTGTAGAAGGAGGATGGTGTGCTGAGTGGCAGCAAAGACTATTTTATAAGCCAAATGGCAGTTTTTGGAGGCCCAAGGTTTTTTTTTTTTTTTTAAGAAAACTCTAACTCTGTTTAGAACTCTTTCAAAGGCTGAAAACAAACCTAACAATCTCACAGTCCAAATCGTTGCAGTGTGTTGTTTTAAATTTATATCGTGAATTCCCTCCTTTACGTTACTCTACTTAACGGCCACAGACTCTTCCTCACAGCCGTTGCATGTCTTTCCAATTTTCTAGAAGACCAGCTCCCTTTAAGATGTTCCACTAACTCAGTCCTATTTTCCTCAGATGTTTTTTTTTTCTCTTTCTTATTCTGAAAAGCATGTGTTGATAGACTACGGGGAATAGATTAAGATTTATTTTTTAGACAGCGTTTCCCCTTGCAACTGTAAGTCAGCCTTACTTGGAAGGGAAGCCGGGGGAATGATTCTAACGCACTTTGCTCTGAAGCTTCCGTCTCAATAACCCTTTAAAATGAAAACTGTGGAGAGTGAGGTAAAAAACTCATCTCCATCTGGAAGCATTTACACACAGAGGTGTCTTTAGCTTCAGCTGTTTGTCTCGAATTTCCATTTATGAACCCACTTGCCTTTCTCCTGTGGGTATGCTGAAGACGACTGTTTGCAAAGTCCATTTTATGCAACAATCCAGAGGCTCCTTCAAACTCAGTCAGGCCGGAAAGGCCAACCATGACTCATAAGATCCCTTCGTCACACACAAAAGAAGTCAGAAGTCGAGGAGAGAGCCGATCTCCGCTGTTGACCAGCTTACCTGACAAGTCACAGTGTTGTCATCCAACCAGTTTCCTGCTTGGAAGACCTGGACTCCTCTCGGTAAAGGTGTCAACACCTCTTTTTCTGAACAATCTCGGTGTGAATGATAAGGCCTGAGTCCAGCAGAAGATGTCTTTAATCTTTTTATGGTTCAATATAAAGGTTACCTGAAGAAATGCCTTAGGATATACTTTCAAGATACTGATTTGTGACTTTTTTTTTTTTTTAAACATCGGTATGTCATGTTCTGATTCATTATTCTTTTAAAGAGGCAGAGAGGAAAGGTTCCCGGACATCCACAGAGAAAGCTTATTCAACCAAACATTTTATAAACCTAGGGTTACCTGTGCCACATTCTTAAAGGCCAGTCGGTTCAAGGACTTCTTGAAATTGAAGGTTTGACTGTGGACATGTCTGAGTGTGTGTGAGTGGAGTCACTTTGTGCAGGGAAGCCGGGGGTGAGTGTTAAGCAAAGTGTCAGAGTCCAGAAGGATGGTGGTGGAGGAGAAGAAAGAAGAAGAGAGAATGTCTGGAACTGGAGTTGCCCCATGAGGCCCAGTCTGTATTGAGGGGACACTGGAATCATATGAGTTCCGACCAGAACAAAGAGTGGCAGACCCTGTGTCACACCACCCCCATTCTCCACCCTCTTCTCCCTTGCCCATCTCCTGGTAAGAAGCTAAATAAAGCAAAACATTTGTTTTCCCAGCTTCTCTTGCTCTTAGAATGGAGGGGTAGCATAGTTCTGGGCCATATGAGATGGACAACTGGTGGGGGAGAGGGTGTGTTTCTGGGAAACTTTCAGCTTTTCTGATAAAAGGAACATCTGTGCTGGTCCCACTCCTCCCTTCTTCCTGCTTTGAATGTCAATGTGATACCTGGAGTTTGAGATTGTGAGAGAAAAAGCCAAGAGAATCACAGACATATTGACCCTGAGCCTTGATATTACTGAATGACTAAACTAATACCCATAATGACCTCCCTCCAGAAATACTTTTATGTGAAGAGAGGGGAAAAAAATCTCTATTTGTAATCTCTTTTGTATCAAACACTATTAGTCAGTTTTCTGTTATTTGCAGCAAAAAAATAATAAAAGAAAGAAATCCTAATTGATTCAGCAGGAGAGGCAGATCAAATAAAAAGCTATCTATTCTTAAAAAGCTTTTTGGGGAGAGGGCAGCTTTGAAAAACCTAAGTGAAACTAAATATCCCTCTGAAGGTAAAACCCATTTATCCTGGAGCCTCATAATTTATTTAAAATTTTATGTGAACAACAACTTTGCATCATTACTCTATGCTATGGTTTAAATGTTTTCTCCAAAACTCATGTTAAAACTTAATCCCCCAGTGTGGCAGTATTGAGAGGTGGGTCCCTTAAGAGGTGACTGGATATGAAGGCTCTGCCCTCATGAATGGATTGATCCATTCATGGATTAATGGGTTATCCTGGGAGGGGACTGGTGACTTTATAAGAAAAGGAAGAGAGACCTAAGCTAGCATAATACTATGCTCAGCCCTCTCGCCATGTGGTCCTCTGTCCCACCTTGGGACTCTGCAAAGAGTTCCCACCAGAAAGGAGGCTCTACCACATCACCAGATGTGGTCCCTCACCCTGGACTTCTCAGCCTTCATAACTTTAAAAAACAAATTCCTTTTTTTAAATAAAATACTCAGTTTCTGATATTCTGTTATAGGCAACAGGAAACAACTAAGACACTCCACTGGTCCATGTGATTTACTGAGATGAAAGATGGGACATATTCTACAGCCATAACCATAGAATTACTTTTCTTACCTGTTTGTACTTATGTTTATACAAGCCTCTAACCTTATTTTTCTGTAGGAGGCAAAGGTATCAGCTAATGGAGCACTTGGCTTACCCCAAGTCTTTCTGATAATATGAGACCATTTTTAGAGATTTTTGAAAGAAATGCAACATAATAAATGGAAAGAGCCAAATATCTTGCTTGGTCACTGCCTAGCAACGTGATACTGTGCAAGTTACTCCAACTCCCGGAGCCTCCTATTGCTCATCTATGAAATAATGTAGAGTTAGACTAGGTAATTATTGTAACTTTATGTTCTAAAAAGTTTGATTATAAGCAACCAATTTATCTAACCACAGATAATTTTATAATTCTTTTTTCACCTAAACATATTACATCAGATTTCCAATATATCACATGAACAAATATTAACATTTAAATTTCAAAAGTTATATTTGATAGGGTCAGAGTTCCTAAAATGAATGGCATCTCTGATTTTCCTCCTGGTTCATTATTCTCTAAGTTAGTGTTTTCAAAAGACGGCCTGAAGTACCTGCATCTTCCTGGGTCCCAACCAACATCTACGGAATCAGAATATCCAGGGATGGAACCTAGAAATCTGCATTTTTCACAAGCATCCCTTGATAATCTGACGTGCACTAAAGTTTAATGACCACTGATCTGGAAATAGATGTCACTAAAAGTAGGAAATTGAGACTTGGAAAAATTAAAAATTATGTAGAGTGTGTTATGATAAAACAAAGAGTTCAGTGACAAATTCAGTTCTTTACTTCTCTAAATGTGCTGATTTAAGATCATTTATAATGTTCTCAGAGATCAATTTAACCCTCAATTATCAATATTATTTATCACATAAATAAAATTACAAAAATCAAAGTGAAAAAATTCCCCCAGGATTTTTTTACTGTTCATTTTGTTTCCTCTTGTTTTTCCCTTCCAGTCACCATGTGTTCTTATTTTTAAAACTTAATCCTTTTTTTTTTTTTTAAAGGAAAGGTCTCACCCTGTTGCCTAGGTTGAAGTACAGTGGCACAATCTCAGCTCACTGCAGCCTCAAACTCCTGGGCTAAAGTAATCCTCTTACCTCAGCCTCCTGTGTAGCTGAACTGCAGGTAAATGCCACTACACCCAGCTAATTTTTATGTTTTGTGGAGATGGGGTCTCACTATGTTGCCTAGGCTGGTCTCGAACTCTTGGGCCTAACATGATCCTCCCTCCTCAGCCTCCCACAGTGCTGGGATTACAGGCGTTAGCCACCATACCCAGCATGATACATTTTTAAAATCATTCTTTTGATTCTGTTTCATTTACTGCCCAAGAAATGACAAGTTTTTAGATAAACTAGTTTCATATGCCATATTTTCATGGTTTATTATAATCTATTAATAATCCGAAGGATTCATGTTTACTTTGCATCTGTGTTTTTATTGCTGTCTATTTGGCTAGGTTTGATAGTAGTCATTATACTATTCTCTAGTAGTAAACTGCTTCCATAGGAGTTTAAAAAAATAAGTTCCAGAATTTCTATTCTAGTTTATGTATTTTATTGGGTTGAGTGCAGCATGGTACTGTAATATCTAAATAAACAATTTATTGTTCAAGAGTATTTTATTCATCCTAGGATTGGTGATTACCATCACCTCTTTAATCAATTGTGATTTATTCAGCTTTTCTTTTACTACAAATCAGTAAAAATGTTCTCTGGAATGCATGTCTAATTCAGTTATGTTTTGAATATACTGTCTATGGCTGCTAAAAGTAGGACCAAGATCTGTAAAGAGAGACCAACATTGTTTGCTAATGTTTCAAAGCCAATAAAACCATTTAAAAGGCTAGACAAAACAAATTGGAATCAATACACTGAATCAAAAAATGGTTAAAGTCATTATAATTCCAACAATTTAGTCATTGTTATCTCATCATAATAATATGTTTGGCACTTCTAAAATGTTTCTCAATCAAAAAATGTTCATTTATCTAACAAAAATTCAAACCATTAATAAATCATACACAACACCTTAAAAGGAAGCTTGGTGTCCACTGTGAAGGATAAGGACCTAAGTGACCCCACACGGATAACATGCATTCACCCAAAAGGAGAGGTAAGATAGCTCTGAAAGGAAAGAAAAGTGGAATGGGGTCCTAACATTTTCTACACCCCATTAGCACAAGGGAAATTCCTTTTGAGTCTGTACTTGGGCTCTGCAGGTATGGATGGAGGCTGTTGTGGGCACAAGGACCTCTTTGAGTAGTCAAAATGGTTGGTATCATTGAAAGAGCACCCAACTTGAGTCTAGAGACCTGAATGCATGTTCCCCGATCCTTATTTATAAGTTTTACAGCCTTGTGCATGTCACAGTCTCCCCAGACATGTTTGTGCCCTCATAAAAAATCTATAACATGACTGTATTAAAATACCTCCTTCTTAGGGTTTTTGTGAGGGAAAAAAATGAGATAATGCATAGAAATCCCACTGAAATAAATGTTGGCTATAAGCATAATTCGAATAAGAGCCAGGTCACCTCTGCAGACCCTATAAGCCGAGCTGTGGCCAAGAGTGCCAGAGTGTCTCCTGCTTGGGCAGTCATTCTACATTTGCCCACACTTGCCTCAACAAATGTTTATCCCCATGTAAAGTGGCTGGGGGTGCTGAGCCCAGTGCAGTTCACAGGTCCACAACCTTTGTAAAGCCCCCTCACAACCAAGATGTTGTCAGCTGCTGTAGAATTACAAAGCATGGAACCCATTCATCCATCAGTTCATTTTTCATAAGACACAGACCCCTAATTCAGTTCAGTACCTGGAAATTCTGACTCTTGTAAGCTGCTGGAGAAAAAAAGATCTCTAAACCAATACCTACTTCAGGCAGGAATGTGCATTGGAACAGAGTGAGGCAAAAATAACTCATTCTAACAATGCGCAACAGTGTGTGCAAATACGTTTTATGGCTGGACTTGAGTTCTTTCTGATTGTTAACATGTCCTGTTCTCTCATGCCACCCACGCAAAAATGTGTTCTATTAGGAGTCAGGTTCTATTCCTGACCCTCTTAGTCACACTGGGCAAGCCATTTTCATTTCTCTTAGCTTTGTTTTACCCATCTTGGAACCTCTCCTTATCCACTGTGCCTTACTGAAGTTTCAAGTTCTGTCTTCTAAGTTAATAAAGGAGGATCTGCAAATTAAGCATTACAAATTGCACCAGCCACTGTAATAAAGTAGGAGTCGTGACCCCAAACCACTTCTTAAGATGCTCTTGAAATGACAAGGTTGAAAGTAGTACAAATTATTGCTTCTAATATTCTAAAAACTAGCTACCAGGCAGCATATCTTCTTTCTGCGTAGGGAACTTATTTAGCTTTGCATGAACACATTTAACACACTAAATATGTCTTTCTTCTACCATAAGCATATTATATTCTGTCAGGAGAGGAGCTTGAAGAGCACAAGACCCTCTGGCTTTCAAAAGTTAGCAGATGGCCAGGAATTGACAATACTGAGGCTATAACATTAACCTAAAGAAATGTGTTTCAAATTGTTATGCAAATAAACCGTATTATTTTAACTCCTTAGTGCATAGTGTCAGCTGAATTTCATTAGGAACTTGGTAGAGACAGCTATAGAGGAGGACCAGTTACAGAAGAGGCCAAGCAATTGTCAGTCTAAGCAGGCCTGATGCAAAGCATTTCAGTCCATGAAAATGGTCAGAAAAATAGAAAAGTGGAGGCCTGCTCCTGGACCCCGTGCTGGGAAGAGAAGATTTGGCAGAGGCAGAAAATGTCATGAAAAAAACAACAGAAATATTTTCCCTATGAATTACCTCTGCAAGTGGTGTAAACTTTTAAGTGATTAACTAGACTACGGCTTATGATGGAGCCACAGAGAAGTACAGAAGTCCGCACAGAGAAAACCCTGTTCAAAAGAGAAGGAGAATGAAACCCAACTGCTGGTGACAGACAACAGAGCAGGTGAAGACTGTGTCCCTTCTCAGTCCCTATAAGCTGGTTTTCATGAGGAGAGCAGACTTAAAAGACAACCTATTGGTCCAATTCTGAGCTTCACTGATACCATGAAATTGACCACATCTCTTTCTAATTGATTAGATGTATCTCAAAACAGTCTACTAGTTTCAAATACTGCTCTGACCACAAAGATAGAATCTAAGCATGGGTTGACATATTAATACCTAGATGCTTAATGGCAGGATGTACTTACTTATACTCGGTTTCCTGTGCTATGACAGGCTTTTACTCTTATGTGGTTAGGTATGTTTCCAGGGACATGCTTCAGTGAGTATCATACATGTACGAGTGGGTAATAGTGAGCCACTTCTGTGATGGAATTAATACTCAAGCTATATAAATTTAGACCTATTCGGGGCTTACTAAACCATAACCTTATTGCAAAGTAAATCTCCCACTGAACATATCATATATTCTTCCACATAATAGGTCCACAGATAATTTTTAAAAGAATGAATGAAAGGCCACAGAGCCTGTGAAGGAGGGGTACCTTCCTAATGTATAATTTTGTATATGTGTAAAACCAAGGTGGAAAAAAGCAGATTTCCTTGCAGGTGTAGCCAATTTATCAGCAACTTGGGCTTTCTTGGAAAATACACGGTATTTGGAGAAAATGGTGAAAAACAATAGCGGAGTCAGTGCTAAGCTAATGACTACACTATAGAAAAGCATTCGAGTGGAGATGAGCTGTTTTAAATAAGCCCTAAGACAATAGAACAATTATGTCTCCATTAAATGAAATTTCAGTCCCACATATTAAGACTGTGGCACAAATAGACAAAAGAGAGGAAATATATGATTATAGATGCTTAATTCAGCCAACACAAACACAGCATATCCATTTCAACACAATGTGAAATTACTAAGCTTCTAGCTAGGGGAAAAAAGAAAAAAGGCATCAAGTTAAAAAAAAAAAGAATAACAAACTTTCTTACAGTTCCCCCAAGGCAACCAGAAAAGTTAAACTTAATTAAACAAGTGAAATGTAATTACCTACTGCTTACCGCACATGGTGCTGATTTTCGCTTCACAGGCTAGGTGCATTATTAACTGGCCGGTGCTGCCCAGAGGTAGGAACAGAAGCTCTGGATAGGGGTAACCATTGGCAGAGAGCAAGAGAAGGAAAGTGCTAACTGTTCTGGCCTCCCTGCAGTGGCTCAGTCCCTCCAAGTTGCTAGTTTCGGCTAGTTACACTTCAGGCAGAGACTGCAAGTTGAGTCTAATTGTGGAAGTGCTGTCTCTCGAGCATGGCGGGAGGTAACCCCACTCTCTAGAGGAAGCTGAATCTGGGGCTTTTATACCTCTCAGGCAGGACCTGTCTGTGATTGTTCACTCAGCCCATTTGCTATTTTCACGCCCTGTTTGGAACAACTCAGCAGTTTCTCCCATAAGAAGAGGCATTCAACATATGGCACCTGTTGAAACATTTGAAATGTGATTTCACTGGGACTCTGGAAACATGGAGATGGCTTTCCCCTACTGACATGCACATACATTCAGATCCAGTAGGATGCTATCTCTGTTCTCTACGATTTCAGTTTATTATGAAGCTCGATGCCATGATGGTATTTAGATACCTTTATGTAACTTTGTATTTCATCTTCAACCACAGCATCATTAAGTATCTTAAAAAGTAGGTAAATATATTTTCTACCTGTGTAGTTTCCTAGAAACAAACACCGGAAAAATCAAGAACCCAACTTAGGAGGAAAATTAGTATGCAAACCAAGCAAATGCGGAATTGCTCAAATGAATGCATATTTGGATTTGGAAAACTGAGAAAGATACTCAGAAAGTTATAAATCAATATTACACTGGCATTATAATCCATTCATGTACATGGCAATGACTTGGTCATTTTTATTGGAACTGCTAGAGGGATTCAAACATACATGAACTTTTCAGAAATTTAAAGTCACCTGTTACTGAAAATGATTAAGAAAAATCATTGGATGACTTCATGATGGAAATTTTGCAGCAGGTGAGGGCTTGAACTAGGTTTCCTTTCAGGTCTTTTCCAAAGTGTCTATGGTTCTGTGAATATGGTGAGATTTCCATGGTGGCAGTGAGTCACAGGTATCATCATTGTGTGTATACACTTCAGCTCTCTGCTCAGCCTACATGGCTCTTGTATGATATGTCCTAGTAAGTATTTACAACCCATTAAAACCCTCTTTTGACTTTTCTCCATGTTTCCCTGAGATACATTCTTCCTTTGGCTTCCAGGCTATCTCCCCTTTACTTGGCGCTTCTTCTAGTCCCCTTTGGGGGTTCCTCCCTATCTCCTTGACCTCCAAATGTTGGAAGCCCCAAAGCTCAGAAACTTCTCATTGGGCCTCATGGCTTTATATATTTAAATAATTCCAGTCATCAATGACTGACCAATTTATATCTTTAACCCAGACATCTCCCCTGAACTCCAGAGTCATATAACCCAATGACATCTCTTCTTACATATCTAAGACTTGACATGTCCAAAATTGAGCTCTTGATCTTTTCCCCAAAACTTGATCCTCTGCAGTTTTCTCCTTCTTAATAAAGAGCAACCCCATTCTTCTAGTTGCTCCCGTAAAAAGACTTGGCATCTTGGTTGATTTCTCTCTTTTGAAACTTCACTTTCCAACCATTGGAATTTCTGTTGTCTCTACCAGATATCCAGAATCCAACAAATCCTCCCACTTCTGACACTACAAGTCTGTTCCAAGACACCATCATTTCTTATTTGGATTAACACAATAGCCTCCTGTATCATCTCCTTTCAAGTTCTGCCCTTTCTGCCTTCAGTCTTCTTAAAACACAATAGCCAGAATGATCCATTTAAAACCTAAGCCAGATTATGGTACTTCTCTGCTTAAAACCCTCCAATGCTTTCCCATCACATCCCAAGCTGAAATATTTTCTTTTTTTTTTT
>VBSM01001265.1:55635480-55655670 GCA_008086735.1 Cheirogaleus medius
CGGCCTCCCAGAGTGCTAGGATTACAGGCGTGAGCCACCACGCCTGGCCTGAAATATTTTCAGTGGTGTACAAGGCCCTATCGAACCTGCTGCCTAGACCCCATTACTTCTTTGACAGCAACTGCCATTTCTCTCCCCCTTGCTCACTGCTCCAGCCGTTCTGGCCACCTCATTATTCCTCATTAGACCGTATCAGGGATGCTCCTGTCTCAGACCTTTCCCACTTTCCATTCAGCTTGCCTGAAATGCTCTTCCCCCATGCCTGGTTGGCACTCTCCTATACCTCCTTGGGGTGCTTGCTCAAATGCCACCTTCTCAGTGAGGCTTCTGTGACCTTCCTATTTAAAACTGACTCCTGTCTTTGACTTATTTTACACCACAGCACTTGCTACCATCCAACATCCTTTGCATTTTACTTTTATTTATTTTTTGTTTTCCTCTCTAGAATGTAAACTCCATAGGAACAGAGATTTTTCCTTTTTTTTTTTATTTATATAGATTTAGGGGCTACAAGTGGTTTTTTTGTTACATGGATCAACTGTACGGTAGTGAAGTCAGGGCTTTTAGTGTACATTGCACCCAACAGGTAGTTTTTGATTCCTCAAACCTCTTCCCACCCTCCCCCTTTTTGACTCTCCAAGTCCATTACATCATTCTGTATGACCACGTAGCCCCACTGTTTTGCTCCCACTTATAAGTGAGTACATGCAGAATTTGTTTTTCCACGAGAAGAGAGATTTTTCTTTGTTCAACATGTGCCTACTACAGTGCCTGGCATACAGTAAGAACTCAATAAATATTTGTTAAGTGAGTAGATAACACTCAAATGTGCTTAAATTTTGATTGCCACATATGTTGAAACCTCTTGGCTCACACGTCTAGAGGATACACATCTCTTCCACGTTAAAAGGCTTCTGTGATTTCACAAGAGACACCTACCTTACTAAGGTCAGAATTTTCAGATAGCTTTCAAAATGTAAATGGTCAACTGCCAGAACGTAAAATGTTTTTAGGAAACAGGCCAGATTTTGAGCTGGAAACAAACAAACAAACATAAACCCCAACATGCATTTAAATACCTTCCAAGCAAAATCTCAGAAGCAGCCCACCAGATTTAGATACCATGTACTTGGCTATGTTGTTTTGCAAAGGCTGGAAACATAAGGAAGCTCTGGAAGTCTGCAAACACAGTATTTGGCCTTAAAATGATTTAACACACACAAAAATGGCACTGTGCCTTTGGAGACCTGGAATGCAGCATTACAGGTTTTCTCCAAAACAGCTTCATTTACTTAACATTACTCTGACCCTTTAACTTCTAACTTGCTGCACAATTAAGCTATTTAAACCTTCGACTTAGACAGCTCTCTTTGTGCTACAATCTGGGTCTAAAGTGAAGCAAAAACAGCCCTACACCTTTCTATTTTGCTAAAGTTTGCTCTGTCCCATGAAGATGTTTACATATGCAAATTTTAGCACATCTGTTTAGCCAGCAATTGTATGGCTGAGACTGTTTCTGTTTTACTCTTTAATTCAATAAATATATATTCAGCCCCTACTATGTGTGTATCAAGCACACAGAGTCAGGTGTTTTGTTTTTTTCTTCCCTGTTTCAATGCAGAAAGTTTCCATGTAATGCTGATCACATTAAAGTTAGTTACTATGGAAACAAGAGGACAGTCACAATCAGAACTGGCATCAAGTTACACTGAAAGTATGGTACTGCTTTCGACAGCAATGAAAAACAGTCTGAATTCTGTACTGTTTATAAACCAAGGCAATAATCTTGTCTTTCTTGCACAGCCTTTATTATTTCCCCATAAAAATTGTAGATGGTTTTGGAAGAATAGTTTATTTACCTCTTGAAAAGTTTTTTGTTTTTGTTTTTTTAAAGTTCAACTTAGATTAAAAGCAACTGAATTTACTGGGCTTCATCAATATTTGACTTGGGAAAAATTATGCTAGCCCAAAATAGTCATTTCATGCAAATGAAAGTAATTTAGTTTCATATGTTTTAAACAAATGGTTGTTAATTTTGGAAAGTTTTTTTTTCTTCTTTCATGGCTTTCATCCCTATCCCTTTGTTTATTTTATTTATATTTTTCCTTTTTATTGCAAGTTATTCTCCATAGTGCTAAAAAGAAAAACAAACAAACAAACAAACAACGCTGTACTGAAGGGTAGAGTTCTAAGTTTGAGTCCAGATTATTCTATGTAATAGCAGTGAGGTTTAGGGCAAGGTACTTTATGACTGTGAGACTCAATTTTCTCATCTGCAAAACGGGGATGAGACTCCCTAGAATTATTGGGAGGTTTAAATAAGATAATTTGTAGCATGCCAGGTACACAACAAGTAAGGAGATAGCCTCTATATCAAACTTGTGATGTAAGGGAAGACACTTGCCTTTCCTCGGCCTTCATTTCTCATATATAAAATAGAGATTACAAACTTTACATCTACTAATTTCCTTGGACTATAGCAGGGGTCAAATTGTTATATTTCTATTTTTATAACATGTAATTCTTGTTCATTATAAGGTAGCATCGTCCTGTTGTTCTATCTCCTTTCTTTGCTGCAGTCTTTCTTGGTATTTTCATTTCTTAGTTCTCTTTCAAAGTATTTCTCATCTTTTCCTTTATAGATATCTTCATTCTTATCTCTTTTTCTCTACTACAATTTTCCTGGTGTCATAATTTTACTTCTCTTGTTATGCACAAAATTTTAGTGTATTTCTTCTATTTGTCTTTATTCTTCATGGATCATGCAGCTATTTCTATTGTGATATTTTAGAAAAAACAGAAATACTAAATTAGGTCACCTATCAATTAAACATATTACTAGTGAAAAGGCTGGCAATGTGGACTTGCATTGGAAAATAAAACATAGTTTGAAACAGAAGCTGCAAAATAGCCATATTTCAGAAGCCTAGCTATTTTTTATATGTTAATTACATGTTAATAACATCCCCCCACACACACACTACTAAAAGGTCTAAGAAGAGAATAAATATCACTGGAATCCAACTACCTAGAGATCACTGCTATATTTTGGTGAACTTCTGTCATGAATCTCATTGTATATATGTACATACTAGGCATGTATAATTTCATATAAATGGGTTCATATTATACATGATATTTTGAAATCTTCTTTTCTACTTAATATCTTGTTGAGCTAATTCCATGTTTATGTATACATATTTTGTCTTAATTTTAATGGTTGTATAATATTCCATTGTATGGAAGTATCATGATATATTTAGTCAATTCATTTAGGTTACTTCCCCCTTTCTATTACAAAAATGCTGCAGAAAATAACTTTTACACTCAGATCTCTTTAGAATAGTGACAAAAAACATAATTGAACACATTAAATTAAACACATCCTAACTTTTGCATTTTTCTCTTTATCCAAACATTAAGGATTTTTTTTTTCTTGTTGTAGAACTCAGACCACATGACAACTTACAGTAAAGTTCAATATCGATGCTGTTGTAGGTAAAACCCTCTCAAATGGGACGCTGGAGGAGTGAAGAAAAACTGTTGCCTGACCTATTAATTTTCCCTAATTTAAACATTCCTACTATGTAAATAGTAGCACTTATACAAAAATGTCTCCTTATGCTACAAATAAGTAAAAATAAAGACTCACCAGTTCTCGCTCATCTCTGTATCTGTTTTAAATATCTAATAGGATTATAATTAGCAATATCCTTAGTTCCTCACTATGGGTAAAAGCTAAACATCTTAATCAATAGAAGATTCTACTTTCAACCTCCAGGAATTTACTTTCCTTTAGCAAGACGATTTTTACAATGACTGGAAAATGTCTAGCATGGTGAATAGCTTAAGAATTTGTAATATTCCAGCCAGGAGGACAGCATCGCTCAGATGCTTGTGTCTGAGGGGACTTTGATATCTCATGTTCACAGAAATAGGTGCTAAAGCTATAAATCTCAGGAGAAAAAAAGGTGAAATAATATCAAAGCAGCCACCAGTTTTCTGGTTTATTCTCCATTTCTAGAGAAAGCGATAACTGGGGGGCTGAAGACAATGTAAGAGACTTTTGTTTCATTTTCCTCCTGCAAACTGATCTACTCTACTTAGTGGAAAGCCGTTGCACACTGGCTCTTGATGACTGATAACTCTGAACTGGCCTGTTACACTCTTGCCATTTCTTAGAAAAGAAAAGTATCTGCCTATATAGAGAGGCCATCAAGAGCAGTTTCTTATGCTTGTCCTTGCCCAACTCTTTCTAAGCTTAACCCTAAAATCCCAAATGGCAAAGTCACACGGGGCCACTTTAAGGAAAGGAAAGTCTTGTCTGTCCTTGAACAGAGCAGCCTCCACAGCTGAGAGTGATGCCTTCGGGTCATGCCAACCTGTACTGATAACCATAGTTCCAAGGCCAAGTTACAGCTAAACAAGATTTTAAACTTGAAGCAGAGGATGAGAACTAACTTCTGGGATCCATGCACATGTTCAACGGACCCCCACATTGAAAAGTCTACACCTTTAAAACACCAACCAGACTGAAATGGCTTGAGAAATGGCTACTAAAAAACAGAAGAGGAAAAGAACTGTGGCTAGCTTCCCATTTCCATAATTATTTCTCACCTTTCTTCCCATATAAACAGGTGTTATGGCTTCTCAGACCAAAAACAAAGAAACAAAAAAATATTTTAATCCCTGCTCTGTGTAGTTATAGTGTGAACCTAATAAATCTAGACAGTACTGTGATAAATATTCTGAGATTTATTCATTCATCCAATACTGATATTTATCAAGTATTTCGCTCTTATGCGCAAGGTACTATCTAAAGCCGAGTGCAGGCCTCTGCACACAAAACTTGATCCATGTTGTGTAAAACCGCACAGTATAAGAGATAAGCTGGCTGCTCAGATATCTATGGTTCAAGGTAATGTATTTAAGGTGTCAGATTAGTGCCACAACTCAGTGTAAGGAAGACAGGGATCATCCCTGGAGAGTGTTGAGAAAAGGCATGTGGAGAATGTGTCATTTCCACTAGGCCGGGTACTATACCAAACTCAAGACTGCTGTATCTAAAATAATTTTAAATGGAATAAAAGGTGTTTTAGCAGAATTAAGTCTTGAACTACTAATTTAGTATCCTGAAGAAGTTAGTAAGGTAAATAAATGGCCTGGCACATAGTAGGTGATCTATAAATGCTAATACCCTTCGGTGGTGGTTTTTAAAAAACTTCCAGGGCAGTGGTTCTCAAGCTAGATTGCAACATCAGGATCACCTGGAAGGCTTGTTAAAACAGAGTGCTAAGCTCCATATTTAGAGTCTCCAAATCAATAGTTCTGGGGTGGGGTACTATCATTTGCATGTGTCATGAGGTCCCAGGTCATGCTGCGGCCATTTTTCCAGGAACCACTCCTGTAGTGACCAGCATAGCTGCTATGAGAATCTGATTCTGTGATCATTTTCCATATCAGAGAAAAGTCCCAGCTTTTCAATTGTGCTTTTTAAAAACATCTTGCTAAAACAAAGTAGGAAAAAAAAGGAACACCATTTTATATAAACCTGACCTTTTGGTAAGCCTGAGTAGAAACTTCCCACGTGGTGTAAATTAATCTCTTTCATGCACACTTTGTACTCTGGAAAAAAGTAAAACAGATTCTGTTCGACATTTACCAAATGCTTCTTCTGCTGGTGGTCACTGTCCTAAGCCCATCAGGACTGGTCTTGGTGCTAAAGGAACTTACAATGTAGTGAGGTGGACAACCCAACAAATCAGTCATTAGAGCTCACTGTGTTAAGTGCTATGATGGAGTACGATAAAACATTATGATTATTAATAATTGAGTATCATGAAGGGGTAAAAGAGAAGCAAACTCGAACTGGCAAATTGGGGATGAGGTGGATCATAAAGGCTTTCCTACTATGATGACCCATGATTCACTGAGTAGTGAAAGATGAATAGGAGTTTATTAAACAGAAACCGGAAGGGCTTTCTGGGCTGAGGGAACAGTGCAGAGGCATCAAAAACACTTTGCCTTTCTAGGGCTGCCAACAGTTTTATTCGGCAACACCACATTACAAAGGTATTTGCTTTGCCAATGAGTTTGAACTTTATCATTAAAGGGTTTTAGAAAGATCACTCTGGCAGCTGCATACTGGAAGGCATTAGCCTAGAGGTAGGAAAACTGCTTGGGATATTTTTGTAGCAACAAAAGTGAGAAAATATGGGATCTAGAGGAACTAACATTGTGGCAGTGGGCATAAAGAAGAGAGGACTAAAAGAGATAGTTGAGAAGCAGACGATATAGGAATTGGGTGATTATAGAATTGAAAAGTGAGAGGGAGGAATCCACGAGAACTCACATTTTTCTGATTGGGATAAAAGACCATCATTCATTGGCATAAACAATATAGGAGAAAGAACAGATTTGGAGGTGAAATTTCAATTGAGAACACTGAAATTGACATGACACATGACTGTGTGTCATTCAAGTGGACATAGCCATGAGGCAGTTGAATGTGTGGGCTTAGAGCACAGGAGAAAAGTCTTAAAACGCTGGGCTTATAGGAGGTCACCGAGGAGAGCGCATAGAGTGAGAAGATCCATTATAAAGCTGATTGTGAAAACTATTTTTATTATAGGGAGGTAATATCAGGAGGGTCTTTCCATGGCTGGGGTGGTCATTTGCAGTATGCCGGGCATAGACTCAGTCTGTCCTTATGATGACCTTTTGTTCATTCCTACATTCAGTACCCAGAAGAACAAAGGAGACATTATGTCTAAGTCTTTTGCAAACTCCAAAGCACTATATAATATGTAAGGGAAGACACAAGAAGAGGAAGAGGGGAGGAAGAAGACAACTAACAAGCTTCTCCGGGCTTAGTCAAAGACTAGAGTATTGAATCTAGGTCTCCCTGGTCCTCAGTCAATTTGACACTCACCAGTCCTCTGACACATTTTGCATGAAAGTATGTTTTTCTTTTTACGGATGTGTCATACCTATGGCTCACCTCTGTCCTTGCTAACTTACAGGTTTGGACAATCTGGAGTTGGCAGCCTGAATGACTGTGGAGCTCTAAAGCCACCCTGCTGAGAGAGGAGCAGCTGACTCATGTACCTCACCATGCAAACGAGGATGTGTTACAACCCACAGTGTGTCTGTGTCCCTGGGTGAACTAGGCACTTTATAATGGAGTTTTTCTGCATCTCAAAAAAAAAAAAAAAATCATAGATTACATGGTAACTGCAAGAATTAATTTCTCTTATTTGAATGAGTGCTTTATCAAAAAAAAATTATTTGTGCTGTTTTACCATGGGATTAGTTCAAGTCTTAATGAATCTGGTATGTATAAAATATATTTATAAATAGATCCATATAGCAATATAGCTCTACACAGCCATTAACAGACTCACATACAATCATTCTTTTATTCCAGGTGTGAACTGCTGTGTTATTTCACCCAGTTCAGACACAGGTCATGGGCTTTCAAACTAATTTTGGAAAGCAGACACTGTGTAGTTGGTAGGTGGAGTAAAATGAAAACAGAAAAATAAGTGTGCATGCCTCTTTCACTGGTCTCGTATCTCTCATGCAGATGGGGCAATTGTCTAAAATTATTTATTTATTTGTACATTTAAAAAATAGGACTTTAAAAGAAAGCAATGAATTGCCAGTAATTTCCCCACCTTTACTTATAGTAATTTCTTTCCTGCACCAACAAATTTTGAAACTGTTACTGAACTTTCTTTCTCCTGCTCTGCACAATGCCAAGATTCATTTCTTTTTATCTTACTTCAGTTTTTACTATTCTGGTTGGTTTGTTCCATTTTTATATCTTCTACCTTTCATCTCCTTCCTAGAGGTCAGGGATGATTTCACGGAATCATAGAAAATTGTAGTTGAAAGAGATCTTAGAACATCAGCAGTATTGGTAATAGATGGTCAAGTGGATCTGGGCTTGAATCCTTCCTATGACAGAGGACTCACTCCCTCACACCTATTTCATTACTTAAAGACCACCGCACAATGCCCAGAATTCTGCCGTATTTGCAACATAAACTGGAACATTATATTGAGACATAATGATGAGTGGTAGCTAACAGTCCTTTCCCTCTGTTATATAATTTGTTACTTGGTTTAATTGATGTATGTAATATTATTCCATGGTATAAACCTTTCTCATTTATCACATATATATCCCATTCTCAACTGTAAGCTCCCAGAGGGGTAGGTACTATTGACAGGGAAAGCGGGACTCAGCTGCTCACTGCCTCCCTGCTGCTCCTGCTCCGGGTCCTGCCACAGTGCTCCAGGCTCCTCCACGGCCTGGCTGCTCGCGCCATCCTGATTGGATGTTAAAGCTTGTTCCTGATTGGATGTTATAGCTTGTTGCTGATTGGATGTTAAAGCTTGTTGCTGATTGGATGTTAAAGCTTGTTGCTGATTGGACGCTTTTTGAGTCCTACCAAGGGTATAAAAACTGGAGGAGAAGGGGGGGGTGGTCAGAAGATCAGAAGTTGGCTGAGCCTGCTGGCTAAATAAAGTCTGTTCTCCATGCGCTCGGTTATTTCCCGGGTCAAGAGCTGTTACAAGAGCTGTTACACTTGCTGTTAACACTTGCCGGAACACTATATCTTCACTTTTGTAACCTAAATACCTAGCCCATCTTTGATACGTTGTAAGACCTCAATGTATATCAGTTTAACTCAGATGAATAAACTAAAGTTTGCAAGAATAGTTACAAATGTAGTAAGTACATTAAGAAATGAAAATTAATGCACTTAACTATCTATGGCTTTTTAAATCATGCATTTATGAATTTTGTTTTAAAATGTATCAAAATACTGAACATTCAACATGGTTATCATACAGAGTATGTGTATATGTAATATTTTCAATATTACCCCCAACCCAAAAAATGAACATGGTGGAAGCCATAGTTCCTCCAAGTAGCCATGTGAAGGTGATTCCAAGGGACAGTCAGTCAATAGAGGACGGCCATTGGTGGAGGGAGGTAGCAGGTGGTGGATGGAACACTAAGCATTTGTCCTAGAGGGTGCTAGTGTAGTTGCTAAAGGTGCATATTCCTGCTGGGGTCTGGGTCTGCTCTGATTGGGAGAGAGGAAGCTAGCAGGGGTGGAGCAGCAGAGGGCTGGGGCAGCCTCCAGTGGTATCCACCCAGGGCTTCCTGGAGTCTGGGCAGGGAGTGGGAGGCACTGGTTGGGGGAAATGGACCAATGGCTTTTTCCCATGTTTATCAGCTAAATGAACAACACTGGTTATCAAAAATATTAAAAATGCCTTTGAATTCTGGGGGTATCAATAAGATTTGCAGTGAAATAGAATGGATCACCAGTTTAAGACCTCCTGATCTACCGAACAAACAACCACCACAACAAAACAAATCAGAACTTGAAAAAAACTGACTGTATGTAAGTATTTGGAGCGGGAAGTGACCCTTACAAAGGCATTCTTGCTGTGCAAGGAGTCACAACAGAATGCTTTTAACTCAAGTAATTTGAATGGACTTAGAAACTGTTTTTTAGTCTGGAACTTTGTTTCAATTACAACTTTTTAAGGCTATAGTACTGGGTAGGACAAAGTATATCGATAATCACTCTCACAAACCTGGCAGGACAGATCAGGTCTTCAAAATCAAAGCAGGATTGAAGTTTGCAGCAATATTTCTGATTGTTTAGTTTTATTTTAAAGTAGCTTGTGCTTAAACTACTCTCTCCATCTTAATGTTAGATTAGAAGACATACTTTTTGCCAGAAATACTCACTGCAATTGCACAGGAAAAGGGGTTTCTTGGTTCAAATTAGGTAGAAAATTTTGCTTTGACAATATAGCCAAGGTCAGATATCCTTTTCCTACAGTCTGTAATCATGTTGAATTTTATAATTCAAATCTAAATGACCACAAAAAATTTAAACTACATTTCAGAGGTAACTTTCTTCATGAACATTAGCAGATAATGTTCAAAAATTGGAATGTGACCTCAGTCATTGCCCATCTCTCCCCCCTCCCCTTCTCACTTCGACTTTAAAGTATACACTTGCAAAATTTCTTCCTCTTATATTCTCCTTTAAAGGCCACTTTCTAGCAGACAATTCAACTAACTGCTGTATTTTTCCATATATGATGCCAGGGAATAGAAACAAGCGAGATAGTTTCTTATATGATATAATTGTTTCCATTAAAAACTCAGGAAAGCAGGAACCAATCCATCAACAAGGGCAAACAAAAGATTGTGTAATCCACAAACTTTAACTTTTGATCACTTATAAAATTGAAAACTAAATAAGCCATAAACTAAAGAGATGTTAACTGTCAAGGTAAAGGGTTTTTTTTCTTTTTTGCTCACTGCAGACTTGCTAAACTTTGTGCTATCTCTAGGCCTTGCTGTCCTATACCAAAAGTGCAATCACAGCCCTTCTTATCTATTTTAATCTCATATTAGTTTATTAATAAAAAATTAAGTAGCAGCACTCATTCCTTAGTAAATATTTTTGCAGATGTGTGAATTTAGTACTATTTTGTACTCTGTCTACCAGACTACTCACCAGGGTTATAGACAGAGAATATCAATAAGCCATGGGATTCCCTTATACCAACAGAAATAAAATGTAGGCGCCATATGCTATTATCTTGTTTCTCCAAAAGTAAAAATTAACACTAATGAATGATTCTTTTTGTCCTTGAAGAACTAAAAATTGCTGAGTTCACGTCTCCAACTGTTGAAATCTTTAAAAATGTGAGAATTATGGCTGGCCTACTGTTTAAGGAGCTATAAGAGGGACACCTTGACTCCTGAACCCACTAGACCAACCAACACCTGTCCTCTATAGTCCAAGGCCCAGTTGGATTCACTAGGGTCACCACTCTTGATTGAACATTATTATGATTTATTCCTGCTTTCTTTCACATTTTTAATATCTTCCTTCCCACTTGCTCATTTACCTCTGCCTTATGTATGTACTTATTACGCTAACCTAAAAAACAAAAATGTGAGATTCTGGTCTCTAACTCTCCTCCAGTGTTCTATATGTGTTGCCTCTACTTCCTTATCTCCCATTCAGTCTATAATTCTCTTCCATTCTTAAAACTTTACTGAAAGTACTTGTTATTTTACCCTCTACACCAGGAATGGGGAGCCTGTGGCCTTTAGGCTACATGTGGCCTTCTAGGTCCTTACATGCGGCCTTTTGACTGAATCCAAATTTTACAGAACAAATCCTTTTATTTTTATTGATACATTTTTGTTTGTCTTTTATATTTTTATTTTATTTTAAAAATGAACATATTTAAAATACCAAAAAACAAACTAAGTTTCAATGAAATAATCCTCCCAGATTGACTGGCACAATTAGAACATTAGTAAGCTGGGCTAAATTGATGGCTTCTACACTCATGATTTAGTTTTAAACTCCCCCTCCGCCCCCGACTGGTGCCACTATTGCACAAGGCTGGTTGGAGAGAGTTTATGGGGGTTGAGTATGCCAGTCTGTTATCAGCTTTTGACAACAGTATACTGTATTTCGATTAATTCTACCTATTATTCATTTTTATCATTCTTATTACAGATCTGTCATAAAATAAGCTATTAATTAATGTCTGTTAAAATAAATTTCGATGTCAATTTCCCAATGTGTACAAAATGAGTGTACATATGACCTGGTCTCAAGAAAAAATAGTACGTAGAGAGGATGGAAAATAATGTTTTTCCATATAAGCTTCCTCTGCTTCCTAATCAATCTCTGGAACAGAAATCCATCCAACGATTCTAATGTGGAACTAAGCGATTTAAACTTCTCTTTACATGGTCATCATATCGGCCAGTGATCTCAATGTGGTCCCCAAATTTTTCAGTCATGGATAGCTGCTGTGTGTTTCAGAGCCAAAAAAAAAAAGTAACAATGTTTTCACAAGAGAGAGCAGGCTGATGGACTGCTCCAGGAATGAACATGAACTGACCTAAATGGAGATACTGTGCAAAGAAATCAGCAACTGGAACTTATCAGATGAGAAGAAGAAAAGCTGTTAACTGAGGTTATAAGAATAAAGATTATTGTCATCAGATAGTTTCATAAGGAGGACCCCAGACAACCTGTTATTATAAGACTGTTACATCATGGGAGAAAGTGAAAAGCAACAGCTCTCTCAAATGTATTTGATTAATAACATCTGCTAAACTTCTCCTTAACAAATGGCCACAGTCAGGAATATATATGTCCCAAAGAGAAGCTGATGGTAACTAAGAGGCCCTTTGGGGGAAATTCATCTGATGAAACCCCTCTAGAGGATGTAAGGGGGATTATGTGAATGCATATGTCTACTTCTATTCTTGGATGGGATAAATTTTTCTAAAGCCAAGTTCAAAGTTTGATACTTTACTAGTGGCCAGTGCCTTGCCAGTGGTTCTTTAACTAGAAAAAACTAAAGCAAATGTCAACTAAGAAAATTTAATTTCATATAAATGCATTATAGAAACATCTATTTTGATTTTCATCTTGTCTAGTTTAAAACATTTTTAAAGACTGTGGAGTTTTAAAATATAATATTTATTTTAGAAGCAAAACATATAGAACTAGAATGGTCCTAACAACCTAGTGTAAGTAGATAATTTTACAGTAATTGAACTACAAAAGAGTCATTAAATAGTCAAAGTCACCTTATTAAGTGGAAGAATCGAGCGTTGATGTTATCTTTCAGTGTTCTTGCCATCATAATACTCTCTCGGTATATTCTATTGCTTGATCCCATGTTAGGAGATTAAATGGCTAAAAAGTTAAAGGAAAACCAATCCTTCGTTTTAATGCTGAAGAATACTCTATGGAGAGTGCATGAAACGAAGGGCTTATTAGCTGAATCATTAAATGCACGTTGCTTGCAATTTTGTGGAACTGAGACACTGAATCCTGAAAGGGTTCCACATGAACTCTGAGACTAAGCAGAATGGTATTGTCATACACTCTTTACTGTGTCACTGAAATATTTACATTGGGTTTTATAAAGCTCAATGACAAATCTTGGAAACCACCTGAAAAACCACAGGAAATTGACTATCCCTGTTCAATATATGGAAATAGTTGATGGCAAAAAACAAAGAAAGCGAATTTAGAGTTCTGAGCAAATATACAATATCTTTTAACATGATCACAGAACCATTACTTGAAGCTGGATATTTACTGGTTTTGCAGATTAAGTTAATTGGCTCCCATCTAGAACAAGGTATAAAACAGATGAGCACATTTTCCAAATGGCCTGCACGGTGAAAACCAAACTGCTAAGCAGCAAATGGTAATACCATAATTATTCATGTAATATTGCATTCGAACTCTTCATTAGCCTCCAATGTGAATTTAAATTACACTATTAGGCTAGTAAATATGGGGTACACAAACAAACACGAATTATGAATTTAAATTAATTTTAATTATTTTCTGAAAATTGGGCAAAACTCAAAATATTTTCAGTCTTTGAAAAAGATTGTTGTGTTTGGACCATAATTTTTTGGTTAATACTTTTAACTCTATGCAGAGTCTAAGTACCTTCATTTTTATTTAACTCTATTAGGCTTTAAGGATAACTGCACTTTTATGTAATTAATCAGATTACAAAATTAGCTAGAATATATAGAGTCAATGTTTAAGGAACAGATTCTTAAACACTGCTTCATCATAGGCACTTCATGAATTTTGTGGAATCCCATATAACTCACGAATGAATGAAAGACCTGTAGTTGCTGATGGATGTGAAATACAGAGTCTGGATTTTTAATGCATCTATAAATGCAACTCTCTTAAATTGATTCCTTTTGAAGTCTAGAAGCACCAAATTTAGAAGTAGAAAATGATATGTTTATAGTTATTAAACATCTTTCTCTGGATATTTATTTAAATTAATAAAAATTCATAAACCTAGCTAACCTGGGATGATTTTGAGGGAATTTGTGGAATATGAAATATAAGTAGAATAGGGTAATATGACTAGATTTATTTTTTAAAGCATGTATTTTATTTGGCATCATGTATTTATTTGGTGTGCCTAACATTCTCAGTAAACTGGGTATGTATACACATCATACTTTCAAAGGGGCAGAACTTCTCTGTTTTTGATCATTTTGAAGTATTTTTATTACCAAATGTCCATTTTTTTATGTAAAACTACTTAAAATGCTTGGAAGGAGACTGGGCATAAATCCTAACTAAATTAATACTTGGAATCAGGGAAATTCAAAGTTAGAAAGGGCCTTAGAGATCCTCTAATCTCCTCCACTTTTCTGAAACTTATAAGCAGTGTATTTTTGTTCCTTTGTTAGCCTTTAGCGGAGAATGAACAGTGAGTACCCCTGGACCACCTCTTCTTGATAGGTGATGTCTATTTTGTTTTGGCAATATCTTACACCCTGGGGGCACTTAATGGCCTTTATTCTCCCCAAAGCTTCTCTCACTCTTAGGTAATAAGTTGAATTCTAGGGGAGGTGCAGTTACTCTTTGAACCAGTGGAGTACGGTTTGATTTACCACTCTACTGCACAAAATGGGACCCTGGTGGCTTGAAAGAGACAGTGGGGAGAATGTGGCTCATTAAATAGTAATTGATGCTGCTGCTACTACTACTGTTAGTGCTACTGCCAAAATAACTGTGTTGATCCATTCTGCTTCTTCTATGAAACTGAGAATAAGTACAGTTCATTCCCACGGATGGTCAATTGCCAGGCTTGCCCGATGGAAGCTTAGAGTGGTCCAGCGGACTAGTGAGACAATCAAAATTTCAAGATATGATGTACGCCACATCATCTGAACCACACTCTACCTCCTTAATCCACAGTGCATTATAAATCCTCACAAATCCCAATACAGTTTCATATAAGTAAATTTTTAGATATTTGATATTTACCCTTGAAATGCCAACTTTTCTTACTTTCACAAATTGGAATGGAAACCTTTGTGAAATACTATTATTCACTACCTACTTTCTTAGAGAATATCTTCACTGTAATCCAACCTGTGTCTAAATAACTCAGAATCACCATTATTAACAATAATTATTGCACTGTGCTGTAAAATGGTAACGCCCCAAAGGTCACTCCATATATTAATAAAATGCTATGTACCATAGTCTCTGGCTCTGGGGATTTTCTGTTTTATTTAGCTTTTATAATTTTTCTGAACCCTTCATCTTATCTGGCTTGTCACTTTTGTATGTAACTATTCACTTTTTGTATACTTTTTTAGGTGAATTTGTCTAATTTCTAAAGGCAGAAAAACGTGAAAAAAAACATTCTTAGATAAATAAAGGCTTAGAAAATAGAATTAGGGAGTTTTCTGAGAACCATGTGACATCTACATTAGTTCTTCTAGTTCTTCACATGCCTATGTTGCTTATGGCCTGATCCTTAGTTATATTCAATATTGTTCAATTTTTAGGAAAAGCAACATCCAGATGAGTGAAATCTTAGTTCATGTGATCTAATATTCTGCTTTTAGTGTATTCCTCTTCCTTCTCATTTTAGAGTTTCTATTTTCTCCTTTATTGGTATTATTTTACTGAAGGCCTCTTCAGATCCTTTTTTAGAAGGAGATATTTATAATTTATTTCTGCCTTCTTCCTCTTGTGTGTGATATTTGTATATGCACACAAAGGGGTATGCATATGTGTGCATGTGCACACATCACCATTTTATTCAGAAAATACTTGGCCAACCACAGTCTCTTTGAAGGGTATGAGTGAGTGTGTGGTGGTAAAGGACAGTCACTTGCTATTGTGATCCTCACCTCCTGGAGGTATATCATTTCTGCCCAGAAGCCCATGCAATACCAGCAGCTGGACTCCAGGATGGATGGCTGTCCCCTGCTATAGATTTGCATTCCAGAAGCATATGTTTATGCAGCATGTGAGTCTCTATTTTGACATTTCTATATTAGAAAAAGTACTGTTCTCAGGAATCTTTGGGAATACCTGAGTACCAATGCGGTCTCACCACTTAGCAAGTGCAAATAACAAATGATCTCCTCCATGTTATTCTCATGCATCATTCTACCTTATAGCATAGAACTCCCGCTGTCATCCTTGGCTAGAATTCAGCTAAGTTAGTTCCTTCTATTCCAGTTGATCATATTTACTAATGAATAAGGCAGTGTATAAGGGAATTGGTCCAATGTAAAAAATTGGCTTTATCACAGAATCATAAAATTTTACAAGGCATTAAAAATAACCCTTTGGATAGAAGGAATATACAGACTCCAAAAAAGAGAGAGCTCTATGGAGGGAAGGAAATGAAGTTTCATCTATTGAGTGCTCACTTTGTATTTGGCCACTAGACTTAATGCTATAAACTTTTTCTCATTTAATCCTAACAAAAATCCTATAGAGTGGATGTTATTATCCCATTTTGCAGCTGAGGAAACTGAGGCCAGGAACAGTTAATTTATCTTGCCCAACCTTACAATTATTAAATTAGAGCAGTAATTATGTACACCTAAGTTTATTTCACTATAAAGGCCATCCTCTTTCCACTGTTCAACTCCATCATGACTCTCCTATGTAGAAATTTCCTTTTATATCTGTTGCCAAAAACGTAGTTAGCCAGGTTAGTCATTCACAGCAACACTGTTAAGACTAGCTTGTTCCTTTGCAGTAACAATCTAATTTGTTTCTATTCCTCCCAGGTGTCCTCAAACTACGGCCCACGGGCCACATGCGGCCCGCCGAGAACATTTATCTGGCCCGCCGGGTGTTTTTGCCCGTTTGTTTTTTTACTTCAAAATAAGATATGTGCAGTGTGCATAGGAATTTGTTCATAGTTTTTTTTTTAAACTATAGTCTGGCCCTCCAATGGTCTGAGGGACAGTGAACTGGCCCCCTGTTTAAAAAGTTTGAGGACCCCTGCATACCTTTCAGTGCATTGGTACACAGTTATTATGGTAGGCAAATTCATGAATAAGTTTGTTCTTTTAATAGTACAATGTACGTTTAGGGGACTGGGATATAAAAACAAGTAGAAAAATAGGGAACAAAATCCATCTGTCTCACAGAAGGCAGCCCTAGACACAAAAGAGGTATGTGTGGCTCAATTCAAATTAAAGAAAGATGATCTGATGTATGGATTGATCATTGTTTATGGATTTTCTATTTTGATGTCTTCAAATACTGTATTGTATTTCAAATGGAAAGTAAAAATGTATCACGTAGACTATGCTTGCAAAGGTAATCCATACCTTAGATACACATTTCTAAAACAGCAGCTATGAAGTCACATGCAACCATATATGCTTCAGAAGAATCTCTATTGAAAATGGATATATTACTTTTATAAAATACCAACTATTTACATTTTTACTATTAAAACAGCCATAATCAAAGTTTCTGCTCAGTTCACTGAGAATGTTAGACACACTAAAGATATGGAGCATTTTAATCCACTTATTCAATATAAGTGTGACCCTGTAGCAGACTAAGATATGAAACAAAAAAAAAACCTCACGGTAATCAGATCTTGTAAAATTATGTTATATCTTTGAAATCATTCAGCAGAGTGAATAATTTTCCCTTGTCTTTCATATGCTAAAGGGGAACAAGGGCATAGGGTTACATTTTTGGTCATCTGAAGCATGTTAAATCATATAACATTTTGATGCATATTAAGATAATAACTATAAAAATGTCAAACGGTTTTCTAAAAAGAGAAAGTTTGAAGCATAGCAAGCTAAAAGGAAACAGCAACAGTAACAACAGCAAAATATCCAAATTGAAGACTCAAGCAATAGAGACCTTCAAAAATGTCAGGCTGAAAAAATTAGACACAGCCTCACAGCCCTCGGAAACAGTATGCAGAACAATAATCATTTCGATAGCATGCCATTTTCATGTGGCAACCCAATATGAGGAAGTTAAAGTGAAACACAGTCACATCTGAACAGACTGGTCAATGTTTCAAATAAAGATTGAAACACTGAAGATTTTATATATTAATATGTAGCAGAGAAGAAAACTACAGAAAGAGCCAGTGAATTCTAAATGGCTCAAACATCCGGAGTCCAGTAGTGTAGGGACTGGCTAAATAATTTGTCAGCCCTTTATTTAACCTTGGCTGTTTAGGCCAGAACTGACTATCCAATTGCAATTAGAAAATAAATACTGAATGCCCAAAGTTCAGAAATTATTCTGGAAGGAGATCAATGAATTTTCAGTATTATTTTCAGCATTAGTTAGGTTTTATTTTTAAATAGTTCTTCAAAAGACTGATATGTTCGCTCTTAATTATCTTTGCCCCAAAGTAGTTCTGTCCCCTAGAAATAAGTACATCACAAGGGAAACTTAGACAAATGCCAAGCTTAAATATTTTCCTTTTGCAAACAATGCTGGCTCCAGAAACACATTACAAACAGCTGGGACTGTGAATTTTTCTCTTCTTTGAAACAAGAATATTCTCATATCAAAGGTAACCCTTTGTGAGAAAACATTTACTGATTTTTTTTTATGCACATCATTGATTAGTTTGAAGGATGTGGTCACTCATAACACCAAAACCACATGGTAAACTTGGAGTGGAAGAAAAGAAACAGAGAATCACGTAAAAATTTGCACATTTTCATCAGTTATAGCTGAATGATCAACTATAAGCCCCTACTGTTATGAATTACAAGGAGGACTGTAGGATGTTCCAAAGGAAAGACATGGCAGAGATCACTATTCTCAAGAAGCTCATTGTTAGAGGTATAGTAAACAACTGTCCTACACATGAAGAATTCTAGCTGCATATAGTTCCCATGTGATTTTTGTAAGAACAGAATCTCCCCTGGAATAAACAATATGCTAGGGACCCTGCTTTATCCTCTACATTGTCCCAATTTATCAACACTGTAAAGTAAGCACTATTATTATCCCCATTTTACAGATGAGCAAAATGAGGCCCAGGGAGGCTTAGAAAATTGCTATGTGGCACAAAGCTGCTATGTGGTAGCATGAGATTTGGGAACCCAGGCTGTCTGATTCCAAGGCTCCAAGCATTCAACCATCAAGAAAATTTACTAGGAACTGAGGTATTTGTTCTCTTTGGCCAAGAAGACTGAATTCAGCAAAATGAACACAACATCAATATACGGGCATATTTAGGAATTTCTCCCAGATGTAGAAGCACATTTTCAAAAGAACTTGTCCTGCTAAATGTATTTAGTCTGACAACTCCACCAAAACTGAGGTAACACCAGGTGAATGAAATTCTTATTTAGTTTGGAATTAACTTTGAAATATGCACATTTAATTTCTATTACTAATTCACTTTTGCAATGTTCAGAGTTTCTCTGAAAACACTGATATTTTAAGAAAGCTCTAAAGAGTAATAGAAAAACCACAGGCAAATAAACTTTCAATAAAAACAGAGACGGTCAGGATTAAAATGCTTTACTATATATAGAAACATAGGAACAAAATGGAATTTTTCAAATTAATTTGTAAGCCCAGATTCACACTGATACATTCAAAACTGCTTTCTGCATGTCCAAGTGCAATGAGCTATAAACAGAAGCCAATACACATTAAGATACTCTGCTGAAGGCCTAAGATTTTCTCTTCTCTTGAAATACAAGCTATGAGAACTAAATGCCCATCATCTGGAATGTTTCAACCCCAAATCCTCAAAAGCCTACATTACTACTTAACCTGGTAGCACAATAGTAATTTAAACATACAGCCATATTATTTGATAAAATCCCAAGTAGCATTAAACTACACTGTGGTTCAATCAAATTATCACTGCTCTGCTGCTGATACACACATACACACTTGAACATACATGTAAACAAACATACATGTACCACGGGAGTACTTGATAATGGTGTTAAAAATAAACGATAAAGCAGTAGCAACAATATTAATACTCAAGTAAACTGTTTATCATTCATCTGTAACACACAGATGACAGGGTCTAGCTTTGTGATCCAGGTTGGAGTGCAGTGGTGCTATCCTAGTTCATTGCAAGCTTGAACTCCTGGGCTTAAGCGATCCTCCTGCCTGAGCCTCCCAAATGGCTGAGACTATAGGCATATGCTACCATGCCCAGCTAATTTTTTACAATTTATTTTTTGTAGAGATGGGGTCTTGCTTTGTTACCCAGTCTAGTCTTGAAATCTTGGCCTCTAGTGATCCTCCCATTTCAGCCTCCCAAAGTGCTGGGATTACAAGTGTGAGCCAC
>VBSM01001265.1:55655770-55688299 GCA_008086735.1 Cheirogaleus medius
AGATGGGGTCTTGCTCTTGCTCAGGCTGGTCTCGAATTCCTGAGCTCAAAGGATACGCCCACCTCGGCCTCCGGGAGTGCTAGGATGGTTTTCAAACTTTCTAACTGTAATCACAGCAAGAAATATATTTTTGCATCATATCCAGTACACACACATACATATACATACAATTGAAACAAAAGTTTCAGAAAATAATTTTTTTTTGTATTCTATTTCATTTTTTAAAAAAATTATATTTCTTTTTTTTCTTTTGTTTAGAAATGGGGTCTCACTATGTCACTCAGGTTGCCTTGAACTCCTGGGCTCAAGCGATCCTCCTGCCTCAGCCTCCCAAGTAGCTGGGTCTACAGGCACATGCCACTGTGCCCAGCCTATTTCTTTTTAAAAAATGTTGGTTGCAACTCACAAATTTGATTTCATGGCCAACTAATAAATAGGTCATGGACATATAGTTGAAAAATACTACCCTAAAGTACCTAAAGTCCAGGAGAAAAGTTCATGGTGAAGTATAAAATGAGAATAAAAATAAAAAGGGAGAAGAACTCTAGAGTAGAGTAGCTACTATTAAATTACAAGTAATATTTAAAGAACATGGAATTAGAAGCCTTGCTAGTTGTACTGTATCTTAGTATATGTGCTGCCGAAGCGAGCACAGTTGTACTGTATCTTAACAGGCAAAGGTAAAAGAGCCCCTTGGGTTGGTGGCCAAGAAAGTATTCAAGATATTTGAGTTGGCCCTTGAACTATAAGGAAGAACAGTATTACATCCACTTGACAGATGGGAAAACAGAGGCAAAAGCGGACAAATGACTTGTTTGCTCAGTCAGTCCCTAGTGGAATCCTCACATGAATTTAATCCTTATTGTGGCGCCCAGCCAACTCTGTCAAGCTTTTCTATCTATAACTAACAGTAATGAGTCTTGTCCACCCACCTGCACACATCACAGGCACCATGAGCTTTGTTTGGCATAAGAGCATCACTGACCTCAATGAACACTTCAGCGTGGGAAAGGCTGAGGACCCCAGCTGATGATGGGGAGATAGAGGAAGTGAAAACTCTTGCTAGAGTGATGCTGCAAAGATTTTTCCATTTACAATTTTCCATTACAATTTTTAATTTAAAATTTTCTATTTAAAGTTTTAGCTGTTCGATAATCTAATTAAGATATTAATAGAAAAGATGTGTTTCTGACCGTTTCTCTTTTAAAAAGATTAGTATGAAAAATTTCAAGGCTGGGCACGGTGGCTCATGCCTGTAATCACAGCACTCTAGGAGGCCAAGGTGGGAGAATCGCTGAGTCCAGGAGTTCAAGACCAATCTGGGCAACATAGACCCCCGTCTCTACAAAAATTACAAAAATTAGCCAGGCGTGGTGGTACACGCCTGTAGTCCTAGCTACTCAGGAGGCTAAGGCAGGAGGATCACTTAAGCCCAGGAGTTAGAGGCTGCAGTGAGCTACAACTGTACCACTGCACAATTCAAACACACACAAATGAAAGAGAATGAACTTCCATATATACCCATCAATCAGATTCAACAATTGGCAAGATTTTGTCACACTTGATTTATCCTCTGTGGTGGTAGTGTTGTTGCTGAAATATTTAAAAGCAAATTCCAGATATAATTTCACCTCTACTTAGCATTTATCTCCAAAAATATATTTTCTTTATACAATCACAATGTCATTACTATACTTAAAGAATTAACAATCCCTTGGTGTCCTCTAAATCACAGCCATATTCAAATTTACCACACTGTCTCAAAAATTGTTTTTATAGTTGGTTTGTTAGAATCAGGATCTACATAAGGTCTGCACATCACATTTGGTTAGCATGTGTCTTAAGTTTTTGTAGTGTAGAGTAGCACCTACTTCATTTTTACTGTATATCGTTGGCTTACTAAAGAGATCAGATCAATTTCTTATAAAATGTCCCACGTTCCAGATTTATCTATTTACTTTTTCAAAGATCATTTATGTACCCTTCTTCCTCCATATTGTCCATAAACTAAAATATAACTTGAAATGCTTGATTAGATCCCAGGTCAACTTTTTTTTTTTTTTAGCAAGAATACTTCATAAGTTGTGCTATTTATTATATCCTATCAGGAGGCATACAGTGTTAGGTTGCCCCACTCCCTGTGAAGCTATAATCTATCAGCAAATTCAGGTGGTGACAGCCTAAGGCAGCCATTGTAAAATCTTTATCGACCTTTCATCTGACGGTTTAATTCACTGATGTCTTTGCCTGAATCAGTTATTTCATAAGGGGTTGCAAAACTGATTTTCTAAGTCTTCCCTCCATGCTTAGTAGCTAAAATTCTTCTATAAAGAACTTTCTCTTCAACTAAATTGTCTGGATACCTGAAAATATGGTTCCTAAAGGAAAAACAGATAAATGTTTAGGTCTTAATTTCCAATTTTTAGATTAATCATTTAAGGAACAATGAGTTCTTTTGTTTGCTTTATTTGTTTTAAAAATATGGATTTTTATGTATTTAGTATTCAAATAATCATAATTATAATTAGCCAGGTCCCTTCACACTGGTTTCTGTGCCATTTGACAAGACTTCATTAGTCTTTGATGTCTTCCTTGTTGACTGAAACACAAGATACCAATGTACATCCAACTTTATTTCTAGAATTACCCATTCTTCAAAAAGCCCTAAGAGCTTTTAGTGAAAAAGCCCTGAATCCTTTTAGTGAGAAATGACATTAAAAGACCATGATCTAGGCATCAGGAATGCTCATTTTTCCCAGTTATTGTTACTTCAAGACCTTTCCAGTGGACAAAGTACTTTTCTGTAAAAAATAATCATGAGTTCCAGCTCAAATTTAACACTACAGGATTTTCTGATTGGATTTTGGGCTCAAATTACGGTTCCTAACAATATTAACATAAGTATTTGCTTTATCTTGCAGTTATATCTACAAATAGTTTCAAAATAATAATAACAATGGTACTACTAAAATAAAACTATTGAATAAATTCACGATTTCTCTGTAGCTGTATTTGCTTCTGGACTATATTCCACTATGAATGTCACTTGAAATATTTCTCATCTGTATTACCTGTTTTCTTTTAAAAATAGTAAAGGAAACTTTTTCCTTCTTAACATCGCATGGCCTAGCACCAACAAAATTACAGCACTTACAGGTCTGGTCAAAGTTAGAGCCCAAATTATCAAAAATGTTCATTAATTCCCACTAAAAATGAACCAGTGATATGACTTTGCCTCTAGCACTCAGGATATCAAAAGACCGTGTTCAAACTAACCAGTCACTCTATACGAGGTGGCAGTCTAAGGTTCACTTGCTCTTACTGTTCTCTCCTTTTCACAATCTATGCATATAGCACAGCACCTTAATGAGAAGCTCCACAGAGTAGGCACTCCACAGACATCTGCAGAACAAAAGAACAGCACTGATGGGGAATTGGGGCCTATACCAGAAACAGGTATTTTTTGGTATGTTTACTTACTATAGACAGCAACTCCCACAGTAAATTTTACATGCAGTCTATCTCATTTTGGTTTTCCCAATCCTAAAGTCCAAACACCTAATAAAAAAATATTTTGAGTATGCCAATGATATTGGGTTTTGCATAAGGAGAAAAAAAATCCAGAAATACCTCACATAAAATTTTTTGAAGTGCTGTTAGGGATTTTCATGTCCTTGATTTTCTTTTTAACTTATGTTGTATTATTTTTTAAAACCCACTATGACCAACTGAACATTTCCTTGATTTTTTTAAAGATGACAATCCTACCCTCTTTCCTAACTCCTACTTTTTATCTATCACTTATAGCCCATCTTCTCCCTCTTCTCTCCTTGCCCAATTTTCCAGAAACCCATTATATTCAGGAAATAAAAATATTTTAGTTTTTTTCTCCCCAGGTCTGTATGATTATGTTGAAAGTGACATGATATTCTGCAACAATGATCTCCATTTTGGCAGCTATGTTCGGCAAGGACACCTTCCATTGCTTCAGTTAATAAACAGCATGCTATATATTCTGATTGGGTTAAAGCAAAATAAAATGCATATGTGCCAAGTGATTATAATCATGTAAAGAAAGTTCTCTGCAGACAAATAGTGAAGACGGGATGGCTGAGCTTTGGGAGGGGGGTGCTGATAACTGATAACATCAAGGGCTGGAGAAGAAATGGGCTGAGATAAAGGTTAGCCTTGAACTGGAAGAAAAGCATCCTTCCCTCTGAGACTCTGGAAATGTAAACATAGGAGTAGGAATTCTCTGTTGGTAGGGAGTTGAGAAGTTGTGGAGGTAAAAGCTGATGGTCTGTTTTCTCTGTGAGCTATACGAGGCAAGGCCATTTGCTAAGAGTGTTGGGGTTACATTAAAGAAGATAAGCAAATAAAGAGGTAATGAGTTCCTGCTATGTGTCAGGCATTGGGCTACGTTACATATCTACATTATATAAAATATGTTATGTTTTAAATATATTATCTGTATGTGTATGTGTGTATATAAAATTTCACCAATTATTAACAAGTCAGTATTAATCTCCTGATTTTAAAGAAGAGAAAAGCATGGTTTGGAGAGGGGCTCAGTATCTGCCCAAATTCACAAAGTGGTAGAGACAGAATGTGAACTCAGTCTGTCTGGCACTCATCGTAAGTCCTGAGGGGAATGAAAGGGAGGCAATATGTTAAAAGATCATGAAATGTCACTGAGGAGTCCTGCCAAGATCAGAAACCACAGGTTCATAACAGCACAACAGCACAGTCGGCAAGCAGGAGGCAGCTTTCGGGGTCAATCGGTACTGAGAGGTTCGCCCGGCTGATGATGTCTTAGATGTCTCTCCCATATATGCTTGGCACTCACCTTTCCTGTGCATGCTGACGCCTTCTTCACACAAGCAGCTGAGACTTTCTGCCTCCAGCCCTGTGAGCAGGCTTGGCTTTCAGACAAAAGGGAGGGAAGAAGTTCTTAAGGAGGAGGTTCCCCTGGGAGCAGCCCTCAGCCAGAGACCCACGAAAGCTGGTGGGTGGATGCCCTGGCTGCTGTGTCTCTGGTGGGAGGGCCACCCCGGAACATGTTCCTCACAGTTGTCCAGACGCTCATCACTGGACGGACCCCTAGTTGCCCACAGCAACATCCTGCTTCCTCGCACGCCCTGCGGTGGCTTCCTCCCCTTCTCTGTCTCAATTCCCTGGGCCTCTACCTGCAACTCTTCCCAGAATTACCTCCCGAGTAGACTGCTGCACTCAAATCCTCAAAGTCTACTTCCAGGGAATCAAAACCAAGACAACGGAGAAAAGGGATAAATAAGTCAGAGAGCTGAAAGTGCTGGTGGGAATCATCTCACTGCCAACCATGGGGTTCAGTCTGGGTAAAGCAGGAACCAAAGTCAGAGGAGGTGGGAGAATAAGACACAGTGGAGACAGGGTGAGACAAACGAGGTCTTAATAAGAACAGGAGGCCTGGAGAGAGTTAGGCACCTGGGGAGGTGGAAGTAGAGAGAGAGATTGTGTGATATTTGAGGCTGAGGTTTCACAGGTAGGACAGTTTGAGGTGATGATGAGGTCAAGGGTGAGGCCATGGGAATCAGTCCTCCGTGGAGCTGATGAGAACGCTAATGAAATTGAGAGGTCGTGAAACTAATAGCTGGGGTGCTGGGTGTGCTGGGGGTGCTTCCTTCAGGAATGTTGAAATTGACTAGACTGATGGCAGGGGTTGGGACCACTAGAAGCCTTGGCAAGCTGTCATAGCATGGCAGTGACCTGAATATAGTCAGACAGCTATGACAAAACACGTTAAAGACAAGAAAACTAGATGTGCAAATTTCAAAGGGGGAGGGAGAAGGTGGAAGAGGCAGTTTGGAGTGAGGATAACGCTGATACCACTTCCTAACTCTGCTCTGAGGCACACAGACTTCTCCATCTTCACCTGAGAGGAGTAAAAGGAAGGAAATGGTCTTAGTGGAGATGCCTGGAGACAGAGGGTGTGGGGAAGTTTATTTATAATGGAAAAGAGTCCAGTGCACACTGTGGAAAAGCTAAAGAGAAGTCAGCCAAGGAGATAAGCTGTTGGAAGAAAGGGAGGATCCCTGCATCGGATGACACCCTGAGAGAGGATTCATGAGCCCAGCGGCTTTGGATGGTGAGTGGGAGGGGGAGGGAAAGGGAGGGGGCGGGGGCCGAGAATAGCTGGGTAGAGGCCAGGACTTCGGATTCAGACTTGAGTCAGGTCCTAGATCTGCTATCGACTCTGGGATCTTGGTCACATTATCAAAACTGCTCTGCCTCAGTTTCCTTTTCTAGACAAGGAGAATAAATAGTTATCTTACCAGCTTATTTTGAGGATGAAATGTAGAATGCTAAGCTCCACTTCTGGCTCACAGTCAGCACTCGATAAATTTTAATCATTTTTATTATAACTAGCTTCATGGTTTTGAATGAATCCATTTAATTCATTTAATAAAAATGAATCCATTTACTCCATTTAATAGCAATTGGCCAAGGGTCCCAGGTATTGTTAGGACCCATGTATTCTTATATCCGTCAGGCAAAAATTATACATACACACACACACACACACACACGGATATATATCAGTCTAAAATTGATTCCTTTTTCCCAGAAAGTAAAAATTATGAATCTGTGTATATGCTCAGTTTTTCTGTCAGCAGGGACAGGACAAGTGAGGCACACAGGGCACAGAATTTAGAAGACACTCACACTCGATGAGTACACAACTGGAGAGTGAGGGCCTCCTGACATTTTGCTCCCTTTGTACCTGGCTTGCCTCACACCCTAGTCCCAGCCCTGTCAGTAAACACCCCCCACCCACCCTCCTGCGTGGACTAGCTCAATAGTTAGATTCCATACCCGAGCTGTTCCACATAAAGCCCCTGGTCATGTCAATCAATCATACTCCATGGATATGTGTTAAAAGCAGAATGACTCTCTTGCTACCCTGTGAATGGTCCATGACTAATTGATACAAATAAATATATTTCTCAGGGCTGTTCACTAGAGTTTATATATGCTAACTGATTCCTATCTTATATGATATATTTTGTAACTGTTCTAAATTAATTTAAAATATATATGCCGTGGTTGAAGGCATACTAATAAATCCAAAGCAGGGAAAATTAATCAGCCACTTTATGAATTGTGCTTCTTGGACTCGCACTCAGATAATCTATTCAGGTGCTGACACTTTTACTTATATAAATTAATAGCACTGGCAAAGAAAATCTAAATTGAACCATAATTCACACATTGTACAATTATTATCACTTGCCAATGTATACAACTTACCAGTTGCTTTTTGGCTACAACATAAACATTGAAGAGCGATGGCAACCTCATTCCTTAAGCTTTTAGCCTTTATTTAGGTTTATTTAATAAGCACTATTTTGCATATCCTGGGCATTGTGCAAAATACTTTCTCACATGCTAGTTCATTCAATCCTCATAAAAGCCCTATCAGGTATTTCCATGTATTGCAATATTGAACTATTTCTGCTTAGTTTAGTGTTAAACACACAGATTTGTTTCATGCCATGTCACTTCAAACAGTCAGTGTTGCCTGTTGCAATAATATAATGGGAGATATTTCTATCTCTATCCATGATGACTTTCTAAGACATACATTTTGCTGATTAAAATTCACTGATTATAAAAGTATAAAGAAAAGAAAAAGAAATCCCACTACGTACTTTTCATCTATTGTGTTAGCCTGCTCTGCATCCATTCTTCCCTACTTCTCTGTGTACAGTAGCCCCCTTTTCCCCAAAGGGAGCTACCCCTCCTTCTGCATGTGGTTTGGGTGGGACTGTCAGTCAAGGTGCCCTCCTGCCCTGGTCACAAAGTGGGCATATGACCCAAGACAGACCAAAGGCACTCTCACTCCCTGGAGGCTGGGGAGACTGACAGGGGCACAGTAACCAGCTGCAGCTGATTCTCCCCTGAGGAGGTGCCCTGGAGACGGGATTTTCCAGTTCTTACTACCTGGAGACTCAGAGCTGCCCCGATCCTAGGTAAGGACCTTTTCTAGGTTTCATTATTTAGACTTTCTTGGATTCTACAAAAACCTCATGTCCTTGTAATAAGAACTTATTTTCTTGATTGAATCCATCAAAGTTTGTGTTTGTTGACTGCAACCAAAGAATACACACACACCATCTCAGTACTTCCATTATAATTTATATGTACTCCTCTCTGGGGTTTTTCATCTTCTTATTTTTACATAGGTAAAATTCACTTAATTCTGTTCCTGCTTTTACCTATAGGTCATTCCAAAGGCTATTATTATTATTATCAAAAGTAACCCTACAATGATTATGATTATTTTCATGTATGTCCCTTTTTCCATATTTTGGATTCTTTCCTCTGAGAGATTCCCAGAAGTGAAATTACTGAGCCAAAGGGCACAGATATTATATAGCTCTGGAAAGATACTGCCAAAATGCTTTCTAAAAGGGCTCTGCCAACTTACAACAAATTCTAGGGCCCATTTTTATCAAACCTCCAGTCAACACTGACCATCCATGTAGTTTTGATACTCTGCTGTTGTTTTCTATACTTTCCTGGAAAAAGTGGGGCATATGATTCACACATTCCATAGGAGAGATAAAACTTCCTCCTCAGGCATTCTGAATTATTTCCTCAAACAGTGGTATAGTCATTAACTTTATGGGAATATCACATAATTTACCAATATAGAATTTGCTCTAATGTCAACATATTATGTAATCTCAAAGTACAACTGATGCTGTTTCCTTTGCTAATCCTGCTAGGGTTATATTTATCTATATAACAAAATAAAAATTTCTCCCTAAGGAATGGACCATAGAGTAAAAGTGTAGAATACTCAGTTTTCCATGAGTTCTGATTAAGTATATAATAATACAACAAACTACTGAGACAGCCCTTCTAACAATTCCAGTATGGCTCATCTAAAATTTTTTAAATAAAAGAAAGTAAAGAGGTTTATTTTCCTTTCCTCCTTTGAGCTGTTTCAATGCCAAGAGTATATCTTAGCAATAATAACTAGGTGACCGGCTCTTGAACAAGATAGGCTGAGTACAAGAGATAAAAGGAGTGTTCTGGAAGAACAGATCCAAGAAAATGAGCCCGAAAAGGACACAGTTGAGAAGCAGGTCAGACGTGCTGCCCAAGCCACCCTTGGTACCCGCAAAAGGCTGGGGTACTTCTATGTGACTCTAGGGCTCAGTCCAGGCTGCTAGAGCAAACACATTCCCTATCTGCCTGACCTCTGCCCAGAGTTTCTGAGAAAATAAAAAGAAAAAAAAAGTAATTCAAGAATTTCTGGGGGTCAACCAATCCTATCAGAAAATACTTAACGCACAGTTACTATGTGCAAGGAAATGGATGCTAGAACCCAGAGTGGTCCTCAAATCCCGTCAATGTCTACACCTCCTCCTCCAATCCAGCACTGTTTCATCATTGATCCTCACAGAACCTGCCTATCCCAGTTCTTTGAATCTGTGAAAGTTGCTTCAACCCGACTTCTTGCCACGTCAGCCTCTCTTGACCACAGTGTCCAGATTCTGAGGAGGTAACACTGGCTCCACTGCTGAGGCCTGGTTCACTCTCTCACCCCAGTCAGACTGATTTTATCACAGTAACAAGCCTCCTGACACTGGGACCCACAAAATTTAGGGTCAGTTAAGAAGTTTGGGTGTAGGCAGAGGGTGCCATTTAAAGACTTTAAGCAGGGACTTGACACAAAAAGAGTCACATTTTAGAAATTTAACTAGCAAAAGGATAGAGGATAGACTAAAGGGCAAGAGGCCAGTTTGTTAGTACTCCTATAGTCAAAACATAAATTGGGAAATGAGGCTGAGGTAGACTTAGCAAGGAAGAGGGAGATGGCCTCCAGCCAGCTGGCACTGTATCCTGAGAGTGGCACCAAGTTTCTTCTTAATCTAGAAGATCATCCTATTACATTTCATGGCCTCTACTTCCAAAAGTTGTTAATGCTTCTTATTAATGCCCTAATTTCCTCAATAACCCTTTACAGATCTGCCAGTAATTAATATATACATATAAACCCTTCTTGGGGCGGGCAGAGGAGCTATGGAGACCTGAACAGTTAACTGTATAAAGTTCTCCAGAAACATAGCCTAGATCACAGTGATACTACATGGTGATCCAGGATGAAGGATCCTTAAAGAAAAAAGAAAAACTAAATGTGTTTATGCTAAGTGATGCTGGTTATGTGTTACTCTGTTAATGCTTCTATTCAAGAAGCTACTGACTCAACCACTTTTGGAAAATTCCATAGTCCTGTAAAGCTACAATTCTCTCAACTGAGAATAACATTCTGAAATACTATTATTAGGTCAAGAAATTCTCACTAAAGGAGAAGGAATTAGAAGTGCATCATTTGTAACAACTTCTCAATGTGAAAACTGAGTTCTGAGACAAAAAAGAAACCCACACATACAACCATTTTTGTCCATTTATAAGTAGCTTTCAAATTTTAGTGTAAGGTTTAAATATTAAAGCAAGTGCATTTTAAAATAATATGGAGACAGTAAAAAGATCAGTGGTTACCAGAGGCTGGGGGGAGGGAAGGATAAATAGGTGGAGCACAGTAAAATACTCTGTTTGATACTATCATGGTAGATACATGTTATTATATATTTGTCAAAACCCACAGAATATACAACACTAAGAGTAACCCCTAATGTCAACTATAGACTCTGGGTGATAATGGTGTGTCAATGTACATCCATCAGTTGTAACAAATGTACTACTCTGACAGAGGAGGTTCACAGAGGGGAAGGCTATGCATGTCTAGGGGCTGGAGTACATGGAAACTCTGCATTTTCTCCTCAATTTTGTTGTGAATCTATACTGCTCTAAAAAATAAGGTCAATTTAGATAATAATAATAAGAGACAGGATTTATCCTATATTAAAATATATGTGAAAGTATACAAAATGGAAAAACTTAGGCCAAAAAAAAAAAGGTCTCATCCATTTTCTAATTCCCAAAGGCCTAGATATATGTAAGTTACTACTCAAATCATCTAGTACACAAAGGGAATTTTTTCTATATTAGAAAAAGTTTCCACAACTTGTATGATTAACTATTGTGAATGCTACCAGAACTTGGAAATATGGTAACTGGAAATTAAGGCAGATGAAAACATCTGTCTCTATGCAAAATAAGTCCCTCAAAGGTCAAATTGGGTGAAAATAAATAGCTAACCTGGCAACCAAATAAAACTACAAAGCAACAAACACAAGTATAAACATTCTAAAAAGTGTTTCCAACAGATAAAGTGAGACACTCCGAGAAAATGAACATTTAAAATGTATCATATGCAACTTTTACTTCAGTATTTTTAAATATGAAACATACCATTCTGCATGTTATGTCGCAAGACATCATAGCTGCCTCCTTTAATACATACGCATATATATTTATTTTCTACAAGTCTCTCAATAAAAATATATTCTGAAAATATACAGCACTTTAGTTGTGCCTTTGTGTTCACTGCACAAGCCCAGGCCCACAATATCAAATGGAAAAGAGTTAACATGTTGACATCTGTTTTAGGCTAAAAATGGAAATTGTGAAGTTGTTCTCTCCTCTTCCAAGAGTTCCCTGGAATGGATCAAAAAGCTTCAAAAGACTTGGCTCCAAGGGACCTTCTAGGCAATGTCTATGCAGCACAAAAGGAAATGGAGACCTGGCACCTTCCTAAAGAATTAGGGCCGTGTTGACTACTGCGAAAAAGGGGCCATACCTAGCTCCCTTTGTGACCTAAAAGGTGAAAATAGTTCACAAAGCTCCCAGTTTTCCTTTATGTGGATCTATATATTAATTTTTAATACAATCCCGACAAAACTCCTTACCTGCAACATGGTTAGACAATGACTGAACATCTGCTCTGGGCCAGATATTGTGCTGCTACTGGGGGTAAAATGGCTAAATCTCCTAGGTAAGTGAGGAGAAGGAATACCTAGAGTCTGAAGTGAAAAGAAACCTTCCCAATGTGAACTCAAATAAAATCTTAAGCCCCCCCAGCTGACTGAATGGACCCCCTCTTGGCCAATGGGACCCGAGAGATACCCTAAAGCTGAGTTTCTGGCCCTGAGAAGGGAGGTCAGACATGCCTCATCATGTCCCCCTCCCTTCCTGGAGATATCCTTTGTAGCTCATTAACAGGCCTAGAGCTATATAAGACAAAGCTTAAATCACACCTGCAGGTCATCAATTTACTTAACAGATCACTTGGGTCCAGGTTTAGGTCCAGTATAAGTCCAGTGGCTTGTCTCTGATTAACAGACTTCCTTAACTTAAAACATTCCAAGTCTTTAGACAAAGCTTCATTTCTTTAACCAATCACAAATCAAAGAATTTTCAAAACCTCCTATAATCTGTAATCCCCTGCTTGGAGATATCCTGCCTTTTCGAGCCAAAACAATACGTATTCCTTCTATGTATTGATTTATGACTTTACGTGTAATTCCTGTCTCCCTGAAATGTATAAAATCAAACAGTAATCAAACCACGGTGAGACCACTTGCTCATGCCTCCTTGGGCGTGGCTTTCTGGGCCATGGTAACACATATTTGTCTTAGAATAAATCTCTTTAAATTATCTTACAGAGTTAGAATTCTTTTCCATTGACACCAACTTTCTACTTTTTTTTTTTAACACCAAATCAACTTGGCCTGTGAAGTTTTGCTTTTTTTTTTTTTGAGGTTTAGTCAAGATGAACTAGCATTTGTGGGTGGAGTGGTTATTTGAGAGCACACCATTCTTTTACAAGGGGTCTTTAAATGTAAAGCAGAAACATTTTTGTTTTACTTTGTAGTTGGAGTGAGCAGGAGGAATTGACTTGTTTTTCCTCCAAAGTTAAAAGACCAAACCCAGAGACTACCAAAATGTTGGGTTTGTTTATCATTTTCAAGTTGAAATAAAGCATAATGTGAATACTCAGCGCTCTATCTCTCCCTGATTAAAGTGATCCTGCCCTTTGAATTGCTACACAGAATACCCTTCTGCACGGCTCACTCACACGGCTGTAATAGTCACAACAGCTTGGCACCTCGCCCAACAAAACACAAACTCTCCTGAAGTCTTGAGCTTTCCCATGGCAACATCACAGTCACCAACACAGCAAACAATCACTCCAATCCCTACTCCCGCTCCCCCTTTTCTAACAGCAAAGGATATCATTGCAGCCAGCCTCCTAGAACCCTGCTAATTATCGTCTATGAAAGGAGATAGCCACAAAGATCAAGTTGCCTTTCAGCGCTGAACTTAAAATGAGACCAGAGGCAAGATAACTACAGGAGTATAGGGAAGTTGTACTTATACTTTCACTTTAAAAAAAATGAGTGAGAGGCTGTATGTAAAGCATATTCCTTAAGGATTAATGTGCCTTGCTGCCCTGATTACCAAGTGGCTCTGGCTCACCCACAACCTTCATACAAAACTCCCATTCACATCCAGCCCAGGCGCTCTTGCTCTCAGCAGCAGCTAGGGGGGAAAATGCCATCTTAAAGCTGCAGCTCTGACACATTCCTGAAACTGCAAAATCAGAACTGCTTTCAAACTTCTGCTTTTTCCAAGGGGTTGATCACTCTGCTCATACGGAAGGCTGCCTAGCAATAGGGCAGGATGGCAGCTCCCTACAGCAGATTAAAGCAGCGCCACTTCCTTTAGGACTGACCACCTCTTTTCAGATTCAAATAACATCCTTGGGGGTGACCGTCTGTTCTCATAAAAAGTGGGCTCCCACAAATCCCCTAAAATGATAATCTCTCCTTGTGTATTAATTTGATTTTCAGTCCACTGAAAATGACCCATGAGAGTTCAGGAGCAGAACTAATACCAAACCCACGGGAATGAATGGCTATGACTCATGAGTAGGTATCATTTTATGGGGGGAAGGGGAGGGATGAGGAAGAGAGTCTCAGCTTCATGTGGTTTTGAATGCTGATTGTTCTACTCTGGAGTTATGGTAAAGCCCTGCACATGATTATGGGATCATGGAAGATTTTGTCCTCTTTTATAATTCTAGACTCAGGCCTTATGCAGTGCTATAGATTACTTTTGGGATCGCCCAACCTCAGAATTAGAATCACCAGTTCCGAGGAAGTTTCATTTCAGTACAGCTAAAATTTGGGGTTGGGGGATGGTTTGTGTAATAAAGAATATAAAATACTAATGAAAAAGTATGGAAGTAATTATACCAAGATATTTCAATGATATCCTAAACCAGGAGGAGAAAAAAATCCAGTGATTTGCTAAACAATAACAGAATTCTAAAATGTAACTGAAGCCTTTTTAACATACATATGGGTGACTGCTGTGTCACTCAAGACTCTATGTGTGTTTCAATATTTAATACTAACCCCCAAAATCCATGTTAATGACAATTTAAATAATTATGGTATTATTACTCTGAATTCTGGCATCAACTTTTCACTTACTGCATACCCGATTATGTTTTATTCTCTATTATATAATCATTTCTAAAAGTCCACAATCTAATTATGTTGCAATTTTTATTAGTAAGAAACCTATTTTTAACATAAAATATTAAGCTAAAAAAAGAACACAGGTATGGATCAAAGTTACTCTATCATCTCAGAATACACTTCCCAAAATTATTTCCATGGCTAGTTCCTACTCCTTTATGCCTTAGCTTAAATCTTAAGAAAGTTGTGCTCTATGGTCAAAAATGACTGGCTATTACAGTATATATTTTTTAGTATGTTTGATTGTTTTTAATCCAGCTCCCTATTAGAATCTAAAGTCCTTGAAGTCAGGGACCATGTACCTAGCCTGATGTATTATACACAAAAGATATGAGCAAATATTTACTGAATGAATGAATCCTTCATTTATCTATACACAATGATCACATACGTGCTATATAATTTCTGCCCTATGTACTCCTGTCCAAATGTAAAAGTGCCACAACATAAAAATAATTCACAGAATAAAATACAATAAAATAAAAAGAAAATAATTAATTGTTTAAGTTCAGCAAAACATAGAGGTAAAAGATAAAGAAAGAGAAGCCAAGCAAAGTGGCTCATGCCTGTAATTCTAGCACTTTGAGAGGCTGAGGCAGGAGGATTGCTTGAGCCCAGGAGTTCGAGACGAGCCTGTGCAAATAGTGTAGCCTGGGCAATAGCTATCTCTATGAGAAATTAAAAATAAAAACTAGGCAGGTGTGGTGGTAGCCATCTGTAGTCCCAGCTACTGGGGCGGGGGGGGAGCTGAAGGAGGAGGACTGCTTGAGCCTTGGAGTTTGAGGCTGCAATGAGCTATGACTGAGCCACTGTACTTCAGCCTGGGCAGCAGATTCAGGTGAGACCCTGTCTCAAATTAATTAATTAATTAATTAATGAGAACCAAGTGTCCTTGATGGTGCTAGTTGGCAATGTCAGTATGTCTTGAAATTTCTGGTGAATGTTCTCGTGTTTTTGGAGAGAATGAAGTCCCACCAAAATGAGTAATCCATTGTGTCCAACATACTGAGATCTGGAATGCCACTATATTTTAGTATGAAGTGCTTGACAATGCATTCACACTCAGAGGCCAATGTTTCAAAACTGCCCCTCAGTTTAGCCCTATAAATATGGTTAAGTAAAAAACCCCAATAACTGCATAATTTAAGTTTACCACACATTGTTCTGCTCACAATTACAAGTGATTCATTCTTACCTACAACCATGCAATCTGTACAGAGAGCTGCATCCAACCCAGTATCAAGATTACTGAGAACATCATGGATGACAGGGATGATGAGGGTACCTAACATTACTGAGCACTACACTACACCTTCTCACTTAATCCTCCTACCAAACCTGTTAGGCAGGTTCTATTACATTACCATTTGATAGAGGGGGAAATTAAAGCCTTAGAATTAAATAATTTCCCTCGATTTGCTGAGTTAATAAATGGTAGAACTTAGATTCTAATGGCCAAGGTTTTAACTACTATGATATTCTACCTTTCAAATGGATGATTTTCAAGACTCTTAAGTTTCTAAAATTTATATGATGACAGACAGGGAGAACACTTGCTTCTTGCTCTTTTAAAAACTAATGTCATATCTGGAGCCAACAAGTCATAACAAGAGTTCAGTTTATGCGATGATTATATCAAAAAGGAAATTCTCCTACAGATAAATACAGGATTGATATGCAAAGAACACTACTCTAGAAAATAGCCAAAACTATTATTATTGTGTCAAAAGTTAAAAATTATTATTTTTGTACTAAGTAATCTAAAAATCAGTATGTGGAAAGTCAGAATCACTTAGAAAAGATAAAAATATTGAAACAACTGTTTAGATTCATTTTGCTAAGAATGTATCAAGGTTTCCACCATTTTATCAACATTATTATCTTGGGGGTGGCTACAGTATGTCAAATTGTACCCAAATGTGACCTGAAATTGCCAGAAGCTGAAATCTATAGAATCATCTTTCAAGTTAGTACATTGTTGCACATGAATTGAAAAATTTCAGTGCCTTGAAGAAAAATACACATTCTAACCTATTCACAAAGCATGTTTTTTTGGATACCTTTTCTAATAAACGAATTATTAAAGCAAGAAACACATAAGCCTTTTCTCCCTAGTCCTCAGGTTGGCAGTACTATAGTATCAGTAATTGAGAACAAGCTTTCTCATATAACAGAATGTACTGCATTAAAGATTCCATTGGTTTGACTCTTCCTCTGTCAAAGTCAAATCAAACCGAGTCACTGTACCTCTCTGAGACTCAGTTTCTTCATGTTTAAAAAGGGAAAATGTCTTCAGCTCTCCTGATTCCACCATGTTGTTGTAAGGATCAAATGAGAAATTGCTTTATAAGCTATAACTTGCTATGCAAATGCATGGAACTCTTGTAACACATATTTTTACAATATTATTTATGCAAATGTAGGTGAGTACGTTAAGAAAAGTAGCAATAATAGCCCAAGAAACGTGTACCAATAGTAATGGCTAACATTTGAGGAGTCCCAACTATGTCTAGGCACTAAGCTAAGCACTTTACATGTATCATCTCTTTTAACTCTAACAATAACACTTCATTAGTTATCATTCTACTGTATACATAAGGACACTGTAGCTCAGAGAGGTTAGGTAATTTGTTCAAGTTCATAGTAAAAGGCAGGGCCTAGACTCAAATCCAGGTCCATATAGCTTTTCATCACTCTACTTTGACTAAGAGTTTGAGAAGTCATGTAAGTCCATTTGTAGCACACAGCAAAACGATGAGGGGAACAAAAGAAGTTGCAGAGTAGGAAGAAACGGAAGAAGCTAAATAATCACAAATCACTTTAATTCTTTTGTATGAGCCATTAGGAATCCTTGGTTTACCTAACATATTTCTGCAAAGCATCGCATAAAATCAAATTGTGATTTCTGGAATATTTCCAACCTTGAATGTTAATCATCCCTGAAATATGAATGCACAAATTGCAACATTCATCCCAGGGGGAAGGCAGCAGTAGTAAGAGAGGGTTGGTGCTACACATCACTAAAGAGTACAGTAACTAGATGAGATTCTTATATTTGAGGCCAGCAACGACATCTCTTCTTGATTTTCCAGGTTCCATGCTGAAGTTCAAAACACAGCCTTACAAGTAAAAATGGTGCTACAGGAAAATGTATGCCAAGTTTTACACAGCTTACTTATAAGCTTTCAGAATCCAACTTGCTTGTAATAGGAAGACTACCTCCACAATAGTGAGTTTCACTTTGATTTGGGCAATCGAAAGTTGCCTACATTTTCTGAATGATTTTTCCCAGATCCTTTTTGTGCTTTTGACAAGGAGGCTCTTTTCCATTGATGCACTATTTGATTTTATGAACAAAGGGATCCTTCCTTGCCAGTGTAGCATGTAACCATAATAAAGAAAGCTATGGCCACCAGATACAGGCCTACTTAACTAGAATGAGTGAGTGCCCTATATTTCCCGATCAAGTTCATCATCTCACAAAGGAAAAGCCCAGAGAAGAAGATAGGCTGTCTCCAGCAAAGTCCTAAAGGGCATTTTCTTCTTTAATCACCCAATGAGAATCCGGAAGGGTGGGCTTCTGTGTATGAGAAGTGGCTGCAATTCAACATTAGGAAACTTAAACATCACTGGATTCACCTTTACAACAGATTTGTCTGAGACTACACTCACAATGGCAAGGCCAGAGACCTCACCCAGAAGATGTACAATGTATGTTTCAAAATTTAGTCACTCTTCAAACTAAGTAGGCTAATTTGAACAATAGTTGCTAAACTATATGCTAAACTGAATTTCCCTACAGGAGATCACGAGGCAGGGAGCAGAAAGTAATATTCGGGCCATCTACTATTTTTTTGTGCTATGAAATACACATAACATAAAATTTACCACTTTATGCCAAGTCTCACCACTTGTTCTAGCCATGGAAAGTCTCCTTTAGTGCCCTACCTAGTCTCCCAGAAATTGCCCCACTCTGCAAACTGACTTTTCCTGCCTCTTTTCTCATCTGCCTTCCTCCCATTAAAGACTCCTCTCTCCTGCCACTGGTTTCTGCTATAACTTAACGGAAGAGCAACCTACTAAGCAAACCTTCCTAGGCTTTGGTTCCTTCATTAATTCGATAAATATTTACAGAGCCCCACGCTTTCTTAGGTATTTTTCAAAAGTAATCCAGTTTTTTTGGCATACCTTTTTTGGCATACATGAATAAAAACACAAAGATATCTGGCCTCATGAAAGTTCTCATACTTTAATTAAAAATACAGATAATGGGGCCTTATCCCAGAAATTTGGATTTTTCTAAGTTTGAGATAGGACCCTAGAAATCTGCATTTTATCAAGCACTCCAGGTGGTTCTGATGCCAGGTTAGTCAGGTGATTAACACACCCGGAAACAGCCCTGCAGTAGCTCAATTAGAGCCCAGTAATTCACCTGGTGTTTCTGCACAGCATCACAGAAAATCAAATTGTGATTTCAAGTCAAATGTGTTTGTTTGTCTTCTTCCCACAGTAGGGTCTTTGGGAGAAGGTGGGGATACGAAAAAGGAAAGGAAATAATTTTAGGCAAACTAAAGCAGCCCTTTCTCCAGAAAGGGAACTTTCTTAGATCTCCTATGGCTACTTCTGCAGAGGAGATCTTGCTTCACTTGAGCCCTGGCTGATGAGATTTAAAGACAGAAAAGGAACACCACAAAGGGGCAGGAGCCACAGGTGGCCTCTTTGCCCATCCCCCCACACCAGGCAGCTGCTGTTTATAAACCTGTGACAGGCTAGGCCCTGCCAGAGACGGTCTTTTTTGGATTATTTCAAAGACAACACCTTTAATTCTGAGTGGTAGTTTGGAATCATTTTAAGTCATCCTGATATCCCCCTCTTTCCTAATAAGAACAAGACCAGCTTGTTTAACATTTCCTCATACCACAGATATTTTTCATGAGGCCTCACCCACTCCCAGACAATAACAACATCCTTCCTGTGGGTCGGTGACCAGTGCCGTACATATCTAAGAGGTATAATAGGCATTTTACCCAGTGGCATTGCTACCTCCTTCTCTTTGTTTCAACTCCTTCTCCTAAGATAACCTAACACACAGGGGAACTGGGCAATGGGCAGCTATTTCAATTTTTTTCCCCTTTTCCAACATGCCTCCCAAATTCCAAACCTGAGTCAACTACTGTTCCATTCTGTTTAGAAGATAATGTAGACTCATTTTGAACCCAGAATAAATATTTGGCACAGAAACAGCCTTGCCTCAAATGGGTCCACAGGGGAAGTCGCCATGGGAGTGGCAGGGGCAGGCACAGTTCCATCCCAGCCCCCTGCAGTCCAGACTATGTACAGGCCAGAGGACAAAGTCAGCAATCTGAACGGGAAGCTGGTGTCACAGCAGTCAGTGAGGAATTGGGTTCTTATTCTATAATTTAAAAGGGCAAACATTTGTCCTACTCAAAGCAAGACCATAGAGGTTCTACCCAGGTACAATAGGCACTAAAAAGCTTCTGAGATATATACAACAACCTGAGCTGTTTCCCTCAGTTCTAGAGAGTGTACTACAGATGACATTCTCAACCAGACAGGTTTTGCCCTCCAGGGGATAACTGGCAATGTCTGATCTGGTTCATGGTACTCACGGTGCAGCATCATGAATACGGAAGGTCATGAATTGTATTTATTGAGAGGATGAGGAACTAAAAAAATACCAAGGGATGATTTGTGGGAGAACATGGTTGTCTTCCTTGTTGTCAACCTCAAAGGCTGGAAATGATACCTCCAAACATTCCCTAAATAACTCATTATGGCTGCCTGTCAAATATATTTATGTTTTATCTAATTTATTTTACACTTATTATTTTCATCCAACCTACTGCCTCTTGGGAGAAGATTTTCCATATGCTTACCACTTACTGTATAAAGTAGAAATACCTTTTATTTGTTTTAATGCTATTTCTTTAAAATTTTTAAACTTTAAAACTAGTCCTTATGCCTTGGGATCTTGTGAATGGCTTCCACATTCCTATTTCTTTCATATGCCCTTTTGAGTTTTGTATCTTTGGACTCAAAGAGTTCTAATGCTCTTGGATCGTCTGCATATAGCATTCATTCACCAACTCTGACAAGTCAGAATGACTCAATCTCCTCCAACCTGGTGCCCAGAAAGCCTGACAGAGAAGAGAGCAATCTTGCCTGTCCCTAATATCCTGTCTGAGCTTGGCTGTGCATCTAGTCTCAAGTGTCAGCCTGCACAGAGGGCCTGGCTTCAGTTTTATATAATCCAACTTCACAACTTACTTCTTCCCAATGGTCAGATCAGCAGGTAGACTTTAGCCATTAAGGTAGCCAAAAGCACTAGTCAACTGTGATATACAGGTTTTCTATCATGTGGACACAGCCTTGCTGTCACTTGGGCAATATGTGGGCCTGTGACGCTTCTGAAAAACAGAATGAGGGGATCTCTGACTCCTTGAGTTTCAATTTGGGCAAGTGAGTCTCTTGTTGCACACTCCTGCAATTCCTTCCACTTACTAATCTAGAAGGATGAGTTTGTTTGGGAAACCTTCTTACGCTCGCTACCTTATGGAATGGAACAAGTCAGAGTACTTGTTTGCTCATTCATTAAGCAACAGTATGCCCACTCTGGTGGGTACCAGATACACTGGGGAAGAAGACAGCAGAGTGGAGTCTATATTCTAAAGAGAATGACAGACCAAAATAGGGAAAAAAGAAGTAAACAAACAGAGACAATGCAAGCTGTAATAAGTGCTGTAAAGAAAAGAAAGAAGGGGCCAAGATGTAGAATAACAGAAGAGAAATGCCTTTAGAGGGGATGTTCAGTGAGGCTGCCATTCAAGTTGAGACCTAAAAATTAAGTGGGAGGCAGCCAGGTGACGAGTTGGAAAAATAACATAATAATAAAGAGCCCTACGGAAAGAAAGACCTTGACTCATTCGGGGAATCGCACGATCCACGCATGGCTGGCAGGTAGTAAGCAGGGACAACAGTGGCTTGAAAAGCAAAGCAGGCCGCAGCATGAGCAGGACTTACAGGCTTGGGTAAGGAGCCTGGATTTTATTCTAAGAGGAAAAGGCAGCCACTTAAGAGTTTTAAGCAGTGGTGTGATGTGAACAATTTTATGCTGAAAGAAGGTACCTTTGGCAGCTGTACTCAGTCTGCACAGTACTAGAAGGGTGATGCTATTGCATCAGTCGAGAGGATAGGGGGACCCGAACCAGGCCAATGTGGCAACCAGACAGGAGATTCAATCTTGAAGATGAAATCGAGCAAATGATCCAACAGCACATAGAAAGCCAGACAGTTAGTTAGACTCCTCCTCTGCTGTTGGGGCTTCAAGCCCCTCCACACCCCCGTGGACACTCACTATCATTTAAGAGTGAAGCACTCAGTGTCTTGGCATTCACTATCTTCCTAAGCCCTCTGGTTTTACTTGTCCCTCAGCTTCAGGCCTGCATTCCACAGATATTCCGAGGTGTCCTGTTCCTGCTTGCACTCATTGAAACGGTGGCTGTGGAAGGAGTAAATACTTCCATCCAGGTCACACGTGAAGCCAACAGGGTTTTCACAGAATGGAAGATGAACCTTCGCAAATCTCTACATTGGTGCCTTCTAAAGCACCCAGAAGCCATCTAGAAGCATACATAGCTCTAAAACGTCTAGGGTTCAGTATCTTCAAAGCTAAAAAATATGTTTCAATATGACCTCTACAAATAACTAAAGTGTTTACACTCAGGTGATTTCAAAACTTCCTAAGACATAGAGTTACCCTAAAACCTGTGTCTCCAGATGTTGCCTGGGAAAACCCCTATAAAAGTTCCACTCCAGACCTCCTGAACTAGAATTTCTGCAGGACTCATCCAGTATTTGAGCACATTTCCCATGACTGACACATATAGTACTGTTTGAGAACCAAAGCCCTGGAAGTAGTAATTATCTTTTCCTAATAAAAAATGTGACATGTTAATTTGATTCACTTGGAAACTTGCTAGATAGAGTACAGAAAGAAAAAATAATGTTTCCCAGGACCGATTTTTTTAAATGTATAAATTTCTAGCCTCACCAAAACCAACAAACCATGCAGGCACCCTGAGGTCACACTTCCAGCCTCTAGAAACGTGAGAAAATAAATTCCTCTTGTTTAAGCTGAAATAAATAAATAATAAATTTCGATGTGCTGTATGCATTCAATCTCACAGGTAGGTATTACTTCCATTTTGTAGATAAATAGGCTTGGATAGGCTAAAAAATGCCATCCCTGAGGTCACAGAGACAAGTGTCAAGGTCAGGATTTAAACTCAGGATTGTCTGACTTCAGATCACCTGTTACTTCTTCCCTCTTGTATCTTTAGAATGTTTTTCCTTTTCAACTAATGCAGAGTCCAGGATGCCTAGAAATTTTGGTTCCATTTGTTCATGTATTCAGATGGCTTAAGGGATTATGAATTACCCAAGCATACATTTCCTGCCCAGTGGAGGCCAGGGAAATTATGGGGGTATGGGAGGTGCACAGATTTTCAAATACCAGGTGTCTTCAAGAATTATACTGCACCCCCTGCACCAAAATATACCTACCTACTGAATTTTTATGTTCTTTCTGAGGCTGGCAGTTATTAGGGTTTCTTCCATCTCATTGCCAGTTTCTCTAATGGTAATACTCCAGGAAAGAAAGCAACAGAGGAACTGAGAACAGGGCTGCGGGCTTCCCAGCTCTGGGAAGGCACCTTCCCGCACCTCCGTGGCAGGAAGCAGCTGCCTGGTCAGTGCCGGCTGAGGAAAGTCAGGGGCTTCCTTGCTCAGGTGCCTGCGACTGACAGAATGAGACAGAAACCCCAGGGCACCTGTGTCTTTCTTCTCCAGGTTCCTTTGCTGACAGGTGACTTACTAGCAGAATATTTTCAATAGAGACAGCACCAGTAGGAAACCATTAGGTGGGTATTGAAAGCACTTTCACATTTCGAAATGGTGAACTCCTGATGACAAATCAAGACTTTAACGCAGGCTGTGAACCCCACCGTTCTCCTTCCCACTTAACGCGCGCACTAGCGGGAGTCACGACTACTACCACGCAAGTGAGGAAGGCTGCTCTGCCTCCTATTGTCTTCGGCGTTTGGGGTTGAACTGGAAGGTCACTTCTGATAGCAACTTTGGTAATGAGTCTTTTGGTAATGAGACAGTACACAGATGCAACCAGAATAAAGAAAAGGCAGATAAAACTGAGGGTATCTATGTACCATATCCTGTGATGAGTGTGTTAGGTCATTTGTTACTTACAACTCCAGGAAAGGTGCTACTGTTATTACCATTTTAGAGATGACAAAACGGAGGCTCAGATGAGTCAAACAACATGCCCAGGGTAATACAGTAAGAAGTAAGCAGAAACTTATGACTCAAACCTGGGACAGTCTGACTCCCAAACCTTAATTCTTAAATAATGCACTTTACTTCCCCAACTTTAGCTAACAAAGACAGAACAAGTGATCATTTAAGAGAGTTAATGAATAGAAGAACACCAACACTGGAGAGATTGTATTGTTTCTATATCTTTCTATAAAAGGCTACCCTTCTTCTGGCAGATAAAGAAAATAGCTCCTACCCGCTTCCCTGCTGAAGCTGGTCAAGGCCTAGTCAGCCTGAAACAATGGTTTGAGGTCTATGGACTTACGTTAATTACATGGGCCCACTGACCCATGGGATTTGCTGTGTGAAAAGCAGAATATCAAACAGAATGTGAGGCTCATGAGGGGGAGGGTCTTTGTTTTACTCCCTCATATATCCTAAGTGTTTAGAATAGTGTCTGGCATATAGCTGACACTCAAGAACTTATGAAATGAATGAATGAATGGCCAAATTTTAGAATATTCGGTGGCATAACCTTCCTTAATTAGTATCATGGTAGAAGCTGTGGTAAGCTGGGCCACTGGCCAATGCATATTCATCAATGTGTTAAATATCCTCCAAGATGGTCCCAATGATCCCTGCCCTCTGGCATGCACAACGTTTTATAGTCCCCTCCCACATGGTTTTAGGTTTGGCCCATGTGACCAATAGAATATGGCAGAAGAGAAGGTATGTCACTTCTGAGATTAGGTTGCAAAGGCTGTGGCTTCTGTACTGGGCTCCTCTCTCTTGGATCACTGTCTCTGGGGAAATCCAGCCACTTGAGGATGACACTCAGGCAGCCTATGGAGATGCCAATGGGGCAGGGAACTGAGACCTTTGGAACAGCCAGCAAGGAATTGAGACCTCCTGCCAACAGCCATGGGAGTGAACTTGAAAGCTGATCCTCCATCCTCAATTGAGCTTTCAGGTGACTGCAGCCCCAGCCAATAGATGAACTGCAACCTCATGGGAGATCCCAAGCTAATGCCACACAGCTAAGCAGCTCCCAAATTTTTGAACCTTAGAAACTGTTTAAGATAATAAATGTTTGCTGTTTTCAGCTGCTAAGTTTTGGGGTCATTTGTTACACAGCAATAGATCATTGAAACAATTAACTAATCTTGTCATCCTATTAATGTGGAAACTGGAATCTATTAATAACTTTTGAACAAAATAATCATGCCATCAGAGAATTTTAAGAGCTCAATTTTACAAAATCTTCTCCCTCCGAAGAGCTTTTAAAACATAAGCTGTGTTCTTATGACCTACTATGGCCTCTTTTTCTTTGCTAATCATGTGTAGCTACAGTGGGGTACAGATGTGACCTTATGGTTGTGTGGAGGATCAGTATTCACCTCCCCAAAAGGAGAGAAGAGATATTCTCATGAACTTTTAGAGAAAAATCTTCCTGCTGACATTAAATTAATTTTGATTCTACTTTAACTTTTCAGGAACTTAAATTGTAGGATAGAGGAAATATCGTAACCCATAAGACAAAACAATCAGAGAATTTTTGGATTGTCACAAGTACCAAGATGCCAATGAGCACATATCATAGCCCATACATAGAAGGCCAGACCTCAGAAGGAATCAGTTAAGATTTTTCTGAATTCGGCAAAGTACCTAGAGCGGTACCTCACTCCAAAAAGTCATGCAAAGAATATTCATCGATGAGAACTGCTGGCTCATCCTGAATAAGCTACAGGGAACTTGCCACGATGGCCAGAGAGATAACAGACATGGAAGCTGGACAAGATTGCAATTCTTTTTCCATCAAAGAGGTTTTATAAGTTAGGACTTATCTATGAAATATTTGCAACTCAACAATGGGGAAATGGAATGAAGTGTAATTAACTCCCTGTTAAATTGATTGGCTTGAGTCATCTGTCAATCAAAGCCCCATAGCAAACCTAGCAATAGAAATATAATCAATGATCTGATGGCACACTGGGAGGCCGGGAGAAGGGAGTCATTAGACAAGGTACTACTTATGAGTATCAACACAGCCCCAAAGCAACTCTGTTCAGCTGACTGCGGAGTATAATTCTGAGCTCATTCTCTAGCTCTCTGGTATACCCAAGCTCATGGCAACTCAAGGAGGAAGCACATTTTGTTGACTCTAGAGATGACTCTGGCAGAATGTCCAGTCTGGTCCCTGAGCAGATCTAACTGACAGGAGCAGAGTGGACAATTCTCATTAGGAGTTGGTTGTATTTCTCCCCTTCCCTTACCCACCCACCTTCTGCTGGCATGGAGACATTATTTTGTCAATTTCTAGATTTATATACAGTGATAGTCTTCCATTCACTATTACTTTAAGAAGATGGGAACAGGAGGAGTTTGTGAGGCAGGGGTGTGTGTGTGTGTGCGTGTGTGTGTGTGTTTCTTATGCCTGGAACATCAGCTACCCAGCATTTGCAGCAAAAGTGTGCCCGCTACAACCGGAATGTTGCCTCTGAAAGCACTTGGGATGGAGAGTGATTTAAAAGCCAGAGCAGGATGCATGGCAACAATATAATGCGTTCCATGACAAGGACCAAGAGAGTGAATGTCTTCAGAGCACAGTTATTGGGGAAAGGGGGAGAAAACATGTGGAAACCACGCGCTGGCCTGTCAGTGTTCATCTGCCTCAGAAGTGGGGAAGAAAACAACATTTTACCTGAGGGTTAAAAACAACACTGAGGCAAGGTGCCTTCAAACAGGATTTGTGTGGAAAAGACACACTCATCATTTAGCCAGAGGGTTTCCAGGCCGAGTTCTTTCCACAGCATATGGATGTCCACTGGGCTCATGACCCCTGAAAAACACACACACTCCAAGATCTTTTTATTCTTCCCACCTCATGAATGCAGCCAATCTCCAAGCATGGCTGCCAGCTAAAGGTTTCCAGAAATGCTAAACCCTTGTGGAAAGCTGGTGTTTCTCCTGTGACAGAGTATAAAAATTTGCCTAACATTACTTTTAGATTCTTACATCACAACAGAGAGATGTTAAAGTTCAAACCTCTCCTTTTTAACATTTAAATTCCTGAAGATCTTGCTTTAAGGCCCATAAGCCAAAATCTCCTCAAAAGATTACTATGTGTTTTGTTACACTTGCATAAATTCCTTGTAGAGATAAAAGAAATAGATATATTTGCACTACTCCTTCCTTCACCAAGTGACTATTTTTTTTTAAGGTCTTCAGACATTAATAATCCATCAATGCATGTGCAAGCTGATGCTTAGAGTTTGGGATATTATTTATGTTCTCCTAAGGGGACTAGTAAAGTCTCCAGAATTTAGAGTGTGCAGGAAATATGTCTATAGAACAGTTTTATTCTAAATATAGAAGATTTTAAGGGCATAAGTGATTTACTCAGCATACCGGATTGCCTTCTTTGAGCCATTCTGTTCTGGCCAATCATGTAAATATGTGTAGCAAACATTGTTCCCTCCAAGCATGTTTAATGGGCATTTGTCATAGTAAAATGACCTAGCAGTTCCATTTCTCCCCCCCCCCAAATTACCAATATGACTGGACCATCAAATTAAGCAACTAAATGCCCAATTTTCTTTTTTTTTTAAATTGCACACAGTTTTGAGTTATATGAGTGGAAAAATAGTCCTGAAGACTGAGTTTTTTTATTTTTCCTCATAACAACTTTTCAACAGCTAAACCGCTTTTGGTAAATATGAGTAAAGAAAATGAGCTCCCAGTCACAGCACATGTTTACAACTAAGTTAAAGGCTCTTAAAAATAGGGTGTTTGATGGTCCACTGCCAACATATGAATCTAGCAGCCTGGAGTGCACAGCTAATAAGAAAGAGTCAGTGTTACTATGAAAATCCCCCAAGACGAAGCTCTAAGTCAGCCTTATCCTTTTCACCAAGAAGTTCCCCGAAATGACACAGAAACATATATTTGGAGTTAGAGGTCAAGGTGGGAGGGGAGGAAGCCTGAAAAATGGTACGAGGTCAGTTAAAAGCAAAGTAAAGAAAATTGCTGGACTGTGCTCCAAACTAAACTACAAAAGAGAAGAAGAAGAGTTCACTGTTATCTGAGGACTGCTTGCCTTTTAGAAAAGAAGAAAATGCCTAGATAGATAACAAAATAGATAACAAAAGTCCAAGGTAAAGGAAGTATGTTAGGTATGAAGAAAGCTGCATTTGCGTCCTCAGACACACAAAGAAAGGAATTATGTGGATGTCCTGGAGCTAGCTGCTTTGTGTAGAGTGAAGAACCAGTTCCAGAGGAGTCTTCTTCCCACCACCACGAGTGTGGGCTTCAAGTTCTTGAGCCCTTGGAACCCTTGTAGAAACTTACAAAACTATGGAACGTGTCCACATTCAAAATGTATATATGCCATGGCACAAAACTGTGCATTCGATTCAGGGAATTCACAAACTCAAGAAGTTAGATCATTTATTTTCTAGCATAAAAAAAGGCTATTGATAAGAAAGAAAGCACTCTCCAAGAGTCCATGGAACTTGTCACGTATACCACTCCATTTTGGTGCTTAGGGTGGGGCTTAGACATAGCATCTTAAGACATCTTTGCTAACAAAGAGAGAGAGAGCGCTTATAAAGCTTAGGGCATCATTTGCACCATTTCTACATTGTTTTTGTTCTTGCTTCTGCCCAAAGAAAATTTCCTTCAGAATATTCAGCCCAAGTAATGGTATCTTCAGAATTTCCATGTAAGAGGGGTGTAGGGTAAGCAATCTGGTTGCAAGTCAGGAAGGGAGTGAAGCTGAGTTCACACTGCACTTTACAAAATGCAGAAAAAAAAAAAAAAACTCATCTGCGCTCTCAATGAGATAAGAAGTCATAGTGTCTTCGAGAAACTTACCTATCTTCGAGGCACTTAAAATTAAGTTAGCTAATTTATTTAAACCTAAGCTTATTCTATAAATAGATTTGAGGTCCATTCACAGTGTAATCAGGTCCTGATGCATTCTTCCATGGGAAATAACATTTCTTCAGGAAATCTCTACTGAAGATGCTCCAGGTTTGGATTCCCAAGCCCTGAAGAATCCATCGCAGGGCCATGCTGCCTTCTCTTGTGCCACAGGGCAGTTGTCAATAATGAACCCCCCAGCTCTCTTGCCAGCTGAGCCTGGGTATGGCTCAGAATCCTCCACACATGCGAGTTGAAACATATTTGTCATTCACATACACTACATGTTCAAGCACTTTCTACCTCTAAAAAACAAGAGTAATCTGTGGCCCCTAGGCACTCATTGTGAGTTTCAACTGCAGTTTAGATGACTAGTTAGTCCTCATCATCATTGATTCAAATGTCTTGTTGCACTTGGCTTCCAAATTCAGGCCTGGATCATATGTGAGCTGGGTCTGATAACACCTGCTTAATTATCTTCTCTTACATGAGGTATGAAATAACAATTAGAAGCCTGGGTACTTCCTTATCCTGCTCTGTTCAAATTCTGACTCTAGCATGTTCCTTTTCCCTCATGCCTCAATTTCCTCATTTGCCAAATGGGAAGAAGACAGTATCTATTTCACAGTGTAATTGTGAGGATCTAAGTTAATATTAAAAAAAAAAAACAACTCAGAAGAGTATCTGACATGTTAAACATTTAATAAGTGTGATTTAAAAAAAAAATGTGCTGAACCAAAAAGATACGCTGAAGATGAGTGTTTCACATGTGGTACACAGTACATTAATTCACAGAAATACAAAGAGCCATGGTCTCTTAAAAATTCACACTCACCACAGTTTAGTGCAAAAGACATCTACTTGCTTACTGATGTCTGACACTATTGTAGGCCCTGGAAATACAGAAATAAACAAGGCACATCTTCACCCCGAAGCAAAATCCCATCAGTTACGAGCCCCCGCATTTTCTCCAGGTGATGATAAAAACACCCATCAGCTTAAAAAACATATTCTTCACTAAAGTTGCTTCTCAGCAAAGAGCTGCAGGTCTCTCCTTCAAGTTCCACCTAAGATATTTATTCTAAAATAAGCAATAGTAAGGAGAAAAACTGAGAGACCAATCTTGGTTCCTGAGAAGAATCTGCTGCTTTGATTCAAGATCAAGTTTCTTTACATAATGACCTTGTAGCCCTCTTTACACAGACCTGCCCGCTACCTAGACTCACAAGGAATATAGGTAGCAAAATGTGGGCCTGTGTAAATTAAAAAGTTTTCTCACCTTGCCTTGCCTTGTAGTCTTACAAATTACTGAATTTAAATGAAAAAAAAAAAACCAACAAAAAAACAAGACTCTCTTTTCCAGCCTCCCTTATTCTAGACTTGTTGTGCCTGGGGTGTCTGACATCCTCATTCCATTCATGATTACCATTCTTCCTAGAAGAGTCATTGCTTCAAATTATGTGTGGGTGTGTGTCTGCTGCGAGCTCAAGACATTTAATGTCCCCATCTAGTTGCAAATTCAGTTATGCATTTGGATCCCACCTACTCAACCTCACCAGCATCGCGCTCTGCACAGGACCAGGAGGCCCTAGGGTGGACTGATGTGCACTCGTGGAGTTAGCACAGGCAAGTTTGAGCCTCTCTTACCTGTCTCTGAAATGGGGGTAATGACACTCCACAAAACTAACTGAGATGTGATCTCAATACAAAATCTCATAACGAAATGATCACAATAGCTCCAAGAAGTGTACATACTCCATAAACTGCAAATTTCCTATTCAAAGAAAGATGTTATCATGTCTCAACTTCCCCAAGTCTGTTTCCTATTTGTAAACTACAAATAGCTACATCTTCCTCATTGATTAAGCATAGAGTTTCGGCAAGGACTATATGGGTCCTGCACATATATTATTATAATGACTATTGCACATGCCAGTTATCTGCTTCTGCATACTTCCTGAGAGCTATGCCTCCCCCTCCTCACAGCCCTGATGTTAATTTCCTGACCATTTCTTTTCTGTTTCTATAAAGAAGAATGATATTCTTCTCCACAAAAGGTATGTTTCAGTAGTTTCTCTTTAATTCTCACACCTTGATGACTTCTAACGAAATGATCACAATAGCTCCAAGGCACGAAAGATGCTGACAAGACCTCCTTCCTCCCTGAGAGCATCTGAATCAGCGCTTCACACAGACTGGCCAAAGCAGCACACAGCCTGGGCCAGGAAGACCACTGTGCAGGCAGATGTACAGGCTTGCAGCAGCCTCCGGCAAAGGAGCCCCTCTTCTACCCCTCAGGGTCGATGTTTATTTATGGTTATCGCTTTCCACTTTCCATGGTGTTTCACAGATTTGCTCTCTTTTAATGAACCCAAATCAATCTCTAATCAGCCATATTAAGTAAGGAACAAGGAGCTATGTATTGTATCACTAGCTAAATTTATCTTGTTCCTTTGTTTATTCTCTGTCCCTCCCCACCCCCACTACCCATTAAAGTAAAGGGCCATCAAACAAGAATTTGATTTCTCCTGTGTGGGCCAAGGGCCCAGCACAGTATCCAGCCTGTAGTAGGCGTTTAATATCTGTAACGTCGAGTCCATTATCCTTTTCCTTGTACCAACACTCTCCTCTCATGGAAGACTGAGCTTTAGAATTTGAACTTGGCCCCTATATTTTTCAAGTGGTTGTAGCAATGGAACCCTGTTTTTAATCACACTAAGAACGGTGTGTGCATATGTGTGTTAAATGCACAATTAAACAGGAAGTGGAGACTTTAGAGTCCCACCACATGCTCCTTCCTCTCTCTTTCCTACCCCTACCCCTGAAGGACTCCTAAAACATCTCTAGTTTAAAAAACATTTATCTGGTCATTGACTCAATGGAGATTTATTGTGAACCCCAAATATGCCAAGAACTGCTAAGGGTTTGAGATACACACGGTGAACAAAACTGACCAGGTCCCTGGTCTCATGGAGCTTACATTCCAGTGGGGAAAGATAGGAAATGCAGAAAACAAGAATCAACATCAATTCAGATAGCGATAAAAGTTATGAAGAAAACAAAACCTCTGGAATGGGACAAAGTAATGGGGGAGGAGGGGAGAGAAGGAGCTCAGTCATGTGTGTCCACTCTAGTTAGGGGAGCCAGGCAGGCCTCCCCAGAAGGTGATACTTGAGCTGAATCCTGCATGACAAGAACAGTCCAACCAAGCAAAGTGTTAGGGAATCCAATCCTTTCAGGTTGCATTTGGGGAAACAAAGAAAGCAAAGGTGAGGTGACTGGTCCCAATGTCACCCTGTTCGTTAAAGCCTGGACCAGAAAGGAGGTCTCCTGCCACTCCACACTTACCACTGTAATGTAATGTTCTTTCTCCTAGTTTCTGTAAATTGGCATGCTCTTGTCTTCTGAAGCAATTTCCTTTAAAACTGATCTTTTTTCTCATACTCTTGAATATATTTCCTCATTTCTTAGTTTCTCTGAAAAGTCACTCAAGTAACCAATTTCTGTCCATACATATTAAAAAGCATCATGATAAACAAGTACGTGTGTATATATGTGCATGTGTATGATGGGAGCTTAAAGCACATTTTCTAAGCAAAGGTAAAACCCAATCTACTGGAAAAGAAAGACACTTCCTTTATCTTAGTTTTTTTTTTTAAAAGCCATGTTATATAACACCAAGATATTTTCATCTAAAAATCCAGAAAATCTTAACAGAAGAAATTCTAAGATGTTTAGAAGTAACTGGAAAAAAAAAAGCCAC
>VBSM01001265.1:55688399-55702454 GCA_008086735.1 Cheirogaleus medius
TTTAGTGATAAGAAAAAAAAAAAAAAGAGGCAGTGGATTGAATTCCCCTCCTCCAGGCCAATTTCTCAGTGACTCTCTTTTATAGTTCCCCTTTAAAGCGGAAACATATTTAAAAAATGAAGTGGTGACACATAAAATCCCATCCATCAATTTGCACTTTTCAATTGTTAAGTGTATATGACAGAGGGACAGACAGACAGACAGATATAGGCAGCTGAAACACCAGTCAATTCCTGAGCAAGAAGACTAGACAGGAATGTTTTACTTTTCATTTTTTATTTCGTGTTTCATGTAATTATTTCACAGGGGTACTCACTTGAGAATCTGTTTTACCCCACAAAAGTGGGGTAAAGTGCTGCAAGTGTAGTTGGGAGAATTTGAGGGAGAAAAATCAGTGATCTCTCTAAAAATAAATGTAATGAATCAAACTCTACTCCTACAACTGTGTTTCTGAAACTGGAACCCTAAACCCCTCAAAATTGGGTCAGATATAAAGTGATTTGTTCATTACTTCTAGGAAGGGTGTTAAGCAATGAATAGGGTTTGGCTCTCCCCCTTCTGCCACGGCTGGACTTTGTCCCCAAGATTATTTCAGACCCTCCTCACTAGTACACTTCCTTTAAAAACAAAACATTCCGGCCTTGTCACCTCTCCTTGCAATTCCTCCTCAATAGATATATTTAAAGAAAGACTGAAATTTGAGAAACAAAAGCAAAATATCAGGGAGCTATTCAAAGTGTATCATATCAAAAGAGGCCTCAAAGGTCACCCAAGCCACTTCACCAAGTGCCCTTTATTGTTTTTCCAAGAAGGAAAGTAAATACCAGGGAAGTTAAAGGACTTGACTAAGATGCCCTACTAATTAGTATCAGAGCCAGCACTAGGACCTTCAATACCCAAATCCCAGGCCAGTACTCTTGTACTATTTCACTAATAAGGACAGTAAGTAGACATAATATAGTATCAGTATATCACTCCCTCTTATTTATTAATTCATTTATTGTGAAGGATAAGATAAAAAATAATGAGACAGTTACAGTAATTTCCTACTAAAAACCAGTGACAGAGTTTAGAAGGAGAGCGCTTAAAGATGGAATATGCTTACTTTTCCCCCTGGATGCTGTACTAGCTAAGAAAGTCTTCTGTGACCTAGAAGATCGAATGCAATTACATTGCCCATATATATTTGCTATGCTGTTTGACTCTCCCAAGGGCAGCATAACAGTACAAGGGGAGTGACATCTTTATGAGGTTAACCCTTTTCTATTTTAAGGGGCGACTACCGAAGGCAGATGTGTTCCCTGGAGCGTAACAAGAATGCTGGAAATTTGGTAGTTAGGAGGAATGACAGCACCAGGCCATCATCCAGGAGGGAAAAATAAATTGTTGCTCAGAAGAATGGTGAGCTGGGGAAGCCTGGAAGAATGTGGATGCACATGAAGTGAAAGTGAGATGACACAGGCAGGGCGAGCTCGCATTATGATACAGTAAGAAGAGACAAAGGAGAAAGCAAGGAAACTAACATTACTTAAGCTCTGCCATGTGCCCGGACAACATGCTAGGCCAGGGGTGGAGAACATGTGTCCTTAAGGCCACATGTGGCCTTCTAGGTCCTTAAGTATGGCCTTTTGAAAGGCTACATGGGGCCATAGGGCTGAAGGCTCCCCACCCCTGTACTAGGCTCTCGTGTGTTCTGTGTTGTCTCATTTCATGCTCAACAACCTTTTAAGACAGTGACCATTATACTGAAAAGCAGAAAATGATGTTCAAAGATGTTAAATCACTAGTCCAAGGTAACACAGCTACTAAAAAAGTGAAGCCAATCTTCCACGTTAAAGTTTTCCAGCTCTGATGCAGTTCATCTTTGCTACCTCACAAACCACCCCAAAAGTTAGTGGCTTAAAACAGCGATGCAATATTTGTAATGATTCCGTAGAATAGCTGGGCGGTTACTCTGCTGGTTTCACCTGGGCTCACTCGTGTGGCTGCATCAAGCTGGAGGACTGGCTGGGTTGAAGGCAGCCTCACTTATGTGTGGGTGGCTGGTGCTGGCTGGGGCAGGGGCACCTGGGTTCTCTGCATGTGGACGCTCAGCCTCCGGCTGGCCAGACCAGCTTCCTTACGTTGTTGGTCCCAAGTCGGTTTAGGATGATGTCATTTCTATCACATATTATATGACTTAAGGCAAGTCACTCATGAGGCCATTCCAGATTCATGGAGGGGGTGGAAACAGCATCCACTTTTTGATGAGAGGAATGACAAAGACACATTACAAAGGGACATGTGGGATGGAAGGAATCATGATCCTTTAAAAAAACAATCAACCACAGGCTCTAAACTCCATGCTCTACCAACTGCCAGAATTTTAATAAACCCCCCAAATTTCTCCTGTTTTCTTTTATATATGTTTATAAAAAGCCCTTAATAAAAAGACTACTTTTTATAACCTGGAATAATGTCAGAAAACTTGGGTTCTAGTCCTAACTAGAGAGTCTTGGAGGGTTGTTGTTTTCTGTTTAATGGGCTTTAATTTCTTCATCTATGAAAAGATGGTTTGGTCTGTTTTCTCTCTAAGGGCTCAAACAACTCTATAAATTGTAGAATAGTGTCCTATTTTTAGACCAACATGACTGGCCCTCTAGGGGGATGGGCAGGATGGAGATGAGAAAAGACTAGAAATGAGATGGCTTCTATTTTGCAACACACTCTCTTTCATTGCTGTGGGTGCAGAATTTGGGAGGCAGTGAACAAAGAGAACTCCTTCCTATGCATGGTTGTAAGTGATCTGAGTGCTACTCTGTTTTCATTTATTATATGCTAAGCTAGCATGGGTCCTCCAGCATGTACTAAGGATTAAAGTACAAGTCCTTGCTCTCAGAGCTTCTAGACCTGGTTAGACAAAACAGTTCCCAGGCAACGCACCCTCATACTGGCTAAGCAGACAGGAGAGGTGAAAGGCTTCTGAGCCAGTGTCTTCCTGAGGGAAATGCTTAGCTGGGAGCTCTCTCAGAAAGATATTGTTGCCTAGTCTATGGAAGATCAGGTTCCCAAGGAGAAAACTAATGTTTAATTTAGCACAAAGACAGCTCAGAATCTCTCTCTGGGGGACTGAGCCTGCAAACAGATCCACACGCAAAGAATCTAAGCGAGAAAAGGAAGCTCTCTTTGGTGCAATGGCTCTAGGACTTGGACCCAAACTTTATTAAACTATTGCCTCTGCCTATTATTTCTGTTGGGAGGACTGGTGCTCTTTCCTGTTTACTCTTATGCCTGCGCTTCGCACTTTATCAACATGAAACAACAAAATGGGATAATATAACTAGAACATACTTTTTGCTGTCTGAAATTAAATGGTGCAGTGTGGCAATCAAATGTGCAATTGCAAGCCTTAGCCGGTTTAGCAAGTATCGAAAAACTTAGGTGAACAGCAGCAACAGCAAGAGCAACAACAACAACAACAACAACAAACTTGATTTCTCAACTGTTTAGCCAAAGAATGTCTTTATTTTTGCATAAGACTCAAGAGACCTACAGAAATGAGCAGTTTACACTTAAGTATGACATAGTACAGTACATACTGTATTCAATTAAGCCACTTCTTTGCACCCTGGTTACCATGACTCTAAGAGATTATACTGTGTATCCAACAGACTCCTGGTAAGTTATTAGCAGTTGCAGCAGACTTTTGCCTTAACTACATTTTCTTAAAAAGAAGCAGACATGTAATTAACTTTCTGTTCAAATCCGTCAGAACTACCTGAAAAGAACTCTGTTGTACAATGAGGAATTTAAGGTGTTGGGCTTCACGTGGGTGAGAATTATTAGTGTGCTGGATAAGATCCACAAATATAACTTAGCCGCATTTCTGACAAAAGAGAATTTGAAAAGCAACAATGTTAATGATTTCATATTAACGTAGGAACCTGCCAGAATGACTCAGGAAGCAAGAACACTGTTCAAAACAAAACAAAACAACCCAACTAAGTTTGACACTAACATTTCCTAAGCATTCTTATCCTTGAGAAGGGGAAGGAATCTAAGTTTAAATGATGGAGAATAAACAATAAAAAAATTTTTTTTACTGCATTCTTTGCTCTGAGAAAGAACCAGTAAATTCTCCTTGCCCAAATCATCTACTAAAGAGCAGGAACTATTCATATTATAATCCTGTCACTTCTTCATAGAAACATCATGCTTTCTATTAAGAATTATCATCAGTGGCTCATACATGTAATCCTAGCACTCTAGGAGGCAGAGGTGGCAGGATCACTTGAGGTCAGGAGTTCAAGACCAGCCTGAGCAAGAGCAAGACTCTGTCTCTATTTAAATGAGAAAAAAAATTTGCCAAGCCAATGACATGCACCTGTAGTCCCAGCTACTTGAGAGGCTGAGGCAGGAGAATCGCTTGAGCCCAGGAGTTTGAGGTTGCTGTGAGCTATGATGACGCCACTGCATCCTAACCAGGGTGAGAGAGCTAGACTCTGTCTCAAAATAAAAAAATATATCATCGCTGAAACTTGCTTTGAAGTCTCAGCAATATCTTTCTCATATTTCTAATGGAAAGATGCATTTTAGGAGATACTGAGTAAAGATGAGATTCCAAGCTAAGAACCACATCAAGACAGGGAATTTTCAACATACTCCTGGTGAGGGTTGGGAAGAGGACAGAGCTGTGTGGCCCATTCATTTGCCAAGGCAGTGACTTAAGTGATTCCTTAGCAACGTTAGCCAGGCATCTAGCTTTCAAAAGCATAAATTTCAACCTCCGCAGGAGGGAGCTTCCCTTTTGCAACTCTGTGACTAGATTCACTTAAGAATTATTCATTAATTTGAATTAATAATTCAATTAAATTGGTAAGTTTGCCTACTTAGTTCTGATTATTCAAAACTCTCAATAGATGGTTTAAATTTCTCATTTACCCACTAAGCCCACACTACACTCACTGGGTAACTGAATGAAAACCCAGACTGTATTCTAAAAGTATGGAGTCAAGTAGACACTCCCTCTAGTCAAGTTCTAGATTAGGAGTTCCAGAATCCTAGGAATTGAAGAGATATTAATTGGTCTCATTCTCAAAAAAGACCTATTTAACCCATTCCAAGGAGATGGAAATCTATCCCAGGTGATATCTCCATATTAAACTATTGAGGGAAATTGGATAATATGGTGCCGCTCACTAACTATTTTAAGTTAATATTAAAGAGAAAGGCCATGCTCTTCCACAAAATGTCTGATGTATTTCTGGAGATAAAATATTGGGCTGGGAAAACCATGAATCTGATTCAAGTAGATGTCACTAATAATAACAGCTAAAATTTATTGAGCCTCTTTGAAGTGCCAGGCAATTGCCTCATTTAATCAACAACCCTAAGAAGCTAGTTCTGTTACTATCATCACTCCATTTTACAGCTGAGGAAACTGAGGCAAGAGAGTTTAATTCACTTAACCAAGAAAACACTGTGATTCAGTGGCAGAGCTGCAATTTGAAACCTGATCGTCTCACTCCAAATCCCAGGCTTTTAACTGCTCTGTCGCCTTGATGCCTTAAACAAGCCAACTTGAACATTTGTATTTCCAACCCCACCCACCTCCCTTTTAGACTGTAAATTCTAAGAGGGCAAAGGGTGTATCACAGTCCTCATAAATGTATTCCTGGCACAGTGCATGGCATAGAAGAGCTACACAAAAATTATTTATTGAATTAATGAATAATTTCTGCAAACTTTAAAAAGCATGCATGTCCACAACTTTGATGTGAGATTTAAAAACCTTTGTTAGAACAACTAAGACGCATGAGAGCTGTAATATGTGTCAATATTGTTATTTGCCCGTTTTCATAGTCAATCCTTCAGTAATCTGGCTACAGTAGGGTGTGACTCTCTAGCCTTCCTGAGGTCTGGGGAGAATACACGCACTTCTCTCTTCATGCCCTCTATAGGGAAGTGGAACAGCTTTTATTCTTTCACATCTGTCCCTTAGATATGTGTAGGAAAAGGTTGAAGCTGGTAGCCCTCTCACATGGTCATCGTCCAAGCAACAAGCTGGTGGCTTTTCTCCTTTATCATCTATTCCATAGGGCCCCTTCCCTGTGCCTTGTAAACAAGGACCAAATGGGGGAAACCGGTATCCACTTGGACTTTAGGGAAAGTAAAAGATCTATAACACGTCTGTATTAAAAGCAAGGAAATAAGTAAATCTCAAAGAACATCAATAATCATGCATCTTCATAAAGTTTTGCTCATGATTCTTTTTTAAATGAAAAGAACTGTTCCAAGTTAGTATACAAGTAAACTCATTTTGCGGGGGGTGTGGGGGGGTGAAGATCAATTTCACACATCAAGAAAGTAAAGACACTTTTAACACCAGGGTAATTCTTGTTTGCACTAGAAGGCCTAGTGAGCCTGAGAAGAGAAGTGTAGCCGGTCTGCTTCTTTTAGTTTCTCTTCTGTGTATATAGCTACTATGCTTTTAAAACCCCCTCCTTTCAGTGCCAAAGGCCATGTCATGCAGTATATAACTCACCATGAATGGGAGAAGTGTGTAAATGGCAAGGCATTAGGCAGCTCAGGGGACTTGAAGATAGGTAGTACAGAACACTTAGGCAACGTGCTATGAGAAGAGGCTGCTGGAGGGGAAATGTAATGCTTGTCTTCAAGTATATGAAGGATTATTATTGCTTCATAGCTGCTGACTCCTCTGAGCCTTCCCTGCTCTACCATTTTCCAGGGCTTTCTGATTTGCTGTTGCCAGACCTCCATATCATCCAGGATGTGGACTGACCCCTGCTGTTCCCCTCACTACTCACACCCAACCACACTGTCAGTCAGGCTCTGCTCTCTGTCCCCCAAACACTTAACTTTCACACCTGCATCAGGGATCCCATCCCCCATTTCCATATTCTTTCCCTGGCCCCAGGCCCTGTGGGTGACCCCCATTCTCCATGTATGGATCCCTGGCGGGGATTTGAATCTTTCTCCTAACCACACTACTAACGGTATTCATGTTTCCAGCACCTACTATGTTATCAGGCTGTTTTTGCTAAATAACATTGGCTTTATTTTGCAAGAAGATACTGATGCCAAAAAAAGAATAAAATTATTTTGCCAAACTCATACAGCTAGCAGATGTGAAATAGGGACCCGAACATGGGTCTGACCCCAAAATCTGTGCATTAAATTCTTCCATTTACTCTATCTGTGAGCCTCAGTTTTCTCAACTTTCTAAAGGTGGACAAATGTTGCTTATTCACTTGGTTTTTGCAGGCATTACCTAAAATATGTAATAAAAGTGCCATGCACATTCTAGGATTCAATAAATATTTATTCCTTTCTTCCTCTGATTTTCTATATCAGTTTTGGCCCATTCTACCTGGTTAGTAATTTTGCTGTTACTTTATTGAGGTGGTCTGGATTTCTCCATTAGATCCTACGTAAGCAGGGGCTATGTCCTTAGCTGTATTTCTGCTTATTCTCCCATGAAGCCTGCTGGAGTGTGAGGAAAATGAGCATGAAAATGCAGGAGGAAGAATTTAGAATTGTTTTCATTAAACATGGCCCCGCCTATGAATATTAACATAGGTAAGGTTTCCTATTAAAGAACAAGAAAGTGGTAGAATCCACTCAGAAAGGTTTAGCTGCCATGCATAGCAGAACTGGATGATTTTTTTCAGATTTCCTTCTAGGCTTTTTGAGATTAAATAACAGTGCAAAAAACAAATACAAACAAACAATAAAAACAAAAACAGCTAATAATGGTCACTTCTTTAGTCATATTTAATTGCTGTGTCTAAGAACATTTGAAAGCCCATCCTTAAACAACTTGGCACTTAAAAATGTTTACATATATGAAAGCCATACGGTATTAAAGTTTAAGATTTAGAAAATTTTGATGAACATCAAACATAGCAATGACATTATTTCAAAGAAAGCAGATGCCTTCCATAAAGAAATATTGACCTAAACAAGCAAGATATCTCGGTTTACACGACAATATCACCTTGCTGTCAAAGCAAACTTTCTGTCAATTTTTGATAAAGTATTGTACCAACTTCTCTCTCCACGTGAACCCTTTTGCCTTTGTGAGATCTTATAATTATATTAAAAGAAGTGGTAGAAAGGTCCTGGATAGATAAGAATATTCCCTTTATTACTGTGTTCTGGAAAATAGAACAAAAATAGGTCAGTTCTTAAGGAAATGATGGCTGCATATATAAATAATGTAAACACTCCCTATCACTGTCCTGGGGAGGACATTTATCACAGGAACTGTCATAGACACCCAGACCTGGCCTCCCACTTACCGCTCTCGAATTTTGAATTGTCAATTGGAAACTTGATTATTATCAGTTAAAAATAACCAGGGAACTCTGGCAATGATTTAACTTGTTTGACTTTCTTAAGCTAACAATTAACATTTTTGACTATTGTTGACAAAATATTTAACTTTCCCATGCCATTTGTGTAAATGACTTTTCTAATATTTCTTAGACGCTCTGGGGGACACACCTTTCCAAAGCTTCTCAGGTCCCTGCAGAGGCCTGTAAACCGCGTGCATTCAAAGACTCCAAAGACATTCACAGCATTGTACATTTTAACTAGGATTTCCTAGGCCCTTCAGGAACACTTAAGTACACCGATATCTCAGTCTTATCTTGACAGCACTAAATTTGAAATACCAATCCCTCTATTTACCATAAAAGCTATTTCATCATTTAAAACAGACAACTGAAAGCTGAGTATACATTTAATCCCTGGAAAAACTGGTATTATCATTCAGTGCTTAGTAGTTTATTATTAGTAATACTAATAATGATGCCTTGCATTTCTGCAGTGCTTAATTTTTTTCCAAAGCCTGTTCAGAAACACACGTTCATTTGCTTCTCTCGACAAGCTGGGGCAGCATGACTGCTCTCCCTGTTTCACAGATGACGGCTAAGTGACTTGTCCTAGGTCACCCGGCTGGTTAGCGATCAAGCAGGCACGAAACCAAGGATGCAGGCTCCTTGTCTGATCTGCTTTCTTTCCTCCACACCACATTAAGAAAAGATAATCTCTGAAGCCAAAGATGACTTGGAACCACTTATCTGCTCATCCTAGCAACACAATCTATGCAACAGAAAAAGAGCTTGTCTCCGGCAAAAGGGAAAGATTGATAACGTACCACAGAAGCTCTAAACCTTACTGTTCCACGGACCGGCAATTATTCAGTTTCACAGTTCATTCAAAGATTCAAACATACTTCACCAGAAAATGATTTAGTGCCTAAAGACTGCTCCAAGTGGTTAGAAACGCAGATCTGCTCAAAGCCCTACAATCCGGGCCCTGTGAAAGGCCCTGTTTCTGCAGTCTCTGTAGCAGTGGGGCTTCCCCTGAACTTGTACTTGAGCTAAATGAAGAAACTGGCTGAGTAAGGGCTGCAGAATTAGGCTCTCAATGTGGACAGAATTAGAACTGGCTTGGAGGTTATTCTTGCATTGTTCTTGAAACTTAGGCTATTGAAAGGATTCAGACATTATATATTCCTTGCAGTATAACACCCCTCAAAGTCAACACTATCCCACTGAACAGAAGTTGTGCTTTCATCCTCACCCAGCAAATATTACCCACCATATTCAAGGCATTGTACCAGAATGTATTCAGGACATACAGCTTTCATCTGAGGACACGACATGTATTTGATTTTAGATAATCAATATTCTCTCCCTTTCTCCAAAGGACATTTATGGTCATTTGTGGCATACAAATTAACTATTGAAGTTATACATTCAACACACCCAGCCCACATAAATCTGGTTATAGACACAGTAGTCATAAAATTAAGAAAAAATTCCGACACTCCCTCTGAGCAAAGGCCCTTTAAAATTAATATTCTCTGAAAATAAGAGGAGCCCAAGTAAAGTGAAGTGGGCCAATGTAATGGGCTTGGTGAGTCACTCCCAAATACCCAGGCCTCCCTTCAGAGACAATGTTATCAGGTTAGTACAGCACTTGCATCACCATCTCTGAGTACTATGCTGAGTAACAAGGCACCACATTTAGAAGTTAAAATGGAGAGGGAATTTCCAAGAACCAAACGTAGGGTGGTGGATCAACCCTTGTCACACCATACATTTTCAATGAAAAGCAACCCTTAGAAATCAACTATCCCTTTTCCTCTTTACACCGTGCCTCCTGGCATCATCACTCTACCTGGACTGGGAGCTCCTCTAAGGGAATGTTTTAGGAGATTGCTGGTGGTTAGAAGAGAGAAAACTGATTCCTTCTCAGAACAGGGGTGGCACAGTAAACCCTCCATCAGGAAGGGCCAGACACTCTTCTCTCACCTCCCTCCCAGCATGGATATTACCATTGTAAAGTTACAATAACCACTGAAGTTGGTATCATTACCTATCCTGAAACACCCAAGAAAAAGAGGCAGCCTCATCTTACTTCCAAGTTGGACAAAAGCAAAAATCCAAAAGAACAAGACCGTAAAGCAGACATGCCACCTTCCTTGCAGAGGTTGGGCTGTGAAGGCCACTGGAAAAGCCCACACTGTGGCTCCTAATGGCCCCTCCAGTCCTGGCACCCATGGCAGAGATCAGTCTTCTCTGCTCAGGGTTGGGCTGGGTGCCTCGCTCTCAGTATCATCCCCAGAAACACTTACCAGGAGACTGTGAGCCACACAAAGCCGTATTATTGGGAGACTTGCAGACAGATTATAAATTTACTGGGGACAATCAAGGCATTTAGATCCTTTTGGCTGCAGATGCCGGTGACACACACATACATACAAACCTCATTCTTCTCTCCATTCGAGCGATTCTTTGCCCCCCTCCTTTATCTCAGCATCTCTTTTTCACAAAACAAACTCCCTCTGCTCTTCTAGGGAATTCCAGGGAGAAGCGGGGATAGAGCAGGTGGTAGAGAAAGGAAATTAGGCCTTAAAGCTCCAATATAACCCCACAGGCTAATAGGCATTCAATGATCAAACAGTAAACACCGGGCAATTTAATTGTTGGTAGTTATTTTTCATCTGGAGCTGGCCTCAAGGAGTGGCAATTTTGGGTCTCCCAGACAAATGTCTGTATGGTGGGGGAAAAGAAAAGTATCCCAGCTCCCAGAGCTTCCTGGAAACTTCCTCACCACGGACCCAGGCCAGGTATAAGAGAGCCAGAAAGCAGCATCCTATGGGCCTGGCAGGAGGATACCCTTTCCCAAGAGCTCATTTTCAGGCTCCTTTGGAGGAGGAGTTAGACCCAGAACCATCCTCTCTCCTTTGGGCTTTCTGAGTGCTTTGGGGCTTTGCGTGGCCATTTCCTGTTGCTGACTTTCATTAGGGCTGGCTTGGGTAAACTGGAGATGTGCTGTAAGCAGACACAGAATTCAGGAGCCGCAACTCAGAAAGGGAAGCCTGCTGGGCTGAGGGCAGGGTTCCACCTTCTACCCCAGAGGCCACTGGCCCAGTAGCCTCAAGGGAATCCTGCACCGGCAAGCAGTCACCTGACCAGGACAGGCACCAAGAATCAATGATTCAGGGGATACTCCTCTGGGATGGGGTGTGTCTGCGCCTCTGAGGAAGAATGTCCAGCCAGAAACTTAATCAGAACTTTCAGGTTTGATATCCTGTCACCAGGAGTGGCTGAAGACAAGGTACTTCCTAGGACGTTATCTGTGTAAATAGCTGCTTTGTGCCTGCCCACTTTAATGAATGCTCTAAGTGAGCACTACTTGATTGGAGTGCTTCTGAAAGGAAGCTACATGGGGCTGAGGGCTGAGGCAATCTACAGGAAATCAGGGAGTAGGCCTTCTAGACACATTCCCTCACTAGTCTCTCATATTTTCCAAAAATTTTGTGTTTGACTGAGGGGACACTCAGGGAACTTGCTCTAAGTTACAGATCACCATTTATGTTCTTGTAAGCCAAGGAGAAGGGGCCACTTCAAAGTGGGTGGAGGGGAAATGGGGCAAGAAGGAAAAGGCTTTGATAAAGGTCAGCTAGGCTGATAAATGCTTTCAGGCTGAAAAATGGCTTGTGGGGTCTAATCAGAGGTGGTTTAGCCAAAGCAGCAGGACTCATGAGATGGGGCCTTCCTCTGTGGCTCAGATCTTGCCAGCCTGTAGCCCCTTCTTTTAGACACTGTGAACCCCAGAGAGCCTATGGAAAACTCAGTTTTCTTGCCAGTTAAGGAATATCCTATAAGTGGAGAAAAACCCATGAACGGGCACCAATGGAACCAGATGAGTAAGAGTCTAAAACCACCCAAACAACACACCCAATGGCCTTCGAGGTAGTCAGGTGACGTCTTGGACTTTTTCCCTGCCGTCCATTCTCCAACAGGCCAAGGCAACCTCGACCCTCACAAAAGGCCCCAGGACCACAGCCAGAACCATGAGAAAGCCAGGTGCTTACCGCAATCAGGGCTGAGTTCCTCTGGTCCCCTGGGGTTGAAGCTGGTGGCTGCTGCTCTCCGTTTATCCCACCACCGCCACCAGTACTGCTACTGTTCAGCAGGTGCTGCTGGTGGTGATGATGATAGTCTGGTGGGGGCGGTTGGGCTGCTGCTGCTGCTGCTTGGGAAGCCCCAGAAGGGGCAGCAGGGGGCGGTGCAGGAGCTGCAGTGGTGGCAGCAGTGGCAGTGGCCTTGGTGTGTTTGCCAGCCTTCCTTGCCCCTTGGCCATGCTGGACAAGGCTCAGGAGCTGCAAGGTGCTCTCTCTTTCCCGGTCTGAGCTCTCGGCCCTACCACGTTCATAGCGTCCTTCACAGTTCAGGTGGTGTTGGCGGCAGACGGCGATCCGAGCCCGGAGGCGCTCCACGATAGCACTGTGCACTCTCGGGGTGACTGAGCCCCCTCCAAGGAGCCCCGCCCCAGAGGCCCCCCCTAGCCCTCCTGCGGGGGCCTGCGGGGGCGCTGTGTCCCCCATTTTAGTGGACACAATGATTGCTGCCTCTGGGATGGTGAGGTGGAAAGAGGCTACAGCTGGCTATTGTAGGCAAATCTGTTTTTGACAATGTGAGCTCAGTGTTCAGGGCCACATGAATAGAGGTCTTCAGAGGTTGGGGGGAGCAGTGGAGAAGGTGTGGGGGAGGGGAGGTAGTAAAAAGAGGGTGGGGAGAAAGAATAGAAACCAATTGGAGAGGATAAGTTGGAAACAAACCCTGATCAACTTACTCTAATTGCATTTGACAGCTCTGGAGAAGTTGGGCAGAGTTGGTGGATTTTTTCCCTCACCAAGCTGACAAGAGCCACTAGGTACTTTGTAAACACACGATCTGGGGGTTAGATCAAGAATTCAGGGGTTGTCCAGCAAGAGACAGAAACGCACAGCAAAAAGAATTGAGGGAGGTATTAACAGAGAGCTGGACTCCCCTTCACCTAGTTGTTTCAGAAAATTTTTGATGGGGATGTTTCTGCAGAGAAACACATTTCTACCATGGTCTATGTAACCGGCAGCCTTTTACTTTTCCTCGGGTTAAAAAAGAAAAAAAAACCACAAACAGTGCCGTTTTAGGTTTTTGAAGTCAATGTTCAAAATGTGCAAAAATCAAGGAAGACTGTCTTTTGGCTTTTAATTTGTCCTCCTTTTCCCTTTGCTCCGGTGTTTTCTCCTCTTTGGGGTACTGTAGGATGTTGTCTTCTCCCCAAAGAGGGAGACAGCTTTTCAATTGTTAACAATGTCAGTAATTGGACTTTTGGGCCATGCTTTTTTCCTTCAACGAATCCAATCACCGGTAAAAATCCTCTCCCCGTCTAAGGTTTCCTAGCCTTAAATGAAAGCAATCTCAAGTCGCTAGCCACTGAGAGAGATCCTTCAACACATTTTTTTTCTTTCCCGCTTACGTTCCTATTCCTCTACCCCCGGCTCTATTCTAATACAGTATCAAGAGAGACAAAACTCTTCCGAGAGTAATTTACAAACGATGGTCAAACTTACAAACTTCCAGCAAATTGCACCGAGTCATGTCCAGCCACTTTTCTGTCCACTTTTGTACATTCCATCCCCGGCCAGTGGATCTGAGGGTCTGGACTCTCAATAAGCAATGTGGTTCTATCTCTTGTATTTGCTCCGCTTTA
>VBSM01001265.1:55702554-55767234 GCA_008086735.1 Cheirogaleus medius
GGGGGCGGGGGGCGGGGGGAGGGCGGGAGCGCGCGTTCGAGGCTCCCTGGTGGAAGGCTGGTGCCACTGCGCGAGTGAGTAATCGCAGCCCGGCACCGGGGAAAGGGGAACGCAGAGGGCCTCCCAGTGGCTGAAGAGGTAAATCCCAAAGCCCGCGAATCTCGACAGCCCTCGCTCAGCCAGCTGAGTCTCAGACTTGGTTGGGAGGGGAGTTGGGGGGGAAGGCTGGGGAAATTCCCCAACCTCTACACAGCCACTTCACCAGCTCTAAATGTTTAAGAAATTCCGGGGGCCGGGAATGTGCTTTCCCCTTCAGACCTACATGACGCCCCCCTGAGGATATCATTTTCATTTTTCAATATGTTGTAAATGACACCACTGAGCACCCTAGCGAGAGCGGGGTGAGCACTGAGGAAATAATGTTCATTAATAAAGATGATGGTGAGTGTGTGTTGGGGGGCGGGGGAGTGTGTGGAGAGGAGGGGAAATCACATGGTTAGCTCCTAAAGGGCAGGCAGGTGTGGTGTCTTACCCACCTGCCTGCTCTTTGTGTGTCTCTGGATAAAGTGAATCTGGGTGATCACAAGCGACTCAGTAGGGATAAATAAAATATTTTATGAGGATGATAAAATTTCCAATGCCAGTTGTAGGAAAAGAGGTTTTTTTTTGAAAATGCAGGATTGCCTATGACAAACCAAATACAAGAGCTGAGGTCTCCAAAGCTATCTGGTGAGCATATAAGATGAGGAAAAGCAGTATGTAGCAGTTGAATTTCAAGAAGTTTAATAACACAAACCAAACAGATCTCTTCCACAGACCATTGTCCCCTCTTCTTCAGATGATCTTACTTTGAAAATATTAAACCTTATAGTGAATTCTGCTTGTCATTATCAATCATGAAAAATTAACTAAGGTGAGCACAATATTGGAACAGTCAGGACCAAAAATATTCAGGGTGACCTAACTTGGAAGTCATTTGTATTTGAGGTCTCAAGCAATGGTCCTTCATTAATTTAAATGAACTTTGGCATTTCAGTAACATGGCCCTTGTTTCTAACTGAGCTAAGGAAAGAAATGTATGGGCAAAATCAATGCAAACATTTCAAGACTGGATTTATCTACAACTCAGTGCCCTATAGGTTGGCTTATATTAGTCCATTTTATTTTTCACAAATCTTGGAATGTTAGCTTAGAAATGGGGACAAGTACATTCTGATGAAATACAATTTTTAAACTTTTCATTGGAATATACTTCCATCTGTCCCTTCCAAGGCTAAGTTAGTTCCTCATTACTCATGAGAAGAAAAGCAGAAATATATCTTTAATATATAAATAAAATTTTAATGGTGAACTCTGTCATGAAGTATTAAAAACTGAGTTTAAATAATTTTATATTTGGTTCTTAAAAAGTTGTGTTTATTAGACAATCTCTTTTTCTGCTACTATGGTGTTTTACATTTAGCAGTGATACCTGATAAAAGAGAAAAAAGTGTAATATTTAAATTTAAAACTTAATATTCACTCCATAGCACTGCAGTACATAGATTTTGATTAATAACATTGAATCATTAGTCAAATCAGCTATTCCTAAATGATATAATAAACTTTCTCTGCTAGACATGGACATATTTAAAAATTTGTGAAGCAGGAATTTAATAAATTTTCATACTATATTCCAATGGTGTAAGACACTTCTTTGCAGTGTCTTTTGTACACATTTGCCCATATAACATCATTTTATTTCAAATTGACATCATTGTCATCAAAAGCCTCATTGCCATTCACATCAGTTACTATTTAAAAAATCACTGTTTCAGGTGCATTTCACATATATGATCTCCTTCAATCTATGAACAATCCTGAGAGAGGTATTATTAACCCCATTTATAAATGAGGAAACTGAGTCTCATCAAAATTAAACTATGTGTTCCAGTTTAAATAACCAGAAAGTAACAGACCAAGATTCAAACTCAAGAATGACTTCAAACCTCTCTTAACCACTGATCTTGCTGCCTCAATATCAAATCTGAAAGGAGTTATAGGAAAGCTAGACTATCCCCAAAGTACCTCAAGGGCTGCAACTATCCCTCAGTCAATATGCTGGAGTTTAAGCAAGTCCTATAATAACTCCAAGGAATGAGTACTAGATAGAACTACTCATCTGAATATGAGAGCAGACAAGTCAGGAAATATGTCAATTGCAACCAACTGCCTTTAAAATAAGCATTTCTTTTGTGCCCTTGTTTTTCCTGTTTTATGGTTCTGTTCCCTCTCTCATAACCTTAAAACTTTTGTATAGCCCTATGAATTCTTTCAAACATTACTTCCCTTTTACTTGTCCATTTCTGTTCTCATCTTCTATCCACAGCTACCTAACACTAAAGTACTGTAGTAATAAATGCCCAGATATAAAAATGTTAGTCATATGAGATGACATGTGAGACTTCTAAGCTTAAAAACTGTTTGTTATAATTGAATCAATGATATCGATATGATAATACATAATTGTAAAGATTAATTCTATTTTTGCAACATTATTTTCTTATGAACTATTAATATTTGATTTTGGTCCTCTAATCTATGCTAGTTCTCATTTCCTAACAGCCTGTTTCTTTGCCATTCTTTTGGTGTTACCATGTACCTTAAAAAGCTTCTTGTATTATCTAAATACCCAGTGAAGTAGCATGCATGGCTGCAATCTCAGACATCAGAAAAATTACCTATAATCATCAATTCATAATCGACAGTCAGCTGTTATAACAGGAAAAATGCTTCAAACCAACAAGATGCCTGACCTAGGAACTGGATCAGCTTCCATCATAAGTCCCTGGAATTATCAGTGCCTTAATTTTACAAGTTAACTACATGCTATTAAAAATAATAGATAAATCAATTTTTAAAACTTTCTAGTTGGAACTATTTTACTGTTCTCCTATCTCAGACTTGTCTGTAGTGTCATGTATGAGAGTGGTGCATCCAGGGTCATCAGAGATACTTTAGAAATCATTCTCTTGCATTTCCTCTGGCCTTCCTTAGTATAAATCATTCACGATCCTTTACCCTTCCACTTCAACTGTCACTTGTCTAACTCTGCTTGTTTTTGGACATTGTCCCCTTCATCTGCACCTTTCAACTATGGCTTCATTTTCATTCCCTGGAATTTAGTTAAGGATTATTTTGCCACGTGCTGGAGAAGTACAAATTAGAATATGGATATGTGGCTGAAATTTCTATTTTACACTTTTGAAAAATGTATACCCTCCTTATTAAACATCAGCACCAACCTTCTTACCACTTTGTGAGTTTTTTTCTATCTAGTTTGTTTGCAATAATAATATGGATAATTTCAGGAAATGAATTGCAGAAAACTAATCTCCATGTAAAAACTTAATGTAGCTTTTTATGTATACACATACACTGAGGTCCATGCCATGAATCATATAATTGATGATTCAAGTTCAACCAACAATTCTAGTAAGAAAAAAGTATCTAAAATTCCACAGTAGAATGGATCCTACTAAAATATCACTTTTAAGAAATAGAAATATAGAATAGACAGAGTCCGTTTGTTCACTGTGCAACAGTTTTACTTTATTATTTTATGGGAGAATTGAGGTGTGCAAAGCAATGCAGGTACCAAAATATGCTTTTAAAGTGTTTTTGGCTGAATTTGTCTTTTTGAGATATTTTGACCCTAACATACATACTTATATGGGAAAAGTTATGGATAAAAATAAATAAAATATATCTGAATCATTAATATCTAGACAAAATTGAATAGAAAAAAGAAAGAATATTATAAGGCATAAAGATAAATATCATGAAATTATTCTTGAATATGAGAGTTGAAAGACTCTAGAGGCCTGAAGTCTATTTGAAAGGGAAACTTCAGAAAAGGAAAAATACACTCTGTACTTGGAATAGATAAGCTACACTCTGATTGTGAGGCAAGGGGATTGGACTGAATGATACATTGAGTCTTCTCTTCCATGGCCCATTGATTTAGATGATAGTATTAAAAAATATATTTGTAAAGATCATGTAATACTGCAAAAAAATAATAAATGGACTTGGAAAGGGATGCAGCAACAAATACATATAGATGTTAATCAAATACATCTTTAAAATACCACATATTTCTATTAAACTGACAGGACATGAACAGCTCATTCACTTGACAGTCATGTGTTATAAAGGCATTGTTATGTAACTTTAAAATACATTTACAGACTTAAAAATTATTAAACCTATGTTTTCTATATACATCAGATAAAAGTTTTATTAGACTGTAGAGTGCCATGTCATAGGAATTAAGATGAACATATGTTTTATACAAGATATTCTGCCACGAAGATGTACATACATAAAATTTATAAATTTGTCACATGATATAGAGAAACATGATTCAGGATCTTCACATTTACAAGAATTTATAAAATCTTCTTTGAAGGAAATGTGTTACAATTCAGTCAAACTTCTCATCTTGAAAGTAATCCGCAAAATTGAGATATTCTTCAAGTTGACCGTATTTCTGCATATATAATAAAAAAGCTAGTTATTTTACTCAAAAGAATGAAGATAAGCTAGACCTTTTCAAACTATAGACACAAACAGGAACAAGTTCATTTCATGTAATCAGAACAAAAATCTTTTTATTATAAACAGGAACTCAATTTCAAATAAGCATTTCTAACTCACAGAAAGCACTGGTAAGAGATCAAACTATTATTACTAATTTCATAACTATCTTATAAGTTATCATTTTTCTATTATACTTAAAGTAGAAATGTAATAACTTCAATAACTTAATTCAATAAAAATTTGTTTAACATATATATAAAATACTCTGCTAATCACTATCTAGGTACAAAATTTTAAGAAGATACTTTCCCTGACCCTAAAGAGAACAGAATTCAGTAGTAATATACCAATGGCAATAAGTAATTTAAGTGCCATAAAGAGGTATAGACACTATTAAGAGGGTTTGTAAGAGGGGTCATGGTTAATTGAGGTGACCAGAAAAGAGTGGCATTTAGGCTGTCCTGGGAAAAAAGATTTGGTAGGCAAAGAGTTGGTGGTGAGAGTTTTCTGTAAGAGACAACAGTCCATCCAAGGGTGACATGACAAGAAAGCATGGGATCTGACTACAATCTGAGGTTTTGTAGGGGAACAGAGAGAGGTAAGACTGAACCAAAGAGATTGAAGTCAGAGAATAAAAAGTATTAAATGCTAGGTTAAGGAGTTTACAACAATTTGACAGGCAATGGAAAGCTGCTAAAGGTTTTAGAGGAGGGGACTGACCTATTCTGAGGTGTATTTTAAGAAAATTGGTAAAATAACCATTCTAGAATGGTTTGGCAACTACTGATGAGTCTATTGTAACAAATTAAGACATGAGGGCCCAAATTTGAGTGATAGCAATGAAGACGGAGAGTAAAGAACAGGGTAGAACAAGTTAAGAGAGGAGTCAAGATGATTTAGAGGTTTCAGAGTTGACAGAGTAGGAGCATAATGAATGGCAGGGCTACTTCACAGGTGGTTGAGGGAGGGAAAGAGATATGTAAGTTCAAAGTGCTTACTTCAGTTGAGGAGATTAAATGATCTAATGGTTTCTTGACTCTGTTTATGAACTTTCTATCCTTAATGAGATGAGAAAGGATCCTGATGATCCTGACTTTTATGGTGATAGGGACAACAGAAGGGAATGTGAGGAATGAGGAATTTTCCTTCTAGAAAAGGCCATGAAACCCTTTTATACCCCCAAGATATCTGACTGGATCACCTTCTCAGGAAAGAATGAAGAATGTAACAGAAGGGGAAAATAATCTATGAACTAATTAGGGATTTTCTTGGGCTAGTACTCAGATTTGATTAGATATAAATAAAGTATTCTAGGATTAGAAACTTATACTTTAAAATGTGGCTGTTTTTATGCTTTTTATGTTATTTTTCTTTATACCTTTTTTCTCTATTATTTATTAAATTTCTTTTTGGAAAATTAAAATCTATCTCAGCTGCACTAAGATAGCAAGGAAAACCTCTCATCACTTTCATTGCAAATTACAGCTAACATTAATCGATCACTTACTAATTGCTAGGTCTTATACTAAATGCTTAAAATGTGTTACACATTTAGTCTCCGCAATCAAAACTCTAATTATCATTATTGTTTTAGTTTTTCTTTACAAATTAGAAAACTTAGGCTTAGAGAAATAAAGTAACCTGCTCCCAAATTCTCCTGCTAGTAAGTGGCAGAAAAAATATTTAAATCCATACTTTTAACCATTGTAGTAGGCTGTTTCTGAAACTTAAAGGGTAGGACAGGGATGCAGCTGTGGTAATAAAAAAGAAAAACCTCGAAAGGGAAAGTGAAACTTAGAAGTCAGTATTACTCTGCCATGCTCTCCACCTAAAGATGCTGGTCCCATAGTTGTTCTTTACTAAAAATTTGGAGAGTCTGGGTCTTATCTGAATAATGAAGATTACTCTTTTGTAATGACAGATTGACCTACTGATGGAAACAGCTCGAACTCTGGAAATGGAGTGTGGGGAAAAGGTCAGAACATAAAAAGGAGTTTGGAGTCTTCTACTCAGAAGCAGCAACTAAACCTGCAGAAAGGAATTGATTTGCCAAGGAAACTGTGAGAACTGAGGATAGACTCTAGTGTAACAGGTAGTTTTAATCAGTGGTCTTCAATCTTTAATTTACTTAGGAATCACCCAATTTTTAAAATATCTGTTGTTTAATACCTCCAAGGATTGTCATTCAATAGGTCAGGAGTGAGGCCAGGGATTATACATTTTCCACAAACTTCTAGGTGATTCTGACATAGGTAGTTTAGGGCCATGTTTTGAGAAACGTCAGTTTAAGGGGTGAAAAAAAAAGGGAAAGAAAAAAAAGTTAAAAAGGAAAGAAAAGGAAGAGAAGAAATAAGAATAGTTTAAGGAAGGGGAGGCATATCCAATTATAATTTTAAATTCTTATTTATATAACAATATTTATGTAATATGTTTAAAGTTTACTTTAAATACAACTGTCACTTGTAACAGTTTTATAGTTGTATTTAAAGTGTCAACTGACACTTTAATTCTGTTGACATACTTTTTTCACTTCCTAGTGTTCAGTTATCCACCACCCCAACCCAACAATACTGTCTTCAATTGCTCAGGAAACCCCATCATCATATGCACTTTCTTCTTAATGAAAAAACCATTTGTTAGAATTTTTCATATTCTAGTTTGTTCATATTATAGTATTTTCTTTAACTCTTCTTCAGAATAAGTATATTTTATTATTTTTATTATACATTTTGGTTTTATTACAATTTTTCTATCGTTTGTTTTTTTCTTATACTTGAGTTGCTCTTATACTTCTTTAATATCATTAGGTTAAAAACAGATCATCTTAGTTCAACAGTTAGGATGAACAAAAAAGAAGAATGAAGTCAGTTTGGTTGGCAGATCTCTAAGAAGACATACTGAGATATCCTGAGATAATGGAAGAAAAAATGGCTGGAGAAGGGGCAGGTAGGGGAAAAAGTAAGGCATGAAACACAGGCTGGGGCAGAAAGACAGGAACAAATAGTTTGTGCAAAGCAAAAGAAGGGGTTGCCATAATTGGGAGGTAAAAGCAGAGAGCCATGGAGATGGCATTCAAGTAGCACTCAGCCCCAGGCATTCTAAAGGGTTAGAGTATCTGTGACCAGGAGACTGCAGCCAAAGAAGGCACGCATCACAAAGCACATGCAGTGCTATCACTCAAAGGCACATGGAGAGAGGAAGAGGCAGAAGGTGGAAAGTACACAGCACTTGACAAATTTTGAAATTTCATCACAGCACAAAAAGCTGCAAATAGGTTTATATTGGCTATAAACTTCTGTGGTTTCTAGGAAATATTTTGAGAAAGTCTTTGGACAATTTTTTTTTAAATGGAGGGATCTCAACAACTTTAGAAAATTAAGCTTTTTGGTATTTGTGAAAAAAATGTGCATTGTCCTAAACACAATGCATGATCTTGAAATGCCTTCAATGCCTAATGCTAGGTGTTATTCTTTATACATAATATGACACTTGTCTTTCTTTTACTGAGAATATTTTTCTTATTCCAGCTCCCTTCTGTTGTCCTAGACCTTGTTAAGCTTTCTCCAAGGTATATGATTTGAAAATGCCTTTTGTTTTTTCTGCAAGGAGTTTAATGTTCTTCCCCATATATGCTATTATGATATAATATCTATAATACATGCACAGTGATTCTACACCTAGTATACAATTCTTCACAAATGTGGCATCCCAACAGGTTTTACCATTCCACTAGAGGGCTGGCAACACTTAAAGGCATCGATAAAAGCACTTAAGAATTTAATGTTGTATGGGAAAATGAAGACAGGCGTTACTGGGTAAGTGACAGCTCTCCCCTAAGGCAAATGGAAAAGCACAGAGAAGGATGGTTGGGGGGAAGCATTTAGAGTAGGAGAAGTAGAAGCAAAGTAAAAGATAAAAAGCTGAAGAGAGTAAAATGAGAGGAAGAAGACTTAAGGATCAAGATGGTGGGGGCAGGCAAGATCACTGGGTGGTGGTTTGTGGTGGGAGGATAATTGTTAAAAGAGAAACCAATCATGATGTCATTCTCTAGACTGGGAGACCTACACTAAACATGACATGTCCTAAGAAGTTCCTATTTTCTTGTTCTCTTTTTCTTTCCCTCTGTTCATAAGTTTGTATTCTAAGCTCTCTTGCCTTATTTTTTATTTTCCTCTTTTACAAATTTCCTTATTATATAACCCAGGCAATGGATTTCAAGTCAGGCTTTTTTCAAGATTAAATATACTGTTTTTCTGAGTTGCCTGAATATCTACTATTTGTTCTCTCTTACACATTCATGTAACTAGACTTGCTTTAGAAGACTGCAATCATATTAGCATTCTTTCCATGGACCATAAACAATTCTAAAAGCTCTGTGAGCAGACCAGAGCTTATGAGCTGCCAGCAGATCTTCAGGAATCCAGTGCACTCTTCAAAACCCCCACTTTATCCCTGATAGCAAATTTAGTGATCAATAGGATATGGGGGAATCAAAATCAGTGCTGTGGCCTGAAACCTCTGCATTCCCCTCGATCTTCAGTTACAGTGCTCACTGCTCAGTCCCATGTCCTCAAGAAGAGGATGTGGGTGGTATTAGAACTGGCAGCCGAGATCCTTTCCTCAGATTGGCACCAGGTGCTTCTTCACTCTCAGGTCACAAGAACTGTTCTAAAGAATAGGAAGCAGACAAGCAGAGGTGAGTCCTATACTTTGTCAAAGAAAATAAGGGGACTTAATATATATGTAAGCAATACATATGTAAAAGTGAAAGGACAGAGGTCCTTCATTAAGGAACAGTAATATTGCTTATTAAAATTTATCTGATGAACTGAGCGAATCTGTAGAACATCAGGGCATCTATTCAGGGTAGGACAATGATAAGCATGAAAGGAATGGGTGGAAGATGAGAAAATACAAAGACAGGGAGAGAAGGAGAGATTCTCTTTTAAATTTCACTGTCTTCTAATCATTTGTATCCTTTTGCTGATCATAATCAGGCCCCAGAATCTACAGTATGAGATGGCTTTTATATATTCACCTTACCTCCTTAATCCAGCCACTTTCTTTGGACTGACTGAAAATTCTTTCCACTGTTTCTTTAACCTGTTCATCCTCCACTTCTTCTGTCTTTGCAATGGAGCAACATTCCTGGTACAGTTTGAATTTAAAATGTTTCAGTTTATGATAAATTTTGGTACGATCAGCACAAATTCTGCCAACAGTAAACACCTAAATCAAGAAATAAAGATTATTATATGACATATGAAGTGAAAATATAGTAATGAATATATTTAGCCTTTCTTGTTTTCAGATTTTCATTAATAGAATGTAGCAAATGCATTATTAATTTTATTTGAATGTTTATATGATGATTCTATTACCTTCTCTTATTTATACAACCAGTCAAAAACTGAGCCTCTGTTTTGTTTCAAGTATTGGGCTGGGCACTGAAGATAGATAAGTGAAAGATGTACTACCCATGTTAGGGGGCTTATAATTTTGGGAGGAAGACAAATAATTATAAAACAGCACAACAAATGCTATTGAGATGCTACTGAGGGGCACTTAGCCCAATCCAGAGAGGAGAAAGATCTGCAAGTAGGTAATGCTCAAATAGAGTCTTGAAAACATAAAGTTAGCCAAGTTTGAGGAGGGAGAGACAAATGGCTTGTAAGGCAGAAAGACAGACACACATGAAAGCAAAAGAAAGCATGTAAAGTATTTTAAGTACATATTCACTGAGTTAAAAATGCCTGAATTATAATAATTTTCTAGATATAAGCAACATGTAAAACTGAGACTCTTACACCAATATTAAGTATTGGTAGTTTTTTACTAAATACTTTTTCCCCAAAAAAGTTATAAAATAAAAAATAATTTTGTGTTTAGGCATATTTGTTGCTTTCATTAAGGTGTTGTATGTGAAAAAGACACATTAATATTTTATTATCAGCCAGCTAAAAGAATTTTAATTTCTATGTTTAGATGAACTCGTAGGATTCTATGATTAAGAATACTTTTGTGAAATTGAACAATCAGAGCATTTCCCTTTCAGAATGTTTTGAATGCTTATAGTTTGTTTTATAATACAAACCCACAGTCAAAATAGAAAGATAGCATCATTGCACTGACCACATTAAAGATATTTTTACCTACATATTTTCACCCACCATATAAAATGCATCAGAAAGGACTCTAAACATTATGATATGGTCAATTTTATTCTCATGGAGTAATCTGAGTAAATAGGTAAACTCCTGATAACTTATATATTTGTGTCTATGCCCAAGTTCACTAATTGGTTATGTTTTCATGAGTTCAGTACAAGTGGTATAGTTTTAATATTTATCTATCTATCTTGTGTTCTATCTAATCAAAAATTGTACTTTTTTTCGGAAGCCACACTACTAGGTAACACATAGATGATAATGTTCAATAGATAAGCCAAGAGTATGTTGCCAAAAATGAATAAAAGTTATATCATAATGATTGCAAAAGTCAGGTTTGATGTGTTTTGATATAAAAATGGTATTCTGGACATCTTACAACCTTTCTTTAAATCCCCCCAAATTTAACAAAAGCATATTCAGATTTCTGTTTATGGTTCTATAAAAACCTTCCTAGTTTTCAGATCATTAGAAGTAATCAGGTATTATTGTACATTCTGGCTTATTAAAAGTAGCTTTTCCAACTCAACATTATCATTGAAGTAGTCCTAGTAGTAAATGGCATTCCAATAATTCACTTGCCCTACCTCTCAGTTTGAGTAAAAAGATACCACAATAGCTGTAGTGGCCACTAGGGGTATCCGGTGTTCACACATCAAAGTAGATTGTGTGGGAGAGGTCTGCTATAGCTGTTCTGGATAATATATAGTCATAGAATAATGTGATTTGTATTTCTATCACATTGTATTCTATATTTCTACCAAAACAAGATGAATTTATCTGCACAGAATTTTTAAGTTGGAACAAGGGGGAAGGAGAGATGTTTAAAAATCCTTAATTTTTTTCCTGTATGAAACATAAATATCCTTTGAAAATATTAAACATTATGTATTACTTCTTTCCCTTTCTAATTCCTACCCTCTTGGCATCTACTTACCATTATATAGGTCAATAAACCCAAATTACCTTTATAATGTTCTCACACTCCTTTTTTCCCAAAGTATGATCACATTTTATATGAAAGAGCCTAATTTTACGTGGAAGAGCACCACTGCTATAAGGCTTAATAGAAAACAGCAAATCATATAATAGGTGTAATATTCCAAGTGGACTTGTCCCGTCACCCTATCCCCATTTTAGTGTATTGTTACAGCCCGTTATACTTCTTTACCATATGAATTGATGTATATGGTACAAAACAGATTACACTGTAGGATCCCATTTGCATAAAGTACTAAAACAGGCAAAATTAATCTATGCTGTTAGAATAGTTTCCTTAAACATCCAGAAATGTTTTCAGAGACTACTTCTAATTATCTAATTGAATTTTTGTACAGTAAGGAAACTATTCTAACAAGAAAGACAGTATCAAAAATTGTCTGAGATAGAAAAATAGTAAGTGCTGTGGTGAATGTTCACAAATCAGATTAGCAAGAAGATACATAAATGATTACTGGTCCACTTGCAGAGTGAGTTAGCATAGTTCTATGAACTGATAAATATGAGAATAACTGAGTCACTTCAGTTATTTGTATGAACCAAGTGAATATACATATCCAAAGACTGGAAACAGAGCTAAAAACTGTCTCCAAATTTTTCTAAAGCAGAAGGTGCTGAATTGCAAAAGCAGAAGAACCTGATTTGTAATTTATTAGATATATCATGTGAAAGTATAAATTAACACTTTGGATAACAAACTAAGGCAAGGAAATATAATGAAATATGCATTATGCAGACTTGGTAATATCCAGCTAACTGTAGGTAGCTTTTTGAAGTATTTTTCTAGGTTCTCATTTATATGCAGAGGAGCCAGCTCCTTATGGAAGTTAAGTATGGAGAACAAGGAAACAAGATTTTCAATAAAAAAGTCTGAGAGGTAGTTTGCTTTCCATTTCTAGGTTTCCAGAAACAGTGCTATAGACCAAGCCAAGGGATTCTATTTCCCCTTGGTCTGTGTTTTCACATCTCTTCCCACCAGATCTTAAGCATTTCAAGGAGTCTAGACAGACTCTGGGCAAAACTAAAAATTAATTCAAGATTGTGTTTAGTTCTCCCTACTGCCTTTCAGATTTCACATTTTGCATTCCTCCAGGTAATTTCCTTCTCATCTATGCCCTCAAACCTCCCCACAATAAGGCCTCTCCCTCAGTACCCTACCCAACACTGCTATAACTAAAATTACTCTCTTCCATTAATTCTACTTTCCATCAAAGCACCCTTTCTTTCAAAGTAGGTAATCTTAGGTAAGTATGGAGAAAAGTTTTATCCTTAAACAAATTCACTGTTAAGTGAATTCTTTTAAAGTATTATTTGCACCTTCAAAAAGAACACTAGTTAATTCCAAAGAGTCTCAATTTTATGTACCTACAAGCAGCAATATGAAATGGAGAATTACTTTTCAAAATAATCTGAGTGTGGGTTTGGGGTTAGGCTCAGTTTTTTTTAATGCTCTGGATTATAAATGAGTTTTATTTATCTTTTCCTTTCTTTCCTTCTTTACATACATCCATTGACACTACAGTATGTAGGATATGAAATAGATTTTAATAAGTTATTCTTTAAAGAAAAAAATTACTGAAAAAACAATTTCATATTAAAGAATTTCAATCATATTCCTTTTTATTTTTATTTTTTATTTTTATTTTTATTTTCTAGAGACAGGGTCTCTCTCTGTCACCCAGGCTGAATTACAGTAGTGTGATTATAGCTCACTGCAGCCTTGAACTCTTGGGCTCAAGTGATCCACCACCACTGAGCTTCCAGACTAGTTAGGACTACGGGCATGTACCACCATATCCAACTGATTTTCTTTTTAATTTTTTATAGAGACAGGGTCTCACTATCTTGCCCAGGCTGGGTCTCAAACTCCTGGGCTCAAGTGATCTTCCCGCCTTGGCCTCCCAAAGTGCTAGGATTACAGGCGTGAGCCACTGCGTCCAGCCCACATTCTCTTAACATACAAAATAACTAGGTTAATGTTTCCATATGGCTATACACACACACACACACATTTTTATATAGATGTAAGGATAGCATATATACATATATATTTCATAACCTTCATAATATTATTTTAATGGTTGATCTATATTCTATCACATGATATTGGTATATCATAGGCTATTAAATCACTCTCCTAATATTTTATTTGGATTATTTCCAATTTTTTTCTATTATAAATAATGCTTCAATGAACTTCATGATTACGTCATTGGCTTTTATTGAATTGATCTGCACAGGATAAATTTACAGGCACTGAATATATATAACTTTGTGATACTGGCTATATTTAGCTATACAGTATTTTAAAAAGATATATCACATCCTTTCTTCTTTCAGGAATCTTACTTTCTATGAACTTAATAGTTTCAATGTAACCTTGACCACATTGCAGTTTATCATTTGACTTGAACATACTCTGCTACTTTAAGAGCTATCAATTGGCACCTTAAGAGAGTTTTAATTATATGGCTTTATATGGACAATAAGCATCTTTCCATTTATTTGTTAACTTTTATATTTTTTTATTGTGTGACTGGTATATTAATGTTCTTTCCTTTTATTTCATGAGATCTCTTTTATATTTTTGGATATTTGAATCAACCATTTTATATAGAATCTTTATTCCTTCACAGGAATGTCAGAACTCTAAAAATGGTTTTCTAACTTCACTTCCTTCTTCAGGATTAGCTGTAGACAACAAAGACCATGAATGTACATTAATATATTTGATTTATGCAACAGAAAATATTCTTTAAAGTATTAAATCATTTTTGCTAGGATTCTAGGTATCATGGATCAGTGCTTAAATAATGAGGAAATTTGGATATGACTATGTTGAGAAAAGAAATATATATATCTCTTTCTATATATACTTATTTATATGTATATTTTATAGTAATTTGTCAATTAGGAATGCATATGCTATACAGCAGTCCCCAACCTTTGTGGCACCAAGGACTGGTTTCATGGAAGGCACTTTTTTCATGGCTGGGGGGTGGGGTGGGATGGGTGGGAGGTAGGTGGAGCCCAGGCGGTGATGAAGAGTGGCAGCTGTAAATACAGATAAAGCTTTACTCACTCACCCACCCACTGCTCACCTCCTGCTATGCGGCTTGGTTCCTAACAGGCCACAGACACTGGTTCGCTGCCCAAGGGTTGGGGACCTTATCTATGTAAGACATCTTTTGCAAATTCAAAAATTATAGCATCTTTCCTTGTACTCTCTTCCTTTCTTCTAGTGTTTAATCCATTTGTGAAAATAACTTAGAGTTATTTGTGCAAGCTTATGAACTGAAAATTTCTAAATACTGAATATGGAAATTAGAGGAAAAAAATACCTGTTTATCATGTGACATGAAATCATCTGTTTCCATGGTTCTGGTGTTATACAACTTTCCTGATAAATGCACTGAATATCTACAGTAGCGATGCAATCCACAAGCCTGGCAGGAGCAGTTTTCAGCATTCTTCAAATGGATACTTACATTAGAATAATTTTCTACCCGTTCCTGAAAATAATTTAAAAATGTAATAAAATTTAAAAGAGAAAAAATAACAATAAAATAAAAATCTAACCAAATTAAAACTGATCTTAGGAATCACAATAAAAAGAGATATTAAGAGCAAAATATCCTGGCATTTCTTATTTTAATAATGAGCACATAGTAGGTATTTGACAAGATATTTTTAAATTTAAAAAAATGAATTTATATTCTTGGCTATTAAATGAAAAGAAATCAGACTAGGATAAAAATTAGTTCCTTATCTCTCACATTTAGGAGTTGCTACTAAGTAGTGTTCTTAATAGATTTTAATTTACTTCTTTTTCATCTTTTCATCTCTAGTTAGTGTTATTGAAGTATTAGTTAAAAATAGGAAAAAAAAACCAAGAATGAACAGCAGAAATTCAGAATAACACAAGAAAAAGAATTCATTTAGGCTAATTAAAAATTGAGAAAAAATCATATTCATTCTCCATTATATGAATTATATCATATTTTCCATAAAACATTCCAGAAATAATTCAATCTGCCTGTCACCACTTGCTATAGCCCTGTGAAAATAAACAAATTGGAACTGGAATTGCTACATGTCCAGTCTATATATGCACAGTCTAATGGCTCAGCTGTAAATGAGTGAACAAACTAAGAAAACAATTGGCATTCATAAATAAGCTTTATTAAGCTGTGAAATTACTTGTGCCTGAGTGTTTATGCTTAAAGTCTAGGCCCATGCTAGACACTAGTATGCTAATTAATAGTATAGATTAGGTTTTACCACAATATTTGAACTGCACACAGTGAGAATATTAGCATGGTTACTAATTCGCATTCATATCCTCTACCAGCCTGATGGTAATTAAGTATCCAATATACTGACAGTTTCCTTTTTTGATTGTATGATTTGAAACAACTTTTTCTGGTCTACTTTTTATATTTCTCATACTTCATGGAACTTCATGAAATGTGTCACTTACAGGCTGAAACTCAGACTGAATGGACTAACCACTTTCCCTTCCTTTTTCTGTGGTATTCGTGGAAGCACATGGTGAGATGAAACCTCTCAGATGAAAGCTCTCAGCTTGGTTCTCTGAGTGACTACAATGCACAGAGCATCCCTGACAACTCACACTGGATATATAAGTAAAAAACAAATGTTGAGTTATCGAGAGTTTTTTTCGTTTGTCATATAATATTATGTACCTTTTGTAGCATAGCCCAACTTATCCTAAGATCTTGCTGAATCATCTATGTCTCTAAATTTTTCAGCTAATTTTTTTTCTGTATCTTACAGTTATTATTTCAACATTGGTTTATCCAAATTCAGTATAACCTACCATGGAAGGGTAAAGCAAATATGGCATAGAGGCATGCACTTTAGAGTCCAAGAGACTCCAGGTCTAAATATTGGCCCAATTACTAGCTGTGGAACTTTTATGTTACTCAATTTTTCTGAGTTACAGTGTCCTCATCTCTAAAATGGAGTAAATAATAGTGCCTTCCTCATGGGGTTACTTTGAAGATTAAATAAGATATTTTTCTTTGCATGTAAATTAGTTGGCTAAAGTTAAATAATCTATACATATAATACAGGCATATATCAGAGATATTGTGGGTTGGGTTCCAGACCACCATCAATAAAGCAAATATAGCAATAAAGTGAGTCACACAAGTTTTTTTCCCAGTATATGTAAAAGTTACGTTTACACTATATGTGGTCTGTTAAGTGTGTAATAGCATTATGTCTAAAAAACAATGTATATATCTGAATTAAAAAATGCTTTATTGCTAGAAAATGCTAACAATCATCTGAGCCATTAGCAAGTTGTCATCTTTTTGCTGGTGGAGGGTCTTGCTTTGATGTTGATGTGTGCTGACTGATCAGGGTAGTGGTTGCTGAAGACTGGGGTAGCTGTGGCAATTTCTTAAAATAAGACAATATTGAAGTTTGCTGCATCAACTGACTTTTCTTTTCATGAAGATTTCTCTGTAGCATGTGATGTAATTTGATAGCATTTTACCAAAAGTAGAACTTCTTTCAAAATTGTAGTCAATCCTCTCAAATCCTGCCACTGCTTTATCAACTAAGTGTATGTAATATTCTACATTCTTTGTTCTCATTTCAACAGTGTTCACGGCATCTTCACCAGAAATAGATTCCATCTCAAGAAATCTTTCTTTGCTTGTCTACAGAAGCAACCCCTCATCTGTTAAAGTTTTACCATGAGATTGCAGTAATTCAGTCACATCTTCAGGCCCCACTTCTAGTTCTCTTGCTGTTTTCACCACATCTGCAGCAAACTCCTCTACTTCAACTTAAAAGTTATCAGCTGCATTAGCCCCTAACAAGAGACTCATCCTGTCCTTTGAAGCTTTGAAGCCAAGCATTGACTTCTCCCTCACTATAAAAGTCCTAGATATCCCTTTCTTCCAATAGAAGGCTCTTTCATCTATGTTGAAAACATGTTGCATAGTGTAGCCACCTTCGTCAATGATCCTAACTAGATCTTCTGGATAATTTGCCGCAACTTCCACATAAGCACTTGCTGCTTCACCTAACACTTTTATGTTATGAAGATAACTTCTTTCCTTGAACCTCATGAACCAATCTCTGCTAGCTTCAAACTTCTTCTGCAGCTTCCTTACCTCTGTTAGTATTCATAGAATTAAAAAGGACCTTGTTCTGGATTAGGCTTTGGCTTAAGGGAATGTGTGGCTGGTTTGATCTTCTATCTAGAAGACCACTAAAACTTTTTCCATATCAGCGATAAGGCTGTTTCACTTTCTTATCATTTGTGTGTTCACTGGGTAGCACTTTTAATTTACTTCAGGAACTTTCCTTTGCATTCACAACTTGGCTAACTTTCAGCCTGTCCCAGCTTTAGACATGCCTTTCTCAAAAACCTTAATCATTTCTAGCTTTTGATTTAAAGTGAGAGACATGTGACTTTCCTTTCACTTGAACACTTAGAGGCCATTTTAGGGTATTTAATTGGCCTAATTTCAATACTGTTGTGTCTCAGGAAATAGGGAAGCCCAAGGAGAGGGAGAGAGACAGGGGAATGGCCAGTTGGTAGAGCAGTTAGAACACCACAACGTTTATCAATTACATTCACCTTCTTATATGGGCATGGTTTGTAGCACCCCAAAGCAATTATAATATTAACATCAAAGATCACTGATCACAGATCACCATAAAAGATATAATAATAATGAAAAAGTTTTAGCTATTGTAAGAATTACTAAAATGTGACACAGAGACACAAAGTGAGCATATGCTTCTAGAAAAATGGCGGTCCTGGCATATGTGCTTGAAGCAGGGTTGCTACAAACCTTAAATTTGTAAAAACTGTGATAACTACAAAGTGCAGTAAAATGAAGCACAGTAAAACAAGGCATGCTTGTATATGCTATTTTTCTTTCTATTAAAGAAAATAATGTTTATGCCATGTTCTAAGAGCTATGTACTTTATCTTCAAAGTAAGTAAATACAGTATTTCCCTTCACAGTAGCTAATTCTTTTCCATATCTGAGGAAGAAATTAGGGTTCCAAGAGGTTAAAAACTTACCCAATGTCAAAAAGATATATGGTATTCCTAATCTTAAGCCATCCTCCAACTTTAAGTCTTCTGATTCTTTTTGTAACCCTACAAATATCTCTTAAACATAACCATCTATGGCTAATTTATCATTAGGTAATTCAAGGCTGAACAGGCCTTGGATGAAAACAAATGCCCTGACATAAATGAGGTAGTGGTACTAATGATGTAAGTGCGAGAATGATTTTAATGAACTTACACTTCTGTTATCTTTCCCTTTTTCCTCTTGCTGATCCTTAAAACATAGAATGTTAGAAGGGGAGGAAAATCCTTAAAAATCATATACTACATCCTCTACTATTAGAGATCATAAAATAGAAATCTACAGGATAAAATGGAATCTTGCAAATCTTATAAATTAAAAAGGTGCCCCGCCCACCAGATTGGTAGAATTACAAAATCTTAAGGTAGAGAAGAATGTCAAACACTATCTAGGCTAGTGCTTCCCAAACAATATTTTATGGAAATCAAACATCCTAGAAGGCATTAATGAAAAGGAACCTTATCCTGTAAAACACGAATTTAGAAAGTATTATATTCTATATCCCCCTCTTGATTATTTACAGTGTAAATTCACATATTGATGCTCCTGAAAGTCCTCCAGGAAAGAAACTAATTAAACTCTCTGTTTCTCAAATTTCTTTGGCTATGAAACTCTCTTTTCTCAAACAACTATTAAGATCTTGTGAGACAATTTCCTCATTTTAAAAGATGGGCTACATCCTAGAGATGTTCAGAAGTTATTTGTCATTTAGAACCACTTAATTACTGGACAGATATAGTTAGTGTGGATGATTAAAACAATAATAGCTTTAAGAAGAGGTGAGAAATAATAAGCTTATTATTTAACAAATAAATGCCAATACTTTAGAAGATTATTCAGTCTGATTGTATATTGAAATCCTGAGAGGGCCACTGTCCCCATACCCCCACCACAGATTCAAAAACAAACTGTATACCTTATATTGCTCTTTCCAACGACTTCTAGAAGCTAAACTCTCTAGACGAGGCTGAACAAAGCGGTTATCCAAATAATGAAGAGATGTCAACATATCTTGTGCATATGACTTTTGCCTAGTGCCATCTGTTCAGGGGATCAATGAAAACAAAAAAATCATTTTGTCCATATGAAACAGTTAAATAATTTAATACTTAAGGATCTTTTCCCACAGTTTTAGGAAGTTACTTGGTTGGCTGGAAGCATTTTAAATTGGGAAAAAAATTAATGAAATAAAAAAAAAAATCATTCTACCAGAACATTAGCAAAGAAAACAGGGTAAAAGATTCTATAGTTCTTATAAGTATCAAGCTTCAACATTATTTTCTGATAACAAAAAGAGCAAGATGAAAAGCTTGCCAAATTATCTCTTTTATTCTCTTATACAAAACTGACATAGATTATTTATCCACTGAATTCCAAATAAAGCTCAAAGTTCTGAGTAGGCTTTCAAGAGCTCTCTGCACTTGGTTCCTTTCTACCGAAGTGGTAATTCCTCATTTCAACAAATCAGAATCCTGTTCTCTGGCTAGATCTTTTCTTCATTCCTCTCTAGCATGGTACACTCATTTCTACCTTCCTTATTTGGCTCATATTATATTCTCTATTTATACATATCTGTCATAGTCTGTGAATTTAAGCTTTGTTTTTCTGCCTTCTTTGAAGTTTTCTTAAAGAATCTAGCTAATAAATTTATCATGTTTCTTTAAATCATTACAAATTAAAACACCTTACCATGGCTCACAAGGCCCTTCTGTCCCCTTCCTATTCCTCTGAATTCATCTTTTCTCCATCTCCCCTGTCTCACTGTACTCCAGCCACACATGCCTATTCTATTTATCCTTGAACACACCAAACTTACTCTTTCCTAAGGGTCTTAGTACTTGCTGTACCCTCCGCTAGATTCATGTACTACTTCCTCTCTCATCTTATTTCATTCAGGTTTCTGTTTAAAAATTACCTCTTGAGAGACCTTCTTTGACCAATTTAACATACAACATAGACTTTACTTTCCCCTATTCTCTCTCTTTACCCTATTTTATTCTTTTTTACAAGAACTAATCACTAGTTGAAATCATACTATATTATGTTATATATTTGTTTACTCATTAATTGTCTGTATCTCCCATTAGACTTTGAGTAATGTGAATGCAGGAATCTCATATGTCTTACATCACTGTCATATCCCCAGCCCTAAATAATACCTTGCCTACATCACCGTCATATCCCAAACCCTAAAAAATGCCTTGCCTATAGCAGGCATTCAATAAATATTTGTTCAATAACTCATGAATGAAATTTTATTTGGCACTTAGGTAAGTACTCAAACACAACATATTTATAGTCTATTAAATGCCATATTTTGTGCTAGATGCGAGGGTAATTTATATATATAGATCTTCACATACTCTGATATAGGAAGAAAGCAAAAATACATTTTCAATATGAAAAGTGTATATATATGAGTATCACCATACTCGGGATGATGGTGGCACAAATAAGAGAGTGACAAGTATTACCTGAGTGGGTCATAGAGAGCTTTCATAAATAGCTTTTTCTACTCATCTAGAAAATCTGGGGCAAAAAGGAATTCTAAGAAGAAACAGCATGGGTAAAGGCACAAAAACATAAAACAGCATGTAAGTTTTAGTGGAATTCAGAGTTTATAGAGGGTGGTATGACACATGGTGTTGAGGCACCCTGCTGTTTTATGAGTATATGTCTTATATGCTCAAATTCACTGTGAACTAAGGACAAGGACCTCTCATAAACTTACTTCCCATATTTCTCAAATAATAAACACTAACGAGCATTTTATATGAGTGAAGTTTTGGTATAGTTAATCCTAGAGGGAACAATTGGAAGAATTTAAAAAAGGTTCTCCTTGGTTTTGTTTAATCTATATGGTTTTAAAAGTGAAGCTGTTTAAAAATTGTAAAAATAATAAAAATCAAATTTTTCCATTTACACTATTAACTTACCATACAATGTTCCCAGAAAAGATTCATCCAAAGCATTGATCAGAAGAGCCTTCACAACTCTTTCAAAGTGAGTATAGTGGTCACTAAAAGAATCTGAAATAATTTTAAATACATATTAGAATCTAGTAGACAAAACAATCCACTGAATACAATAGGTTCTTTTCCCCAATACTAAGAAATTAAAACTATAAATAGCAGAAATAGCTTAGTCATCCTAATTTTAGAACTGCCTCGGTGACTTGTTTAGTCACTGAACGAATCTCCATTTTCCAAATTTATTGGCTTCCAATCCAGTTTCTAGTTGTTATTTCAAATATTCAATTCTCAAACTTATTAAAGAAAAATTGTTCAGAGAGTATTAAGAGATATGTTATGAAAAAAATCAAAATCATCCCCTGTGCACCTAAGTTTAATTATCACCTTGACAATTAGAGCAAGACAGCCAGAAGGAGAACCTCCAAAGATAGATTTTTAATATGCCCTACTCTGTAAGACATATTACATATGAAATTGTCCAGGAAACTGCTACCCTAATCAGAATCCCAATGGCTGTAAAAACTCTATTTCCATTTCTGTTGCCCCAGATTTAGAATTTTCTACATCAATTTAGAAAAATTGGATCTTCTCTTTTCCATACCAGGAATATAAGCCTGTATTACCATTAACCCAGTCTTGTACATGAAATCATCTCTTGTGACAGACCAGGAAGTGGTAAGAGAGAAGACCCCTTCTATCCCCATTATTTGGGGGTCAGAGTTTACTATGGCTGTGGAAATGTTCTGTATCAAACATGACCCTTCCTTGATCCAAACTGTCACCACAGAATATGTGCCCTGCTCTGGGTACCTGTGAAGACACATTAAGGGCAGACTGAGTCTTTTAGCAAATATGGATGATGTCTGACAAGGAATTAAAGCAAAAGAAGACCTATTATTAGCAACCATAAGTGGATTTTGGCTTTCCTTCTAGTTGAAGTGAAAATAAAGATGTAAAAATCTTTTAACTTGTATTTTGGTTACTAAAAAGGTGATATAACTGTTTTTCAGACTTTAGGAGAAACGCTTTTCTAAGGAGACACCAATGGAAGTGCTAGTGACCAAAACTGAGTAGTAGTAATAAAAGTAAATGACAATAGCAGATAATTTGTACTGGGGCCCTTAGACTTTAGAGGGCCTATGATTAATTAAAAATCACAAAAGAATTGATCATGGCCATTAAACACAGTATTTTAAAAATCAGTAGGCCACAAATGGAAAATGAAACAATGTTTCAATAGAATTAAACTTTGACTAGACTTTCGTCAAGTTGCCTATAATAGAGTATTGGTACATAATTTTATTTGTGTAAAAATCCATCTAAACTCTATTTAGCACTTTCAAAAGTGTATTAAGGGGAAATTGGTCTGGGAATATTAACAGATATGTTGAGAAAAAAAAAATCAAATTCATCTCCCATGCACCTAAGCAAACTGCAAAAGAATTTTTTTTATCTCACTAAATTTATCAGTCTTGAATGAATGTGCTAATGCCCAATGTTACTCATTTGCTAAAGAGTTTTGGGAACTGCTACTCTATTTCCAAGACCCCGACGGTGTTTCTTGAGGATCAGGAGGAAAAACGGCAGAGATTAGAGTCATCTGGGGAGCTTTTTTCCTAACCACAGGATCCCTCTCCTATCAATGTGTATCCGCATTTTCTCCAAAAAAGTCAGGAAGAAGTCCCTTATTTCGTTATGTTTGAGTAGGTGGGTGGGAGTTAGTGGGATTATGCTCTGGGCATCTCAGATTGGAAAAAAATAATAACATTACTAAGAAAGTATATGCCAGGCATCATTCTACACATTCACATGCATTGCTTCATTTCTCACAACAAGCCTATAGGATACTATCATTACCCTAGGTTTATTTTTAGTTGAAGAAACTGAAATACACAGAAGATGAAAAACTTTTCTAAGATCACACAGCTAGTAAGTATTGGAACCAGGCCTAAAATCCAGGCAGTCTGACTCCAGATTTCATGTTCCTATCTCCTAGACAGATGTTGTTATGCATGGTAGTTAGATTTGATATTATACTTCAGAACATAGAATTTAGACTTGGATGGAAAATTGGAGAAAATAAAATTCAAATCTCTTATCTTAAAATTAACAAAAAAGCAACATTCTTAGTGACAAAAGGTGACAAAACTAGAAAGAGGCAGAACCAGGCTTACAGCTCAGAACTCTTCAAGATTGTTTTCAGTGCTTTAATCCCTGTATTGGATGAGCTTTTGGAAAATGTCATAGGAATATTGTTTAAAACTTTCCCCCATATTTATTCAAAAAATTGGAAAAAGGATAAAGGAAAAAATCAACAAAATTTGTGTTTATGCATAACAGATTTTCTCTTAGCTAATTTCCCCATACTCAATCATTTATAGTTTAATCATTCTCTGTTGATTTCCATGCATCCTTTATCATATATTAATTTCACATATATGCTTGAATTTTGTTTCAGCTCCATCTATCCTTCATACTAATCTGGCTGTCATTCTCATTCCAGTACTGCACTGTTTTACTTATTGCAATTTTATGATAACTTTTTATATCTGGTAGGAAAATGCTTCCAATTTACTGTTTTTTATTCTCATATATTTGCTCTTCCAAGTGAACTTCATGATTGTTTTGCAAATTTTAAACAAAAAACTAGTTTCAGAAGAAATAACTTATTGTACTATGAGTATTACCTTTTAGAAACATGCTTGTCTCTCCATTTATCCATGTTTTGTTTTCTATTTCACAGTAAAGTTTATTTTTATATCTATAAAATCATGCTTTTATTTTTAAGATTAGGCCCAGGAACTTTATTTTGGTTGCCAGTGTAGACGGAATTTTCCCTGATTAATATAACCTAAATAATTATTGCTAGTATATGAAAAAACCATGGAGTTTCAAATATTTATTGTGAATCTGGTCATTTTTCTGAGATATTTACTAATTTTGAAATAGATTCTCTTGGATATTTGTGGTAGATGAGCTTCCTGGGACACTTAGCTGGAGATAGCACTGTCTCTACTTTCTTCCCCAACCCCAAGGAGGATATGATCTTGCTAGTACTAAGATTATTTCAAGAACCAAGAGAATGTTTATAAAAATTCCCTTAGCTAGAAGCATATAGATTGCTAATGTACTTTCTTCTGGAATGGAGGTATAAGCCCAGTATAAAAGAAAGAGTCAGAATAAGAAATCGACTACTTTTCTACTTTAACAGATCCCACCCCTCTGCCCCCATAGAGAAAAAAGAACATGAGAAAAGCTATTGAAAAATACACTACCATCTACTTCTGCCCTCAAAATATTCATGTCCCATCTCTTAACTTCTGTATCCTTAAATGAGTCAGAAACTCATAGTTTATATACATACATATATATCATATTATATTCAAATAATGTCTTTTTCAATATTTATATTTCTTGCTAGCTTTCATGTCTTATTTCATTGTTTAAAACATCTAGAACCAAGTTAGTAGGAAATATTTTTGTCTTGTTCCTCATTTTAAAGAGAATACATCTAGTGCTTCATTATAAATATGATGTTGGCTCATGGTTTAAAATATTGTCGTGTAAAGGATCTATGCTCCTATTCCTAATTTTTTAATACCTGATTTTTAAAAAAAAAATCAAATATGGACATTGAATGTTATCCAAATGCCTTTTTAGAAGTTCAATAAATTATATGATTTTTTCCTCTTTTGATACATTACTATAACATACCAATATGGCTCTTAATATTAAACCATTTTCATGGTGCTAAAGAGAATGATTAGAGGTATTTTTCTTTATTCTTATAATTAAAATAGTTCCTTTATATGTCTACTTACAAAATTATTTTCATCAATTTACTAGGAATGTGAACCTCTTTAATCTGAATAAACAGAGGTGTTAAGTATTATGAAAATAAGTCAAGAATATTTGCCCAATGGAGCAAATATTCAAATAGAATTTTTTTCCATTATACCTCTGAATTTTCTTGTTTTCCCATCCAAAAATGTGGTATTAATTTTGTTATATTCAAATCTTCTTTTACATGTCTCATTAGTTATAAAGCTTTCTTCCTTTAGATTTCCATTTGTTCTATATTTCTGTCCCCTCTCCCAATTTGTGAAATAGGGTCTTCATTTCTAGTCCTTTATGTATTACCTTTTCCTTTAGAACTGTTTTTTCTTCTCTACACTAGAACTTCTCAGATATATCCTATGTATCATTGATGAGATTTTCTGTACTGTTAAGTCTACTTCTACTTCTTTCAATATAGATTTTATTTCTGACATTACATTTTTAATTTTCTGGAAATTCTTCCTTATCTTAGCTTCCTTTCACCTCAAATTGTTCTCTCCTTATAACTTCTAACTTTTTTTTTATACATTGCAAAGCAAATGCTTTATACAATTTTCTTCTGTTTCCTTTAATGAAACATCTTTCACAGGCATTTTCTTTCTCTGAGTCTATCTTTATGCTGCAATATGATTTCACTGGTACTTTTTACTTATCCTATTATAGAACAAGGGGGAAAGTTCTAAGATTTAATATTTAACATAAATAGTTGTGAGTTTGTTCTTAGGCCCACTCTTTGTTGTACTGGCAGAATGATTCTCTTTAATTGTAGGTGGAGACTAATTTGATGTCCACTTAGTCTTAATTTCCAGTATTCTAGCAAGGCACTAGTAAACTAAAATGTATTCTACTCTTATCTCTACTGCTTGGTTCTGTCAGTATGAACATATGATAGAGTGCTAGATAAATAATATAATCTTTAGTATCCACAAATCTGAAGGTTTTTCCTATCTTTCTACCTGTGTATAATATTTTTATGTACTATATAGGTCTGATGTGCAATGGACTACTGCTTGTCTATTCCTTTACTTTCTGCCATATCTTTTCTGGCAGTTGCAGTTTCAGAATAAATATAAAGAGATAATAGGGATTGATGAGACGGGAAAGAGACTAGGACTCTTCAACTGCTTCAACCATGTAGTAAGAAGGGAACAACCCTGTTTGAGGTGGTGTAGATGCATCTCTCAGAGCTAAATGGCAGATAGTGAGGAAATTACAAAATATCTTCCTACTGTTAGAAGTGCTCACTTCAAAAACGCAACAGTGCACAGACCACTGGTTGTGATTCTCAATTGAACACTGAATTTGGAGTTAGAAGATGTTTCTCCCAAATTCTGATCGTATGTTGAACATGTATGGTTGTCAGTGTTATTATAGAGGTTAGCAGGAAAATGAATCTGAAAATACTAGCCTAATCACAACTTAACCCAGGCCATACAGTAGTGTTCATTATTCATCGTATAGATAGGTTGTTGCTTTAATGAGAAAATATATTTTTGGAACATAATCTGTTGGCAAATCAAAAATTGCCTATATTAAATATTATTTATTACATTCACATGACATAAAATTGATGAGTATTATAATAAAAACATTAACTAAATCATAAATTATCACTCTAAAATATGTGATTTTTTTTCTCAAATGTTTTTAAAAATCTGGTTAAGTCCAGCATTTCTCAGAGTCTTGAACTATAAAACTCAGAAGTCACCAGCCAATATGCTTATCTTAATCATCCGCTCAATTAATAATGAGTTCCTATAATGAGTTGCAAACTCTAATGTGTACTAGGAATACAAAGAAAAAGGAAGTTGGTTAACCATTCAGTTTTTGTTGTTGTTGTTACTGTTGTTTTGGAAGTGAGAACATCCACTTGGCTTATTTTATTGAGATTTACTTTTTTATATACCATAAAATTCACTCTCTTTGGTGTACAGTTCCATGACCAATATATAAAATTATGTAACCACCACCACAAGGGTTGTACCACCACCCAAAACATCTTACTGCTACATATTTGTATACATATTAAGTCTCTGAGATATCTGAAAGATACTCTGATAAAGATGTTCGATAAGATAACGAAAAATAGGGCGTTATGCTCGGGAAAAATCTTGGCTAGAGATAAAAGTATGGGAATTTCTGCTTACAGACTTGAGTTGCCCAAATCCACAAGCAAAGTGAAGGTAGTTGAGGATGGAACTCTTGGAAAAATCAAAATTTTCATGGTAAATGGAAGAAGAGGAAAGCAATATTATAAAAGGGAAGGCAGGAAAGAGTGGTACCACAGAAGCTAAAAGAAGACTATTCTGAAAGTGACAACGGTCAATGGTAGCAAAAGACAGAGCAATAATCAGTTTATGTACAAGCTGAAGAGTATTTTGGCAACTAGAAGGATATCAATAACTTTAGCAAGAGCAATTTCACTGGATTGATGGATGCACAAGCCTGAGTACAGTGCTTTGTAGAGTTACTGGGACACTGGAACAAAAAGATTTAGAACAGTAGCTAACAAAACATGCCAACTCAAGGGAGGAAAGGCATGAACATGCTTACTAGTTGAGGAAAGACACCTTGTAAGGATAAAACCATTGAAAGTAAAGAGAACTGAGTGGATGATAAAACCAGAATGAGAAGTTGTTAGTAAGAACACCCAAGATAAAATACATTGCATACAAAATGAGACACATCTTCTCCTGAGGCAGAGATGCTCAGTATTAAAAATAAGCCTAGAGCTCCTTAATATTTACCCAAATGAGTTGAAAACTTATGTCCATCGAAAAACCTGCACACAAATGTTTACAGAAGCTTTATTCATAATTGCTAAAATTTGGAAGCAACCAAGTATTTCAACAGGTGAATGGACAAACAAAATTGTGGTACCTCCATACATGAGATACTATTCAATGATAAAAAGAAATACTCTATCAAGCCACATTCAGACATGGAGAAAACCTAAATGCATATTGGTAAGCAAAAGAAGTCAATCTGAAAAGTTACATGGTGTGTGATTTTGACTCTGAGACATTCTGGCAAAGGAAAAACTATAGGGACAGTAAAAAGATCAGTGGTTGCCAGGGGTTCAGGGGAGGAAGGAAGGGAGGATGAGTAGAGAGTGCACAGGGGATTTTTAGGACAGTGAAACTATTCTGTATGATAATGCAATGGTGGATATATGTCATTATACATTTGTCAAAACCCATAAAAGGTACAACATAAAGAGTGAGCCCAAATGTGAACTATGAACTACAGTGAGTAATAATGTTATCAGTTTTGGCTCATCAATTGTAACAGAGGTACCAAATTAATGCAAGAGGTTAATAATAGGGGAAACTGTCAGGGGGTATATGTGAACTCTTTTTAATTTCCACTCAATATTTCTGTAAATCTGAAACCATTAAAAAAAAAAAGTAAACATGATATAGGGTCGAGAAGGAAGCTGAAGTAGTTCCCATGTGCTAGACTTTCATTTCCATTAATTAGCAGGAGTGGGTATGAATGGGTATTTCTCAGCAAATGTTCTATCACATTCTAGATATCCCTATCCAGAATGATAGGATACCTCCTAATTAAGTGTCCCTGTGATTCAAATATCCAGGTGAGCCAGTGCCTAGTGATATAAGGAAAACAGTCATTAATTTATAGTATGTAGATACCTATAACTGGCATCTCTGTAACTGCTAAATTTCTTGAAATCTGATTCATACCTCAATCTATTATTTTAATATAAATTATGAGATATAAATCAAACCATGTTACACTTAATTTTAGTAAATATGACCTTTTCTAATATTTGGAAAGAAGGGATTCTTGAAGAAAAAAATTAAAAATGTATCCATCCAACAGCCTGTTTCTACCAGAGTTATAAAAACTATCAGAGTTGTAAAAATAATCTTTGAAATTATGTACAATTATAGGATTCAGAATAATAATACATATTTAAATATATCCTAAATTTTCAGGTCCTATTATTTATATACTCATTAATTATATGAAATATAAAGATTCTAAATTCCTATCTCTGATTAGTTTCACTATTTCAGTGAAGCTTCTAAGGGCCCGATAACCAGTGGTTCTGAAAGTGTTTGTCTGCAGATCTCTGGGAGTCCCCAAGTCCATTTAAGCAGATCTGTGATGTCAAGGCAAAATAACAGTAAGATATTATTTACTTGTTCTTTTCACTATGTTGACATTTTCACTGACAGTGCAAAAGCAACAATAGGTAAAGCAGTTGGCCCCTTAACATGAATCATAGCAGTAGTACCAAACAACTAACAATCATTGTAGTCATCACTGCTATGCACTCACAGTAAAAAAGCCACTTTCATTTAAGACTGTCTTTGTTGAAGTAGCAAAATTATTAATAAAATTATTAATTTTATTAAATTATTAATACAATTATTAATTTTATTAAATCTTGTATCTCAAGTACATATCTTTTTAGTACTCTATGGGATGAAATGGGAAGTGTACATTTACACTGCATACCAAAGTACAATGGCTGTTTTGAAGAAAAGCACTGTGCAACTGTTTGAGTTGGGGCAAAGCCTGATTTATCCTGAGGCACCATTTTTATTTGAAGGAAAGACTGACAAACTCTAGTTATTCAGACTTGGGCATTTGTCAGACATCTCCTCAAAAAAGAACAAAGTGAGCCCGTCACTTCGAGGAGAATAACTATAATATTTGTTGCCAAAGATAACAACCAAGTTTTAAAGTAGAAATTGGAATTTTGTAAACTTGTATGCCCTATTGTAAACTTGACAGCTTGTTAGTACTGTAGAGATATTCTGGTGAGATTGGTATTGATATTAATGAATGTGATTTTTAAAAAATTATACAATGAAATGTGTCCACATTTGGAGAATCTGCATAATCCAGTGAACCAATATTTTCCAAATGACCAATGCATTATATCACAAAATCATACATGGGTAAAAGATCCATTCAAACTGCAAGACAGACCAATGGAGCTGTAATGTGAATACTAAAAGTTAATTTATATTGTTTCAGATTGCATATTACAACTAAACTTTACGAAAATATCACTTGCCAAATTTTGGTGGATTATCAAATGAGAATATCCACAGTTATTTTGAAAATACTATTAAAAATACTCCTCCCTTTTCCAGATACCTATCTGGGTGAAGCAAAATTGTTTTCACACACATCAACCAAAACAACATGTCACAACAGACTGCAAAAGCAGATATAAGAATCCAGCTGGTTTCTGTTAAGCTAAATATTAAAGATGTGCAAGAATGTAAAACAATTCCATTCTTTTCATTTTTGGGGGAAAATGTTATTTTTCATAAAAATATGTTATTTACATTAATGCAATTAGTTTACTAATGTTATTTTAAATGAATTAATAAATATATCTTAAATTTCTCATTTTTGATTTCTACAATGGTAAATATTAATAGACATAACCCACAAAATAAAGGCTTGTTGGGATCAATAATTTTTATGAGTATAAAGGGTTTCTGAGACTACTGGAATAAAGTAGTAAGCTGGTAAATGAAAGTTATCTGAAAATGAAACCATAGTTCCTAATTAATGATTTAGAACATGATATTAAAAAGCTGACTTGATACTGGATATAATATCATCATAAGAGCAAGTCATAAAATATTTTCTTGATATTTAACTTACAAAGAGAATTCTGTTTTACTAATTTCAGCTGTGATGTAGTTAGCTTTTCTCCTCGTTGGTTTTTATTCTCTTCATCACCCTCCTCATCTTGCACTACAAAGTCATCAATAATATAATCATCTCCATCTTCATCATATTCATAATCCTCCTCCTCTTCCTCCTCCTCCTCCTCCTCCTCCTCCTCATCATCATCTTCATCACTGCTTGGGCAGGATTCCTTTTCAGAGTCCTAATTAAATTAAAATAAATGCTTCAGTAAATTGTGCCACTAGAATGGTCAGTATGGATATAAAATTAAAAGATTAAATCTGAAAGCAAAAAATTGATCCATAGAAATTAACTTTATATTTTAAGGTTAAAAATAAAGAATTTTGTTATGTTAAATGTTGAACTTTTGAAATTAGGGAGAAGATAATACACCTTGGTTAAGTGATGTAAAATATTTAAAATGGACATTAAGATTAATTAAAATTAGTTAAAATAGGAAAGACCATACAAAACAAATAGTCTTTCAATTTTAAAAAAGAGTGATGGACTGAGGCTCATGATAAAACAATGTATTAGATACAGTAGTGTATTAGATACAATAGTGTAATCAAACATATTCAAGGATACTTGATTAAAAAATAATATTATTGAGAACTGGAACAGACTCAGAATTTTGATTTTTATAAAAATTAAATACTTTAAGTAAAAATTTAAAACCAATAACAAAACCAACAAAATATAACACACCTCAAAATCTCTACCACTATTGCGTCTCTGACGAGATCTTTGTTTTGAGAGTTCTTTCAGCTTCTGAAGTTGTTCTCGCTTTCGTGCAGCTAATGTTTTCTCAGGGTTTTTTTCCTCCATTTCCACTGAAGAACATTCATCTTCAACCACTCTACGTGGACGTTTAACACCTACTTTTTTAACTAGGATATCACTGTCATCACTCTCATCACTGTCATACATCACAGAGGATATCCTTTTTCTTTTCCCTCGCTTGATGTGTTCTTCTTCTAAATCCTCCTCTATTATTTGTCCAGTGTGTTTATTAAGATCATTATCCTCTTGACTTGGATGTTTTTCCTGATCTGGTAAATCAATACTCCTATGTTTGGTTTTGCTCATTTCTTCTTCATATGTTGAACTGTTGTCAGTGTTAATGAGATGCTTACTGTTGTTTCCTTCACTTTCAATTTTACTTAATTTAAGCTCTCTCTTATCTTCTGCTGTTTTATTACTATCAAGCCCCTTGTTACTATCAAGCTCTTCATCATTATCAAAACTTTCATTATTATCAACACTTTCATCACTATCAAGCTCTTCATCGCTATCAAGTTCTTCATCACTATCAAGATCTTCATCACTATCAAATAATTGTGAGATACTATTTCTTTTAGTTCGCCTCCAATCAACTCGAGATTTCTGCTCAGGCACTTGAGCTTTAGAATTTTTCCTTGTTTCATGTCTTCTAACATGTACCATTTTCACTTAAGCTTCTACAAAATAAAGTTATTAGGAATATAACAAATGATAACCAAATTACAGCAATGAATGCATTTATGGTACAAATTCTATTTATTTGGCTTTATTAAATGGTCCACAAGGGCAAAAATCACATGAAATATCTAAGTGAAGATGTTAGAACAGTAATTCAACAAATAATTTACTGAACATCTATGAAATAATTATATGAACATCTAGTCTGAATTATGCTATATGTTGTGCTGAAAGGAATACACAGAAAGAAAAATCATGATCCTGTTCTTCAGAAGATCATTATCTATGTATAGAACTAAAATATATAAACATATAATAATTAAGAAAAATTCAGGATATTATTCATGTAGTACCAAATGAGTGATAAAAATAAGTGCGATCGACGTGTAAAGATGCAGGAAGATCAGTAGGGCAAGTACTTCACTGAAGATTATCTTGAACAGATGTGCTCTGATATAATTCTGAAGGATTGGTTATATTTAAACAGAAAGAATGAAAGAAAAGGGGTTTGGGAAAGGCAAAAATGGTAAGGGTCTAAACTTTGGCACTGAGAAAGAATATGGTATGTTCAGTAAATGAGTGTAAATAAAAATGTATGAAAAAAATTTTATGTTGGAAAAAAGGAGACAAGGATGGAAAATTAGGATTGGATTACTAGGACGATGCATGCATCTCGGAGGTAAAGAAGGATTCTGAACAGAGAAATTACATGAATTATAAAGGATCAATCAATTTACATAAATAGATTTATAAAGTAGTAAGAGACAGAAAAAAGATAGCAGTGAAAAATTGAAAGATGACCTGTCCACCAAGATTGTAGCCTTTTTCTATACCCTAGTAAAATGGCAATTGCTTTACCCTCAAAGTTAAAGATACAATATAATCTAATAGAAAACTTACTAACAATCCAATAATGTAGTTAGGTGAAAAAACAAAAGTGTCATGGTAAAGCATAGCATGGCATTGGGAAGAAAAACAAAAGCTGTCAATTTCTGATTTAAAAAATGGTGAATTCCATTAAAACCATCACAAGCATATATTAAGGGAACAATTAGTGAAAGGTAAGATAACTAGAAAACCAGTAACACATATATATACTTCTGTGGTTGCTAAGGGATAGAAATATGATCACAATGTAATGAGACTGACCTCATAATACATGTGTAAGAACTTATATATTCAATTGAGTGCTATCCTCTTCAAAGAAATCACCTCATAAGGCTGATTATTCCAATACTTCCACCATAGCACAGAATATTCCTGGAGTTTTTCTATAAACCATAGTATCAAAAAAATAAAAAAAAATCTAAAAATGTGAAAATAATCACATTTCATTTTTTTACCCCAAAAGGTGGCTTCAACATCCACTTCATTCACTTGTCTCAGTTATAAAGGACTGTTAACAGCTTCCAAAAATGAAGCCCAACTTCACAAGATGAAGATTACCTGTCATTAAAAATATTCAAAAAATGTATTACAAATTCTGAAGGTAATTCCAAAAATGCAAAGCCAAAATTTTTTTGAGCAATGGCGGTATTACTGGACCAAGTTTATAGCTTTCCAAGATGATTACTTTTTTCTTAGGGTGGGGACAGAGAGGATACCACTCATTTGATTGTACAAATTCTGGAAGGTTTACAAGGCAATGAGACTGCCTCTATAATGGTAACACCTCATATAAAATCAGAACAGGAGTGCTAAGATTATACATCAGAAATTATTTTTATAGTGTAAGCTGAAGTATAACCTTATGACAGTAAGTGTTAAAAGATATAATCAGTATTGGAATAGCAATCTAACAAATCCTAGCTAATAGACTAAACAATTTGTTATTTGAAACTATACTTGGGTTGCATCTTATAAAAAAAGGCTTATATTAAAATCAGCCAAGATGAAAATCACATGTGGTCAGAATTACCCTTTTTAAAAATCCCTACACTACTCTTCAAAGAATGGTTTTGTATATACTATACTGCTTGTCCACCCAGTTTCTCTTCCAGGTTTTAAACAGATTACTGTTTCTTTGGTTAAGCACCAGATAAACTAGGTAGCTTAGATTTTGAAGCTATATAGTACAAAGAAGTATTTTAAAACATATAAATTTGTATAAACTAATTGTGCATACGTGCATGTGCATTACACTGTAGTGAGAAAGTAAAGCTTTCTATTAAACCTGCTTGAATTGGGATAAATAATGAAAAAAATTTATGAAAAAAATGACAAATGTGGTTGCAGCAGATACACTAAAGCAAATATGGGAAGAAACATTAAAGTGAAAGATGATTTTATTAGTACTCAAAAGCAGATTCATATACACTAGATGATTATCTTACAAAACTATAACATGCCCAAAAGACATTTATTTATTATATAAATAGATGATTCCTATGACAATGGTAGAAAACATTAAGAATGTCACGCTACTAAAAAGACCCATGACTACAAACAGTTAAAGTATAAAAGAAACCCCTTACACTTAAAATATTTCAGTGCATTTTCATATTTATTTTTAAATCTTGACAATGATCCTAGGTGAAAGATATTATCTATCTTTATCCGTAAATATCAAAGCCAAGGACATAGAGTTTAAATGACTTACCGAAGATCACACAGCTTGCTAGTGACAGAGCAGGGATTAGAAACCAGGTCTCCTGATTCCCGGTCCAGTGCTACACAATAACTGCTGCCAATATCATATTTGTACAAAGTAGTAAAAATTAAGCCTTTCAAAAGTCATTACTTTATCTCTCATTCATGCTAAATTTTAGTTTCAGAAAACAACCATTAAAATGGTTTAGAGTTTACAAACATGCTTTTTTTATTATGTAACTAAATTTTAGTGCACATGAGTTAGGCCAGAAACTTATGGAAATTATTTTTCCACTAGGCAAGAAAAGAATGTGCAAAAGAGATGAAAATTTGCAGACTTCCCTCTACCATCTTATTGATGACACGGATCACAAAATTTAAGGTAGTCCCCAATGAGCCCAAAAGTAAAAATTTCAAAGAAAGGTAGTCTGATTAGAAAAATACTTATTTTGGGAAACTACAGGATTTGAATGTTTGAGGAGGCACACTATATTTAAATAAAATAAATCAAGTTTCATTTGGCCAAGTACCAAATTGCCAGAGTCTGTACTATATTTCAAAATTGCCATTTATATCAATAAGGTAAAAAATTCTGTTATTGAAAAAAAAGATAATTTGAATATGGTTGGCTCCTCTTTTTAAATTGTGGATATCTTTATTACATTAGCTGGGGAGGGAAGAATGATGACAGAGAGAAAAGGTGAGTTAACCTGGGAAGAGAAATGGAAAGGAAAAGCTAGTCTGATGGGTAATACATCTCTCTTGGTCTTTAGAATTCACTCAAAAAATAATCCATGCAAATGGATGTAACTTCGGTATATGCTGAATATACACTCAATTTCTTAAAATGAGAATTTTATCAAGCTTCTGTAATGATACCTTACCTTTAGGAAAAGAGAAAAACAAAGAGACTCCAAACAGAAAGCATTAAATAAGTGAATGAAGAAGATCAATACTATCACATCTTTGTGCTTCATGGTTAATATTCATTTAAGATGCACGTACGTAGCTATGCTGTCTGCCAAAGAATTTAAGTAAAAAGCAATAATCCATGTTGCTTGTGTTCTTTCTCTAACACAGTAACTCTACACCTAAAAGAAGGTACTTTAATGATGCCATTTGAATTTCTCATCTGAAGAAATATCTTTTCTTCTAAACTTTGAAGTTAATTCATACTCAAGAAAAGATTCATTCTAGAAATCACATACATGCTCTATAAGCAATGCAGGTGGTAGTTTACATGGGCAGTGGAACCCCAAGCCATTATTTGAAATTCCACCAGAAGGGATGCATTCTTATTTATAAAACATTACCCCTCCTTGATGTTTTCTTTTATATGGTAGTTTGGAGAGGAAACATTAATAAACCAAAGAAATAGTTATTGAATGTCTACCAAAATGCCAGGGCATGCTCAGAGATGAATGTTACTAGATGAAATAAACACGGTCTCTGCTCCCAAGGAGCTCACAATCTGATGAAATTACTAAGGACACCAAAACCAAGCCAGCATAATACATGATTTGAAGGCTACAGTATATGAGTCTGATTAAGTTATCATATTGCTGTAATTAAATTTACCATAGTCCTTCTATTGCCTGGAAAAGAGGACAGCACAACAAGAAGATAAGAAACATAAAGAGAGAAAAGCCAATCTCCCCCACTTAGAACCATGGTCCAATACTCCACAGTTTCGCAAAGTGATTCCTGCCAGGTTGACATCTGAGATAACTATATTATTCATTAAAATATGTAATAATAAAGGCGGTTCGCCCAATCCAGCAGAGATGAGTGGCAGACGGAGGAACAGATCCTCTTGGGAGTTAACACCTGAGAGGGTGATTTTCGTGATTACAAACCTGACTCTTTGGCTGGCGGGACGCAGGCACCTAGCGCAGCCCGCCCGCCCGCGGGCCCGTCACTCTGCCTCCAGAAGGGAGGGGCACCGTAGCTAGGAAACCGGACCCTCAGACAGAGCTTCGCGATGACGTGCGCAGGATAACAGAACCCCCACCAGACCCCAAAAGGGCTCTGCGCGCAGAAAACAAACAAGGGTCTGGAAAGGCCAGAAACCTGAGAAATCACCGACCAAGCTCCCCGCATCAGTTCCAAGCACCTCGAGATGGCGGAAATAACAGGCACCGCGCCCACTGCAGCTCAGCTGAGGAGGAGGCTAGTAGAGGAAAGGGCTGAGGGGCACCGTCCGGTCCACCCAGAGAGCTCCCGCCGGAATTTTTCTCTTGGCCCGCCAGGAGGCGCGGCTTCCCCCGCCTCTCTAATAAACCATTAGCGGCCGGAGAAAGAGCGAGTTCCCGCCGAGAGCGGGCCCCGCACCGCCCTCGCGCTCTCACCTTTCAAAGCGCCTCCGCCTCTGCCTCCGCCTCCGCCTCCGCCCAGGGCAACAGTTCCAGACAAGCGACGCCCCTCCCCCTTCCGGGGACCAAGGGAAGTCCCGCCTCTGGGAGGGGCGAGGGGCGGAGCCGGGAGGCGGCAGGAGGCGTCTTCCGGGAGCGTGGTTGAGGGAGGAGCGGCCGCGGCGCGGTAGTGAGGGAGCGGTGCGGGGTCCTGGTTGCTACTGAGGTGGGGAGAAGGGCTCGGCGGGCTGTGAGGGACTGGGAGGACTGTTCAAGCTGAGCCTGGCTTCAGGAAGTGGGGCTGCGCGGCAGGAGGGCCCACGCTGTTGGGGAAGGACTCAAACGTAACCAATTCCCCTGGGGAAGGGAGCCAGTCCCTTACTCCTGGGCTCTTCCGCTCTTTGCCGTAACTTTGGGGTGTGGCAGGCGTTAGTGACTGGCGTTTACAGGGGATCTGGACGTGCAGGTGGTTGGTGGCCACGATGGGGTTATAGTCTTCCTCGCGGCCACTGGGGTAATAAAACACATGTCTGTAATCCGGATTATCCGCGGTGATTTGGGGCCTCCTCTACAGCCCATGTAAGTTAAAGGCCTGTTCCTTCAAACTTCCTCTTCTTTCACCTTGCTCTGCAGTCTGTTTGCCAGCCAGGCCCAGACTGGGAGAGGGTCAGGGCCACTAGGTTGCTGGTAATGTTGAAAGACTGAGTTGGTGTAAGACTGTTAAAGTGAGTGTGTAAGAGAAGGAGGCATTTTGTGGATTGCTACAGTGTGAGTGTGGGGTAAGACCCAGAGCCTCACCATGTCAGGGAAACGGAAGCGTGTGGTGTTGACTATTAAAGATAAGCTTGACATAATAAAGAAACTTGAGGATGGAGATTCTTCGAAACAACTGGCAGTGATTTATGGAATTGGTGAAACAACAGTTCGGGATATAAGAAAAAATAAGGAAAAGATTATAACTTATGCGAGCAGTTCTGATTCCACAAGTCTTCTGGCCAAGAGGAAATCTATGAAGCCATCCATGTATGAGGAACTGGACAGAGCTATGTTGGAATGGTTCAACCAGCAAAGAGCAAAAGGAAATCCCATATCTGGACCAATTTGTGCAAAAAGAGCAGAGTTCTTTTTTTATGCTTTGGGTATGGATGGTGATTTTAACCCCTCTGCTGGTTGGTTAACTCGTTTTAAGCAGCGGCATAGCATTAGAGAGATTAACATTAGAAATGAAAGATTAAATGGAGATGAGACTGCTGTGGAAGATTTTTGTAACAATTTTCGAGATTTTATTGAACGAGAGAATTTGCAGCCTGAACAAATCTACAATGCAGATGAAACTGGACTCTTTTGGAAGTGTCTGCCTTCAAGGACTTCAGTAATCAAAGGTAAATGCACTGTCCCTGGGCACAAATCAGTTGAAGAAAGAATCACTATCATGTGTTGTGCCAATGCAACAGGTTTACACAAACTTAAACTTTGTGTTGTGGGGAAAGCAAAGAAACCTCGCTCCTTCAAGTCAACTGACACCTTAAACCTGCCTGTCTCTTATTTCAGCCAAAAGGGTGCATGGATGGATCTTTCCATTTTCCGACAATGGTTTAACAAGATATTTGTGCCACAAGTTCGGGAGTACTTAAGATCCAAAGGCTTGCAGGAAAAGGCTGTGCTCTTGTTGGATAATTCACCAACACATCCAAATGAAAACGTCCTGAGGTCAGATGATGGCCAAATATTTGCTAAATATTTACCACCTAATGTGGCTTCATTGATTCAGCCCTCGGATCAGGGAGTCATAGCAATGATGAAGAGAAACTATCGTGCCGGTCTTCTCCAGAACAACTTGGAAGAAGGTAATGACTTGAAATCATTCTGGAAGAAACTAACTCTACTGGATGCACTTTATGAAATAGCAATGGCATGGAACTTAGTAAAACCGGTTACCATTAGCAGAGCATGGAAAAAGATTCTCCCTATGATAGAGGAGAAAGAAGGCTTGGACTTTGATGAAGAAGATATTTCTGTGGCTACTGTGGCCACCATTTTACAGCACACCAAAGGTTTGGAAAATGTTACTCTTGAGAACATTGAAAAATGGCTTGAAGTAGACAGTACTGAACCAGGTTATGAAGTGTTAACTGACAGTGAAATCATCAGAAGAGCACAAGGCCAGACAGATGAATCCAGTGAAAATGAGGAGGAGGAAATAGAACTGATTCCAGAGAAACATATTAATCATGCAGCTGCTCTCCAATGGACTGAAAATTTATTGGATTATCTAGAACAACAAGGTGATATGATTCTACCTGATAGACTGGTAATACGTAAACTTCGAGCTACCATCAGAAATAAACAGAAGATGACAAACTCAAGTCAGTAATGGGATTTCAATTTTATCATTGTTCTGGTGATTGTGTTTGTGATATTTAACCTCTTTGCAATGTAGCTTAATTTTTTTTATGTCATGAGTTCTCACATCCTGTGAAATACAGATACAAAAATTAACCTAAAGTGGTTTGAGGATTATGTGTTTTCATCATCTGTGTCTTCTGTCCCTTTGTGCAGATAATCAGAAGCTGACTCTGTATAGATATAAATTATGTGTACACATGTATTCAATTTTGTAAATCTGCAATTATCCATTCTACAACAGTGGCATTTCCTGAATTTTCTAGCCAAAGTTAGAATTAACAGTGAACAGTTTGAGCACTTTCCCAAAATCTTTCGCTTGATTTATGAGGGCTGCCATAATAATCTTTTATTGTGCTAACCATCTTAAATGGTTATTTTTGTATATTTGTGTAGGATGACAGGATAAGAAAAATCTATATTGTTAGATTTCAGAATGATCTAAATTCAAAAATCCAGTAATGATGGGGGAATAATCTATGAATTATGATAATAATTTAGAAACATACTTCTCTTACGTTTGTGTGAGTTGTAAGAGGAGGAAATTATTCTGGAAATGAAATGAATATAGGAAGTGATTGCTGAATGAGAGAAACTATTGGAAAAGTGATATATATATATATAGCATTCTGATCAATTTATTTGTAGGAAACTGAGAATTAAAAATTTGGGGAACTTTAGGGGAATAAAGGAAATAGGCTTATTTTAATTTGCTCTTTTTATTATGAATTGGGTAATAGTATAGGTTTATTATTTATTCATCTAATTATAGTACAGGTTTTGTAACATGACATGTGATACAAGCTCCTACCTTATATTTGCGAAAACAACATCTTGAGAATTTGAAGTTTGATTAGTCTTTTTTTTTTAGTTTTTTTGGTTTTTACTGCGTTCTTGGAAATGTTATCTATAATTTCAAAAATTTTGTCATATCTGGCCCTTTTATTTGATAAGAAAATAAGGAATGAGAAGAATAGAGATTTTATTTTAAATATCATATGTTTGTATCCTGTTTAATGAAGAAAGCAGAAATAATTATGGAAAGTACCAGATACTAAGAAATTTCATTGTTTATTTTCACATTTATAAAAAGGGATTATTTAATCTAAAATTTAATCTAAGTCAGAATTTTGATAAATTTTCTTAAAATTTATTCGACATTGAAAAGACTGCATATATTAATATTAATTTAATTTGTAATTTAAAAGCAAAATGTTTCCATAATATTTCATCTTTAGGCCCAAAATTAAAAAAAAAATTAGAATTATTCTCCATCATTTTTAAAAGGTTTAACTTTTTCATTGAAATATTTTATAGTGCCTTTCTTAGAATTATAAAACTTTAAAAAGATTTATAGCTTTCCATAAATTCTGTTATCTTCATAATATATAGATATATATGTCTAGATTTTTCAGAAGACTTGTGATAAAGTGTTTAAAAATTGGGTTCATTGTGTAAATTGCCTCACTATAGAGTGGGGAAAAAGTATCTGAAGTTAACATAAATATTGAATCAGATAATTACACATCTTACTATAAATTAAATTATATATAGAAGAATTTTTCTATATACATAGTGAAAATATGTACTAAGAAGCTTGGAATTTCTGTCTGGATTTGTTCCCTGTTTTTAAAATTAATCATGTCGATGAAATGCAGCTGTATCATTGCCACCTAGTGGTAAAATTAACATTATTGTTAAGCTGTGTGGTTTTAAATTTTACTATCTAGTAAAAAAAGGTTCACTGTTTTTTGGTCTTGAGTGTGAATCTTATGACTTTTTCTCTAGCTGGTGAGAGATGGGAGACTATTCTTTCTTTGGTTTACAGCTATTCTCTGAAATCTGGCAACACTGGTAGGCTAGCAGTTCTGTTTTGGACTCTTCTATCCTTAATTATAAAGGCTGCCAATTATTGAATGTCATTTTGTGTTCTAAGCAGTGACCTTATGGCATTTATCCTCTAATTATGAATTTAGTGCAAGTATTGATACTTAGCTCATACTCTTAATTGCTAAAGATTACTTGGCTACAGGTAAGAATTTAAACTCAGGTATTTGACTTGGATTATCTGTTTTGTGGTTTCCAGTTAGCCATGCTCAGGATCCTTTCTCACTTCATCAGTTTAAATCCCAGCATTGGAAAAATGAACAGTTCATGTAAACATTTCTCATAAGTTCATGAGGTGGTGTCAAAGAGAATGGAAGACTTGGCACAACAGAGTACCAACGTGGAGACCTTGCTGGACCAAAGACATTGGAAACCACTGCTCTCAAAAGCACAGGCACATGTGTAACTCAGATCCATACAGAGATCAAAGGAAAATAAGTCTTCAAATGAGACAATATAGGGAAGAGAATGGAGGTTAAGTTCAAATAGGGTAGGATGTGGTTAGAGGAGAAGAAAGAAAACGTAAGGGCAAATGTGGCCTGCAATGAAGTGTGTTTTGTAATAGTATGAGTTTCCACATCATATTCCCAGACTTAGTAGTTTGTGTTGCTCAGTCTTAGATGAGCCCTGTAAGATCTCCGCTTTTATCCTTTCTCACCTATGGAATATTAAAAAGTCAGTGCCAGGTTAAATGCACTTCATCAGTAGTTGTAGCAGATGATGCCAAAAGCTGTTTGGGTTTTGTATCTGCCCCCAAGGTCATAAATCCTTAGCTCCTAGTTCGTATTCCATTAATGCTTCACTAGAGATTGTGTTTGACATTATATTTTTCCATTAAAAGATTAGCCATAGGCTCATGTTCTCTCACCAGTCCTGCGAGGATTTTTCTCATTGATATGCCTTGATACAATACTCTCAGAAAGCCAACTGTACAGCACCATGTTTCTTACACTTCTAGTAGCCAATAATTCTGTGAGAGTAGATTTACCTGCAGGAGAAATTAGAAAGTTGCTTTTTCTGGGAGATTTCTGCTTTTTGGGGTAGGTGGGTAGTAGTGTAGAGAATAGAATTCTTTGTGTTGCTTAAATCCAGTGAATCAAAAATGTATTGAGTTTTACTATATGGCTAAGACTGTGGTGGGTGTGGTGGGTTTAGGAAATTGTAAAAGACAGGGAAAAGGTTCCTGTCCTTGAGCATCTTGCAATCAAGGTGGGAAAACAACATATATTTTTTTTTTATAAAAAATGCAAAACCATCTGGTTCAATTGTAAGCTCATATAAAATAGCCAACATAATGTGATATATAAGGAAACCACCAAGATTTTGCTTATCCATTCCTTCACTGGCTTCTATTCTACATACCCTCTACATTTTAAGCTTTGTGTTCTTGATTCTTGCTGCTCCTGAGTGACTTCATCCTTTCCCATTACATGCATGTGATCCACTCACCCTGTCTGGATCCATACTTTATATCTCCAATTGAGAAGCAGGATTTAAGTCTGGAAGAGAAAATTGTTGCTTTGTTTCCCATCTATAGTGAACTCTCCATTAGCATCTTCCTAATGCCAGAGCCACCTACATGGGCCAGGGAGTTCAAATAATTATTTAACTGCCTAAATAAAGCTAAGCTACTTTGGTTTGAAGTAGCAAGATAGGTAATTGTTTTCTCTTCTTATATATCTCCTCTTAGCCTTTCTTGATGTACACATGTGCACCTGGCTCTCACCATTCCCTCCCGTGGGCAGTTGTAGTGGTTTATTTTTTTGGTACCCTTGTAGCTACTCAAGTGCTAAAATTTAGTTTTTTAGGTTTAAACCCCTAACCTCCTTAAAAGATCATCATTCAAACTCTCAAGACTAACTATACTTGTTAGAAATATACTCTGTTTTGCCTATAGAAGGCAGTGCCAACTTTACACAGTAATTAGTCTCATGCAGTCCTGTGCACTTAGAAGTTGGGATGGAAGGATGTTCGAAAGGTAACAGTTGCTTTCCCAGTACCACCTAATATGAAAATGAGTGTTGATAGAGCCTCAGATTCTATAAGAATTGTCATATTGTAAAATGATTTTTGTGATTGTATCTCTTAATACTGGATTATAAGCATCTAGAGATCAAGGACAATGGGATCAATGCTTTGCAAAGTAGTATATATTCAATAAACATATACTTAAACATATACTATGTGTAAGGCATGTTCTAGGTCATGTATAGGATACATGGCTAAGACTATCTGCATTCAAGAGATTTATGATGAAAAGAGGAAACAGTCATGTAAAAAAGGGAGAATGAATTAAATGTCACATGCTGAAGGAGTGGAAATGAAAGACTGAGAAGAGTAACATAAGGAGGTATAATAATTCTGATATGAAAAGTTGAAGTGATAATAATTGAGTTGGCCTTGAAAATAACTAATATTTTCATGATGTTTTATAGTTCTCAGGATATTTTCATAGACATTAGTTCAATGTCCAAGAGACCATCTGAAAAGATAAATTTGGTTGGGAAAGTAAAACCCTTGATCTAATCTTAGCTGCAGAAATGAATCACTTTGTTTAACTGAGAAGTCTTACTGAGGATTTGCTTTGTCAGTCTTCCTTCCTTCCTACTGTTTGCATTTCAGAGAAATTGTTTTTGAAACTTGCAAAAGCCCCCAAATTTCTGGACTTTCTCTGAGCCCTTTTATTTCTGCTTATAGTTGACTATTTTCTGAGCCCATGTTTTTCTTGTAATATTTATTAAACACAGCAAAGAACAAGTAACATTAATTTTTTGGCTCTTTCCAGCCACTTACTCTAGAGCAGGGCCTCATAACCTCAGCATTATTTGTGGTCCAGATAACTCTGTGTTGGGGGATGTACTGTGCATTGCAAGATTTTTAGCAACATCCCTTGTATCTACCTACCACCTCCTCCCTGCTACAGTTATGACAATCAAAAATGTTTCCAGACATTGCCAAATGTACCCCAGGAGGCAAAAGTGTCCCTAAATGAGAACAAGCAGCTCCCGGCCACTTGGTCTCTCTCCACATTATTAAAAGTAATATTTATAAAACATTTTACAGCTATCCCGTCTTTCCAGCATCCGCTAGTTATTTCCTTTATGCCTATTTCCTGCTCACTAATTTAATGACACATATTTGAGTTTTTTATCACAGCAGCACCCCATTTCAAGGTACTTATTTCTCTACTAATACGAGTAACTCTAGCTGATCAAACCTCCAAATTTTAGAGGCTGAACACAATAAGTGTGTGTTTGTTTTTCTCTCTCTCTTAGCAGTCTTATGATATAAGGCTTAGTCAAAGCATGACTTTTCTTCCAGTGATTCTTGGATCCAAGCTCCTTCCATCTTGTGATTTTGCATCTGCTAAACTCTTAGAATTCTCTGCATCCAGTTAGCACTTGGGAAAAGAGAATGAAGAAAACTCATTTGTTTCTTAGCTTCCATCTTTCAAAAGCCATACACATTCTTTCAGTTCACATTCATTGGTGAGGACTAGTCACCTGGTCCTACCTCAGTATGGGGCAGGAATGGGTAGGCATAAGCTGGGGCGGTAGGAATGACTCCCTAGCTAGGCAGCTGCTTGGCAGTGACAACCTTGTATAATGGTAGGGGAAGGCATAAATTTTGGTGAGTAGTTAGCCCTTTCTGAAACAAAAATAAATTAGGACAGTTATTCTCATAGAATAGCCCAAGGAGCTTTTATAAAGAATGTCAGCACATGAGTCCTCCTCCCAGAGGATCTGATTTAATTGGTCTAGGGGGACTATGAGTACCATAAGATGACTTTTGTTTTTTTCTCGATTTGCAAGTTAAGCAAAGTAGAAGATATGGGGGCAAGAAAATAATGATTTTCTTTGAAGGACCATGCAGTCAAGACTATGTATAAAAGCAGAGTAATGAGGAAACTAAATAAGTACAATGATTTGAATGTTTGTTCTCTCTAAAACTCATGTTGAAATTTAATTGCCAATCTAATAGTATTGGGAAGTAGAGCCTTGAAGAAGTGATTAGGCCATGAGGGCTTCACATTCATGAATGGATTAATGCTGTTATAAAAAGGGCTTTCAGGAGTGGGCACTCTCATATCCTTCCTCTTCCACCACATGGTGACACAGCAAGAGGGCCCTTGCCAGATGCTGGCACCTGGAACCACAAAACTGAACAGAACTCCAGATCTGTGATGAAATAAATTTCTCTTTTTAAATAAATTACCCAGTCTCAGGTATTCTATAGCAGCAAATCTTTCTACTAGGCCTCTTATTCCCACTCCCAGCTTCCAACACTTGCATATATGGAACACCATTTGCTTGCACACAGTTTCTGATCTTCCGAAAGGTTACCTGCCTATTTTGAAGATGGTTATATTTGCTTATTTAAAAAGTAAATATTTTTTGTACTGTTTATGTGATCAAGGTAAGGTAAGAATAAAGTATCTGCTCTCTCAACCATTTATCTTAATATTAGAAGTCCTAGCCATGTGATCTTGGGCGAGTCTCTAAATTTCTCTGAATCTCATTGTCTCTAAAATGGAAATAAGAAGATAGAATTGCTAAGAGGATTAAATAAATAATGTATAACACTTTATGAATTAATATGTTAGTTTTTATATTAACAAGAAGGATTAAAGGATTAGAGGGCATAGAGAAATAGGAGAATAAGATAATTGAAAGAATAGGAGTTTGTGGTCAAAGGGAGGGATTGGTAAGGTCAAGATTTGCAACTTCAGGTATTTACAATGTGTTGAGCCAATGTATACAATCAGATTTTGGCATTCCTTTTTCACTGCTCCAAGCTGCTTTCTCATATTGTTATATGATGTGGGCATTAGCCCTTCTATTAGCATCCTAAATCAGAAGATACTTTTTTCATATTATAATTATATGATATTTGTAGATTCTTAATTCAGAAATGCTTCTAAAAGGGGATAGGAACATTTCAATAAGTCCTAAAGGTATCAAGACAAGAAAATGATCAATTATGGTTGAAAATCCCTTCCAAGTACATCTTTAAGATTTTATGGAAGAACTAATAATGTTTAAAGAAACAGATAAGAGAAACCTGAAAAGGGGAGATGAATGGATAAATAAAGGATATTGAATAGATTAGTGACAAGCATTTGAATACTCTTATCTCTTTCTGAATAAGGAAAATTTTAAATATGGTTATAAAACATGAGTGATAATCATGACAGATTTTTAAAAAGTTATTTAAAAATACAGTCATACTAGGATGATTTCAAGCTGACCAAGGCAGTTTTGTGGTTTCAGTTACCACTGAAAAGAAATGGGATAGCAGTGGGAATCTACTTTTTCACTAATAGTATTTTGACAAATGATAATAGAGATGATTGATATTTGATGCTATTCTTAGATTAAGAGAATAAATGGCATTAATATTAAGCAGCCAAGTAGCTCTGGCATTCTTTTTTACACATAATATCTTATCTCTCAATCTAACAGAATATATCCTTCTTAGCAACTTTATTATTGTCTATGGACTGGGCACCAACTCTCTGACTTTCGCTGTTTGATCTGTATATCCTCATATATTGTGAGGATGACAAGGAAAGATCCTATGTGGATCTGTGTGGTATTATAAATTGACACAAGTAACGGAATTGTCAGAACATACGTGAGACCAAAAATGTACAAATTCCATTTTTTAGAAAAGACTCTTGTTTGAGAAGGCTCTTCTTGTATAAAGTATGTAAAGAAAAATCTTTGTCTCAGAAATGTATGAGGACTCCATGACAACTGAAAACAAGATGCTGCATTTGATTGTACAATTAAGCCCCACTGTTATTTTCTGTTTTCATTTAAGTATTTAGGGCTAGGCTATTTTTCTATCTATTGCTGATATTTTCACAAAATTGGATACAATGTGGAAAAGTCAATTACCAATTAATTTATTTTCTAAGCTATATTTTTACCCTACTTAATAGAATCTCCTTTTTTCTAATCTTAATGGTAGAAATTATATTTCATATATTAAACAATAACATGTCTTTTAAATTAACATTTTCCTCTTTGAATGTGAATACTTTATTAGTTCCTTTGATGTGACTATGTAATTTGGTCATTCATTCATTTATTCATCTCAAATATTTAATATACCTACAAATATTTACCTACTCTATAACCAAAATTTTTTTAAAAATCACCCAATTTATTCTTTTAGATTTGCATGATCATGGACTTGAAGTTAAATCTTTAGATATTTTGTATGTTAGTAAAATGACTCTTGTACTTTAGGTTGCTGTAGTACTTCAGAGATCAATGAGATAATAAAGAGAGATGCTCAGCAAGATTGATGATTTTTGATGCATTTTAACATACAGATTGGTACTTAAAACTAGAATTATTTTGAGGGTGTTATTTAGAAATATTTATAATATGAATAATCATTGATTTCTGTAAGCACATTATAAAAATAACCTGTTTTGTTTACACACATTCCAGACATTTACACATAATATCCATTTTATATTACCTAGAGATGATTTGCTAGCTTGAAAAAAACCTCAAAGACAAATGTAAGTAGAGAGTTGAAAAATGTTCAATAATGATTATTCTCTAAAAATATTAAAATATCTAATATAGGAGGGTTATCTTAAATAAGTTTTCATAAAATCTTTTTCTAGGTAATGATGTTTTATTGAATTATGAAGATGCCTGGTCTTTAATAACTGTCTTTTATTTTTATAGTCATCATGACTGATGTGTTAACATTAATCATATATATCCTACAGCTTGACAGAGTTGCCTTCAAATCATGCTATTGTCATCATCCTTGCTAAAATAGCTGGAATATATGAATTTAACTTAATTAGGCTAGAGCTGATTTGGGTTGACAAAGAGCCCTGTTTGTATTCTGAAGAGGAAGTTAATTTTCAAGGATACAATTTATGTCTTATTAGTTTGTGGCAATATGCAAAGTTACATAATATTTTTATAAAGCATAATGCACAAAAAGCTTCAAAATAAAAATAGACACATGGGATGTTTATTTTCTATATACTAGAGTACCTTTTTCTAATCCCTACCACTTAATAGCATAGACAAAAAATAAGTATTAAGAGTTCACGTATGAATAACTGTGATATATTCCATCTAATGAAATAAAATGTATTAAAATATTGATGCTATCCTTTCATCCAAATCTCTCCAATGTGTAGAATGAGGAAACATGTGGTTTGTGGGACCCAATGTGAAAAAGGCTCTGCATAGTTTAATATTAGTAATTAATACATTAGACATTAGTAATTAATAACATTTAATGAATATTTATAGAGGCCTTACATATACTAGACACTGTTCTAGGTACTTGGAATTCAGCAGTGAATAGCTATATATTGCTGTTAGCCCATGATTACATGCAAGAAATATATTTTGTTTATTTCCCTATGGATCAACCACTAATGTTGTCTCCAGATATAACGGGCTTCCTCCAGAAATATAGTCTTCCATCACTAGCACAGCTAAAAGATTGATTAGACAGCCGATTTGCTAGACTTAGAGAAGAGTTTGAGTCACCACATGGATTGTTTAATGAGATGCCTTTCTCAACTCTGAGACTCCATGATTCCTTCACATTGAAGGATTGTAGGGAGAGCACTGACCACATTATCAAAGAGCAATAAAGATACTTTCAGAAGCTTTTATTCATGCATTAAATGAATATTTACTTAGTATAGTTGGCCTTCCATGGATTCTTCATCTGCAGATACAACTAAGTGATGCTTGCAAATAGAGGGGAAAATAATAATAATAAAACAATAAAATAAAAATATAGTATAACAGCTATTTATGTAGCATTTACATTTTATTAGGTATTATAAGTAATCTAGAGATGATTTAAAGTGCACAGGAGGATGTGCATAGGTTATATGCAAATACTATACCATTTTATATAAGGAACTTGAGCATCTGAGGGTTTTGGTATCTATGGTGGTTCTGGAACCAATCCCTATGGAAGCTGAAGAATGCCTGTCTTACTGTATGTTGGACACTGTTCTAAACCCTTAAGGATCTAGCTTTTACAATCAGTGTGATGGTTGGAATATAAGCCTTTTATTTGATTCCTCTAGTTTCAAAGCACTATATTTTGCCATCACAACATGCCCAATTATAGAATCTAAAAAGTCAAGGCAAATTTAGTAAGAATTATACAACAAATTTAACAAGACAGATAATGTGCTTCTCTTTCAATGACCTTTTGTATTGAATTTCATGGAGATTTGTGGCTGCTTCTGCACTTGGGACAACAGATTGACCTTTTCCTCTCTTGTCCATTTTAAATGATTTATTAACTATGCTGCCGAAAGATGATGATGCAAAAAGGCTGTTAGAAAAGGCCATATTTTGTCCTTATTTTCAATTTGGTGTTATTAACCATATGCCATATAACCTTTCTAAGTAAGAGAAACTGTATGCCTGGCACACTGTTTTTCACTTGCTTGTAGTTTTTCAATTTTGAGACATGACAAAGGGAAGTGATTATAGACAGATGGAAGAAGTTACAGTGGAAGTTCATAAATGCTTCAACACTGATCTGGCCATTCTTTCTCATTTTCCCTCATAAACTCCTCTCCCTCTACCTTCCCATTAAAATGAAGGTATTTCTTAGGATTTTGTTTAGCTTCTCTACTCTGTTCTTCTCTCTTGCCACATCAACCCTGAGTGATCTTATCCGAGGTCTGGATTCTATTGCTATTCTAAATTTTCATAAATCTCTACTCTGCATTTCCAAACAAGACCACTTTCCTTTGTTCCAGATCAGTATTTCCAATAATCTAGGCCAATTGAGATTTTGAATTGTATTTTAAACTTGTTTCAACCATTTTCTTTTTATCTGTAAAATTAATTTTTACAGCTAGGAGTGACATTAAGCTATTTTTCTACTTTTAAGAAAATCTGCATAATCTTTATTTTACTTGTTTATTTGAACTAAGTCATAATAAGCTGATTATCACTAAGGTAAAATTAACTTTCTATGTCAACATAGGTTGTAATTTCAGTGAATAATCAGAGTTTTCTACAATACATTTTCTATGAATTAGTTCCCTATAAAAATATTTTTAACCTCAAGTTTACATAGCAGGTTTGGGATTTATTATATCAAACAATTTTAATATTATAGAGATTTTTTTGGCCTTTTTAAGAAGCAGATGCAATCTCAAATTGTGAAGTGGCACAAATAAGTATTGCTTAGTATTTTGTGACAACTTATGTAAACAGTCAGGAAACCTTTAAATCTAATTAACAAGATGTAATGGTTTATTGTGAAATTTATATTCTTGAAACATTCATGACAATAGATCCCCATTTGTTTGAATTTCTGATTAAAATGCTAACAGGTTTACAGCTTCTGGCTCCCGTTACAGTTTTTAGGAAAGGTGAATTAAAGAATTTGCAAATGAGGCTTATAATTACCTTTTTGCTCAGTGGAGTCCGAGAGGAAGAATAACAAAGAATGCCATGCACTTTATTTATTGGCTGTAGATGAAAATCAGAAATCAGTGGAATGGACTTATGTTGCTATACAACCCATGTAGAAATTCATTCATTCTTTTTTTTTTCATTCAGTCATTTATTTGACAAACATTTAAGAGTGATATGCATAAAACTAGGAGGGATGGGATATGTTAACAAAAGACATTAGTCCTGTGAAGGGATTTATCATTGTAACTGCATCTTCAGTATTGGAAGATGTTTACTAGAGTTTTGTCCATCCAGCAATAAAATATTGGACCTAGCAAGTAATGAAAAGGTCTTGTAACCAAAACTTTTAAATGTAGTGAGTAAAATACTATGGATGACTAAACTACCTAGATGGATGCACCTTATACTGAATTTTGTTTGGAACTAGCAGTGTTAGAATGGAGTTCCAATTAATTTCACAGGGTTACTTTGAAAAATAACCATTAAAAGGTATTATAAAATGTGGCATGATTACATGTTTTTATTAATAGCCCTTATTTTTAGAGCAGTTTACAGAAAAATATGCAGCAAATACAGAGAGCTCTCATACATCCCCTCTTCCATAATCCCCCACAATTTATCCAGTTATTAACATCTTACAGTAATATAGCATATGTTCTATAATTGATGAACTAGTATGAATACATCATTATTAATTAAGGTCCATAAATTATATGAAGCTTCTCTGTGTTGTACAGTTCTATGGATTTTGACAAATGCAAAATGTCATGTATGCACCTTTACAGTATAATACAGAATAGTTGCACTGCCTTAAAAATCTTTTGTGCACCACCTCTTCATCATTCCCTTTCTCCCTCTCCTTGAACACCTGTTTTTAAGAGTTCTTGGTATATTTTGGATAATAGTCTTTTATCAGGTATGTGTTTTGCAAGTATTTCCTCCAAGTCTGTGTTTGTTTCATTCTCTTGTGTCTTTTGCAGAGTAGATGCTTTTGATTTTAATTAAATCCAACTTATTAATTTTTTCGTTCATGGCTTGTAGTTTTGGTGTTTTACCTAAAAAGTCATCACCAAACCCAGGGTGATCTGTATCTTCTATTATGTTATCTTCTAGAAGTTTTATAGTTTTACATTTTATAATTTAGGCCTATGAACTATTTTGAGTTAATTTTTATGAAGGGTATAAAGTCTGTGTCTAGATTAATTTTTTTTTTATGTGGATGTCCAGTTGTTTCAGTACCATTTTTTGAAAAGACTCTTTTCTCCATTGAATTGCATTTGCTTCTTTGTCAAAGATTAGTTGACTATATTTGCAGTAGGTCTATTTCTGCTCTCTCTATTCTGTTCCATTGCTCTATTTCTTTATTCTTTTGCCAACACCACACTTTTTTGCTTATTATAGCTTTATAGTAAATCTTAAAGTCGAATGGTGTCAGTTCTCTGATTTCATTCTTCTACTTCAGTATTGTTTTGAATATTCTGGGTCTGTCTTCACAAGACAAAAAAATTTGAACACATACATTTATGTAGTACTGGGGGTGCAATTGTGAACTAGCACAGCTTAATGGCATTACAAAGACCCACAGAATCACTACGTAGGAGGCATTCATAGAAGTGAAGAGAGACAGGATAACAAACACGTGAGTGGTAAAACATACATACACCATGAAGACAAATGCACACAGTCTGCAGAAAAACAATAATATACTCCACGAACACATTTTAAAGTGGATGTCCCTGTTGTTTTTTTTATAGATGAGTTTGATTCTAACTTCATTTGGAAGCATCGATGATCTGAAATCTTAATTTTTGATGAAGAAAGCCCAAGTTAAGTCCTCTGGAGAGTTTTAAACATCTTTTAAAAAGCTGTTTGGGAGGGTGGAGGCGGGGGCAGAAGGTGGTGGTGGTGGAGGAATTAAATGGAGTAACATCCCCATCTTGTGGTATTTCAGGATATTGACTGCTTTTTAACAGCATTTTGATTTTACGTAGTTCTGGGTAAAAATATATCTAACTTGATTGTGGGAACAAGGGAGAGTAGTCAAACAGAAAATTAAATCTACAATTTCTCAACCCATTTTTTCATTAATGCTAAACTACTTTAATAGAAGTTATATTAATAAGCAACAGGTGCAATTATTGAACAATTATCTGGTCAGTGTCCACCTTAACTTGATTAAGAACAAGAATCGAGAGATTATACACATTTGTATCTATTTTTTTCTGAAATTTATTGCCTAGAAGTTTCATTTTTTAAATGAAACTCTTGCTATTTTCTTACGCTTTTCCATATTACAAGAAGTGAAGACCACTGCCACCACGAACCACATGCTTTCTTTGCTACAATCCTTTCTCTCAGACTGACACCCTTCTGGCTGGCAATGTATAATATGGGACAACGGCTCTTAAAATGCTTGCTTAGGATGCAAATGTATTCTCTGTTTTGTATTATTTGACATTTTTATTGTTGACTTGGTTCTTTAGAATACGAAGATGTAATCAATCCATGATTTGTCACTAAGTGGTTCTGATATGTCCAAACTGTGTAACTAGGAACGTAAAAGTAAGGAATATGAGATACAGCCCCTAGCCACCAGATGTTTATAGTCTAGTTGAGAACGTAGACATAGACACAAAAACCACATTTAAAAAAAATCTTCAAAAATGTAAGTGCCTACACCTACACAGAATATGCTGAAGTTATAAATGGAAAGTGTGGGAGTTTTTCTGTCTTAGGTCCCTCATTCATATTTTAAATATATTTTAAAATATAAATATATTTTTAATTTTCTGTCTTAGGTCCCTCATTCATATTTTAAATATATTTTTAAATATAAAGAAAATTCAGAAACTGTGGGAGAAAAAAATCTATAACTCCGCTTCATTAATTCAAGTATTTAGTATTTTGATGTACAATAGCTCCCCCTACCCATCTTGAGGTTTATAATCCTTAAAAACTATGTGTAGGAGAATCTGCAACTGAAGAACATAAGATCATATGTGGAAATTAGGACAAGATGACCAAGGGCTTTACTTTGTTTTTTTTTTTAATCTAGTTAGAAAATATTTAGGAATAAATCTGACAGAAATGTTCAAGTCTTTTTTGAAGAAAACTACAAAATAAGCAGAGGAACATGAATCTTGATTAAGTGGATGTTCTTGGGTGTGAAATATTAATATTGTAAAGAAATATATTCTCAGATTAATATGTATATATAATGTAATTCCCATTGAAATCCCAACTTTCCAAGTGGCTCTAAAGTTGATTTTAATAACTAAATATTAGGGAGGAGGTAAAACATTTTTTTCTGAAGGAAAAAAAGAAAGGAAATGGGTAAAGACAAATTATACAATTAAAATTAAAATTGCCTGATATTGGCAGGGGAAGAGAAAGATCAACAGAAACAGGCTGGGCGGTAGGTATAATCCTAGCACTATGGGAGGCTGAAGTGTTCGAGACCAGACTGAGCAAGAGTGACCCCTTCTCTACTAAAAGTAAAGAAAGTTAGCCAGGTTTGGTGACACAGGCTTGTAGTCCCAGCTACTCCCGGACGCTGAGGCAGGAAGATGGCTTCAGCCTAAGAGGTTGAGGTTGCAGTGAGCTATGACTATGCTGCTGTACTCTAGCAAGGATGAGAGATCAAGACTCTATCTCAAAAAAATAACAAAACCAAAACAAAACAAAACAAAACACCCCCAGAAACATGCTATATAAGCATTGCATATATGATGAGAGCAATACTCCAAATCAGTAATGGAATATTATATGCCATAAAAAATGAAATCCTGCCATTTGCAATAACATGGATGGAACTGGAGAACATTATGTTATTAATAAATGAAATAAGCCAAGCACAGAAACACAAATCTCGAATTTCTTCACTTATATATGAGAGCTAAATATTAAAAACAATTGATCCCACAGGGACAGAGAGTAGAATGATGGTTATCATAGGATGGGAAGGGTAGCAGGGCAGGGGGTGGGGGTGGGGGATGAAGTGGGGATGGTTAACGGGTGTGAAAATATAGTTAAGTAGTTAGATAGAATGAACAATATGTGATAGCACAACCAAGTAACTACATTCAGCAGTAAGTTAGGGTATACTATAAAATAACTAAAACAGTGGAAATAGAATGTTCCTAAAACAAATAAATTCCTGAGGTGATAGATACCTGAATTACCATGATTTGATTAATTCACATTGTATGCCTATATCAAAACATCAAATGTACCCTGTAAATATATACAGCTATTATATACCCACACTAATAAAAAAAATCTGTATTCATGCTTGTAAAGGAGAGGAGAGAGCAATAACTCTGCTTGAGTTTCCTTTCCAGATAATCTGATTTAATTGGGCCAGGGTGTGCCTGGAACACCAGCACCTCAGGTGATTCTAGTACACAGCCAAATTGAGAACTGCTGCTTTAGACACTAGTGTGGGAGCGGTGGCAGCTGCAGCAGCTCTGAGATGATTCAGTAGTTACACAGTTGTTGGCAGCTGAGCCATGAGCAGAGGCCCATGGATAGAAGGAGAATTGCAGTCTTGAGTTAAGAAAGACCAAATGTCGGGCACTGACAAAGGAGTATGAATGCTGTGTTTCCAGGTAGAGGGAATTTCAAGGAGAAGGAACCTGAGATCTTGCTTATAATACAGGTAGGGGCGATTATGATCTCGGACTTTTAGGTTATATAACCATTCCCACGAAGAACAATTTTGAAAAAGAAATATTTAAGGTCTGCAAGTCTGAAGAGATATGGTGTCAGAAATATTAGTGATTATATTTGGTAGCTATTAAAAAATTTCCTATATTTGTGATGTGTTAAAGACTAAGAAAATATATGCTTAAATGGAATTTAACCTTTTTTAGTGTAACTTTCTGAAGACATTGACCTATAACATACAAAGTTAATGTGAGAATAGTTTAATCCATAAATAGTACTAATTTTTAGAATTCTTAACTTTTATGTAGATGGCAGAATATTTTAACCTTTCCATTAGCTGGCTGACATTACTTAATCGGTAATAGAATTTAAGACAAATGTTTTCATTTGAAGCCATAGTTAAAAGAAGATGAAACAATTGTCAACAAAATTTGTGGCAGATTATAGGACCTGTATGATGGAATTTTCCAAAAGTGCAGATTTGCTGATTAAATTCAATTGTCCAGGAGATTAACTTTTGGAAGTAAATGTGCTGGTACTGAAAAGCCTAGTGAAAAAGAAATCACTATAATCTGTTGTAATAATATGACAAGCCTACAGAAACATTAAAAAAAGGGGATATATAATTCATTTAAAAGTAGAAAAATATCCAGTCTCTCATCTGTTCCTTTCAAAGTCCTCATCAGACAGCTCCTTAGTCCCAGTCTGAACATTCAGCCACATTGCAGGTGCTAGAACTAAATTTTGTATTAATTAGAACATAAGAAGTTCTAAGTAACTGAATTTCAAGTCATCACTGTTCCTAGTTCCCTCTGATTCCAGTAATTTTACAAATGTGTGACAGCCTTTTTCACTTAGTATCAACCTTTTTTCTCAGTTGTAATAGTTTCATCTTTAGTTTCTGTCTAAGCAATTCTTTTATTTTTTTAAGTGTAATAATTACACAACTAGACTTTAGAATCACAGAGCTTGGATTTGGGGAATTGATTTTACCTCTCTGAACCACAATTTCCTATTGTCAAACAGTTTAAGCTTATTCTTTCTTCTACCATTATTAGGCTTCCTGGACCCGCCTACTGTCCTGGCCACAGGCTTAGAAAGACTCCAGTAGTAACAGACTTTGGGGGTCAAACATATGATTTCTCGTAGAAACTTTGTTCTGCCAAGACTAAATGGGGGAAAAAGGCCTATTACTCTTGCTTTCAATTCTTGTTTGTCTCTAAGGTCATCGACTAAAGATCTGATCATACAGCCATTCTAAGCATCCTGTCTTGGTATATACTTTAAATTTTTATTTCTATGTCTGGTTTTTCCAACTTTTAATAAAAGTAGTTGCTTGGCGAGGACAACTTAATTCAGAAAAATCCTCCTTCAGAAGATTTAAAAATTTAGACGAAATACTTTTATAAAAACATCATTATAGAAAAACTTATGAGACAACATCTAGGAGAGGACAAATCAAAAAAGGTGAGCCCAGCATTTTTCTGTAGGCATTTGCCAGTTAGAAAGAGACAACTGAGAGGGTGAGTAACACTCTGATATTTTTTGTGATGCAAGTGGGACAGAAATTGGACTTGAGAATCTGCCAAAATTTGGGAATATAATAAACAACTTCACAGTTAGGGTTGCAAACCCAAGTGGATGAACCCTAAGTATTAGAGAAAACCAGAACTAAATCAGCTTATTCTTAGACATAGATGATGAGTATGGAGTCATGTAAGTGACTCAGAAAATGTCAAGCCATAAAATTGGAATAAGGTAATCTTTGATTGCTGAAACTTCCAGGTACTTGGTAGAAGCAAACAAAATTCTACTTTAGAGGAAGATAATGTTACCTGAGGCTGCAGATTATTTTTATAATATTTTTTCAAATGCTGTGGTCAGTATACAATCAAAGATAATTAAATACCTGAGCAGAAAAGATAACATAAACAACAAGTGCAAAAAGTTAGGGAAAACATACCCATAGGTACTCCAGATAGTGAAATTATCAGACGTCCTTTGTAAGATAAGTATTTTACAATGGTTTAGGAATCAAAATCCAAATCTAAAAATTTTAGCAAGTTACTTGAAATGATAAAATATATTATTGCAGATTGAAAAAGAACCAATTAGAGAATCTAGATCTAAAATAAAAAAATCAAATTGCAGAGGTTTTAGCTTAGTTATGTATAGCTACAGAGAAAATCAGTGAACTGAAATAGGTCAGAAGAAAATATTCACAGCCAGTATTATGTAACTGTAAAACATATCTACAGAGAGATGGGAGGATAGCAAAAATAGAAAAATAAGAGAAATAGATTATACAGTAAGAAGATCTAACATATTTAATTGGAGTTTCATATGGAGTGCAGAGAGATAATGCAGCTGAATTTGAAGAAATAATACTGGGAATTTTCTGAAATGATTTAAAGACATCAATTTGCAAATTCAAGAAGCTTAATGAATCCCAAGGAAGATAAATAAAAAGATATCCATATCTACATATGTCATATAAGAACAAAGAAAAATGATGTTAAAGGAAAAATAATAAAAGTAGCCAGGAAAAAAGAATATTATCTTTAAAGCAATAACAAATAGACTCATAGATAACTTCTTAATAGAAACAATGGAAACCATGTAATAATGGGGTAATATATTCCTAGTGTTGACATGAGTGGTTGGCTGAAACTCTAATAGAAATGATATTTTTCTGAATAAGGGAAGGGAACATTTTTTGAGCCTGAGAGTATGGGGGTGGGCATAGGGAGTCCTGGAGAGAAGAAATTCAGAGAAGAGGATCTCCTAACTGCATACAAACCTGCACAAGTCTCAGGTGAACACATAAACTATGCATGCATGCAGTAGAACCAATTCAGCATAGCCAAGGCTTTGAAAACTAAGCTGATGTTGTAACTGCTTACACAAGTCTCCCTCAACCCCTCAATAACACATCCATGAGACAGATCCAAATCAGCATAGCAATGATTTAGGGACCTGAATGAAGATTTAAACCAGGGCTCACAAAAGCTGAGAAAGAGTACACAGTCTGAACATATCCAGGTTTGTTGCTTGCTAAAACAAAAACATCAAGGATCTCCAAAGGATTAAAATAAGAACAAGAGTCTATACAATATAACATTCACAATGTTCAAGATACATATGAAACTGTAGAACAGGCAAAACCAATCAATGGTGAAAAAATGCCTTCGAAGAATTAATTGCCTGAGAAGAAGTACCAGGAACTTTCTGAAATGATGGAAATGTGTATATCTTGATAGAGTATGGTTACATGAGTATATGCATTTGTCAAAACACATGGATTATACATTTTGTATTTTTGCATTTCACTGCATGTAAATTTATTTACAAATGAATTGTAAACAATAATGAAATTAAGTCAGTAGGCTTGCTTTTCATAGTGCCGTGAGTTAGCAATCCAGAAAAAACTTTCTGTGTATTCCAGGCATAAGCAAATGAGTGTATGTACTGAAGATAATGAAAGCCAAGTTTCCCACTGTTGGAAAAGGGAGGAGGAGCTATAATTATGGAAGAAAAAAGACTAGAAAGTGCTCTGTAGTACTGGATTGAAAATGGAGTTGTCATTTTGGCCTCAAGGCTTTTAATAGATTTACATTTATATATTAATATTTTATATTTATATTTCCCAGATCTGTATGCTAAGAGGATCTAGATGCTCTGATATCTCAGTAGCAATGAGTATACCTACTACCCACACCTTGTTTGATAAATACCATTAAAAGGAATGGTGGTTTTTTGGAGAAAAAGCAGATTCCAGGCTGGATCAAGGAAAGTACAAAAGGAGTCTGGAACATTTCATGATGCCAGAAAGTAAAGAAGATCTCAAAGAATAATGAAGGCATAACAAAATGCCATACTGGCCAGTTTGTAGAATCTTCCACTGAGCAAAACTGGGACAATTTGAACATCAAATAATGATAATAATGGTTAAGTAAAATAATCTACGTGTCCATATTAAAATATATACATAGTGCATAAATGGGGGAGAAGTAAGGGAACGTGCTTCCAATAATATGCAAACTAATAAATATAAAAAATGATGGAGTTGGAAAATCATCAGTAGGTACTAAAACTTAGTGGTGAAAATTTGACAAGGAATAGGGTATTACATACCCTCAAAATAGCTCCCCACAAATTACTGATTAAATTCGAAGGGAAAAAATAGTAACTCACTAGTGGAAAAAACTGGCCTACATTATTTTCAAATGATCGAACTTATCATCGCTTATATTGGGACAAACAGATTGACATTATGTGCTGATATGAAGCCCTGAGAAGGTACAGTATCACTTCTGTGGTATTCCTTACAAAAATGCATGATAATCTAAACTGGAGGAAACATTAAACTAACTCAAGTTGAGGGGTACTTTATAAAATCACTGGCCTCTCCTCTTCAAGAATGTGAATTTCAAGAAAAATAAAGAGCTTGGTGCAATGTCACATGTTTGTAGTCCCAGCTACTCTGGAGGCTGAGGAAGGAGGATTACTTGAGGCCAGGAGTTCAAGGCCAGCCTGGACAATATAGTGAGAACTCGTCTTTAAAAAAATACCTGAAAAATACTTTCCAGGGGGATACCAAAGGGATACAACAATGAAATGTTATTTGGGTTACTGGACTGGAAAACAAATCGCCATAAAGGCCACTGATGGGACAATTGATGAAATATAAACATGGAAGTGGATTAGATAATAGTGCTCTATCAATGTTAAATTTCTTGATTTTGACAACTGCATTCTAGTTTTGAAAGAAAATGTCCTTCTTCTTAGGAAAGACACAGAAATATTTAGGAATAAAGGGCATGTCTCTGACTTAAGTTCAGATGGTTCAGAAAAAAGGTATATACATATAAAAATAGAGAATTCAAAGCAAATGGGGCAAAATATGGCAATTGATGAATATGCTGTACAGAAATTCAATTTACTATTCTTGTAACTTTTCTCTAAGTTTGAGGATTTTTTTTATTTGTTTAAGTTGCAAGAAAAACAAGAATCATTATGTAAAGAGTCCAAAGGAAGACAATCTGAGACAAAGAAAACAGCCTTGAAGTGGAAAAGAGCTTGGCATGTTACAGGAACTACAAGAACCACAGTGTGGCTGGAGTGTGCGGACGGGGTGCTGAGTGGCGAGTGGTGAGGAAGAAAAGACCATAGAAGCAGGGGCCAGATCATGCAGGTTCTCATAGGCCATAGTAAGAAGTTCAGATTTAATTTTAATGAGAAGTCATTACAAGGTTCTGAGCAGAGATGTGTATAAACATTTTGCAGTTAATTCCAGGGAATGATTCTGATTGCAGCTGCTTGGGCTACACATCAGCCTCTGAATCACTCTATCACTGTATCTACAGAAAAAATGAACAGAAATAGCCAGGCCTTCTTGGGCCTCTTACCAGGAGGAGGAGGAGGATGGGGAAAAAAACATCCCCCTGGAAACCTCGTGGGACAGCCCAAATCAATAGCTGCCACTGCCCACACCTTGCCATGCCTGGGCTATCAGCATACCACTCACTGATTGATCCCTACAGCAAACCTTCATTTCAGTATTATAGCTCTAGGAATGCCCCAAATCACATTACAACTATCCGACACATTCTACACCAAGAACAACAGCAAAAGCCCACACTTAAACCCTCTCCAAAGGGAGACAACCCACAGTGACATCTGGTTTCTCTACTTGGTTCCAAGTCCAACGTCTCTGGGTGATATTTATTTCATCTGGTCAGGTTTGAATGTGGCTCTTCTTGACTCTGCAACTGAAGGCTAGATGACAAATTTAATGTTGGAAGAGAAATAGTTATTCAGCAACTTCCATGCAGAGGCTTCCCCTCCCCTAGAGAGGCAGGGCTGTGCCTGAACCCAGTTACCCACAGTAATAAGGATCCTTTTCTAGTAGAAGCAGCAGCAGTGGCAGCAGCAGCCTGCCCCCCAGGAGTTATCAGGTGATGGCAGCTGGCATTCTCAGACAACTCCTGGCCGTTATACAATTTGCTGTCTAAAGCCTTTCTATTTGTACCAAAACTTATCATGATTGAATTTTAAGAAAGTAGAGGATCAGGTTCCCTCACCTGGGGGACAGGGACCTGTGGTATGTCCAGCATTGTGCTGAGCTGATTTTTGCAGACCTCTCTTAGTGATGATAAAAGAATGCAGACTATATGCCTCTTAATTCTAATCCTTGATTTGTATGGTTTCCTAATAAATCTAGTTCCTTATAAACTTACACATGACATTGTGGAATTTATCCTCACCCACCTTTAACTATAACAAAAAAAGTTTTGTTGTTTTTTTTTCTGTTTTGTAGAAGGGTATGAATACAGTGAAGTCGCTCTCCTCCAGGACGTATTACATTTGCTAGTTAAGTATACTAAAGACCTCTCTGCTCTGCTAGTGGGCTGATTTCCTTCATCAGGGTAGACTGACTTTTTTTAGGCTCTTCTTGCCAGGAGTATTTCCCTGTTCTGTGGTCACCAGTGGCTATTCCTGAGAGTGGCATAGATAAAGATTCCCCTTCTGAGGTATAAAGACCTCTATCTATTTTGTCTCCCAGCATAGGGTTCTCTTCTGATCATAAAACCTGGCCTCTCTAAAGGAAACACATTCCATGTGTCTTAGGTATAACTACATCTCCTGCCTACCATACCTCCCTCCCCTCCCTTCTCCCAGCTGCAGGGAGGGACACATGACCTTAAACCATAATGTCACACTCCTCTGCAGAACTCCTTTTCAGAGGTTTTGGAGAAGATATTCTCTTACAACTTTTAGGTGGGTGGGTTGAGAGTCTTGGGGTGCTGGGGACCCCATGTATGCTCCATGTAGAGAGTGAGAGACAGCTGCAATGGCAGCGTTTACATGTTTTATCTAGCTGGGCCTCAATCCAGTGTCACCTCTGTAATTTTCAGCTGAGTGACCTCAAGATACCATTTTATTGTTTAAGTAGTATGCTGTCATTTGCAGTCCGGAGTCCTACTTAATTACATCATGGTTTAGCAGAACACGGTCTGTTGGCAAGTCTTGGAATTCCTTTAGGAGCTGAGTAAGGATGGGACTTTCTTGGCCAGGTTTGGATTTTCTCTGGCAATTAAACTCCTTTAACACCCTAGCATATTGCTGGTGGGTTAGATTTTGAGGAGCCTCATTAGCTTGTAACAAAAGCGGGAAATGAAAATCTTACTGAGTCGTGATCATAGAATCTGGACTCTGTCTTTGAAGTTTCTATCTCTTAGCAACAGTAGTCAGTCTTCTCCCCTAGCTCTAGGCCTGAATTTAATACTTTTGTTTTCATCCCTGCCTTTAAAACAATAGACAGGAGGTGGAGACATATAGATTTCATTTAGCAAATGCATTTATATTTTTTATTAAACATGAAAAAAGAGGATTTTTTTCCTTTCATCATTGTGAAATTCCTATCAGTAAAAACTTTAATTTTGAGTATTTGAAATAATATTTTCAGTACAGCCACATTGTTTTAGCTATTTGTGCTGAGAAAGCCAACATTTCAGAATTGAAATGTTTATAATTTTAAAAGGCCTTTGATTCTGACTGAAATTCTATAATCAGGATTTCTTTTACTTTTATGAATCATGCTGTTATATTTTTTATATACTGCTTTTCCTTTAAGTTCTGGAAAGCCTTACTAAAATATTTCATTTCTGATAATTGTGTGAATGTATTTTATGTAGAAATATAAAGATTGTTCATAATATGATTTAAAAATTATTTCTAAAAGTCTAAACAGCATGAACTGCCTTCATTAGGAAGGAAGAAAACTGGGATCATTTAGATAAGAGGGATCAATTGAGAGGTAAACTAATTTATTCACAAATGGTTTCTGAATTATAACTGAGTTATATTTACTAAAATCAGTTTTGGAATTATTTTATTTGTTAGTTGATTTTGACTAATCTTTGTAGTGAAAATTAGTTCTTTTAATTACCACTTAGCAGCAACATAAGACAAATAGAGCTTGCTTTAAGAAACCTCGAACTACAAAATATAAACTTCTGACATATGATAAAAATGAAGGAAAGTATCAAGGTAAAGGAAGGATTCTTTCAGAAAATTAATCCTCTTATTTAAATATACAGTTCTACTGGTGATTTATTTTCTAAAATGTACTTTTAGCAATTATATTCATTTTTTATTACTGTATAATAAATTGGCATAGATCCAGTACCTTAAAACAGCACTCATTTATTAGTTCATGGTTCTGTAGGTTTGGAGTCCAGGCATGGCACAGCTGTGTTCTTTGCTCTGGGTCTCACAGGTTGAAATCAGAGTATTGACTGTGCTGCGTTACTTTCTGGAGTTTCTGGGGAACTTCCACCTCCAAGTTTATTCAGGTTGTTGGAAGAATTCATGTGGTTGTAGGACTGAGGTCCCATTTGTTTCCTGGCTGTTAGCTGAAATTACTCTTTTTTATTTATTTATTTATTATTATTTTTTTTCCTTTTATTTCATCATATAATGGGGGTACAAATATTGTT
>VBSM01001265.1:55767334-55818910 GCA_008086735.1 Cheirogaleus medius
TGGGTCAAATGGTATTTCTATTTCTAGCTGCTTGAGGTATCTCCAAATTCTTTTGAAATTACTCTTAGCTCCTAGTTGCCACCCACATTCCTTGCCTTGCAGCCCCCTCTATCTTCAAAGTGAGCCACAGAAAGAGAATCTCTCACCAAATGAACTCACCTCATACTTTGAATCTCTTCCACCATGAGAAGAGCAGTACTTTTGAGGGGCTCGCCCGATTAGGTCAGGCCCTCTGAGGGTCATCTCCCTGTCATAACGTCAACTATTTTAGGACCTTAATTATATCTATATAACCCTTCACATCAGCACTTATATTAGTGTTTGAATGAATAACTGGGTGAGGGTTCGTATGTCCTAAGAGGTGGGAATCTTGGGAACCATCTCAGAATTCTGCCTACTACAGCAGTGAAATGTGCCATGATTCAATTTTTTTTAAATCCATTTAAAAACATGATTCCTAATCCCAAATGAGAGGTTACTTGGAAGATGTGAAGTTATTTTAAGCAGGAGTTAAACCCCTCTGGTTCAAATTCTGATGTGTTTCTGGTCTCTTTGGCTGTCAAATGCCAACATAAAATATTGACACTTGCCTGTGTGGACTTCACTCCAGCTCCTTTCCTACCAAGACATGAGCCTTGCGGTTCTTTCTCCAACAAGATGATGACTGCAATATCACCTCCATCGTGTAAGTTCTCTTTCCCATCAGCCATCAGCTGGGAGGAGTGGTGTACTTTGGATATTTATAATAGCAAAGCTTGGGAACCTATAAATACAACCTTTAGCACAACCTATAAGTAGGGGAGGGCCCTTACTCTTTTTTTTTAAAGCTCACATATTGCTTTGGCTCCCTGCAGGGAAATGCCAGTCATAAGATAGCATCACCTCTGTCAGGTTCAAGGCAGACCCTCCTCCTCAGAAGAAGGAATGCAGTCCCAAAGGCCCGGCTGTACTCCAAATCAACTCTCTTTATCTCTCTCGGGGCTAAGCTGCAAAAACACTCCTCGTGTTCTGCCAGCTACTTAATCTCTCTTTCTCATTTCAAACTTCAATATACTCTTTTAGAAAAGAATCATACTAAAACCTCCCCTAAAGCTAAGTGGCAGAAGCATCTCTGCTTCTTAGATCCCAGTTCCCTAGTGAATGTTTATAATATTGTCTCCAATCATTAAGAAGGTGTTAAATCGTATGCTGTACACTGTTTAAGAACACAGAGTGTGTAAAACTTCAGTATTTTCATTAGGGGTCATCCTGGCACAGAATCGCCTTATGCCCAGAGATGCCTGCATTTCAGAATTAAGCACATCAACTGTCACTGCTTTTTTATGGTGTTTGTGCCTCAGTGGTGAGTTGGCTCAGGGGTTAGCCTGGTTCACCCTTGGTGCCTCAGCTCCAGCTCTTTGTTCCTGAGTCATCAGATCTCAAGTCTACAAAGTGCACCTTAACCAGCAAGGTTCCAGTGCCAGATGTTCCAGGTTCAAATCCCAGCTCTTCTGCATCCTATATAAAGTCATTTAATGTTTCTGTGCTTTAGATTTGTATCTTACAAGATACACTCTAGGAGCTTACATATGCTAGACGTTATTTTAAGCATGCCTGCCTCCTGCAGTGAGGGCTAAACCTGCTGATGTGCTTCTCGTCCCTTGGCTCAGGAGCTGAGGCAGAGCTGGGTCAGTAGACGAGGCTTCTCTTACTGTCTAAATACCCCTCATGCCTTGAATCTCTTGTATCTAACCACTTCTCACTATCACCACTAACCAAGCCATCAAGCTGCTCTTACCTGAATTAGTGTGGGAGCTTCCTTCCTGGCCTCTGTGGTTCTCTCCTTACTCCCCTGTGCCTGTCCTCTATGTGGCAGCTGGGACGATCCTTTAAAAACATGAGTCTGGTCTTGTCACTGCTCTGCTCAGAGTCCTGCAATGACTTCCCATTTTATTCACTGTAAAAATAAAAGCCCTCACAATGGCCTGTAAGCCCTTCATTCTCTGGTGCCCCCATTAACTCTCTGACCCGTCCCTGCTCGCTTGGCTCCTGTGACGCTATCCTCCTTGCTGTTCCTCACATGTGCCAGCCTGCTTTCACCTCAAGGTCTTTGTGTCTAGAATGCTCTTCCCTCTGATGTGTGTCCCTTCCTTATATCTGTTCAATTGTCACCTTCTCAAGGAGATTCACACAGACTCTCTTCTCTCACACTTCTGATCTCCTTTACCTTTCTTTACCTTTTTATTCCCCCATAGTCCTTGTCATAATTTCTACACACTATATATTTTACTTATTTTTTATGTCTATGGGTCGTTTTTTTCCCCTTGGCAGGATATAAGTTCCATATGGGCATGGCTATTTGACTTTCTTCTCTGATGTATTGCAAGTTCCTGGAACTGCACCTGACACATAGTAGGGGCTCAATAAATATATGTGGAATTAAAGAACGAATGAATGTCGTGCTAGGGAAGACAGAGATGGAGAAAGGCTAATGTGATGTCCGTCAAAGAGCTGGTGCATCACAGAGAGCAACATGGAATTCTAAATAAGAGGATGCATTAGAGGCAGAGCCCCGCAAAATGCGATTAGAGTAAACCAAAGTACCGGCTGAACCTCTTGGTTTTATATTCATCTTTTCAGGCATATGTAGATATACAAGCAGTAATCCTAGTGCTGCACCCAGAGTCTGATCACAAGTGTTACATAAATATGTTTTGACTGACTCACTGTCACCTCCATCATTGTCAAAACTCAGGTGTGTCTGTGAGGCAAACCACACTCTCATGGTGCAGGCAGGTGAGGAATGGAAAGAGATTACGACTGGGGGTTGGCAGGTAATCTGAACTATAGTTTCGGTGTAAGAGGGCATCTAGTGGAAAGATCTCACTTGGGCTTTCGATTCCTGCAAACACAGATTTGAGTTCCAACTCTGTTATTTTGTAGCTGTGTGGCCTTGGGTAGGGTGTTTTTCATCTCAAGTATTCAATTTCCTCTGCTGCAAAGTAGGGGAAAGGAATATCTGTTCTAGAAATATCCTAAGAACTAAAAACAATTTGGTGAAAGTAAGTATTTAATAAATAGTAGACATTGCTGCTGTTGTTATTGTTGTTCTTGAATGTACATGGAGAACTTAGGTTTGATTTAGATTAGTGATTATATCTGCTGGGGACTGACTTGTGTACCCCTTCCCCCAAATTCATATGTTGAAGCCCTAACCCCCAATGTGACTGTTTTGGAGATAGGGCCTTTAAGGAGGTGATTAAGGTTAAGTGAGATCATAAAGTTGGGTCTCTGATCCTATGGGGTTAGTGTCCTTGTAAGAAGAGCCACCAGAGAGCCAGCTCTTGCTTTCTCCATCATGTGAGGACACAGCAAGAAGGAAGCTGTCATGAGGCCAGGAAGAAAACCCTCACAAGAAACGGAATCAGCCAGTACCTTTTCAGCTTCCAGAATTGTGAGAAACAAAGTGTGATTGTTTAAGCCACCCAATCTATGGCATTTTGTTATGGAAGCCTGAACTGTCTATGACAATATCCAATGGTGTTTCACAGGTAAAGTTTTAGGCGAACTTTCAGTATGTAGTTAGTGTCTGGGTAACACTGGCTACATCCCAAACCCTGGAGATAGGGTATTCTCAAGCCTGTGCATTGTTAAGGATCCTGAAAGTGGGCTGGGATTATAGCAGAAAACTGGACTGCTGCCCAGAAGATGAGGTGGACGACCAGGCAATGGACTGGGCATGGAGCCAGTGGAACAGAAGCTCAACCCAGTCTCATGCCAGATACCAGATGTTAAGGGAAGGCACAGGTATCTGATACAGTGCCTTCTCTGCTCAGGTGATGTTGATGAACCAGACAAAACCGAGCTTACAGATGAAGGACACTATGCTGAGAGCTGAGTGGAGCCAGGAAGGGCAAAGCCTGATCATTATCTTCAGCTGTAAAGTGCTCATTTCCACTAGACCTTGGAAAGGTTTTCAAAGGAAAAGCCTAACACCAATGTACATTAAAATGTTGGTTGTTTTATAATTACAGGTGTATTTTTTAATCATTTAAAGAAGATTTTATATGTAATTAATAGAATTGGAGGTAGTTGTTTGGCTTTATCTAATGGACTAAATTATCTAAAATATCATTGAGAGATTTATACAAACTCTTTTATGATTACTCTCTGAGCAATCATATCAAGTGATTGCTCTCTACTTGAGGTCTGGGTTGTGATTCTTAATGTGTGGTCTTTATTTTTACTATTAGCGTATCAATTGTTTAACATTGATAATATTTCCTGCAGAGATTTATCCTCCAAATTGGATATCGTCATTTCCCTTGCTTGGGTAGCTAGAGATCTGAATTTACACTAATTAGAATTGACTGTTCTGAGTTGACAAAGAGCCCTACACAGGCTAAATCGTGATATGCATAAGGAGTGAGCTCAGTTTTTCTCAAGAGTCAATATTTTTCCATTTGGTTCAGGACAATTCAGAAAGTTCCATAAAATCTTTTTCAGAAATAATTCTGAAAAATTTTCAAAGTATAAAACATTCATGTAAAATACATGTACTGAAAATTCACTTAAACCCATTCTGGTTGGTATCCTTTCATGTAGGACACATACCTCCAACTATATTCAATAAAAACAGTTTAGTAAAAATAAGTAGCAGTCATATTACAAAGCCCTGGGGAATAGCAGAAAGAACAAAGCATAGTCCTTGGCTTTTGGAGGCTCAAAGATTAGTAGGGGAGAGAGGCAAGTTTGATAGCAATTATTATACAACACAGTGTGAACTCTGCTAAGGGAGCTACGTATTCACCCGATGCCGCAGGAACAAAGCAGAGCAGCACTGAGCTCAACATAATTGTGGGGTATTGAGGACGTTTTCTCAAATATATGATAGATAAGCGGACTGTTGAAAGATATATAGGAATTATCCAGGTGGGTGGGAAAGGGTATAGGAGAACAGTGAGGCACTGCAGGCAGAAGGAACCGCACACTGCTGTTCAGAGCTCTGGAAAAGCAATATGTATTTGGGGGGACTTTGTGTAGATTCATGTTTTCTGAGAGTATTGAAGGCTGAGGCCAGATTAGAAGAGCTCTTGTGTTATATTTTAGGAAGTTTGGATGAAGAGACATGAGGTGTTTGTAACAAGTGGGATGTTGTGATTATTTTCATTCTTTAGATATTTCACTGAAGAATAATGATAGTACCTCCCTATATTTTCTCATTTACGCCTCATCATAATCTCATGTCCAGCTGAGCGTAACATGCTGGACTTTACTGAAAAGGTAATCGTCTTGTACTATCCCCTTCTTTATCGGTCGTTGTAAATTTTATCTGTATTCCATTTTCAATTCATGGTAGCTGCTGATGATAGGATGGGTGGATTATCTTGCATAACTGTTCCTTCTCTTCACTTATTACTCTGGATTTTATTGATTAAATGGACCATGGTGGTTTCATCAAAGGGCCGTATGTGCAGAGCAACCCCCAAAGGGTTGCAGAAGGGGCAGAGAAACCAAAGAATGAGGCAGACAAATCCAGTTTGTCAGTAGTGGGTGTTTTATTGTGGAACTTTTGGACAGAAGTGTGGTCTTGGGTGGCAGCAAAACAGGTAAATATCTGCACTGTTACCTCCTAGACCAGGGGCTTGTATACCAGAGAGAAAGGGGGTATATGCTGTACATGGACAATTAAAGGCGACCCTCTAGAGCAGGCAAGAATGCTATGTATGTCATAGCCTACAATTTGTGCAATCACATCCAGGTTGCTTTGATCTAGAGTAGAATTTATGGTGAGTACCTGTTCTTACACTAGGAACAGTAAATAAAGTAGAAATCAGGAGGCATTCCTGGGACTGTGGTTAATTAAGAGTCAACATAGTGGGTTAGCACCCAAGATGGAATCACTTTTGTCTCCACAGTGGTCAAAAGAAATTATGTGGCTACTGAGAACTGAAACCACCAATATTCCTTGTCCCTATGTTGTATAATACTGGGAATAGACAATCTTTCTTGTCCTTATTTTAAACAGTGTTGGTACCAGATAAAGATAATTTAGCTGTTTCTTTCAAGAAATTCCTGATTGTGGAAGAAAAGGCTGTAGGTCAATGGAACAGCTTACTTATCAGGACTAATTTATTCATCAAGATTTGCTTCAAGACCCCTGCCTCACTGTGTCTACCAATCCAAAGCTAATAAATAAAAAAGCACAAAACACAAAACAAACTCTTCCCAATCTCAACCAGTTTCCTACTTGCAAGACCCACCTTAAAAATATTCAGCCAAGACCCTAAAACCCTATAAATATCTTGCCCTAATTTTCCATTTTGAGACATTAATAAGACTCTCTTAAGGTGATATTCTTCTTTACTGCAATAAGTCTAATAAGCATAGCTTTGCTTGCTCCATAGATTTTTCTAGTGTTTTTAATGGGGAGAATTGACATTCAATACTATTCTGCTGTAAACTGGCTTTGACATTCGACTGTTCAGAATATGCAGTAGTTCCCTATTATCTGTGGTTTTGCTTTCCACAGTTTCAGCTTCCACAGTTTTAGTTACCCACGGTCAACCATAGTCCAAAAATAGATGAGTATAGTACAATGAGATGTTTTGAGAGAGAGAGAGAAATAGACCACATTCACATAATTTTTATAATAGTATATTGCTATAATTGTTCTATTATATTATTAGTTATTATTGTTAATCTCTTACCATGCCTAATTTATAAATTAAACTTTATCATAGTATGTATGTATAGGAAAAAACATAGTATATATAGTATATATAGAGTTTGGTACTATCCACGGTTTCAAGAATCCACTGGGGGTCTTGGAATGTATCCCCCATAGATAAGGGGTGGGGCTACTGTAATTTTATCTATGGTAGTCTGATGAAGTCACTGCAGCAACATTGTTCCTAAAACAGTATTTGGAGATTGATGAGATGTGCTGTATGTGTGAAGGCATAAATTAACTAAGTTGTTTACTTTTTGCAGACAGAATTTTATCACATAACATGGGGTAAGAGCTGTTGGCAGAGTGAATCAAGATTTTGAGCCATGGGGGAAAGTTTCATATATCTGCTAAAGTGGACACTTCATCCTGTGGCCTGTGCTAGCACTATTATATTTCTGAAAAGCAGAAGAAATTGCTTTACTAAGGTTGCTCAACACTTCTCTATGGCTCCTGATTGCTCTCATGATAAAATTCAACTTATGTCTTCCAGTGCCCTTTATATTCCGATGTCTGCTTGCTACTGCAGTTACCGTATGCCTCCCCTCACTCACATTCATCCATGCATACAGATTCATTTTGCAAACACACTGGGTACTCCATTGTCTCTGGACCTTTGCACATGGTTTTCCCTCTACTTAGATCAAGTTCTACACACTTAACTAGTTAAATCCTACATTGCTTTCCTGTCTCAGTCCAGTTATTACTTCCTCTGGGGATTTTATTCTTAACCCCAAAGATTGAATTAGGTGCCTCTCTTGCATTATCTCATAGTGTTCTGTGATTTCCTCATTATGCACTTATTACCTTGTATTATGTCTTACTTGTTTATCTCTTATCCAGACTCCCCACTCCGGCTGGTAAGCTCCTTAAGAGAAAAACTGTGTATTATTTTTTCTATATATTCCTCACCCAGCATACCGCCTGCTTAGTAGGTGCTTTATACACATTTGTTGAGCAAATGAATAAACACTTGCCCTGCTGCTTTCAATGACCTCATTCTCTCCTCTAGTCACTCTGCTGCACTGGTCTCAGGCCATCTCCTGTTGGACACTATATCTGACATGAAACTTTTGAGAATATTTATTGCACACATTGATTTTGCTTTAGTGAAGCATACATAGTTTTTTTAAAATATTGATTTTGTGTGCTTGCATTCCAGCTGGTCATAGGACTTGAACTGGGAGCTAAATAGCAAATTTTAAAGCTGCAAGCAAGCACTGCCATCTGTTTATTTCATGTGCCCTTTCCCAGTTAATTCTTGTATCCTTGTTGCATATATTTCACTTTTACACATTGGGATCTCTTCCTCTTGCATATGCAAACTTCTACTTTTTTCATGCATGAACCCAATCCTTGAGGTGCAACATTGCCCTAGCAACTTTGCATCTGTACACAAGTTCCTTTGAACTCACAACCTCTGCCCACCGCCTCATCAGCTTTCCCCTCTCCGCTCAAGGGTTTACCTTCCATTATGATGATTGTGATTGCCTGAATTTCTCCAAGCCATCACTGCCATCGAGGCATGTTCTTCTGTGTTTTGGGAGCATCAAGAAGTCTATGTTACAGCCTAACAAGGGTGTGAGGAAGACTGAACAGACCTGGTTGTATGGGGCAGGATCAATACCTAAGCTGCCAATTATTTAAGGATGGCTAGTGTAGCAGTACCATGATGATGATAAGGAAATGCAAATAGTGAGGTTTAAAGAGCGTCAAGGAGTCTACCGTCTCAAATATATTTTTCACCTGTGGTCAACAGCTCTTAATGAACACCATGCAAAGGCCATTCTTTACTTTAAAATGTCTTTCAAAGAAATATGAATAGCATGGAAAGAGATAACACACCTTCAGGTTTGTGGTGCCCACTATCCCTCTAGTGTAATTAACTTTATAAAGTGAAAAGGAGGCTGGGCTTGATTGCTCACACCTATAATCCAATGCCAGCACTTTGGGAGGCCAAGGCAGGAGGATTGCTTGAGGCCAAGAGTTCAAGACCAGCCTGGGCAACATAGCAAGAGCCTGTCTCTACAAAATATTAAAAAAAAAAAAAAAATTAGCTCAACCTGGTGGCACGTGCCTGTAGTCCTAACTACTGGGGAGGGTGAAGTGGGGGATCACCTGAGCCGAGACATTGGAGGTTACAGTGAGCTATGATTGTGCCACTGCACTCCAGCCTGGGGGATAGAGTGAGAACGTATCTCCTGAAAAAACAAACAAACAAACAAAGAAACGAACAAACAGTGAACAGCTGTCAGATCCAGCTTTGAGGAACTGAGCCACAGCACTGGCTTCTGGAGAGGAGACAGGTGTTTAAAAACAAATTTCAGATACTTTGATGCAGGTGTATTCCAATTTATAATGGCTCTCAGTCTCGGCTTCTCAGATTATCAGAATCTCAGAACTCTCTTAGAGGTTCTCTTCTTCCGTCTAATGCCTGTAGGAAACTCTCTACAAGTCTATCAGTTCCGTCGGTCTCCTTGGTTGCCTGGCTTTGAAAGCCTGAGAGCCACTCTGTCCAAGCTACAGATCATGTTTATCTGATTGTTTCCTGTAGTCTTGGGGTCTCTTCCTTATGTCATTGTATGCTGTTAGCACTATGATACACTGTAGTATGGGGGGCCGGAAAGAGAAGGAGAGAGAAAGAACACTCTTAATTCTTTATAGCAAAGCTAAGGCAGGGCTTCAACATTTGACAAAACTTTGGAGACAGTTGCGGAGTAAGTGAAAAGAATTGTATACCAGAGATCAACTTATTGTTGCTAAAATGTAGCAACTATCAGAACCCACAGACCCAGTTCCACCCTCTGGATGGCAAACATTACCAGTGTCCATCAATATCTGCAGCTTCTCTCCTCTTGAGCACTCAGAATTATACACTTTTTAGCCACCCTGAAGTTGGATGAGTCCATGGGATTTGTTCTGGCCAAAGTTGAATGGAAGCAGGGCTACCCCAGGGTGTGGGAGGCCCTAGGCATATTTTGCTAGGCCCCTTCCTATGTAAACAACTTGATCTGACAATGTAATACAAAATTCATGAGCTCATATAAGTTATAGTTATTTATCAGTGAAGATTTAAACTAAGGGTTAGAGAAGAGATACTTAGGTATTTGATTACTATCAAATCAGTGCAAGTAAAAATTTTTTTGTCGTGTCCAGGCACCATCTCTTTGTGTTCAGGTATAGGAACTATCTTTTACCTTCTTTATTATCAAATGCACCATTTCTGGCTAATTTCATATTTCCCACTGGGAGAAAAAGGTAATAACGTTATTACTCACAATGCCATGACTCTTTGGCAGCTTTTATATTGAAACAATATAGATCTTCTTGCCCCTGCAGCTTTCTAATTCCACGCGTTTAATGCTGGTTGTATCATCACTCCTGACACTACATTATCCATCCTGCCATCCCTGAAGAGTGGCTTCTAATGATTCAAAACTTGTTACTGTACTTTATGGATGACGATCACAAACACAAGTCTTACCGAGTATGTGAAGGAAAATGCAAATGACAATTCCTTTTTTGGTCATGTTAAATATACTGGTTAGAGTTTTACAGTATAATGAGTTGTATACATCTTCCAACCAGCAAACTCCTTAGGCTATAATCACTGCATTCCTAGAATGTGATCTCTTTCCATGTTGACTGCACCCCTGAATTCCATGCATGAACACCAGTGGGAGGATAGAGTGAGAAGAGCAGTCCATTCACACAAAGAATGTCTAGTTCCTCATCTGACATGGCTTAAGACATACCTAGAAGAATGTGGTATTATCACAATGATCAGAGGCCAGAGGAGACATCAGTTGGAAGAGCCCATTGACACTGAGCAGCAATGATCTAAAAATCCCTTGAAGGGACAGGCAATCCCCACCTTTCCCCAAGATTTTCTGTCATGTGATGCAGAGTGTTAAGGGATGGCCTTATTGCACTGCATGTCAACAGTGGGAGGTACACAGAGTAAAGGATGCCTCTGCCACCCTTGGGTACAGTAGACTGGACGTGTGAATTGAACACAGACAAGTGAGAGCTGACGCAGGGGCCCAAATGGTTCAAGCCCAACAATGGTAGGAGAGAGATGGTAGCCCCAAACACAGAATTCATCTTGTGTCCAATGTGAGTGAGAATCCCCCAAAATGACCACGTTGTTACCATGCTGGCAATCGATCTTGTGTAATTTTATGAATGAAATATCATGCTGCCTGTTGGCAGCAATCTCCTCCACCCGGCTTCCCCCCGGGGAACCAGAGCCAGACATGCGGTGTCAGGATGACGCCACAGGTCCGAGTCCCCAGGGATCCTTGGGGTCATCTGATTGACTTCATGCATGGGATAGAGGGTCAGAGAAGACCTTAAAGGAGAACAATGGGGGCTGGTCTGGGCTACACTATCAGTCCTAGCCAAGTCCCAGGCACTGGCAGAGCACTCCAAATTCCGGAGCCCCCTGAGGTGTGGGGCCTGGGTCAAAGAGCAGTACTACCTGGCAGTGACATAAAAAGTCCACGTGGCTTTCTGTTTTCCTGATGCAGCAATAAGAAGGCTGCATATTGCAGACAGTGCGGCTACCAGTGGTGAAGCCTCCATCAGCCTGGGACTTTGAGTGACTGTGTGGAGCAGAGGCTCTTGCTGACCCACAAGAGACATGTAACGTACGTGAGAAGAGGGAAGTTGGGGTGCACGTGGAGACTAGTACTCTCTCAAACCTTCAGGTGAGGCTACATTATATTTTAATGTCATCTTATTTCCAAATTGTACCTCCTAGCTGATGTGGCCTTGAGAGAAGCCCCCGTTAAATAGGATTGTGTTTCCTCTTGATTTGTGATCTTTAAGCACAAAGGGTCCATATCTTTCAACTTTTTTCTTTCTGTAATTGCACTCTGCTCCATGCTCTACTTTGTGCTGATAACGCCAGCATGCTTCTGATTTAAGCAGAGAGGCACTATTGACTTCATCTGACCTCTGCACTGAAAACAGATCTTTGGTGAAAAGAAGGCAATGTAAAACCGGGCCCTTGTTTTGATCCTTATCTGTTGGCAGAAGTGCTATTTATTTTCAAGTGTTTTGTATGCCAGCATATTTCAAGGACTGACTCCTAAATATGCTTCAAAGAGAAAAACTGCATAATAAAAATCAGAGAAATTTTAAAAAGATAGATTAGCTTGTAAAGGGGCAGGGGTTGAGTGGCTATATAGAATTCTAATGATTCTTATTACCAGGATAAGGGAAAATCTTTCTTTCCTAAAATTAGAGTGGCTGGGGAGGAGGGAAGCATTTGTTTATTAAGAGTTAACCTTTCATTAATTGAAGAATAGATAAAATGCATGGTCCCAAAAAGTGGGAATTGGTTGACTGTGGGCAGAAGAGATTGCAGGGGAGGTTCTTCAGATGGAAAAAAAGAGCTATACACTTCATGCCTTCTAAAAAAGAATGTGGAATCAAGTAGATTAAAAGCATGGTTAAGAGGTGGAAGAGTCTAGAGCCAGACAGAAATGTATTAAATTCCTGGCTCTATTTTCTATCTTAGTGATCTGCGCCAAGTTATCTGATCTAGTTAAGATTAGTCATTTTTAAAATAGTTTTTAAAAAAATATTCAACCATATTTTTGAAGTGGAATAATTGTTCTTGTCATATTAGGTTGTGTGATGATTCAAGGAGATAATGAACCACGGTTGGTGCAAAGTAGTAAGTGCTTATTATAGAATAGCCCTTGACTTTCTACAATGTTGATTATCATCCACATTATTAGGTTAACACAGGCTTCCTAGTGTGTGTGTGTGTCTTCATACCCAGGTATTACGGGAAACAGGAACTCATTCTTGCTAGACTAGATCTTGAAAGGATGTGGGGCTAGAGCTGTAGCAGCCATCATGTTGCCATGAGGAAAAAGTCTGGACTTTCTAGGTACGATCATTAGGAGAAAAGAAGTAAAGGCAATACAGTCAGAGAAAAACAGAGAGAGACAGAGAGAGCGGGAGAGAGAGAGAGAGAGAATGAATCTCAATCCACATAATGTCCTTGACCTATGAGTCCAGCCATGCCTAAAAGTTGGCACTACCCCTGGATTTTCTAATTCTTGGGCCAATAAATTTTGAGCTTGAGCCTCTTTGAGTTTCCACATACTTATAACAGAAAGGCTTTATAAAAAGAAGAATAAAGTCATATCTTTTAGTTTTTGGTTAAAAAACTCTTTTTCTTTCTCAAATGTAGACCTGATGCTATCAACCATGAGGCAAAACGCTTGAGGGAAAGACTGAGAGAAACGCTGTCATACCTATACTGACAGAATGGAGCTGTGGAAATAATGCCAACTTCATTTTTTGTATTAGTTTCCTAGGGGTGCCATATGAAGTGCCACAGATTGAGTGTTTTGAAGAATAGAAATCTATTTTCTCACAACTCTGGAAGCTAGAAGTCTGAGATCATGGTATCAGCAGAGTTGGTTTCTTCTCAGACCTATTTCCTTGGCTTGTAGATGGTCATCTTCATGCATTTCCCCATGGTCTTTCCTCTGGTTGTATGTGTAACCTAATCTCCTCCTCTCATAAAAACATCAGTCACACTAAATAAAGGCCCACACTAATGACCTCATTTCAACTTTGTTACTTCTCTAAAGATAGTCACATTCTGAGATACTGAGGGTTAGGATTTCAACCTATGAATTTTGAAGAAACAATATTCAGCCCGTAACACTTATACAGAAAAGCAATACCTACAATAGTAATCATAGTTTCGATTATTTTGTTAATATTTCAGAAGCTAAACAAAATAGTTAAACACTGATGGAAGCAGTTTATTTTAATTTCTTTTTCTGTAGATATATTTCTTTTGGCTCACTAGGAGCTAGGGTATGATCTTATGTTTTCGTAAAACTAATACTTTTCAAGAGAAAGGTTTTGTACATAAAAGATGTTTTCCCCTGAGTTCAGGGAACATAGAAGGTTTCTTCTTCATTTTATATAAAGGGCTGATATTTCCAGGAAATGAATTTAAGGCTTTAATAGCTTAGAGATACCATTGGAGAAAGAGGAAAAAAAAAAAAAACAAACCAAAAAGCAATGTGGACCAGGTTTTATAAGGGCAAGATCTCAGGCATACAGATGGGAGTCTGACCAGAAGGATTAATATTAGCGCCTGCCTGGATGCCAAAAACATAGCCCTCTCCCTTTCTCTCCAAGACTGTATCTCTATGCTCAATCTTAAAACTTGAGCTGGTACTTGCAAATGTTAATATTTTCAACCACACAGTGGAGGCATTGCCTATTTGGGAACTTAGATAGCACTTTAGCAGTGCTGCTATATCACTCCAGGGGCTGAAAAACCTATATAAGTTTGATTCTAGGTCTGTTAAGTGAAAAAAAAAATCTCTAAGTGATATAAAGAAAAGTCAGGTTTTAAAATATTGTCTATGACTTCTTTTCTAATAGTTTCTAATTTCTAACAGAGGCAATCACATTTGAAATAAGATTTGAGTAATAAAGAACAGCATGGTGTTTGAAAACTATTCATACAGATACAATTCGCTTTAATGATTTTTTCCTTCTAAGATTTTAATATAAGGCTTGATCCTATTGTCTCTACATGGGTGGAGCTCCTGCATTTTTTTGTTAAAAGGAATTTTAGCTTGAATACTTACTTTAGGGGAGAGGGTTGATCCAGAACAGATCCAGACAGTTTATTCGCCAACTGTATTTTGCCCAGTAGAGGGCGCTTGGAACTCACACATAAAGAGCAGCAGCTTCATCAGCATTTAACATATCTATTTCCATTGCCATGGTGATTCTTAATTAACATATAACATCAGGTTTTCATTGACACCAGTAAAATGAGGTGACTGTGACCTTGATTAATAAAATGTGTAATCATTTTGGAGATACCGGGAGTTAGAAACTATTTAGATATTTCTTCTTGGTGACCTGTAATCAATACAAACAAAATCTAAATTGCAAATTATTCAAGCCACATCTCCAGGGTAAAAATTTTATTTCTTCTTAAAAATAAAATGGAATATATGTTTGTGACAGCTTTAGGATGACAGAGTAACAGACGGAATAGCATCTATTATTGTTAAGTGAGAAGACTCGAATTGCTTGCTACTTTTAAATATCAAATAAACGAGTTTCAGGCATAGGGAAAAGGAGTCTTAGAATGGTATGGAATATATTTCAAAGATTCAACTTTTCCCCCCCAGCCGCTGGAGTCAAGATTAAGAAGTGAAATGAGGAAAATGAAATTCTCTGACTCTGTTCTGTTTACAAGTCAAAAGCTTTGATGTACCACTAGAGGGCACTCATCACTCTGTTATCTTTCTGAAGACTTCAGCCCCGCAGGGCTCTCCTTCACCCGGCATTTACTAACGTTTGTGAGTTTAGGAATAATCAGAAACACCCCACAATTCCGGGCAGATTCTTTTTTGTTCTAATGCTTCTGCTGATTGTGACAAAAAGTCATTGACTGTATCAAATGTAAACTGGAGGGACTCAGCAAATCCAGAATTGTCTGCGAAACTATACATAAAATATACTTCCCTGTCATACATTTTTTTGTTCTCATAAAGAAAAGTAAAAATTCAAGAAACTTTATGCTTCTCCTCTTATATTTTTACTTTTTATAGAAGCACTTCTGCACGTTAATCACTTTGGTACTATATCTTTGGTGTTTCACAGGACGAAGTCAACTAGTACATTGGTTTCTTATATTTTCTTTGTGGAATGATGAAAACATAATTGATCTTATACAAATCCTGTTCAAGTCACTAATTTTCTGGGGCGAGGTTAGCATATCTCTAACTCTGAGGCTTTATTTCTCTGGTTTTTCAGTAGAACATGTGGTAGATTGTATTATTATTTGAAAATATTACCTTCTCCTCAATGGGAGGAAAATACCCACTCCATCATGCTGAGCTTATTGGGATGTGAGAAGTAATCATGCTACTTTCAAGCAAAGGTCTTAAATATGATTGAAGAGCAAAGGCCTCTTGCTCTTCCCTTGTACTATGAGAATGCATGTGTTGTGCATAGTGACTGCCCTTCAGCCTGACTCCTGAATGTGAAGGTATGTAGGCTAGAGACAAGGTATTCATAGCCAAGTGGAATTTGCTGATATGACGTTTTGTCAAGAAACATGTTTACTGTTGTAAGCCACTGGAGTTTGGGGGTTGCTTTTTGTGTAGCAAACTAACTATTAATAATATAGAAATTGATATGAGAAGTGTAGGGAATTGTATGAAAATAAAAAAATAAGTGGCAGTTGCTTCGGGATAAAGCTGTAGGTGGTGAGAAAACTATACACGAAATGGAAAAAAGTGGTGATCTAAGTACTACAGTTTTTCTACCTTGAGAGGCGGATAGTGTACCTAATGAACTTGTAGCTTTGGCTGGCAAGGTATTGAAAAGGAATGTTGCTAGTGTGAGTTGGTTGTTAGAAGCTGCATTTGATATTTTTTAAAAGAAATTAATACAGAAAATCACTGGCCTGTTTTAGGAAGGGATAAAATAGAAAACAAAGAGCTCTAAATCTTGGGATTTCAGAGTTGAAAAATGGCACTGTTTCTAATCTTCAACTGGTAAAAGATAAAATTAAGAACTGCTTTGAGCCAAAAACCACTGATTAAGACAGGCTTAGGTGAAATTATGGGTGTGGCCACAAATCCTAAAGGCACAATTCTGCCATAGCTGGATAAACCCACAGTACCTTTAATTAAGTCTAGAGAAAGACATATGTCTACAAAAGAATTGTGGCAGTAGCTACTGGCACCCAGAAATGGAATCAAATAGATAAATAGCTAACAAAATCTTTGAGAAATGTTATATTGCCAAAAGCACTGTCATCCTCAATTCAAAGAGACTATAACTGTTTGAGACTATTTGTGCCCCAACTTTCTTGGGAAAGAAGCAGGCTGAGGAAGCTGTTCCTTCCCTAAGGGTGACATGGTGTCCAGTGCTCTCCTCAGATACATCCAACAAGGATAATGAAGAAGAAAATACGTCCTGGAGGATGGAGTCGAAACATAGACAGTGATAGACTGGGGAGCTACCTGCCAAGAACAGAACAGGGGCCTCCTCAGGGAACATTCCCTATGCCAGATAGAGGCCTCATAAGGTTTGTCCAACATAATTTCAAAATTTCTGTGTGGTAGGGATGGCTAAATGCCTCTCCTCCTTCTCCTCCTCCTTCTTTAATGAGGGTTTTATTACAGTTGCTCTGTGCCTGTTTTATTGTTCTATATGGGTCTGTATGGGTTATTTTATACTTGATTTAGAGACTAACATGAGATCTTCAACTTTGCACCTGATGCCATAAGTAGATGAAATTATCAGGGTACGAGCCAGTAAGGTTGAGTGAGAAATGGGGGAAAGTGAATATCCACGGAAGGTGGTCTGTGATAGATTTTATTATTCTTTGCAAATATATATTCCCTTCTCCTGCATAAACCAAGTGTATTTTCCTGCTCCCTGGATGTTGGGCTAGTCCATGTAGCTTCTTTTATTTTGCTAATGGAATGTGAGCCAATGAGACAAATACTATATGTGAGCAGAAGCTTCCAGTGTGATTGCTTCTTGTTGTTTGCCTCTGCCACGAAAGTGGGCTGTGCCTTTATCCGAGGTCTGTGAACGGAAGGAAATGTGGAGCAGAGCTGAGCAGCCCCGTCCTCTCCACACATGCAGGCATGTGAGTGGAAGACAAACGTAGGCTGTTGCAAGCCACTGAGATTTGGGAATGTTTGCTTCACGCCAAGCTGAGGAATGCAAGACGTGAGACCTTGTCTGAGAGTATGTTCATACCTTTGTTCAAGGCAGGTAGTACTCATACAAATATCAATTTGGCTTTTAAAAAACAATCATTTAAACTATACAATTCCCCTAAATCTTAACTTACATGCCTAATACAATGAAATGTATTTTTTCTTATTAAAATGAAACACACAACTGCTGATGTTGAAACCTCCAACACAGAAAATTTCTAATAGGAAGACAATTCTGTAAGAGAATAGAAGGTTGTTGGTTTAGTTTAGGAGGACTCTGTGATGTATCTGGAGTGGAAGAATGAGTCAGATCAAACTATTTGTAATGTATGCCCTAAAAGTGAACCAGACACTTTTGAAACTACAGGTACATTACTGACATATAATATACTACTGAGAAATGTCAGTTCATATTTCTCAGTTGAACCTTTGCTCACGGATTCTCGAACTTGGTAGTGTGTCATGCCAGAGTGCCTGGATCATTTAGGAGCACACCCCAGGTGATTTTATACTAGCAGTAAAGTAACAGCATTTGTTAACAATTTTCTTCTTGTACAAATTAGAATGGACTCAAGATTACCACTATAATAACCCCAGGCTTGCTTTCATTCCAGTATGTTCCTTATATAAATGAGTAATGAAGGAGGTACACGTGGCAGGCATCCCAGTAACTTTACAAAATCTCAGGTTGATTTTGTTTGTGTTCCAGGCCATAATATAGACACTTGGAAATGTGTTTTACACACAAATTTACCTGTCACCTGAATGTGTATCAGGGTGAGTTTGAAGCCTTTTGAACTCCTGTGAGAACAGACATGGCTTCTCATGGGGAGAAATCAAAGATCAGGGGTGGGGTGCCCATAATCAGGTGGGCCTCTGAAAATGAGTTTGAAAATGAGGATAAATGGATAAAATGAGGAGTAAGCTAAGAATGGGGGAATTATTCTTCTGCTCAAAAATTTTTTCTACTCCAGTTTTTCCATTTGGATCATTACAAGTTCTCTTCTAAAATGCAAAAAAATCTAGGAAGAGTAAGTGCTTAACTTTTCTAATGCCATAGGGTGTAATTCCTTGAGGACTCAGAGTCTAAGGAAGGAGAACGTTTTGGAGTTGGAAGCGTTAAGGTGTAGGGAAGACCTGGGTGAGTATACTGTAAAGAGCTGTGCACAGCCACAACCACAGGTTGCTTGTCCTCTCTGGCATGCCCTGAGCACTCAGCAGATGGCAATGAATGAAAGGACAGAAAATGTCAATGATGTCTATGGGTACTGAGGGCTTGAGGAATTTCCCCCCAAACTAATTTTCTTGCTTTGCTGTGTCGTATTCTCTGAACCAAATCCCATGCAGAACACAGTCAATTCCCCAAGCCTATCTCCCACGATGGGACTTCTGCCTTGATTGCTTTTCCCATTCTCTCAGCTGTAAATATTAAGGATCCTTTCATTCCCATTTTCCATGTCTCTACCTCTATGGTGCCTGATTGATTCCTTTGGCAGAATTAAGCTCCCTACTTCCCACTTTAGGTTCCTTCTCCTACATATTTCTTAATTTGTGCTGTCACTATCTGTTTGGCTACTGTGGATGTATGGAGGTCAACAACCAAGGCTTATTTATCTTTGTGTCCCTGCTACAGCATCTTGCATGTATTGGGCACTCAATAAAAGCTTACTCTTAGAGTGTATAGAAGAGGAGGGAGGCAACAAAAATTAGAAAAATTACATAGGGGCAAAATGGCAGTAGATAGCTGTCAAAACAAACTTCATCCACTGGGAAGTTTTACCTACGGTGACAGATGGCCCAGGTGCCCTAGGGAATCATTTTGTTTGTAGACTTTGGTGTATGACAATAGTGCTAAATAGATTTTAGTGCCTGTATAGCACCTTCCCTCATATTACAAGGTATTTGGCAGTAGCTTACAGCAGGTGTGTGGTCAGCAGTCTTTTCCAGGCTGCTCACCTAATCCTATGACTTACCAACATAGCAGTTAGGCAGAGAGCCTGTGGTTGCTTGGAGTCCTGTCTTTTCACACACAAGATGTTGATTACCTTGGATCAAAAAAGCTCCCTTTTTCTAACTTTTGGATGCCAGATTGGCTGCAGAAGTGGTATGGACATTTCCCAGCTTTTTTTCCTGCTCAAAGCTGTGCTTTCATGTGTACAGTACATTGCCTTTGCTGTGACCTGCTTGTGGTCACCCCCACTTTGGCTTGTAAAGCAGCCTTGCTCGGGGATCCTGCTGTCATGCATCCTCTGGGCACATCCTGCCCGGCGATGCTGGTGGCAGAAGACTTTGCTTTTTTTGCCAGCTACACTAACTTTTTTGTTGTGCTATGAAAGTGCCATTTTTTTTTCTTTATTGGGGAGTGTATGTGTGTATGTGGAAAGGGAGAAAGATGGGGGGGGAGAGAGAGTGAGAGAGAGAGAGAGAGATTGAATATTCTCTGTTATACAATGTTAAGAACAATATTTAGGCTAGGTTAAACTCTGAAGGTGGTCTATGAAATGCCTCTCTGCCTTATTTCAGAATTTTCTGCCTTTAGCTGGTACTGCCACATTCCTATCCTGTATGCTTGTTTCTTGGCTTTCCACAATATCATACCTCATTCGACAGTGCCAGTATTATTAATAATTGTTGCCATTTACTGAATACCATAGCGAGTGTACCAGATGTCTTATATCTACTTATTATAAAAGTAACACAATATATGAACAGTACTATGTTCAACACTCTCAAGATGAGAAAGCTGAGAATCACAGTTTCTGTGGTTTGCTCAAAGCTACCCATCTATGAAAAAGCAGAATATAGATTTGGGATTCAAACTTTGGGCTATCTGATTCCAAGACCCACATCTTTCCTCTATGTCATGCCATTTTTTCTAAGTTTTCTGCCATCACCCAGACACCCCATCTCCTTCCTGGTGTCCTTCTTCCTCAGGCCCTTGTTTTCTGCTGAAAACTAATGGGTGAACCCAAAGCTCCAATCCCAGAGACTACAGTACTTAGTATATGTGCTATTTTAGATGATTTAGTACCTTCAACCATTCGTGCTATTTTTTCTCCCCTAAGTGTTCTAAAAAAAAAAAAAAAAGACTTTTTTTGAGGACTCAGCAGGCACAGGTCCCTAAGAGATAATGCCCTGGTCAGAGGTTGTTTTCAGGGTGAGTCATCACCATCCCTCATGCTTTCTAATGATGCCCCAGAACCAGAATCCAGGTTGGGTTCAGTGGCAGAAGAGGGCCTCAATGACTATTTGTTTCCTTTCAGACTTGATACCACCACAGAATCCCACTCAAGTTTGCTTAGATACATAGAATCAGGGAATCTTGGATTGAAGAAATCTTTTTTTAAAAAATATAATCCAACAATTCTTAATCTGGGCCACACATCAGAATCATTTTTGGAGTTTTAAAATTACAGATTCCCAGGCCCCCAACACTGGGATCTTTATTTTATAGGTCTTAGGTGGTAGCTGGGTTCAACAAGTGATTCTGAAGTGCAGGTAGGTGTTGAATCATAAATTTAATTTACTTTTCATGATATATTAATACTTTCTTGCTTGATTTGATTTTCTATTTCTTCATCGTTGCATCCTTGAGCAATATGCAAAAAGCAGAACATGAAGATTATTTTCTACTTAGTTCCACAAAGAAAATCAGTGGCTTGGGTATAACATGAATCGGGAGTAACAGTAATCTATAGGCTTGTTATTGGAATAGAGTGCTGTGTTAATTTTTCAATATATTTTCTTTCAAAGAGGTATTTCACCTTTTCCCATTCCTCTTTCTTGATACTAATTATAAGGACATAGATGATCTTGGATAATTAGGTCAAGAATTCCATAGATGATATTAGCTCTTTAATTTGGAAAAATTTTCAGAAAAAGGGAAGCAGAGGGTCAGAGATCTGTATTCTAGCTTTGGCATTAAAAGCTAAAAGCTGTAAGTGTGGAGTGAGTCAGTGCATGACTTGGAGACTCAGTTTCTGCACACGTAGTTTGACCAGATGGTCTCTGAGGACTGCTACCAGATGGACTTCATGTGCGGAAACTAGGATTCCAGACTCTCGCAGTAACTTCTAAGCTCCTTATTGCCCACTTGAGCATTGTTTCTGTTATTTCTTTTCTCTGGATTCCCAATATACTCAGTAGCCTTTATAGTAAAAGAAGAGTTATATTCTCCAATATTCTTTGTTGTGTCACTGAATTAGTTTTTTTAAAAGATACTAAGATAGAAGGAGGGGCTTCAAAATGTCTGACTAGAGGCACCCAGCACTCATCTCCTCCACGAAGAGTAACCAAAATGGCAAGTCGATTATCACACTTTGAATGGATCATCTAAGAGCGAACAATGGAATTCAAGAAAAAAGTGACAGAGAATACCTAAAGAAAGGCAGGAGAAGGAAGTGAGGTAGCCTGCTTGGCTGGGATGGGCTAGGAGCCTGGAGAGTCTCCATAATGCTGGGAAAAGTTAAGTGAGTGACCCATAGTAATTTCCACTGTGGACTCCTGCATCCTAGCCATGGAAAGCCTCTAGAACCTTGCATCCCTAACACTAATGTAGGAAGCTGTTTGCAGATTGAGGGAAAGCATTGCTCCAGAGAGGGAGCTCACTCTGGGTGCTACACACCTCTTGAGTCCTAAGCAGTACAACCAAGTGCCTAGACTTCACCAAACTGTATCCTGCCAGGGAGCCCAATAGTCCTTGTATCTCCATGTCTCTGGAACCCTATTGACATTCCCCACATACAGTCACCACTGTGGCTTGCTGTTGCCACCAGGGCTGAAGCATGAGCCATTGGCAAAGACTCTGTTGACTCCAGTGGTGAAGCTGCCGTGCATATACATGTGCCCTGAGAATGAACTTCCCTGCCTGCAGCTGCAGGCTACTACTGCTGAGGCTGAAATGTGAGCAAAGTGCATGCTCCCCAGCCATTTTCATATAGCTGCTGCCACTAAAAGCAACTCTGCCCTCCTCCCCAGGAGCAGAGCTGAAGCATAGCCACTGCTGCCTCCACCCAAGCATTCTGCCTTGGATCTGGGGGTCACTCTGCCTACCAGAGCCAGCACCTGTGTGCACCACTGGGGTACCTGAGGACAGGTCTGCCTGGCCCAGGTCTGAATCACCCCCCAGTGCCTGAGCATGCTCTCTGGGGGCCTGGGGACTACCCAACCTAGCCCACCATAATTGGCATCTGAGCATTCCTCCCAGGAGCCTGAGGTTGGGCTCACCCTACCTGTCATTACTGCCACAGCTGGCGCCCACCTACACATATCATCTACAGGCCTGGGGAGTGGCCCACCCTGCTTATTGCAGCCACTACCAATATTAGTGTAGACTGCTTGGGTCTCAGAGGGTTGCCCCACCACTGCTACTGCCACTGATCACTCTGTACTTGCTCACCAATCGTCCAAGAACCCATCTACCTACCTGGCCCACTGCTGCCATTATGGGCATTTGAGCAAGCCATCTGAATACCCAAGAGTTGGCCTGCGAGGACTGCAAACACTGGTGACAGTATATACTGCTCTAGGGCCCAAGCACAGGCACATTTGGCCTACAATTGCCACTACTAGAGCCCAAGGACAGGCATATGGCATCCCTGTCCCCAGCAAAACTTCATCACAGCCTCCATTAACAACTGCACTGAGGAAATTCCTGACATTACTGACACTGTTTATAGCCAAACAAATCATAGAGACTATACTACTGGACACAACCAGAATTAACACCAAAATGCCCTGCCATCCAACACCATACATAAAATCTCAGGAAAAAGTCCTCCCCTATGAAAGCAAATTCAAAAACTTGAAAGAAGCAACTATTATACCAGATGCACAGATATTAATGTAAGGACATGAGAAATGTGGAAAAAACAAGGGAAACAAGGAAATATGACACCTCCAAAGAAACACAATAATTCTTTAGCAACAGATTCCTATCAAAAATAAACTTATTGCTATAGCTAGGACTTCGAGCACTATGTTGAATAGAAGAAGAGATAGTGGACATCCTTGTCTAGTTCCAATTTGAAGTGGGAATGGTTTCAATTTTTCTCCATTCAGTATGATATTGGCCGTGGGTTTGTCATAAATGGACTTGATAATTTTAAGGTATGAGCTGCCTATGCCTATTTTGTTAAGAGTTTTTATAATAAAGATGTGTTGGACTTTGTCAAATGCTTTTTCTGCATCTACTGAGAGAATCATATGGTCTTTGTTCTTGTTTTTATTTATGAGACGAATTGCATTTATAGGCTTGTGTATGTTGAACCAGCCTTGCGTCCCTGGAATAAAGCCCACCTGGTCATGGTGAATTATTTTTTTGATGTGCTGCTGAATTCTATTTGCTAAAATTTTGTTGAGGATTTTTGCATGTATATTCATGAGCTATATTGGTCTGTAATTTTCTTTTTTTGTTGCATTCTTTCCTGGCTTTGGTATCAAGGTGATATTGGCTTCATAGAATGAGTTAGGAAAGATACCATCCTTCTTCATGTTGTGGAATAATTTCTGTAAAATAGGTATGAGTTCATCTTTGTATGCTTGGTAAAACTCTGAAGTGTAGCCATCTGGTCCAGGACTTTTCCGTTTGGGGAGGTTATTAATTACTGCTCCAATTTCTGAGCTTCAGATTGGTCTATTCAGAAAGTCTGTTACCTCCTAGGTGAACTTACGGAGGTTGTATGAATCCAGAAATTTGTCCATTTCCTCCTCGTTATGTAGTTTTTGGGCATATAGTTTTTTATAGTAGTCAAACATAATGTTTTGTATTTCTGTGGTGTCTGTTGTGACCTCTCCTTTTTCATTTCTTATTGAGTTTATTAAGAGTCCTTTCCCTTTGAGTTCTTGTCAATATAGCAAGAGGGCTATCAATTTTGTTTACTTTTTGAAAAACCAGCTTCTGGTTTTGTTGATCTTCCATATAATTATCTTGTTCTCAATTTCACTTAGTTATGCTTTGATCTTAGTTATTTGTTTTCTTCTACGAGGATTGGAATTGTGCTCAACATCTCTAATCATTAGAGAAATGCACATCAAAACCACAATGAGATATCACCTAACCTCAGTGAGATTGGCCTGTATCAAGAAATCCCAAAACAACAAATGCTGGCAAGGATGTGGAGAGACAGCAACACTCTTACACTGCTGGTGGGACTGCACATTAGTACAATCTTTATGGAAAAGAATTGGAGATACCTCAAAGATCTAAAAATAGAAATACCATTCGACCTAGCAATAGCATTATTAGGCATCTACCCAAAAGAGCATAAGACATTCTATTATAAAGACATCTGCACCCGAATGTTTATGGCAGCACAATTCATTATTGCAAGGATGTGGAAACAACCAAGTGCCCGTCAATTCATGAGTGGATTATTAAAATTTGGTATATGTTTACAATGGAATATTACTCAATTCTAAGAAACGACAGCAAGCTAGCACCACTTATATTATCCTGGATTAAGCTTAAGCTCATTATCCAAAGTGAGGTGACACAAGATCAGAAAAATGGGCTTCTCATCTACTCACCAGCAAATTGGTACTGACTGATTAACACTATGGTGCTCAAGTGGTGGTGGTGTTCGCCAGGGATTTGGGGGTTGGGAGGGTAGACCCAAATCTGAGGGATGTGGTGAGCACTGTGGAGGGGAAGGGCATACCTCTAACCCTTGCTAGGGAGAGGCAAAGATATAAAATGTAACCAAAATGTTCCTACTTTCATATTTTTTTGAAATAAAATAATAAAAAAAATAAGCTATAAGCTACCTTACATTCTTTATGGTGTTAGGGAGGCATGCAGATTTAATTTTCTTTAATAGTAAAGAATTTCCAGAAATCTCTTATTTTTTCATTTATTGATAAAATTTGCTAATTATTACTTAATTTAAGCTCTTTACTAGTTGATTGAAATGGGGATAATATGGAAAACTCAGTCAAAATGACAGCAATGACCTATTCTTAGAACTACATGTCCCCAAATAAGGTGATAACATCATAAAAGAAAGAGCACAGGGGTGAGATCAGAACACTTCTATTTTTCTCTATTCTTCCACTGACTTACTCTGAAAACTAATGGAGTCCTGGTTTTACTATCTATCAGGTAGACGTGGTAGACTCAAAGTCCTTCAAATTCATTCTAGCTTCAAATCTCTGATCCTATGCAGAACTGAGTTGGTTTTTTCCCTCTCTACAGTGGTGGGACTACTGTGTACCTGTGATTGACCCAAGCATGATAAAGATGTGGGTCATTATGACTGTCTTGCCTGGTCATTGACTGCTTGTGGATTGAGTCTGTATGTTGGGTTGATTTTGAAGTCCATCTAATTTTTTCTAGTCTCTAAGAAGGATATTTTTAAACCTCCCATTTGTTTTTCCTTTTCCTTTCTCTTCAACAAAAGTAATTTAAGTTCATAAGAATGAAGATGATGACAGCAGCCTGGGCTTTAACATTTGAACACTTTCCAGTTTTATGTCTTATCAAGTAGTATTAAAAGTAATATGCACATATTTCAATAAAATACATCAAAAACTTAAAAAAAATAAACTTATAAAATCTCAGATAGAAATTCAAAATAATGATAGCAAAGAAGCTGAGTGAGATATAAGAGACTACAGAAAAACAATACAAAGAAATCAGAAAAGCAATTGAGGATATGAATAAGAAATTTACCAATTACCAAAGAGATAAATGTCATAAAAAGCCAAATAGAAATTCTGGAAGTGAAGAATGTATTAAATGAAATACAAAATACATTTGAAAGCTTCAACAATAATAGATCAAATAGAAGAAAGAATTTCAAAACTTGAAGACAGGTGTTTTGAAATAATTCAGCCAGAGAAAAATAAAGAAAAAATAAATTTAAAAAAATGAACAAAGCCTTGACATCATGAAGTGACCAAATATTTGAACGTTTGGTGTCCCAGAAAGTCAAGAGAAAATTAAAGGTATAGAAAATCAATTTAATGATATTATACCTGAAAACTTCCCAAGTCTAGCAAGAGATTTGTACATCCAGATACAGGAGGTCAAGAAATCTCCAAGCAGATACAGTGTAAAAATGTCTTCTTCATGCTACCTTATAGTCAAACTGTCAAAAGTCAAAGACAAAGAAAGAATTCTAAAAACAGCAAGAGCAAAGCATTCAGTCACTTATAAGGGAAACCTCATCAGACTAAGAGTGAGTTTCTCAGCAGAACCTCACATGCTAAGAGAGAGTAGGATGATATATTCAAACTGTGCATGCTAACAGAGCATAGGATGATATATTCAAACTGCTGAAAGCAAAAACCTGTCAGCCAAGGACACTATACTTAGCAAAGTTATCCTTCATAAATAAAGGAGAAATAAAGTATTCTCCAGACATGCAAAACTGAGAGAACTCATCACCACTTAATTGGACCTACAAGAAATACTTAAGAGAGTTCTACATTTAGAAGCAGAAGGATGATATCAACCATCATGAAAACACATGAAAGAATAAAATCCACTGGTAGATCAAACACACTAATAAGGAAGAGAAAGGTCTCAAATGTTACCACTACAGAAAACCACCAAGCATAATGATAAACAATAAGAGAGAAATAAAGGAACAAAGGATATACAAAACAATGAAACAACTCAGACAAAATTAATAAATTAACATGTATTAAGTAATAAATAAGAAATTAATTAATAAACTGACAACAATAAGCCCTCACGTATTGATAATAACCTTGGATGTAAATAGCTTAAACTTTCTACTGATAAGATATAGAATGGCTGTATGGATTAAAACAAATGACCCAACTATATGTTGCCTACAAGAAACTTGTCTCACCTGTGAAGTCATATATGTACAGAAAATAAAGGGTTGGAAAAAGATATTCCATGGAAATGAAAACCAAAACCAAGCAGGAGTGTCTATACTTCTATCAGATAAAACAGACTTTAAGACAAAAATCAGTAAAAGGAGACAAAGAGTGTCATTATATAATTATAAAAGGATCATTTTAGCAGGAGAATATAGCAATTCTAAACATATATGCACCCATGACCACATCACCCAGACATATAAAGCAATATTGTTATATTAGATCTACAGGGAGAGACAGATTTTAATACAATAATAATCAAGGACTTCAACACCCTACTCTCAGCATTAGTTAGATCATCTAGATAGAAAATAAACAGAGGAACATTGGTTTTAACTGTACTTTAGATGAAATTAACCCAGTAGACATTTACAAAATATTTCATTCAATAGCTATATTCTCATCAGCACATGGAACATTCTCCAGGGTAGACCATATGTTAGGATACAAAACAAGTCACAACAAATTAAAAAAATATATCAAATATCTTCTTAGACAATAATGAAATAAAACTAGAAATGAATTAGAAGAGGAACTTTGGAACCTGTACAAATACATGAAAATTAAACAACATGCCCCTGAATGGTTACTGGGTCAAAGAGAAAATAAAAAAATTTCTTAGTACAAATGAAAAAGGAAACACAAGCTACCAAAACCTATGGGATACAGTAAAAGCAGCATTAGGAGGGAAGTTTATAGCAATAAATGCCTATATCAAAAAAGTAGAAAGATTTCAAACAAATAATCTAATGATGCTCCTCAAGTAACTATAAAGGCAAGAATGAACCAAATCCAAAATTAGTAGGAGGAAAGAAATCATACAGATCAGAGCTGACCTAAATAAATTAGAGATTAAATAAATACAAAATATCAACAAAATAAAAAGTTGGTATTTTAAAAAGATAAACAAAATTGATAAATTGTTAGCTAGACTAACCCAGAAAAAGGAGAGAAGACCCAAATAAACACAATCAGAAATGACAAAGGAGACATGAAAACTGATACCACAGAAATACAAAAGATTCTCAGAGACTATTATGAATTATACACTAACATACTGGAAAATCTAGAGGAAATAGAAATTCCTAGAAACATACAATCTACAAAGATTGAATCAGGAAGAAATAGAACACCTAAACAGATCAATAGTGAGTAATAAAATAGAATCAGTAATAAAAATTCTCCCCAAAAAAGAAAAGTTCAGCACCATTTGGCTACACTGCTGAATTGTACCAAACTTTCAAAGAAGAACTAACATCAATTCTCTTCAAACTATTCCAAATAACAGAAAGAGAAAGGACTTCTCCCTAATTTATTCTGTGAGACCAGGCTTACACTGATATAAAAACAAGACAATAAAGTAACAAAAAAAGAAAACTACAGGCCCATGTCCTTGATGGACATATGTGCAGAAATTCTCAACAATATACTAGTGAACCAAATCCAACAGCACATCAAAAAGATAATATATCACTATCAAGTGGGATTTACCCCAGGGATGCAAGGGTGGTTCAACCTATGCAAATAAATAAACATGATACATCATTCAACAAAATTAAGTACTAAACCTGTATGATGATATCAATAATACAGTTTTTCTATGAAATTCAACATCCCTTCCTGTTAAAAATCTCAACATACTAGACATAGAAGGAGCATACCAAACATAATAAAGGCCATATATGATGAACCCACAGCTAATATCATATTGAAAAGTGAAAAGCTGAAAAGCCTTTCCTCTAAGAACAGGTGCAAGACAAGTATGCCCACTTTCACCACTCCTATTCAATATAGTACTGGAAATTCTAGCATGAGAAATCAGGCTAGAGGAAAAAAAATAAAAGGCATCCAAATTAAAAAAGAGGAAGTCAAATTGTCTCTCTTTGTTGATGATACGATCTTATAGCTAGAAAACCCTAAATACTATACCAAAACACTCTTAGATCTGATAACTAAATTCTGTAAATTTCCAGGATACAAAATCAACATACAAAAATCAGTAACATTTCTATACACAAATAATAAACTACCTGAGGGAAAAATCAAGAAGGAAATCTCATCTAGAATAGCTATAAAAAAATACCTAGGAATAAATTTAATCAAGGAGATAAAAGACCTCTACAAGGAAAGCTACAAAACACTGAGAAAAGAAATTGAGAAGGACACAAATAAATGGAAAGACATCCTATACTCATTGATCAGAAGAATTAAAAAGTTAAAATTCCCACGCCACCAAAGCCATCTGCAGATTCAATGCAATCTCTTAAAAAATACTGTTGTTTTTTTCAAAGAAATAGAACAAACTATCCTAAAATTCACATGGAAACACAAAAGAGCCTGAATAGCCAAAGCAATCCTGAGCAAAAAGAACAATTCTGGAGGGATTATACAATTTGACATCAAATATATTATAAGCCTATAGTAACCAAAACAGCATGGCACTGGTGTAAAAACAGACACATAGATCAGTGGAATGGAATAGAGAACTTGTAAATGAATCCACGTATTTATAGCCAACTGATTGATAAAGGTACCAAGAACATACATTTGGGAAAAGATATCCTCTTCAATAAATGGTGCTGGAAAAGTTGGATATCTATATTCAGAAGAATGAAACTGGTCATCTATCGCTCTTGATACACAAAAATCAACTCAAGATAGATTAGAGACTTAAACAAAAGATCTGAAACTACAAACCTACTAGAAGAAAACATAGGGGAAGTATTTCAGGACATTGGTCTAGGCAAAGAGTTTATGGCTAAGACCTCAAATCACAGGCAACAAAAACAAAAATAGACACATGGGACTATATTAAAATTCTTCTGGGCCAGGCATAGTGGCTCACACCTGTAATCCTAGCACTCTGGGAGGCCAAAGTGGGAGGATGGTTTGAGCTCAGGAGTTCAAGACCAGCCTGAGCCAGAGCGAGACCCTGTCTCTACTAAAAATAGAAAGAAATTAGCCAAACAACTAAAAATAGCAAAAAATTAGCCAGGCGTGCTGGTGCATGCCTGTAGTTCCAGCTACTTGGAAGGCTGAAGCAGAAGGATTGCTTGAGCCCAGGAGTTTGAGATTGCTGTGAGCTAGGCTGACACCATGGCACTCTAGCCTGGGCAATGAAGTGAGACTCTGTCTCAAAAAAAAAAAAAATCTTCTGCATAGCAAAGGAAATAATCAACAGAATGAAAAGACAACCTATTCAATGGGAGAAAATATATGCCAACTATTCAGCTGACAAGGAACTAATATCCAGAATATACAAGGTACTCAAACAACTTAACAGTAAAAAAACAAATAATTCCATCACATATTGGGGAAAGAACATGAATAGACATTTCTCAAGAAAAGACATAAAAATGGCCAATAGGTATATTAAAAAATGTTTAACATCACTAATTATCAGGGAAATACACATCAAAATTACAATGAGATACCATCTTAACCCAATCAGAGTGGCTATTATTAAAAAGACAAAAACATAACAAGTGCTGTGGATGCAGAGAAAAAGGAACTTTTATAGACTGTTGGTAGGAATGTAAATAAATACAGCCACTCGGAAAACAGTATGGAGATTCTCAAAAAACTGAAAATAGAACTATCGTATGATCCAGCAATCCCACTACTGGGTATTTATACACCAGAAAATAAAATATCCAAGGGATACCTGCACTTCCATGTTTCTTATGATCTTTGCTATTTGACCACAAGAGTAAAGATGTGAATTCAACCTAGTTGTTCATCATTAGGCAAATGGATTAAGAAAATGTGGTATATATATATATGTATACAATGGAATCTATTCAGCCATAAAAAAAGAATGAAATAAGATCATTTACAGCAACATGGATGTTACTGGTAGTCATTATGTTAAGTGAAATAAACCAGGCACAGAAGAACAAATGTTTCATGTTCTCACTCATATGAGAGAGTTAGAGAAGTTGATCTCATCAATATAGAGAGTAGAATAATAGATACCAGAGGCTGGGAAGGGTGTGTGTGTGGGTGGAGATAAAGAGAGTCTGGTTAATGAGTACAAACGTACCATATACAAGGAATAAGTTCTAATGTTAGATAGCAGAGTAGAGTGACAATGTACTGTATATTTCAAAATATCTAGAAGAGAGGACTTGAAATCTTCCCAACATTTAGAGGTGACGGACACTCCAAATACCTTGACTTTATCATTACAGTCTATGCACATAATTAAATATCACATACACCATAACTGTGTACAAATATTATGTATCAGTAAACAACAACAACAACAACAAGAGACTCCAAGATATTTGGGAGGAAGTGTAATTTTCATTCATCTCATCTCCCCAACCAAAAATGTAGTGTTGAACAAATATAAGAAGAAAATAAATACAAAGAATTGTGGACTTTTAGAGTTGAGTACCACTTTAGAGGTCATTGATTTTTCCCATTTAATTGTACTTTTGAAAAAGTAAAGGTGAAGAGTTGATAACTGACCACCCAGGCAGCCAGTGGCAGGTGAGGGCTTTAACTGTGTTTACTGATATCTAGAGCAAGTGTATTTTCTTTGTCACACCTCTTTTGTTTGTTGATTGAAAGGCACTGGATTAATGCCATTAACTCTAACAAAACTGGCCATGTCTTAATGATTGGTTATGCATTTCTCCAATCTACACAGCGGAATAATTCGATCCTTTTATATTAAATTTTATTTCTGCATTTATCACTAAATACTTTAGGGATATTATAAAGAAGGTTTTAAAACCAGTATATATGATCGCTATTAAGGAGAAAGGTATATGCTTGTGCTATTAGCTCATTTTTAAAAGATAAGAGGAAGAATTTTGATAAGAAAAGTAGTTCAAGATCATAAACATCTATTGTACATTAGTGTAAAAAAGCAGCTTTATCATTTGGATTCAGTTGCACACATTTTACCTGGTCTAAGGGTATGTTTTTAGAAATAAAATAATGCGATTAACATTTTTCTTAAGTTAAAAATAGAAAGTGTTGACTTCAGTCATCCATTAGTTTTGGGTATAGGGGTAAGGGGACACAGATTTAGCAGAGCCAGCTCAGCTCGTTTGCAACCAAATATCACTAGGTAAGCACCATTCTCTGCCCCCTGCGTTCTGGGCTGTCCCTTAACTGCTGGACTAGCACACTTTCAGATTATTTTAACCTTTAAAAAAATTGTTAGCCTTGGCCTATAAATAGATTCCTGAGAATCTCAAGTTCTAATAATAGTAGTTGATATTTTCTCCCGAGAAACTAAACTGTTTTATGGACATTATTCAATGACTTAAATTAATTACTGTTCCTGAAATTTGTCCTCATATGCTATATGGTGGTGGTGCTACCCTTTTAACTCATGTATGCTGCTGGTGTTACTTGATACCACTGGTTCTCAAGGAGGGACTACTTTGCCACTCATGGGACATTTGGCAACCTCTGGAGACACTTTTGATTGTTACAACTGGTAGGGTAGGAAGTGTGTACTACAGTCATGTAGTGAGTTGAGGTCAGGAATGCTGCTAAAAATCGTACAAGGTGCAGGACAGTCTCCGACAAAAAAGAATTATTTGGTTCAAAATGTCCATGATGTTAGGTTGAGTAATCATTATTTTATAATATAGATTTACATAAAGATGTTACCTTATACATATAGATAGGATTCATTACTGAGAGTTTAAATCTATATCAATTAATCTACACTAAATACTGAGTGAGTGTCAGGTACTATAATATGTCCATCCTGCTTGTCACAACCCCCTAATTTGTCAAATTTATGAGTTGATATTTTGCTCTCAAAAGAGTATGAGGACTCCTGAATAGGTCTGCTCTCCTTGTTAAAAGTAAAATGGATAATGAAAAATGTTGTCAGTATTCCCAATTCTTTGAATAATTTTTAATTAAGATTTTCAGTGTTTAGGTCCTAGTAAAAAGTAATTCCACAGGCCAGTCTTCATCAAAGCTTAGAAAATGCTCTGCTAGCCCCTGCTCTCTGAAACAGGCCTGCAATAACATGCCAATGCATTCATTTAGTCATTGCTGCTGCAAGACTTTAATGCTAATTCTATTGTTAGTTACCGTTTGTAACTATTCATGGAGAAATGAGAGAGAAACATCTTTTTAAATGAGAGAGAAACATCCTTTTTTTTAAAAAAAAAAACAACTCAAATCTAGTCAGTAGCTCCATGGTTGCAATTCCCAGTGCACTGTGATTTTGCCTTTAAATGTAATTTCCAAACAACTGTAATGGCAAATTAGTTTCTTTCTATTAGTTAAGTGATTATACACCAATCAGAACCAAATATACACACTATTAAGTATATAATTATATTTGAGAATTTCACAGTCCACTTCATCTTCCTTTAGGATTCCTTGAGTGTTCCCTTATTGAAAAAAATGTTACCAAGTGTTTAGGCATGGTTATCTCAGTGGAGAATATTTAAAGTCGGGCTCAAAGGTGAATCAAATAGCTAATAAGTTTTCAAGGTCTTTATTACTTAGGCCTTGGTCAGAATCCAGGTTAGCAGTGAGTGGAATTTACTGTTGATAATAATTTTCTGGTGAAAGTGTAGTGACTTGGCTATCTCTATCCATTTCTTAGTGCATAGGGCTTTGAATCCCTGCCATCTCCTTGTCATAACAAAGACCAAATATTAAATGAGTTGGCTATGACGCAGTGACCAGATATAGAGGAAACTCTTTCAAGGTTACACAAAGAGATATAAAGGACTTGGATCCTGTTACTTTTTCTGGTAAACAAATTGTGGCAAAAGAGAGTGTTTATTTCTTTAGATAGATTTCTCTTTATGGAATTTAACTTCTATAGCTTTCACACTGTAATTCTTTATAATGCAGCTTGCTATTGCATAAATTCAATTATATTTATTCAAGGAATATTTATTAGGAGCCTCTCATGTTCTTTAATTTATAACAATCCTATACAGTAGGAGCTTGAGGGAGAGCATGGTGAATGTACAAGATTGTTCCTGAATGTCAGCAAGAAAGCAGTGTGGCATGGGGGTGAACATGCTGAGACTCTGGAGTGACACAAACCTGTGTTTAGAGCCAAGTTCTAGGGTTTACCAGCATGTGACCTTGAAATGTTGCTTAACTTCTCTGAGCTGGGGTTTCCTTATCTATTGGATGGAAAGCAGGGTAATCAACAGGGTCAGCAGCAGTGACTGTAAAATCAGACTGCACACATTCAATTGTCTGTCCCACCACCCGTGCAATGTTAGGTAAATGCCATAACCACTCTATGCTCCAATTCCCCATTGAAAAATAGAGTTGAATGTTATTTTGCTTTTAAAACTTTTAACATAATTTGTGGCCCACAGCAGGTGGTCAGTGAATGACAAGGATCATGATCATCCTCATGAGATAGTAAACCCTCTATCAATAGAAGTATTTAATCAGAAGCTAATTGGCTACTTTAGGTTAGTGTCTAGTATATTCATTCAGGCAGTAACAGTTCGATCTAGATTACCTCTTTTGTGAGTCTATGAATAATATTCTAAAGATAGAATTTCAGAAGTGTGGCAACTGGGAAGAAATATTTTTAGGCAAGATCACCTTCACACCACGCAGGCGATTACCTCTACTGGGAATACATGGAACAGACACCTGAGAATCCTAATTAACATTTTGTTACCAAGGTTAAACTACTCTGTTTTAAAAAAAAAACTTTTTCAAAATTATAGTTGCTCTCCTTTGAATCCACTCCAAAGTCTACACATCATAGTCCAGAAATGCTGCATGAATTCTTCATGTTACTGTTTCTTTTATTTATGCATCCCAAGAACATACTTTTTTTCCCCACTAATAACAGAACCATTCTTGACACCTGTTTAGCTTGAGGTCAGCAGTGTCTGTAGCTCTCTCTTTGTAGCTGCATAATGTCAGCTGTTTCTCATCTTGACTTTTTGTACTTTGTTTCTCATTTCGAAATGCACTTTTGTGCTAGTTGAAAGTCATTATTTTTATTTCTGCCTCCTTCTGCTGCCAGAGTCATTTGGAAATCTAATTTATCTTCTCAGGGTGAATGACTTACCCTTCTTTTCCACCCCTGGTGGCCATGTCATCTGTGGATGTGATGAAGAGCTCTTTCTTCCCCAGATAAGTAATAGAAGAAAACGTTAAAAAGCTTCAGGCCCAAGGTATTCTTCTGCATGAATTTTAGTTAAAAGGTTTTGGGGACTTAAACAGCTCTAAATCAATTAAAACAAACAAAAAATACTATGGGGATGTCTTAAGTATCTAGAATCAGGAAGTTTATTCACACTAATGGAACATTGAACATTTGAGGTGAGTATATATGGACTAGTCCTTTGAAATGAAGAAAAATATTTTCGGTGATACACCGAATCAGTTAAAGCAGTGGTCCCCAACCTTTTTGGTACCAGGGACAGTTTTCATGGAAGACAATTTTTCTATGGACTGGAGTGGTGGTGGGGGATGGTTTTGGGATGGTTCAAGTGCATTACATATATTGTGCACTTTATTTCTATTATTATTACATAGCAATATATGATAAAATAACTGTACAACTCACCATAGATTGGGGACCTCACTTAACCAGAAGATTCTACCATCTGAAACAGCAGAGAAAACTAGGAAATAAACCCCCAAAAGTCCTGAACAGAGTGTTTTGTGGGCCAGATCTCACACTTTATTCTTGGGAATTGGGAAGATATCCAATGACCCACACCCAATCTCTATTTCTGTTTACTTTTCACATACTGTTTTAAACATGTCTTTTATTTTCTGTATTCTTACTTTGACATCTGGGGCCTTGCTGACCCTGCTGGGACTATCCTGCCCAGGGTTAGCCAATTCCTAGACAGAGTAAACCACTTGCCCTCTTGAGCATGCTTTTCAAATACAAACCAATCAAGGCAGAACCCACACCCCAAATCACCTCTCTAATTAAGCTGTCACACTCTGGGCCCTTATCCATTTGCCCTATCACCCTAGGGCCAGGTACCTGACACTTAGAGACAGCCCCAGTGCCCCAGGGTCTGCTGAAATTTTTCAAATTAGCCAAGCCTAAACCAGCTTACCCTGCCTGCCTGTTGCTTCCCATGGAAACCACAATAAAAGATCTTGCCCACAGTTTCCCTTCTGCTTCCTGACCCACTCCAGAGCTTCATAGTGTGGCCCTGCATGGTGTGATGTGCCTCTTCCTCTTGGGAACTGTGAACCACAAACTAACGTTTCAGTGGCAATTGTCCCCAGATCTGTTGGCCTTAACATACCTAACAATAAAACACCTTGAAAACGGTTAGACTTCTAGTTTCCTAAAATAAAGCAAGTGTAAGAGCAACAAGCTAGAATTTCAGGAAGGTTCTATAGTCACCTATGTTGTGGTACTATAGGAATGTCACTTATTGGTTGAATAAATGCCTTTTTGCAAAACAATGTAAAGAACGTATAAGTAGGACCAAACTTAGACTGAAGTGAGAATAAAGTAAAATGTGTTCTGCCAGATTAGAAAAAAATTTTTTTAGGTTTTTTTGTACTTTAATTCCTCATGTGTTGCCTCCAATTTCACAGTTTGAACCCATTTTTTTGTGTGTACTGTTCTTGGCTATACAGAATCTAATTCCCATTTTTAGACAACACCACAAAAATAATTTTAAAAAGCCACTGTAATAGAAACTCTGTACTGGTAGCTTTATATGTTTCTTATTTTGAAACTTGCAACAAACTCTAAAATGTACATTTTGTTAGCTCCTTGTTAGAGATGAAGAAACAGATAATTACAGAGTTCATGTTAACTTGTGTCAAATTGCCTAGCCAGTTCTAATATAACCTGGATTCAAGTGTGTGCTATGTAAATCATCCATCTCTCCTACATTGTTCATTATAGCTCATATATGAATATATTCTTTTAGTAGTAGCTTAAAGAGGGGACAAGGAAGTAGATAATGTCTGGATGACATATCATTTTGTGGTTAATGAACTCAATGATTTTCCCCTGTGGAGAATTAATTCATTCCTTCTTCTTGCTTTGAAAGCACATTGCTTGTATTTTGAATTACACATATCCCAGTCATAATGATATTGGAGATAGGTGGGTATGTATTATCAGCTCAACCAGCTTGTGGACTATGTGCAAGCAGGAATGCACCTCATCTTTATATTTGTCACTGTACTTAGCCCAGGGCCTTGAGCTCATTAAGTATACAATAAATATTTGTTGAATTGATTTGAATTGAGGATTAAATGCATTAATGCATGTTAAATCCCTTTGTAAGACACTAGCCACATGAAAGACATTATGATTATTTGAGTCATGGTGCATAGAGAAGGAGGAGAATTAGAGGAGAGCAGGAAGGGGGATTTGGTTCCAGAGACTTAGAAATCCTTTCGAAAGTGAAGTCATCAAAAGCTCAATATGGAATTTCAATATAACCTAGAATTTTTCAAGTTGCTTCTAGTGAAGACTTTTCTAAATTTCCATTAAAAACTTTGAGACGGTATAGGTAAAAAGAGGAAACCCTATAGCAACATTGAACACAAAGACTCAGAGAAAAAATTGCCAAAATCTGGAAGAAAATTACTCTGAACAAGAGGATAATTGTGCTTCTATTAGTTAGTTGGATTCAGCTACACATAAGAGAATACTCTAATGGTGCCTAAAACATAAGGGCATTTATTGTTTATTTAACAAATAGCCTGAAGTTATTCTCACTGTATTCTTAATGGGGTGGCATTTTGTCCTCAGGTTTTTCATCTCATCATTCCAGGATAGCTGCCACAGCTCCAGATATTATATTCCAACACAGAAGCATCTCAAGCAGGAAAGAAGGGGAAAGGGGCAAAAATAGTCTATTTTCTTACATGCTTCTCTTGTATGAGGAAGGAAAAATCCCTCCTGCCCCAAACCTTAAGTAGACTTCCCTTACATCATTGCCTAGAAGTGGGTCACATGAGCACCCTCAGCTCAATCACTTTCAAAGGTAAATAGAATTTTTCTGACCAATACTTTGTGTAGAGATAGACACATTACATACATTCTCTCTCTCTCTCTCTCTCTCTCTCTCTCTCTCTCTCTCTCTCTCTTTCTCAATCAGGGTTCTTTTAGCAATGAACAAAATGAAAATGGCTATTATATAAACAACCAACAGTGTCTGTCATAAAACTAGATTGAGAAAAGAATTTTGCCTGCCACATGCTCTGCCTCATGAAACAGAGCAGTCCTACCTATCTAGAATAATGTTAGAAGACACTTCTTCGCCACTCTGAATTCTGCCCCTGGACAGAGAATCTGGATTGGTGTCCACCAAAAAACTAAGCAGTGGTCCCTCTATTATCAAACTATGCTATTTGACATCATCCATATTTTTGTATTCCCATGCACTATTTTTCTATATTTTTAAAAAGACTGAGGTTTTAACAAGATAACGGGGCAGGATGTAGAAGAAACTAGCAATGACCTCTTAAATTCTGGGAAATATAATGTCCACAAATAAAAGATTGCATTTGGGAACAGGAATCCATTGAAAATAGTGCATTTTGAAGATTATAACTTTTAATGAGCTTCATTGCTTCAGATTGTTTGAACATCAAGCTTTGGGATTATCTGAAATTCCATCTTTTCTTTATTAAAACAAATTGCACAATGGATGAAGGCATGCTACACACTGTAAATTGAATACATTTGGGTGCATATTAATATGTTCTGTATTAATATTTGAGAAGACAATTTCACCCAAGAACACACAATTTAACAGTGAACCACTCTAGCGACATCCACACACCTTTTCTGTAATAGTATCAGTGCTTTCTTCCTGCTACCAGTAACAAAAAAATAGATTAAAAATATCTGTTCTCCAATATACAGTACTTGACACAGAGTAGTCATAGAAAAGAACAATTGACATGGGTGACCTAAGGAAACACTGCAAGGAAACATTATACCATCTCCATGGGCAAAAGCTGGCCTTCCTGGGTTTCACTCAACTGGTCCTCTTCTGCCTCCTCACATTTTATAATACTGGGAAACCCATTTTGTTTTTTTGGTGCTATATTGTTTGCAATGCAATTCAGATGAAATTTCCTCACTATTTTGATGAAAATTTAATAAAACATTTGTTAAAATAGCTAAAGTTTTACAAATTTGGGATACTATGGGAGGAGAATTTAAGCCAATATATATTAGGAAGGAAATGTTAACTTATGCTTGAAGTTGTAAATAATCCCTAACTTTCAGTGGCTTAAAATTATAGAGTAATTATACAATTATTTCTCACTCATTCTACATGTCCATCTTCGGTAGGCAAGAGGGGGCCTTCTCTGCAGGACCTCATTCCAGGATCTAGGCTGTCAGAACAGTCACTCTCTGGACCATTGCCAGTCATCATAAAAGAGGGAAAAATGACCTTAGGATGGTTATGCCTAGGCAGGTAAACATTCTGGCCTGGAAGTGATTTGTATTGCTTTTATTCACAGCTCATTTGCCAGATCGAGCTTTGTAGCCTTACCCAACCAGACAGAAGCCGGGAGTATAATTCTATTTGTGAGTGGATGGTGGGAGACTAGAAATCTGCAGTGAACATCAGTCAAGACAATCACGTTTCACCTACTTGGTCACAAATATTGGATTCATTCTTTCATGCAAGCAACATAAACCCTTTCTCTCCCTATGGGAGAAAGTTGAAATGTTCTATCCATTCATAGCATCAAGTCAAAGTCTGGGATCTCTGGATGGCTTGTGGAGGTTTCTAAATTGCAGGGATGAAAACGGAGCCACATACGCCAATCTGCCCTGTAAGTTGTTGCAGTCAGTGTGTGGTGGTAAGTGTTTAATAGCCAGTTCTCTAGGAAAAAACAAAAATTATTTCTTCATTGGGACCTGATGTGGCTCCTCTTAATTCATAGGTCGGTGAACTAAAAAGAATAGCTAATCTGTTTCTCCCGACCTAACATACAGTGACTGAGCAGGATATCCACAATAAACCTTGTTCGAAGATGGAAAGTAAGGAAGATTCACAGTAGTAATTGAATCATGGCAATTCTAAAATTGTTCTAGGCAGAATTTTCAAGAGCCTGCTATTCTGAGGATGAGGAATAACTTTTTCCTCAGTCTTGATCTGCTAGGAGGAGCTCTGTAGTCAATTGTTTCTTTGGGCCTCAGCTCTGCTCTTTCTGAGGTTCTTCCTTTCTCATTATCCTCTTTGACTCTGTGAAAGTAGGGATTAGAGAATATGCTCCCTTTGATCGGCCGCTTTTCAGTCTGTTCCTTTGCATGGAAAATTAGGAGTCAAGAGTCATTTGAAGTCTTGAAGACTAACTAATTTCTCCTCCTCTTCCTCTCCCTTCTCCTCCTTCTTCATAGGTTTCTAATTTCTTTGACATTACAACTATTTAAAAACATTTAGCAGGCTTCTTATTTATTTGAATCTCGTCACCTCCATTAGCTTGTAGAAATGCTGTGTGTGTGTGTAGATATGCATATTCTTGAGTTGGAGGGACACACTTTAGGCTTTTTTCTTGTTTTTTCCTCAGAAAATTGAAAGGCTTTACTGGATTTCATCTTAATCCATTCAGATATTTTAAACAGTAACTGTAAGGACATATCCTTGATTTAGTACTTGCTATTAAATTGAGTTTTAACTATTCTTTGCCTCTCAAAATTCTACTAGGCAGCATTTTCAAGGACCTGCTATCCTGAGCATGAGGAATATTCTTTTTTATCTTTTCTCAATTTTATCTTTTCCTATTTTGGATTGAGAAATATTTTCTTCTTACAACTCCATGAGTCCCTAAATACATGGTTTCTCTCTATTCTCTGTTATTTCTGCTCAGAACTGAACCAGTTCTATTCTGACCCTATCTTTTTCTTTTAACACTTTGCAAAGTAAAACAAACAGCAACTGGGACACATTGCTAATGTTCCATTCTGTCCCCCAGAAACACAAGTTCATCAGGTGCAGGATCTGTCTTATAAATTATTGCCGTCAATGTGTGGTGGTAAATGTTTAATAGCTAGCTCTCTAGGAAAAAACAAAAACAAAAATGCCATGATTTGCAGTACTTCCCAATTTCAGTGGTATAAATACTCCTATTATGGCGATTCAAGTTACCAACATGGCATCATAAAACATGGAGCTGGGATGAGATATAATTAACTCTCTGGGCATAGGCCAACTCTAGCACACCACTGATCACAGGTGATTGTTTTACCAAATGCTGTGCCATCACTTAACATGGGCTGTCATCTTTCCAGTCTTTCTCACAACATGCTGCCTAGTCCAAAGCCAAAGTCACATATTTTAGATTTGTTTTTTTTTTTTGGTGACAACTCCCCACTTCTTGTTACCAATTGCTGTATTAGTTAGGATAGACTATGTTAGGCCACAATAGCAAACAAAGCTACTCAGTGGCTTAACACAAGACAGGTTTATTTCTCACCCATACTACCATGCCTGTCACAGGATGTCTGGGGCCTATGCTCCATGTGTCCGAACCACAGGACCCAGGCCGTGACAGCAGCCACCACCTGTAACGTTGCAAACCAGCCTCCTACTGAGGGAAAGAGAGCCCTTGAGGGTTTGGTAGTGGCAACTACATGAGTTGTCCTCATTTAGGAGGAGTATCCCACTCTGTTCACAATTCATTGGCTAGAATTAGTGACAAGACCACAAAGAGCAAAGAAAGGAGGGAAAAAGTGTAAACCTACTATGTACTTAAAAGGCAAAGAACAGAAAATATTTGCTTGTCAACACTAATGGTTATCACAACTCTGTAACAGCAGAGAAGCCTAGAGCCCCGCAATTTATGCAATTTGCCCAGCAACTTGGATTTTCTTCCTTTCTTTCTTTTTCTGGTATCTTATATAGAAGATTTTAATCAGTAATGACTAAGAAAATACACAATGGCAGTAATTATCTTTTACCAAGGTCTTTTTATGTCATGATTCAATAAAGATTTTTGAATATTTCCATAGTTATTGCCTAAAGTTAGGATATACAATATGATATGTAGTAGATTAAACATACACACACGTGCAGACTCATAAAACATCATAAAGAAATGATAAAATTGCTTTGAGTGATGGGTTTCTGTGTTTCTTTTGTTTCCTCATTTTATATAAGCTTAGAATTTTGTAGCTACAACCATGTATTTCCTGTATAATGAGAAAAAATCAGATATTAAAAAGTTTATATAATTTTGTATGATGTATATTAATTTAGCTATGCAAAAATATAATCAGAGCTGAAAAACCTGGAAGGAAGCACTTCAAAATATACTTAGTGGTTGTTTCTGGGTGGTGAGATTAGGTATGATTTTCAAAAATATATTTTTCTTTTTCAGATCTACTATAGTGATATATTATTTACATTGTTGTTACAATTTAAATGACAAATGGAGCGCCTTCTTTATTTCTCTTTATCATTACAATTTATTATAATTTCATTGTATTGACAATTTTCTTTTTCTTCACTACTTCTACTATTATGTCTCTCTCTCTCTTGCTCTCTTTATCTATTTGTGCTCCTTATGAAAAGCCCGGATCAAGAGACAGGCCGGCAGGATTGGCTGGCCACTGAGTATTAAGACTCAGGTCAAATGTCTTCTATTTAGAGGATTTCTTTGACCAACCAATCAATCTAGAAAAAAATACCTGTCAATCATTTCTTTTCATGTTTGCTATGATTTATGGAGCTTACCACTGCTTAAAATCATCTTGTCTGCTTATGTTTACTTGCTTATTGAATTCATGTCCCCCTTGGAATGTCAGCTCCACGAGAGCAGGCTCCTTATCTGCCTTGTTCTCCACTGAATTCTTGACGCTTAGATCAGTGCCTGGTACATAGTAGGCACTCACACACTACTTGTTGAGTGAATGAAGGCTGGACAATGGACTATGGTTTATTTTTGTCAGGAAAAATGACAATCCAAAAGAGTAGAAAGAGTGACTGCATTTGTAGGTAAGAGCTGATTCTTCCCAAGAAGCCACATTAGACATCAGATCTGAAATACTGTTTAAAGCTTGAAAAGGGAAGGTAAAACAAGAAATCAAGAGTTTCCCCAATGCAGGAGTAATTCAGGAAATGATTTATAGAATTGAGCAATGAGAGAGTAGTGCATCCTCTTATTGGTTTTAGGAGGTCATTTGGTCAGGCTGGAATTCACTGGGCAGGCAGGACAAACAGTCCCACTCCTCCCAGTGTCTCTGCTACTGTAGTCTCTACAGTCAGGTTGCATATCTGGATATTGTGTAGATTTTCTAATGTCTGGTTTGCTATCCTGCAGTGTTGCATGTATGTGTGTGTGTGTGTGTGTGTGTGTGTGTGTGTATGTGTGTATGTGTTGGGGGGGCTTTCGAAGACCCCAGAAGGTTCTACTGCTCTGTTTAAGCAATATGATGTCAGTTCAGGACAACAATCACTCCTCTGCTTCACAAATTAAAAAGCCCAAAGGCCTGGTGAGCAATGTACAGCGTCCGATAATGGATGGATTTAAGAAAAGGAAATTGAGAGGGATGGGAAAGGGGCTTAAAAGAGAACACTAACCATATATCAGTTGTAGAAAGAATTATTAGGACAAAGGTTGTGTACTGAATTTCAGGATTAGTTTGAGCAGCATAATGCTAAAAGTTTTCTAAAAGTTCCAGTTAGTGAGGTTTTAGAATATTTTTATTCTCAGTGATATGATTTTTCATATTACCATGACTATTTGGAGATGGCCTTTAGTAGCCGTCCTTCTACAGAGCCGGGAAGAGGCCAGGTTTGCCTCCAATGCTCCTGGTCTACATTTTGTATGTTCCACTGAGAGAAAATCGTTCTCTTTGGGGAGGAAAAAAGAAACTAAAATTGTTTACACTAGAATATATTTATATATCTACACTATAAAACCTTACATTAAAGGGCTGAAATGCAAACATAGCGTTACAGATCTCTTTCCAGGGCTAAGGAGACACTTTGGTAGGAATTTTTTGACAGATACTTTCCTTACCTCCACCTTTCTCTCTCTCATGTTATGTCTCTAGGACCATAACTTATGTAGATGAACATCCATATGATTGGTCTTTGTTTCCCTATCATGTTTGCAGTTAGGCCTCCCTGGCCACTCTAAATTGCCCCCTCCTGAGGCTCCATATTCTATTCCCTTGCTCATTGTCCTCTTTTGCCCTTGACATTATCTAAAAACAAGTTACTTATTGTTCGTTTCTGCCCCAGAATATAAGTTCTATGAGGGTAGATTAGATATTTGAGTCTGTCTTACTCACATTTCTATTCCCCCAGTGCCTAGAGCAGTATTTGGCATGTGGAAGACACTCCTTTAGTATTTTTTGAATGAATAAATTAATTTATACATTGAATTGGCATAGTCCTCCAAGGCACCCTCATTAGATTATATAAGCTTGTTACAATGATGCTGTTATTGCAAATTTGTCTACTAGTGATTGCCTTCCTCACTTATGATTCATAATGTTAGGCTCATGATGGAAAACACTTTGAAAACTTTTAGAACCTAAAACAGGGGCAAGTACTTCTTGAAATAAATGGAAGAATGAATAAATATATGAAATAATTTATAAAACTCCTTTATAAGAACTGCATTCAGAACCAGTCTATGGCCTGAATAAGCAAAACAGCCTATTTCTTATCCACAGGTTGATTTTGACCAAAAATTTCTAGGTTTAGTGAGTTGTTAGTAGAACAAAAATTATCCCTATTATAACTTTACTTATAGACAATGTTCCATATACCCTATTATAGACAATAAAAGATAGGAAAAGTAAATAAACACACCTAAATGCTGTCAGGTAACAGCGTCATAAAATTAGACTTCAATTTAATATCTAGGGGCATAGTTAGGTGATGAGCATTTGGCAAGCTTTCTTACGTTTTGCTCTAGTGTGTAGCACAGACTAGCTGAGATTCTAGCCTTTAAAAACCCTGGGGGAAGAGTACAAACATGAAGTAATAGAAATCCTTAATGATGTCTCTTGAGTTTATTTTGCTTAAAGTCTGATTGCCAAAAATATCCCTACCTCTAACATTAATGATCTTTTATTTTTAACTAAAATATCGGGAATGTAACGGAAATATAAACCACTTCAGTTGTCTAACCAACATGATTCATTTGATTTCTGTTCACTGCTGATAGTAGCACATTTATATTTCATGGTTTCTGAATTCCAAGTACTGTAATATCCAGATGTGGTTGACTACTTTCAGGACCTGATGATAAACAGCATTGTTCTTTGAAGTTAGATAGTAATGCAGAAGAGCAGTCCATTCAGCAGCAAATCAAAAGATTTATATTAAGTAGGAAAGTCATATTAATCTTGCCTAGGCATCTCTGGTGTTAGAAACTTATTTGCAGGGAAAGTAGAAAGCATTATATAAAGTAATTGGCGTATACTATGGCCTGTAAGGAAAATGGTATCAAAATCAGAAGAAAGACTCGGTATATCATTTAGAACTAATTTCCGAAAACAATACATAATGGAAAACTCAGTATTGCTGCTCACAATCCCACTTTGGTTTTTCCAATTAAAAAGTAGGCATGCAATTTTGAAATGCTTCATGATCTAGAAAGAAGTCTTTGTTAAAGACATAACAATATTAAACTATAATAGGCTCCCTATGGTGAGTTTTCTAGAACGTGACACTTTAAAAACACCGTGGTGGTGTGAGTGTTCATGTGAGTGTTCACATGGTTCTGTGCTGCTGAGGATACATTTCTAACATTGCTCATGGTTGCCTTGGATCTGATGAAGCTACAGCATAATGATCTAATACATGTTTGAATGTTTTGAACAAGTAAAAAGTTCTATATAAATTCAAGGCATGGAATTTTTCTCATTTTTGTTTTAGTGTACATTTATATATATGAAAAGAATGCTCTTGATCATTTCTTTGCAGCACAACTTTAAGCCTGAAAAGAATATTATGTCTTCAATCTTGGCGAACATACCTATGTATAAAGTAGATGGTGGAGAGATGAGATAAACTGTCTTCTTGGTTAATGAAGGATGTGTAACAGTCTTCTTTATCATCAACTTGATGTATTTACATTATTTGCATTCACCTTTCTAAAAAAAATGAACTGTACTTTGTTAAGCTAAAATTCAAGCTTCAACCAACAATGAGTATACCCTTAAATTCTGAGGCAAAGTTTACAAAGTAAAACCACCCTTTTCTTATAACTCCAAAGTCAATTTTTAAATCATGTTTCTTGGGGCATGTCTTTTTTTTCCTTGGCCATTAAGTACTTATAAGATATTTTTCTAGTTCAGGATATGGTGATTGATCTCCCTTTAAAGAAATAAATCTCTGTGGATTGTCCTACACCTTAATCAATTAACTTGCTGCTTTGTTGTTTGCCACTAGGTGTGTGTTAAGTCTTACTTCCAAACCCAATTTCGTGATCCCTGAAAGCAAGATATAAAACAGTTTCTCAGAGATGAAAGGAAGCTAATAAATGTTATATGGAAAAAAGTGCAGGAACTAAGAAGTCTGGGTAATACTGTGTATTATATGAGTTAATCAGGCTTCTTTAGTGCAGAGCTTCTCTGAGCTTCTGGTGCAATAGTTCGTAGTTGTGGCTCTGGAACCTGATTGTCTCAGTTGTCATCTCAACTTTCTTATGAGCTGTGTCACCTTGGACCTTGGATTCATGGCTTAACCTTTATGTGCTTTAGTTTCTAGAACCGTAAATAGGATCACCTCACACAGGTTTTATAAAGTGTTAAGGAATGAATGCATGTGCTATTGTCATTAATGTGCAATTATGAATTTCTACAAAAGGAATTTATTGTGCAGATTCCATAAACATATCGGACCATGGATTCTTTCCTTTCCTGAAATATCACACAACAAATGTTCCACAAAATATACTCGGAGAAATGTCCTTAAACAACATCTTACGGTTACTGGTACTTAACACATTCTTATGATGAGCAATAAATATCCATATGTCATTCATGTAGATTTTAAAATTGTAATGTTTTTACTTTTATTTTTGCTTATTCTTTCTCTCTCTCTCTCTCTCTCTCTCTTTCCTGGATATGTACCCTAGAACCATTTGAAGTAAATCCCAGATTTTGTGATATTTCAACTTAAAGTACTTCACCTAAGCATAATTATAATCTGCTTAAGAACCATATAAAAACACCTAGGAAAATAACAATAATTATATAATATCATCCAGTTAATGTTTAAAATTTACCCCAATGTTTTCTTTATAGCTGTTTTCTTAAAAAAATCTAGAATCCAGTTGAGGTACACACATTTTATTTTGATTTATATATGTATGTAAATATATAGAACTCTCTTTTAATCTAGGATAGTCCTCTCCTATTATTTTCCTGGTATTGACTTTTTGGAGAGTTCTGATCAGCTGTCTTATAGAATGTCCCTTTAGTCTGATTGTTTTCCTTGCAGTGTTGATTAACTTGTTCCTCGATCCTCTCTCTCTCCTAGTAATTGGAAGTTAAGTCTAGAGTTTTGATGAGACACAGATTAAGCATTTTGACAACAGGGTTTGACAGGTGATTATATTTCATAGCACATCCTATTCCGAAGGGTACAATATCAGATCGCTCCTTTATTAGTGATGATAAATTTGATCATTCAGTCAAGGTGGTGACTCTCAGAAGTCTCAATTATAAAGGTATATATATATGTATTTTTATTTCAGCATATTATGGGTGTACAAATGTTAAGGTTACATATATTGCCCTTGCCTCCCCTCCCCTCTCGAGTCAGAGCTTCAAGGGTGTCCATCCCCCAGGCGGTGCACATTGCACTCATTATGTTTGTATATACCCATCTCCTCCTCCCCCTCCCACCTGCCTGACACCCGATAAATATATTTTTTTAATATTTTGGTTACATTTTGTATCTTTGCCTCTCCCTAGCAAGGATTAGAGATATGCCCTTCCCCTCCACATCTTAGGGATGTGGTGAGCATTGTGGAGGGGAAGGTTATAAAGGTATATTTTTCCCTTTGTAAATTTTAAATAATCCATATATTTAAATAATCTATATGTTTATACTAAATAAGTAATTCATTGGAATTTGCAAATCTTTCTTTTACAACATTTCCCAATTCTTTTGTATCCATTGATAACACCTGCCTAAATCAAATATTATTATGCATTGGGTTTAGAAAATGGTGATTTTTCTGTTATCCCATGTACATGTATCCGCATTCTTCTGTAGAGATATTCCCTCTATTTTGACTGGCATGTGATCTAAGAAAGGGATGGGATGGCATTAAGAGCAGACATACACTTGGCAGGCTTAGGCAGCTTTATGACAGTTGTAAAAGAAACCATTAGAGCTTTTCAGAGAACACAGGGCTAAACATAAAGGGAAGGAGGGACACTCACATGCACACACATGAGAGAGAGAGAGAGAGAGAGAGAGAGAGAGAGAGAAATAGAGAGATGCAGATTTACTATATGACTATCCCCTTGGGAAGGCCCCTGGGCAGCCTGTTTCATATTGGTGCTGTAACTCCCTTGTTTCTTTGACTCCTTTTTCATTCTGTCATTTGATTAACCACTTTCCTTTTCTCCTCATCTTCATGTTCTTTATCTTTTATTTTTCTGATGATGTCACACTTATCATTCACCTACACGTCTCTTCCTCATGTAAATTCTTAGAAGTATTGACAGAAAATAGAGAAACCAGGGTTTCTGAAAATACAAGAATCGAAAACTCTAAGATAGCCATAGACAGGGTACCTGGCTCTGTGTATGAGGGTTTGGGTATTGGCACACTCAAATAAGGTCATGAGGGGAGTTTAATAATAGTGTGGGTAGAATTAAAATAACTCACAAAAGATGCTGCAGTACCCTTATCTTTGCCAAGTTAACCGTAACATGAGGAGAGAGTGGCTGTGGGGAGGGGGCCACCTGAAGGAGTAATCAACTTAGACAGAAGGACACAGCTAACACACTTCATCCTTGTGAAGAGGAAGCTGGAGAGTAAATACTGAAACTTCCTCACACTCTGACCTAAAATATAAGTTCTACGAGGATAGAAATTTTGTTGTCTCATTTACTAGTAAGCCTAGCAGAACTAGTGGCAGGCATGCAGGAAGTGCCCAGTAAGCTTTGTTTAGTGAGTGAATGAATCAATGGAAGAATGGATGGATGAGTGAGATAGACTCAGAGGAGTCATTTTGAATTTCTTAGTTGGTCTCTTTGAAAATCCAAAAGCAAATTCTATTTTCTTTGCCTTACTAATGCATATCAATGCCATGAGATCTCATTATTTTATTTTTAGAAAAAACGATCATGAGAACATTGTACCAGAAGACCCTCCTTGGGACTTTTGAGTTGAACATATTACTTAGCAAATGCTAACACGGGAACTTGAGGCTACTTAGTGAACCTGCTGAAGTCAACACATTAATGTAACTGAAACCAATAGAGAAGGAACTATCTATTAACCTTGGCCTTGTGGGGTCTAAAAAAGCTTTTACCCACTGTTGGGCTTTGTAACCTGTAAAATAAATCAAAATGTAACAGTTAACCTTGAAAACCTTTTGATTACCTCCCAGGGGTTAATATTCTTGAAGGCAGCATAGTGTAGTGGGAATGCCTGTGTTTTGAATTAAATAAAACACTACAAAACTCTAGTTCTGCTATTTATTAGTCATATAACATTGGAAGATTACTTACAATTTTTAAAAATCTGACTTTTCTCATTTGTTAAGCCAGGATAATCTCACCTCCATTGTGTCAAAAATTAAGTGAGAAAATGTATTTCAAGTATCTTGCATGTAACAAATGCTCTATATATGCCAATTCATTGCTTTCCTTGGGGAAATGTATATTAATATATAAACATAAATGAAAATAGAAAAATTAATATAAATCAACATTATATGAATTTATATCATCTCCTTTTATTTATCTTTGCTTTTATAAACTTTTGGAAAATTCTTGATGCCATTATGTAGTTGAACAACTTAGAATCAATTTCAATTAGCTCTATCAAAGAAAAAAGAACTGCATGTTTTTACATAATTATATTCTACCTTTCATTTATTTTTCAAGCCTGAGATCTATAAATAATGTTCATTCTGAGATAGCAAGAGCCACAAAATAAAATTTAAAAATAGAAATAAAGATAAATTATCAGAGTTCATAGAAATTTTCCCTTCCTGTATGCTAATGGCAATATTGAGAAGTCTTAGAATTCTCTTATAGAAAGTTTAAATATTTCCATGTTGTTATTATATTTTATTTTTCCTACTGGAAAGGGAAATACAAAAATTTTTTGGATATTTTAACTCTTAGTAGTAGGGATATCAGTCAATAATATAATTTTGTAACATACAGAGAAAGAGTAGTAGCTTTTGTGGGTATTATAATTATTATTTTTTAATTTTTTAATTTTATTTTTTCCTTTTTATTTCATCATATAATGGGGGAGCAAATATTGTTAGGGTTACATACATTGCCCCTACCCCCCCCCACATGCCAGAGCCTCAAGCGTGTCCAATCCCCAGGTGGCACGCACGGCACACATCATGTAACTATACACTTCCTCCCCCCTCCCGCCTGCCCTACAAAATATTTTTTTTTTTTTACATTTTGGATACATTGTATAACTTTGCCTCTCCCTAAGAAGGGTTAGAGGTATGCCCTTCTCCCCCACAATGCTCGCCACATCCCTATGATGTGGGTCTTGCCCCCCAAAACCCTGGTGAACACTACTACCATTTGAGCACCATAGTTTTAATGAGTCAGTACCAATTTGATGGCGAGTAGATGTGGAGTCCATTTTCCATATCTTGTGTCGCTTTACTTTGGATAACAGGCTTAAGCTTAATCCAGGATAGCATAAACGGTGCTAGCTCACTGTCGTTTCTTAGAATTGAGTAATATTCCATTGTGAGCATATACCACATTTTAGTTATCCACTCATGAATTGACGGGCACTTGGGTTGTTTCCATGACCGTGCAATAGTGAATTGTGCTGCCATAAACTCAGATTCAGCATTGAGTTCAGATGAGTTAACGATTCATTGGAAGGTAAGTTACTTCTTTTTGGGCTCTGGGATAGTATCCAGTTTTCTGGAAGAGAAAACAGACAAATGGCACAATTCACAATCGCAATGATATGGGAACAACCAAAGTGCCCATCAATTCATGAGTGGATTAATAAAATGGTATATGTATACCATGGAGTACTATTCAGCTCTAAGAAACAATGGTGATATAGCACCTCTTGTATTTACTTGGATAGAGCTGGAACGCATTCTACTAAGTGAAGTATCTGAAGAATGGAAAAATAAGCACCACATGTACTC
>VBSM01001265.1:55826209-55871466 GCA_008086735.1 Cheirogaleus medius
GCTTGCGAAAATTTTCTCCCATTCTGTGGGTTGTCTGTTTGTTCTCTTGACAGTGAGAAAATAATTTTTATTGTCCTGAATCTATTAGTGACTACCATTGCTCTTTGGACCAAAGATTAATGAAACCACATGATAATGTTAAGCATTAACATTAAGCAAAGCATTCTTTTTGGAGAATTCTGAAATATGAAACTAGCACCTAAACTATCTCTGATCTTCTGCAAGTGGTTATGCCAATTTCTTTGGTGGTAACTTCTTGCTAGGTGTACTACTTTTCCTCAGGTACCCAGTGATTCCCCACAAATGAGTAGCAAAGAACACAACCTTTGACCTTTCTTGGAAAGAGGGATGCAAATAAGGAAAAAGAGAGACAAGGTGATTGGGACATCTTACTAATGGCAGGAGTGAAATTTTAGAGTGTACAGGTCATTTGCCTGTTTAACATCCATTTCCTGCCATTTCACTGTTTTGTTCTGACCACTGCAAACTGCATTTCTCACACTTCTTGTACTGCCTTCTGGTTAGGCTTTGCTTTCCATTGGGAAGCACTGGTGTAGATGGGTAAATATATAGGCAATTATAGCAGAGAATGGTTCTCACTATTCTAGGAATAAGCACATGATGGAAGGAAGGGAGGGGAGTTTTTTCCTTCTTTCTTTGCTGTAGCATCCCTGGCAGTGACTGCAACTCCTAACGGGTCCTAGCTCCCTCTAGTCAGCCGTTTCCTCTCAATTCTCAGCTCCTGATAGAATCCAGCTTCCACCAGTGGCCAAGCTTTGGAGGCTGAGTAACTCCTCTGCCTTTCTTGTCCTTCTGGCTCTAGTGGTTGTTAGGGGTGTTAATGTCTTCCTGTAGTGCCTGTAATTGATGATCAGAGAGTTGCCTCACCTTCTAGCTGTTCTTACATCAGTTCAAACATCTTTGTATTTAATTTCTCTTACTAAGTTATCTTTATTAAATTACCTAGTGTTGTAATTTTATTTTCTTGGCTGCGCACTGGCCAATACAGAGCAAATGATGGATGCTTTACTGTTCTTGCTGGTCCTTGACTAAGAGTTTCTGTGACTGATCAGTATCTGCAAGAAAAACATCAACATGGTGTGATATTTTTTAAAACTACTGAGAACATTCATCAACTTGCAAAGTTTTGGGAAGCCTTCATTTATTACTGTCCTAGGTATAACTGATGGAAAGGTACAGTTTCTTGACAAGTATTGTTTATAATATATAGATACTTTCAAAGCAATTAGGGAAGCGAGGTGATATATATTTTCAATGATATTTGTAGTGTCATAGTGGTTGGAATAGAATTAAGGATGCTTCCACATAATTGAATGAGTTTGAACAAGTTACTTCACAACACTTTTCTCCTTTTTTATTTTATAAAACGAGAATGCAAATGGGTATCTTGTCACTTTGTACTTCCCTCAGTGCCTATCATAGTGCTTTGATAAACAGAAGTCAAGATCATTCATCTGGATAAGTGCCGGTGTTTTACTTGCTTTCTTTTCTTAAACAATTTTTTAGATTTGTTGTTTTTAGTTATTATGGGTACATAATACTTGCATATATTTATAGGACATGTGATGTTTTGATACAGGCATACAATGTGAATTAATCAAATCAGGGTAATTGGGGTATCCATCATCTCAGGCATTTAACATTTCTTTGTGTTAGGAATATTCAAATTGCACTCTTTTAGTTATTTTAAAGTATACTCTAACTTATTGTTGATTATATTCATTTTGTTGTACTATCAAATATTGTTCATGCTATCTAACTAACTATATTTTTGCACACATTAACCATTCCTACTTTATCTCCCCCTCCTTACTACCCTTTCCAACCTCTGGTAACCATCATTCTACTCTCTGTCTCCACGAGACTAATGGTTTTTAGTATTTGTTTCCCACATATGAGTGAGAACATGTGAGCTTTGTCTTTTTGTACTTGGCTTATTTCACTTAACATAATGTTCTCCATCCACATTGTTGCAAATGGCAGGATTTCATTCTTTTCGTGGTTATATAATATTCCATTGTGTATATGTACCACAATTTATTTATCCATTCATCTGTTGATGGAAACTTACATTGATTCTGTATCTTGGCTATTGTGAATAGTGCTGCAATAAACATGAAAGTGCAGATATCTTTTTGATGTACTGAATTCCCATCCTTTGGATATATACCCAGCAGTGAGATTGCTGCGTCATATAGTAGTTCTATTTTTAGTTTTTTGAGGAAACTGCATACTATTTTCCAAAGTGGTTGTGCTAATTTACATTCCCCCCAACAGTGTACGAGAGTTCCCCTTTCTCCACATCCTTGCCAGCATGCGTTATTGCCTGTGCTTTTGATAAAAATAATTTTAACTAGGGTGAGATGATATCTTATTGTATGATATTGAGAATTTTTCCATATACCTGTTGGTCATTTGTGTGTCTTCTTTTGAGAAATGCCTTTTCAGATCCTTTGCCCATTTTTTATTTGGATTATTTGATTTTTTCCTATTGAGTTGTTGGAGCTGCTTATATGTTCTAGTTATTAACCACTTTTCAAATGGGTAGTTTGCAAATATTTTCTTCTGTTTTTCAGGTTGTCTGCTTACTTTGTTGGTTGTTTCCTTTGCTGTGCAGAAGCTTTTTAGCTTGATGTGTTCTGATATGTCCAATTTTACTTTGGCTGCCTATGCTTCGGGGGTATTACTCAAGAAATCCTTCCAAGACCAATGTCCTGAAGTATTTCCCAATGTTTTCTTGTAATATTTTCATAGATTCAGGTCTTAGATTTAAGTGTTGAATCCATTTTGATTTGATTTTTTAATATGGTGAGAGAAAATGGTCTAGTTTCATTTTTCGCATATAGACTTGCTTTTTTTTACCTGTTTCTTTCTTCGCCAGGTAGGAGGGAAGAAGTCAGGTAGGAGTGAAGATGAATGAATTGTTTAGTAAGGAAGGAAAAACTCAGTGCTCAAAGGACTCAATGAATTTGCTGGTTGTCTCATTTTAATTTTATTCACATGCACATCATCATTACTTATAGCTGCTACAGTAGCACAGTAAATATTTCAGCTGATGTGGTGGTTTTATATATTTCATTTATTCCTCCAGGGTCTAGGCCCCAAATGGTTATGTATACTTTCACTTCCCCATCCCCATCCCATCTTCCACTCATACCAATTTCTTTTTTATTCTCTAAACACTCCATATGATTTCACTTTTCTTTGATTTCACTTGGGCAAGTCCCTCATCTTCAGTAAGTGCTATCTTCCTCATGACACCTTCTCAAATATTCCCTGATAAAAATTAATTGCTTTTTTGTTTGTACCTCTCTAAGTACTTATCATACTGAATTGCAATGATTTGTGTATCTGATTTCCTACTAGATTTTGAGCATTTTGAGAGTAGGAGCCACTTTTTCACTTTTTAAATCTTTAATACCTGGTACTTTGTCATATGGTACATGTTCAATGAATGAATATTGAAGTATTCTGTCTTTGATAATTTATAATTATATTTGATAATTTATACTTTTAACTCATCTATTAGACTATGACCCCCTTTGGGGTTAGGGGTCCAGGAAAAGTGACTCTCATTTTATTCTGTTTCATATCTTTGCTTTGTTACCACACCCTATTTCTAGTATATTACCTGGTAATATTAGGACTTCAGTGAACTTTGGTTGAATTTGGACACATTTGAGAGCTTAATCTGGTGGCAAGTTTCAGAAAATCATCCAGTACATTGTTCAGCTCTTGGAAATCAAAACTATTTTTGAACAGATGTTTCAGAAAGACTTATAGTCACAAGTTACTAAACTGAACTGAACAATGATGGTTTTAACTTTAAACACAGAATAATCTGGATATATAAAAAATAAAATGAGGGCTGATATTTGTATTAGCCTCAGACCAGATAACATTGTGAAGTTTATTTTTAGGTTATTGGTCATTTTAGCACCATATAGACATGTATACATGACACGATTCTCAATTATGGAGCTTAAGGAAAAGCTTAAATAAGCATCCAAATTCACTGACTATATATGTATACAATTGTATACTTATGAGGTACTGTATCAGTGGACATCCTGGAAGAAAACAGATTGCACATTCCAACTGGGTTATTTGAGCAGAGTTTAACAAAGGGACTACTTGCAAAGTTGTGACCAGGGTTAAAGAAACCAACAAAGGAGAGTGCAGTGCCCTAGGCCTAGTAACTATGGGAGTAGTTACTAAGGAGATGGAGCAATGGCCAGAATACGGAAAGAGATCTATATGAAAAGCATCACCTCAGAGAAACTGTGGGCTTTGGTAGAGCCTCAGCTAACCCATGGCTATGTGACAGGAAGTGAGTCAAGGGGGAAATAACCTAATGTCATTCTCCTTCTGTCCTCTGATTTGCCACAACCTCCCATTGGATGAACCCAACTGAGAGCCAGAAGGCATGAAGACTATTCAACATAGCTTCCCAGGTCACAGAACATAGTATCAAAGAACAGAAGGAAAATGTGAGATAGTTAATATAGATACTGATTCTGGGGACCAGATCAAAGAAAGTATTCCTTAGCTATATATTTTACCTTGTTCCCCAAATAAGAACAGGTGTTTGAAAGGATAGATTTTTACTTGGAAGACTCAGGTATTAATTGTCATAGGATTTTCACAGGTATCTAGTCTCTTGATGAGTTATAGCTGGATATGATGTTAATCCCCTACCAACAATTTTTAAGGAGATTTTCCTTATTGTGGAAATGAATACTTTTGGTCTTCAAAACATCATCTTCCACCTTTAATCAGGGTTAACTCACATAATGCAACCTATTTGCCATTTCTTATTTATATTTTAAGTTTTATGAGAGAGCAGGAAAAAAGCTAGAGTAATTGGGATTTGGAACTAGAGGTAGATCTTGAAGACTGCTTCTATCCTTTGTTGTTCACAGGTGTGTGTGTGTTGGCTTTTCCAGTATAGCTTCCCAATGCCACTAACTTTGATTTGTAAGAGGGTTTGGATAATTAGACCAGTTACATAATACCTTTACTTTCTTCTTTTAGTTCCAACTCCAACTTTTTCTGGGATAATTTATTTTCTGTCCCTTTAATCATTTTGCCTGTTCTTCTTTGGACTTTTTCCAGTTTCTCCACATTCTTTTAAATAAAGCTTAACTATTATAAAAAGCTATTCTGGGAAATCATTACTTAAAGAAAAATTGTTAAAGCATTTAAAAGTTTAAAAATGGCTACATAGATGTTAAAAAATGAAATGTCCCTGTCTAATAATGCTGATAGTAGAATTGTAGTAAATTAAATTACATCAGGTCAGAGCATAAAACCTTGAATGAGAGTCAAGCGTATCAGGACCTGAGAAAGAAACCCTTTGTTAACAAAAAGTGATTGCAAAGAGCCAAAAATAAAGCTCTAAGGCGAGAGAACTTTTCCTTGTACCAGTTGCTAAAAATTTTCTTCTAAGATGAGGATCTAACTGCGACCTTCTAAAGTGGACACAAATCTCAAAGGAGCCCAGATACTTAATTATATTCGAAAAAAGGAAAATTTATGATTCTAACAAGAAAAAGTTTATGTTACTGTTTATTGAAAGAAAGTGAGCTACTAACTTATCAAAGTATTTTATATGTCAAACAAAATCCCAATTGCCTTATGTACTTTATTCTATCTTTAAAGTCAATCAATCTTGAGAGGTAGAATATTATTATATCCTTTTTACTAATTATAGCATTGGCTTAGATTTGAATCCAACTTGGCCTGGACCTAAAGCCTGTCTGTTTCCCACTACATGATGCTATAGGTAATTTTGTAGTAAAAAATTTATATATCAGAAAAGTCTTGCATTTTAATCTATAGAGTATAATTGTCTGTTTTGCAGGTGAATGTTTCAGACAATCCATTTGTGAATTTGTGAGTTTAGGATGCTCCATAACTGAAGAAACTTTTCTTCAAAGATCATTACTTGATCCATTGATTCAATGACATTAAGTATATCGCTTTATAGAGAAGCAGAGATGCATAAGTGAATTGATAAACTTTATTTGATGGTCGACATAATATTTGCATATATTTTATCCCATTTTTTCCTCACATGTAATCGAGTATACTTGTAGGATCTTTGACACAGCCTAATGTGAAGAGTTTCTCATTTTGGGGTTTGGGCAAACTAGATTTTAATCAGATAATACCTTCTGCCTTCTTAGCTATGGATTAGTATAGAATTCATCATGTGCCTTTTTTAATGCCAACTTCACATTTTTTCTGAGTTTTGAATATTGTATATAAATCTTTTGTTTTATCAAATGTGGTGGATAGACCTGCTTAAAACATTTTTGACTTTTTCTGTCACCCTGATTCTCAGCAACACCAGAGTTCTAACAATTAGCATTTCCTGAGGACTTACTGAATGCCTGCTGTCTTGCTAAGCACATTTTTATATTCTGTCAGTATTCACTCAGGTGTATAGGCTGAAAAAGGTGTTTCCTGACTTAAATGAGTTTTTATATAATTTTAAATGAATTAATTCATCATTAAATTTCTAAAGCAAATGTTTTCAAGCACCAACCATGTGCTAGGCACCATGCTGGATTCAGAGGTGATGTCTGCCAGCAAAGGTTTATTGTATAATGTAAGAAAAACATATATACACACACACTCTGAGAGAAGTTTATGATAAGCTGAAGAGAGAACACCAACTGTATTGGGGTTGTATCTGAGGTTGTAAGGTAGATGCCATGGAACTTATACTTGAATGCAGGAGTTTTCTAATAAAACATTGGGAAATTTTGGATGCATACATGCAGGATTTTCAAATAATCTAAGTTTTAGTAGTATTTTATCATAATGTGAGTGGTATGCAAATGTTCTAGCCCATTTACTTTAGCCCATTTACTCTGAGTCCTGCACTCTGTACATGTCGTTTCAATTGACTGTCTTAGCAGAGCTGGAGTAGTACATTGAAGAAGAGTCAGTGTAGCACAGTTGAGTGTCTGCAGCTGGGCAGCATACATCTATGTTATAGTCTGGAACATTCTCCTGTTATGAATATGTGTTCTTGATAAAACATTGTCTTGCATATATCTTTTCTATTCCTCCTAACTTGTATGTTTTTATATAAAGAATATTTGGTGATTTTGTCACAAGCAGCTAGACATATTAAATAAAAAAATTAAAGGACTTTTCTGTCATCATTATTTTATCATGAAAAAAATCTGCAATTACCAGGAAAATAATACTAAGCTATTTCTGCAGGTATTCAAGCAAATATTTCCTGAATATTTAATAATGACATGTAATACTTTCATTATTTTTTAGTTAGAACTATTTTTTAACTTTTATTTTTTCTTCTTTGACTCATGAGTTGTTCAGAATTGTGTTTAAATTTCCCAAACTGCGCAGTTACAGTTATCTAGTTATATTTTTGTTTTTCCTTTTTAAATTATACTCTTAGTACAAAAATGTATAAATTTTGAATAAAATCTGATTTAAAAAATACTTGTAAATATAGAACTGAACTAACAAAACCATAAAGGAATTACTCAAACACCAAAATAAGTAGATAGATAGATGGATACTTACATGCAAAATACATAGGAAGCATGTTCTCACTTCTATGTGGGAACTGAGAAAGTGGGTCCCATGAAGATAGAGAGTAGACTGGTAGTTACCAGAGGCCAGGAGGGGAGGGAGTGAGAGGGATGAAAGGAAGTTAATGAGTATAAAAACAGCTAGATAGAAGAAATAAGACCTAGTGTTCAATAAATTGTAAAATGACTATAGTAAACAATGATCTATTATATATTTCAAAACAGTAGAGAATAATTCAAATGTTCTAAGCACAAGGAAAAGATAAACATTTAAGGTGATAGATATTTCAATTATTGTGATTTGGACATTACATATTACGTGAATGTATCAAAGTATCACATGTACCCTGAAAATATGTAAATCTATTCTGTATCAATAAAAAAGAAGAGATTGGAGTAAAAAATAAAAAATAGATAGACACATAGAGACATAGATATATGGGTAAATAATAAAAATGAAATAGAATCAGGGTTAAGCTACCATAAAGTTTCAACTGTTCTAATGTTATGGGAAGATATCTAGGATGGCAGAGTTTGAGTTTTAACAGCCTAAAATACAAAAATAAGGCATTAGATATGAAAAAATTAGAATTTTTAGAAACTACCCAATTAATTAAAAAAACAAAATACACAGATAATAAAGCACAGGAAAAGTAGGACAATAGAAAACATAAATGAAACTCTAAAAATACATTTTAAAATCTATCAGTAATCAGTGTAAATGCAAATGAACCAATTTTAATTTTTTAAAGTCCATTTTATAAGAGATTACACAGACAAAAAAGGTGAAAGTGAGCTGGGTGTGGTGGTTCACTCCTGTAATTCTAGCACTCTGGGAGGTCAAGGCAGGAGGATCACTTGAGGTTAGGAGTTCCAGATCAGCCTGAACAAGGGTGAGACCTGGTTTCTACTAAAAATAGAAAAAATTAGCTGGGCATGGTGGTGCATGCCTGTAGTCCCAGCAGCTACTCAGGAGGCTGAGGCAGGAGGATTGCTTGAGCCCAGGAATTTGAGGCTGCAGTGAGCTATGATCACACCACCGCACTCTAGCATGGGTTACATAGTGAGACCCTGTCTCAAAAACAAACAAAAAAACCCCAACCAAACAAAACAATATATTTATGCTAGTAAAATATGTTTTTAAATGTGTGAAAATCTATATTGATATCAGAAAAAATAAACTATAAAGCAGAAAGCATTTATAAAGACAAATAAGACATGATAAAATAAGTACAGTTAACAAGGTAATGCATTTAATAACATGGGTTCAAAATATATAAAGCATCACTAACAGAAAAACATGAAAATATTGACAAATTCACTTCAAGGTGGAAGATATTAGCATATTTTCCCCAGTAATTGATATAATAAGCTGACAAAAAAAATAAGCAACACAATTAATAATTTGAATCTATGAACACATGTAGAATGCCATCCCCAACAGAGAGAACATTTTCTCTTAAGCACACTGGAATATTTAAGAAAACCACCACATGTTGAGCCATCAAACTCACCTAAATATATGTCAAAAAATTAGTATAAACAGTTCTGTTTTCTGACAAAGATGTAATAAACTAGAAATTCATTTAAAAAACAAATAACTGTTAGAATTCCATATGAGAAATTAATGCCCTTCTTAAAAACTCATAGACTAAAGAGGAAATTATAATATGCATAAGAAAATGCTTATAACTAAATGATACCAAATATGATACATATCAAACATAATGCGATACAGCCAAAGTAATACTTAGAGTAAGATTTATAACCTTAAATGTATCTATTAGAGATTGAAAGTGAAACATAGAAAATTAAAGTGCCCAACATTGACCTTAAGTTATACAAACAACAAAAGAATAACTCAAAGAAAAAATATGAGAGATAAGAGCAAAATTTAATTTTTCATTGTAAAGTGACTATTCATAATTGTACATATTTATAGAATACACAGTGATGTTGTGATTTATGAATACAATGTGTAATATTTAAATCAAGCTAGTTAACATATCGGTCACCTCAAATGCTTTATTTCTTTTTATGGTCAGAACATTTGAAATTTACTCTTTTAATAATTTTGAAATGTATAATACTCTTATTATTAACTGCATTTACCATACTATGCACTAGATCTAAAACGATATTCCTCTTTTCTAACAGATTTTGTACCCTTTGACCATCATCTTCCCATTCTTCTCAGCCCCCAGCCTTTGTAATCACCGTTCTACTCTCTGCTTTTATGAGTTCCATTGTTTTAGATTCTGCATATAAGTGAGAACATGTAGTATTTGACTTTCTGTATCTGGCTTGTTTCACTTAGCATAAGGTTCTCCAATTTCTTCCATGTTGTTGCAAATGACAGAATTTCCTTTTTCTAAAAGGCTGAATAGCTTTCTAGAAATTCATTTAAAAAACAAATAACTGTTATTTTCTCCATTCATCTTTCAATTGACATTCAGGTTGATTCCCTATTTTGACTATTGTGAATCATGTTGCAATAAACAGGTGTGCCAATGTTGCTTGGACAAATTGACTGCAAAACTTTTGAATAAATACCCAGTAGTAGGATTACTAGATCATATATTAGTTCTATTTTTAGTTTTTTGAGTAACCTTCATATAGTTTTCCATGGTGGCTGTCCTAATTTACATTCTTATCAACAGTGTACAAAGGTCCCTTTTTCTCCAACAGGTACATGAAAAAAAAAAAAAGCTCAACATTGCTAATCATTATGGAAATGCAAATAAAACCACAAAATTACACATGTCAGAATGGCTATTACTGAAAAGAGGAAAGATAACAAGTGTTGGCAGGGATATAAAGAAAAACCAATTTTTCAAAGAAATATTTTTTGAAATATTAAAGAAGAGTGTTAATATTGAATATTTGAAGACATATCCAGATCTGGCAAAACTGATCACAAAAAATAAAAGTCAATCTTAAACAATACTAGAAATGAAATAAAGGACACATCAGATAGGTCTAAGAGACAGGCTTACAGATAGGTCCAAGCATAATTCATTTTATTGTTTCACTTTATTGCCCTTCCCAGAGATTGCTTTTATTTTTAAACAAATTAAAGGTTTATGGTAACCCTTCCTTTGTGTCTCTATGTCACATTGTGGTAAGTCTTGAAATATTTCAAAATTTTTCATTATTATTATATCTGTCATGGTGATCTATGACCAGTGATCTTTGATGTTAATATTGTAATTATTTTGGGGCATCACAAATCATGCCTATTTATGATGGCAAACTTAATTGATAAATGTGGTTCTGACTGCACCACCAACCGGCTGTTTCCCTGTTTCTCTCCCTCTCTTCAAGCCTTCCTTATTCCCTGAGATACAATATTGAAATTTGGCCAGTTAATAACCCTACAATGGCTTCTAAGCATGCGAGTGAAAAGTGTCTCTCACTTTAAATGAAAAGCTGGAAATGATTAAACTTAGCAAAGAAACCATGTCAAAACCTGAGACAGGCCAAGATCTAGGCCTCTTGCACAGGAGTCATATTGTAAATGCAATGGAAAAGTTAGCAAGAGAACTAGAATTAGAAGTGGATCCTGAAGGTGTGACTAAATTGCTGCAATCTCATAATAAAACATTAACAGGCGAGGAATTACTTCTTATGGATGAGCAAAGAAAGTGGTTTCTTGAGGTGTAATCTACTCCTGGTGAAGATGCCGTGAACATTGTTGAAATGACAGGATTTAGAATATTGCATAAACTTAGTTGATAAAGCAGTGGCAGGGTTTGAGGGGATTGAATCCAATTTTGAAAGATGTTCTACTTAGGTAAAATATTATCAAACAGCATTGGATACTACAGATAAATCTTTCATTAAAAGAAAACTAAATTGATGTAGCAAACTTCAGTAGTGTCTTATTTTAAGAAATTTCCACAGCCACCACAGCCTTCAGCAACCATCACCCTGATCAGTCAGAAGCCATCACCATAGCGGCAAGAACCTCTACCAGTAAAAAGATGATGATTCACTGAAGGTTCACCTCTGTGCTCATCAGGAATATTGTCCTGTAGTTTTGTTGTTGTTGCTGTTGTTATGTCCTTTCCTGGCTTGGGTGTCAAAGTGATACTGGCTTTACAGAATGAGCTAGGGAGGATTCCTTCCTCATCAATTTTTTGGAACAGTTTCAGTAGAATTGATACTAGTTTTCTTTGTATGTCTGGTAGAATTCAGATATGAACCTGTCTGGTCCTGGGATTTTTTTTGCGGGGGGGGGGTGATTTTTATTACTGATTCAATATCACTACTGGTTATTGGTCTGTTCAGAACTTCTATTTTTTTCTTGGTTTAATCCTGATAGGCTGCATGTTTACAGAATGTACTCGTTTCCTCTAGGTTTTCTAGTTTGTGCATGTGAAGATACTCATAGTAATCTTTCATGATCTTTTGTATTTCAGTGGTATCAGTTTTAATGTCTACCTTTTCATTTCTGTTTGTGCTTATTTGAATCTTTTTCCTTCTTGGTTAATCTAGCTATAATAGCTGTCTATTGATTTTGTTTATTTATAAAAAACCAACTTTTCATTTTTATGATTTCTTGGTCTCAATTTTATTTAGTTCTGCTCTGATCTTTGTTATATCTTTTTCCTGCTAGTTTTGACTTGGTTTGTTCTTGCTTTCCTAGTTTCTTGAGGTATGACATTAGCTTTTTAATTTGTGTTTTTTAAATCTAGGCATTTAATACTATAAACTTCTCCCTTAGTTGCTTTTATTGTATCCAGGAGGTTGATATGTTGTATCTCTATTTACATTGGGTTAAAAAAATCCTTTGATTTCCATCTCAATTTTGTTGTTGATCCAAAGATAACTGAGGAGCAGGTTGTTTAACTTCTATGTATTTGTATAGTTTTGATAGTTCCTCTTGGTATTGATTTCTAGTTTTATTCCACCATGGTCCAAGAAGATATGTGATATGATTTCTATTTTTAAAAATGTATTGAAACTTATTTTGTTGCCTAGCCTAACATATGGTCATTTTGGAGAATAGTCCATGCACCGATTATAATATATATTCTATGGTTGTTAGGTAGAATGTTTTGTAAATGTCTGTTAGTTCCACTTGTCCTAGAGTCCAATAAAGTTTCATATTTCTTTAGTGATTTTCTGCCTGTCTGTCTGGTGTTCTCAGTGGGGTATTGAAGTCCCCCACTATTATTGTACTGCTTTATATATCAACACAATACAACTCTTTTTTTAGTTCTTGTGGTATTTGTTTTGTGAATCTGGGTGTTCTGATGTTGGGTGGATATATATTTAGGATTGTTATATCTTCTTGTTAAATACCCCTTTATCATTATTTAGTGATCTTTCTTGTCATTTTTTTTGTTGATGATTTAAGGTCTGCTTTATCTGATTTCAGGATAGCTACTCTTGCATACTTTTGGTTTAAATTTAACAAGAAAAAGAAAATAGGAAATAAAATAAAAATCCAACATGATCATCATGGAAAGACTAAATGCCTACCTGAAAATAATGGTTATGAATTTAAAGGGATATCACTTCTAGAGATTTTGTATTTTTCCATCTACATTCAGTTTCCTGAATGCAGGTGCAAAGTATGTAGAGAGTTAGGTTTATCCTGGCTAGTTGTTTTGCCAAACAAATTTGAAGAAGCAAGAGGGGAAAAATAGTTGTCCACATACAAAAAGGAATAATTATAATAGTAGTTCATTAGATCTACTCTGGACAAGGAAGGAGAAAGGATAGCATAGGGATGAGTGATAATAAAAAGATCCTGGATCAATAAACCACCGTCTCTGTTGTGGACAAAAAATTGATGCAAACAGCAATTCTGAGATATAGGAAATGCAATGTAATTATGATGAGACTGAGATTCAGGTATGTTAATGGACTTCTAAAGGGAATATACACTGTGAGAAATTCATAGAGATTTCACTTCAACTTGAATGTCCCAGCTGTAAATCCCTTTCCTGGTTCTCATATAATTACTCTGCAGCCCTTTTCTACACAGACTTCCACATCTTCCTGATTTTCCTAGTTAACTGCTATTTCTCAGGGGTTAATTCTCATCTAGTGTCAACTCAAGATTCCCATATTATAAGTCATATTTTGTGAAGTCTCAAATTTTATTTTTATTTTGATAATGTGGTAAATTCTGATTGTCTTAAATAAATATTTACTTTTGAGAGAGAGAAAACATCTCATTAAAAAGTAAAATTAATTCTATTACCGTAAAATGTCCACACTGTATAAGAGTGGAAAACACAGTCCAACATTATCAAAATATGTTTATATTCTATTACAGTTGATTTTCCTGTAATCTCTCTCTTCCTTTTATACATTATTTAATATGTTTCTTTGATTTTTTTGAATACTAAATTTTTAAATACTATTTACAACATTCAATTTTGCTGTTTTTTGGTTCTATATAATAGGTTGACTAGGAAGTGCTAAGAATCCCCTTTTCTAGAAATCTATAAATCTCCTTATAATGTGTATTGTTTACAACCTTCCTCCTCCCTGCTGTTCTTACCAAGAATTCCTTCAAGGTCATCAAACTTGAAAAATGTATTTATAATCATTATGCAATAAGATCTTCAGAAAATGGGACTTGTTTTGAAATCTTTTTGTACAAGCTGACATTTATTTTCTGCCAGTGTCAATAAATAAAAGCATGGGCAAAATACATGTGTCATCATTCAGAAAATTGACAAAAATGACTGGAGAGTTGTCTTGTAAGTAAACCAGTTATCATTTAGTATCAGGGTCGGAAAATGTATAATGGTTAGTTTGATTTATCTTCTAGATGTGCGCCTGCTTCTTTGTATCATCAATTTCCTAAGAAGTATAACCTATCAACATTGAGAGATAAACTTTCAGGCTCAACAAAATCAGTGCATTAACATCTTGGAAGGCATTTACCACACATGTACAATTTTAAAATAAGAGCAAATTTCTTCTAAAATTATGTTTCTAGGATATTATTATAAAAGAATAAAAAGTGCTCCAAAGAAATAAAGATAAACATATTTAAAAGTTGAAATGCAGAATTCTGACTGTCCTCAGTGTCCAAAATTGCTGTCATATGAAAAATCTGTGTGTTGAAAATACAATTGTTATCCTGATATTTTCTCCTTTTTTTATCCCTCCTAAAATGCCCTATTTGCTATCACTTTTATTCTCCTGCCCTATTTCACCATATAATTTTCTAATACACTTATTTACTTTTGATTTCTCAGTAGTTTACCCTGCTTGATTTTCTATACAACATTGAATTCCTACCACTTCTATAAAACTCATTTCATGTTGCTTTACAGTGTGATTTCTCTCAAACCCCAGCTGCAGTAAATGTGAAATACTAGGCTGTGTGGAAATTCCAGTCACTGCATTTGTTTGGTTCAGACAACTTAATTGCTGGCAGAGGCAGTTTCAGTTTCAGCTAGTAAAACAAATTCAATGATCATTGTGAATAAGGTGAGAGCAGAGAAGAAATAATATTTCACATGTCTGCCAGTGGCTCTTCACAGCACCTAGCACCAGCAAGGAGTCAATGGTGGAGGGAAGGTATCAAAGAAAGTGAGAATGCAGAATTGACAAGTAATGTTCATATGAAATCATTGCTGAACCAGAGGTAGAAAAATAATATCAAGCAAACATTTCAAATAAGAGACAGCTGCATACAAAAGGCAATTCTCAGAGTTTTAATCATAATAAAATGTATTTTAAAAGTAAGGATAGTCATTCTGCAAATTCCTAGCCTCAAGAGGTGTCATATCTAAGAGATCTGATAGAATGTTGTTGAAATAGAAGAAGCAGGGTGATATTGCTCAAGATATGCCAACAATTTTTTTCTGAAATCCATATTGCCTTTATTTTATTTTTTGATGTTTGTCCATTTTATTTTACTTTATTTTATTGTAATTTTTAATTTCAGAATATTACAGAGGTACAAACATTTTGGTTTCATGAATTGCTTTTGTACAATTTGAGTCAAAGTTATAAGTGTGCCCACTATATAGTGTGCATTGTACCCATTAGGTGTGAATTTACTCATCCCCACCTCCTCTCTCCCACTTGCTTGATTTCCATTGAATTTTACCACCATATATGCACATGAGTTTTGATCTGTAAATTTCAATTTAGTAGTGAGTACATATGGCTTTTGTTCTTCCATACTTGTGATATCTCATTTAAAAGGATGGTCTCAAGTTCCATCCAGGTTGTTATGAAAGATATTAACTCACCATTTTTCTATGGCTGAGTAATATACCATGGTACGCATATATCACATTTTATTAATCCATTGATGTATTGATGAGCACTTGGGTTATTTCCACAACTTTGCAATTGTGAATTGTGCTGCTATAAATGTTTGAGTGCAAGTGTCTTTTTTATAGAATGTCTATTTTTCCTTTGGGGAGATTGCTAGTAGTGGGATTGCTGGATCAAATGGTAGTTCTACTTTTAGTTCTTTGAGGTATCTTCATACTATTTTCCATAGAGGTTGTACTAGTTTGCAGTCCCACCAACAGTGTATAAGTGTTCCTTTCTATGCACATTTGTGCCAGCATCTGTTGTTTTGGGACTTTTTGGTAAAAGCCATTTTTACTGGGGTTAGGTGATATCTCAGTGCAATTTTGATTTGCATTTCCCTGATGGTTAGAGACATTGAACGTTTTTTTCATATGTGTATTGGCCATTAGCCTATCTTTTTTTGAAAAGCTTCTGTTCATGTCTTTTGCCCACTGTTTAATGGGGTTGTTTGATGTTTTTTTGTTGATTTCCTTACGTTCTTTGTGGATTCTGGTTATTAGCCCTTTATCAGAGGTATAGCAAGCAAATATTTTCTCCCATTTTATAGGTTGTCTATTCACTTTACTGATTGTTTCCCTGGCAGTGCAGAAGATTTTTAGTTTAAACAGGTCCCATTTATTTATTTTTGTTGCTGCTGTGATTGCCTTTGGGGTCTTCTTCATAAATTCTTTGCCTAGGCCAATATCTAGAAGAGTTTTTATGACCTCTTCTTCTAGAATTCTTATAGTTACATATCTTAGGTTTAAGTCTTGTTATCCATCAGGAATTAATTTTTGTGAGTGGTGAGAGATGTGGAGCCTGTTTCAGTCTTCTACATGTGACTATCCAATTTTCCCAGCACCATTTATGGAACAGTTTATGTTTTTGTCTGCTTTGCTAAAGATCAGGTGGCAATAGGATGATGGTGTTATATCTGGGTTCTCTGTTCTGATTCATTGGTCTAGGTCTCTACGCTTGTCCCAGTATTATGCCATTTTGGTTACTATCTTTGTATGTACTTTTTTTTCCCAGCATATTATGGGGGTACACATATTATGGTTATGTATATTGCCCATGCCCCCCTCCCCCTTCGAGGCAGAGCCTCAAGCATGACCATCCCCCAAATGTTGCACATCTCAGTCATTATATTTGTATATACCCATCCTCTCCTCCCCCCTCCCACCTGCCCAACACCCGACAAATGTTATTCGTATATGTCCACTTAGGTGTTGTATGTACTTTTTATGAAAGGTATTAGCTCACCATTAGCTACAAAGACCATCTTTGTCTTTCTTTACCTTTGGTGATCTGAAGTCTATGTTTTTCTAGATCTACATTTTCCCATGTACCCATTATCCATTTGTATGTATTCTTTTGAGAAATATCTATTCAGATCCTTTGCCCATTTTTGAATAGGATTATTCAATTTTTTTTCTATCAAGTTGTTGGAGCTCCTAATATATTCCAGTTATTTGTCCCTTGTCAGATGGGTAGTTTCCAAATATTTTCTCTCTTTCTGTGGGTTGTGTCATTTCTTTCTTGATTGTTTCCTTTGCTGTGCAGAACTTTTTTAGCTTAATGTGATCTCATTTGTTCATTATTGCTTTGGTTGTCTGTGCTTTGTGGGCATTACTCAGGAAGTCCTTGCCCAGTACCTCAGAATGTGACTTTATTTGGAAATAGGGTTGCTGCAGACTTAATTAAATTGAGAGAGATAGTACTAGAGTAGGGTCGACCTCTAATCCAACATGACTCACGTCCTTATATAATAAAAAGGAAATTTGGATACACACAGATAGAGTGAATGGCATTGAATATGAAAGCAGAGATTGGTGTGATGCTTCTACAAGCCAAGGAATGCCAAAGATTGTCAGCAAACCACCAGAAGCTAGGGGAGAGGCATGGAACAGATCACTTCCTCACAGCCCTTAGAAGAAACCAACCCTATCCATACCTTGATCTTGGATGTCTAGATCCAGAATCATGAGACAATAAATTTCTGTTGTTTATGCCACCCAACTTGTGTTACTTTGTTACAGCAGCCCTAGCAAACTAATACTGGCACCGTAAGGATAACCTATTATACTTATTGGGCTCTTGGTCCATTTCTAGTTGACTGTCTTTCTGTAGCAGGTGGTTGTGTATGAACGATATGAGAGATAACAGATGGAAAGTAGGTTTGGGCCACTCTATGGGAGATCTGAAATGTCATAATATTAATAAAACACTTGCCCTAAAGTGAGCGAATGGTGAAACTGGATGACCTTTACATACTTCCAATTTTGGATGTTTATAGCTCTGTAGTTCTAAGATTATTTCTCTCTCTGGGGTCATTATTCAAACAGAAAAATGGTATATCAGTTCCAGTAAAATTTCATTAAGCATTTAAGGATACCATCGATCAAGTATTGTCCTCTTTTACATGGTTTGCAAAGCATTTGAAAGTGAAAAGTTGCAATTCTTCCCCTCGGTATTCAAGAAATATGTAAGGGAAGGATAAATAATAAAATTGACGACCTTATAATAATGTTTATGTGTTTGAGCTAGGTGCATCTTAAGGAACCTGTCAGTGCCCTAGGGAGTCTATTCCTGCCATACTTCTTAGTCATCAGCCATTGAGGGTCTGACTCCTGTTTTCAGGATCCTGAGTTCTCAAGACACACCTGAATCCAGAGCATCAGAGTGTCGATAAGAGAAACCCCGAGACCCAGTTGCACTATGCAGAATATTACAGAGCAGCCCTTGACTGGGAGCCAGAAGAACTATATTTTAGTCATCATAGTATGTGTTACAATAAGAAAGTATTCTCCAAATATGACACCTTTTCTTGCACATCTCTTTTTACTTAAAAGTCTTTGAGTTCTTTGAGGACAAGAAACATCATTTTACCTTATTCCCTAGCACAATGTATGCCTGGTGCTTTGCTTTGAAATAGAGGAATAAACATTACAAATATTTACCTCCTGATAAATAAATTAACAATAAAAGCACATGATAAATGTTTGCAGAGTAGTAGGACAATGTGTCACTAAAGCACAAGGACTCACCGAGCTCAGTGCTACTTCTCCCTGAAAACCAGCCTACCATCTGATGTTCAGTTAAGGAACCCTTCTTCAAATCTCTTACATTTCTCTGTGCATACCTATATCAATGCCTTTACTACTCTCTTATTAGAATTGTCTCTTTATGGCTTATTTTTCATCTGATTATGTATTCCTGAAAGGCAGGGGTCATTTTCCAATTTTCATATCACCCAGCATGTATCACAAGGCCTGAAACTTTGTAGGTGCTCAAAAATACTTTCTTAACAGGTGTGTTGTTTGCCTAAAAGAGAACAACCTTTTTAGGTATGAAGTCTCTGCAGAACATCCAGGTGATGATGCCAAGTCAACATTTAACAAATAACATGAAATGTCATAATGGGCTCAGAAATCAAGTGAAAATTGAAGTTACAGAATTTGAAAAAGCTGGCCCAGGTATGCATCTGTTGTTACTTTCAGATTCTACATTACCTAACACCTACGAAATTCCTGCCTTTATGGCTTCAGCTTGATTTGTTGGTTGGTGGTTTAATTGTTCAATTTCCAGCCTCCTCCGTGTATCCTAATGGATTATGTACTCCTACATTTATTTTATAAAAATTGGGTCACGTTACATAAACTTCTCTGCATTTCACTTTCCCTATACAACAAAATCCCTCTGACTCAGCTCTTGTAGATCTAACTCATTCTTATTAATGGTTACATAATATTCTTTGGTATATGTATTAATTATAGTAAATGACTAAACTATAAAAATGAGACTTAAAAGCTGGAATGACCAACAAAAAAGAATAAGTTTATTTCTCTTTCGTTTAATAGTTCCAGCCAGTTGTTGCCTGTCTGCAGCTTTTTCTATACAGTTGTTCATGGGTCCAGGCTGATGGCAGTTCTAGTAGCCTCAACATATAGCTTCCAGAGTTGCTCTGCTCATCGCCATTCCCACCCTGGACTGGAGAAACTGCTGAAAGGGGCACACGTGGGAGGTGTTTGGGTCATTCCTGGAGTCAGCACACATCACTTCCATTCACATTCTATTGGCAAGAATTGACTTATAAGCCCACACATAGTTGCACGGAGGCCTTGAAAGATCAGCCATGCGGTCACTTTCCCACTGTGACCTGATTACTATCAAGGGAGAGGATAAATGTTGGAGGACAATCGTACTTTTCATCCCAATGTGGCTTTACCAAAATTTGTTTGAACTTTTTTCTAATGATGGGTCTTTATTTTCTGTTTACCACTACTTACTAATGTTATTATTGATATGGATGCTAGGAAATAAAAGTAAAAGATTCAATACATGTGGTCCCATTGCTTTCCCAGGTAGGCTGTAATTCTTTGCATTTGCACTAGTCATGTAGGTGGGGGAGCTGTCATTCCTCCATGGTAACAGGTGTAATCACTCTTTATTTTGCCATTCTATTGAGTTTACGGTAATAGCTTATCATTAACTTTAATATGCATTACCTGGACCACTAGAAACATTTAGACTCAATAATGTATTTACTGGTCACTTGGATTACTCTTCTTTTAATTAGCTTTTTATATCCTCTATTAGGTTGTCTTTCTGTTACCAGTTTCATCTTGCTAAATTTATATTTTTTTAAAATAAAAAGATATTCGATAGCCCTAGAAATATGCATTTTTAGATTTACCTCTTCCCTAACCCTTTTCTTGTTTCATAAAAATCATCAACCTTAATATTTCATATTCCAAAGGGCAATGTTTCGAATGCACCAGAATACCTCAAAGTTCCCTTATAAATTTTAACATACAATCCTGGGCTTAACTTGTTCTTTAAAAATACAATAATGGATATTGTATGCTAATACTTCATTTAACAGTTTTAAAATAGGTCCACAAGTTAGGCATCAACAAGTCTTCTTTTGTCAAGAAGTACATAAGCCCCTGCCCTGCTCAGGCCCCATTGTGCCAACGAATGCATTGCAGAAGAGCTAATTCATTTGGAGAGGAAAATGCTCATCTAGTAGACAAAACACAGAGCCCCTCGTTCAAGTATAGCGTGATTTGAGATTGATATGCTAGGCATTTGATGGGTTTAATTTGCTCCCCAGTGATATGTAATCAGCATTACAAAACCTCTCATGCATCACTGGGATGAATTTGGATAATTTTCAAATCAGCATTCAGAAAAACCCCTAAGCAGAGTGTATCTGTAAGACTGAATGATTATGCCTACCCTTCTTCAGAAAGCTGAGAGAAGTTTGCAAGCAATAATTAAGCCCTAGAATAAGGCATGAGAAAAATACTATTTTCTTTTTATTCACAAAGAGAAAAATGAGAAGAGTTAAATGATTAAATGAAAGAGCTAGATAAAGATGGAGTCCCTGACGTGCTGATGTCAGGGTAATCGCCTAGCCACTAGACTCTTCTCTCCTTGTTATTTAAAAGGTACGACTCCTCAGATTCTGGTTTAGCAAATGCAAGCAGCATAAAGAACCCTACGCTGGAGCTAGTCAGCAGATAAATAGGATAATTTCGCTTTGCTGAGCTGCCAGGCTTTAATCTTTAGAAGCCTGGGCTGCATCACACAAAGGGAGATAGGAAAATAAATAAAGTCTTCTTTTCTGCAGGACTTCTTAAGATAACTGTTTTGAACATATCACAAAATTTGTCAAATTTTAAATATTAACAATTGGATTTAGAGTAACTTAACTAAAGTATGAAAATTGTTTCTTTGTCAAGGCATAAAAAGGGCTATTTCTATATAGTTTGGAAGAATTCAAATATAAAGATTCATTTTTAAAAATATATATGACTAGTGGAAGAATAATTTCTTTAAGTAGGTTTGGTTTTGCCCCATTTAGTTATTATAATAATCTAATTATATAATTAGTGTATTATTAAGCATGGTAAAATAAGTATTAATATAACAATAATATGGATGTCAGTTTTATTTCTGAGTTTTAGAAAATATATAGATATTGAGCAAATGTTTATTTAATTTTTGGCATTTTAGAATTTAAATCTTTTTTCCTTCAAAGCATATTTTGGTGGCTGATAAAAGAAATTATTTCTTAAATTTGTTAAAGGTTTTTAAAATGGTACTCATTCCACTGGGAAATAGAGAATAACTATTGTAAGCTCTGTGTCCAAAATACATACTCAATTACTTGTTTTGCTCTTTTCCATCTCCACTACTTTCATCTTAGCAAACATTCTCACTTTTCTCGCCTGAACAACCACAGGACAATTGGTCTTCCTGTCTTTACTCTTGCCCTCTTATAGTACATTTTCTAAATAGCAGCCCAAATGATATATTAACAAGATAAACCTGACCATGCCAACACAAACTTAAAACTGTGCCTTTTTCCCATTGCACTCCAAGTAAAATTTGCATTTCTTACCATGAGCTATAAAACCCAATCAATCACTGCCCAATTCTACAGTGTCATTTCCTACCACTCTTTCCCTTGCTCACTCTTCTCCAGCCATACTAACCTTCTTTCAGCTCCTCAAATATATCAAGCTTATTCCCATCTTTGAATCTTTACCCTTGCTTCTCCCTCTCCCTGGAATTCTGTTTCTCTGAATGGTGACCCCCTCAATCATTCCAAATCTCAGTTAATATAGCACTTTCTTAAGCACTTTCTCAAGAGGGTTTCCAAGACACCTTTATCAAATATTGTCACTTTCTGGCTTGCTCTATCACATTAACCTATTTTATCTTCATAGCACTGTAATTATTTTATGGCGTTTTGGTTTTGATTTTCATTTTTCTGCTTACTTTGAGATTCTTCTAGAATAATACAAAACCATGACACCTGGATTCTTGTCCATCAAATTCATGTCTTCATCCCTGGTGTCTAGAATACTCTGGAACATTCTAGATGTGCAATAAATATTTTGCAATGAATTAACTTTAAGCTCTTCAGTGTTTGATCACATCCATAATAGGGAATGCTATAAATAATCCAATCTAAAGCACATGTACAGAAATTTCTAATATTCTTTAAAAATTCTCACCTTTAGGTATGATAAATCCCTAAGAAATAGAGAGCTCATTTATTTCACTTGCTAGCACATTTGCCCAAGCTTCTTTTAAATTTTTTTAATTTTTAATTATTATGGGTACATAATAGCTATATGTATCTATAGGGTACATGTGATGTTTTGATACAGGCATACAATGTGAATTAATCAAATCAGGGTAATTGGGGTATCCATCACCCCAGGCATTTATCATTTCTTTGTGTTAGGAATATTTTCATTTCCACTCTTTTAGTTATTTTAAAGTATACCCTAACTTATGGTTGATTATAGTCACTTTCCTCCCATCAGATATTGTTCCTTCTATCTAACCATCAAATTATGTCTGTGCACCCATTAACCATACCCACTTTATCCCTCCCCCTTACACTTTCCAGTTTCTGGTAACCATCATTCTATTCCTCGACCTCCATGAGATCAGTTGTTCTTAATATTTAACTCCCATATATGAGTGAGAACATGCGAGATTTGTGTTTCTGTGCTTGGCTTATTTCACTTAACATAATGTTCTCCAGTTCCATCCATGTTGTTGCAAATGGTAGAATTCCTTTTTGTGGGTATGTAATATTCCATTGTTAATATGTACCACAATTTCTTTATCCATTCACCCATTGATGGACACTTACATTGATTATCAATTGTGGCTATTGTGAATAGTGCTGTAATAAACATGAGAATGTAGATATCTTTTTGATATACTGACTTTTCCTCCTTTGAATATATATCCAGCAGTGGGATTGCTGGGTCATATGGTAGTTCTATTTTTGTTTTTTTGAGGAAGCTCCATGCTGTTCTCCATAGTGGTTGCACTAATTTACATTCCCACCAATAGTGTAGAGGGGGTCCCCTTTCTCCACATTCTCACCAGCATTTGTCTTGCCTGTTTTTTTTTGAAAAAAGCCATTTTAACTGGGGTGAGATGATATCTCATTGTAGTTTTGATTTACATTTCTCTGATGACTAATGATGTTAGACATTTTTTCATATATCTCTTGGGCATTTGTATGTCTTCTTTTGAGAAATGTCTATTCAGATCCTTTGCCCATTTTTAATTGGATTATTTATTTTTTTCTTATTGAGTTGTTGGAGCTCCTTATACATTCTAGTTATTCATCCCTTGTCAGACAGGTAGCTTGCAAATATTTTCGTCCTTTCTGTGGGTTGTCTCTTCCCTTTGTTTTGGTTGTTTTCTTTGCTGTGTGGGAGCTTTTTAGCTGATGTGATCCCATTTGTCCAATTTTGCTTTGATTGTCTGTGCTTTGGGATTGTTACTCAAGAAGTCCTTGCCCAGACTAATATCCTGAAGTGTTTCCTTGATGTTTCCTTTTAGTAGTTTCATAGTTTCAGGTCTTAGATTTAAGTCTTTAATTCATTTTGACTTTATTTTTGTGTATGGGGAGAGATAAGGGTCTAGTTTCATTTCCTTGCATACGGATATCCAGTTTTCCCAGCACCATTTATTGAAGAGACTGTCCTTTCCCCACTGTATGTTCTTGGCAACTTTGTTGAAGATAAGCTCAGTAGAGATGTATGGATTTATTTCAGTGTTCTCTATTCTGTTCCACTGGTCTATGTGTCTGTTTTTATGCCAGTACCATGATGTTTGGGTTACTATAGTTCTGTAGTGTAATTTGAAGTCAGGTAAAGTGATTCCTCCAATTTTGTTCTTTTTGCTTAGGATGGCATTGACTATTCTGGGTCTTTTGTGGTTCTATGCAAATTTTAGGATTATTTTTTCTATTTCTCTGAAGAATGTTATTGATATTTTAATAGGGATTGCACTGAATCTGTGGATTGCTTTGAATACTGTGGGCATTTGAACAATATTGATTCTACCAATTCATGAGCATGGAATATCTTTTCATTTTTTTGTGTCCTCTTCAATTTTGTTTATCAATGTTTTATAGTTTTAATTGTAGAGATCTTTCATTTCTTTGGTTAAGTTTATTCCTAGGTATTTTATTTTTTTTGTAGACATTGTAGATGGGATTGATTTCTTGGTTTCTTTTTCATATTGTTTAGTGTTGGCAATATAGAAATGCTACAATTTTTGTATATTGGTTTTTTATCCTGCAACTTTCCTGAATTTGTTTATCAGTTTCTATCATTTTTTTTTGTTTTTTTGTTGAGTAGTTTTTAGGTTTCTCTAGATAAAAGGTCATGTTATCTGCAAAGATAACTTGACTTCATCTTTTCCAATTTGGATGCCCTTATTTCCTTCTCCTGTCTTATTGCTCTGGCTAGAACTTCCAGTACTATGTTGAATAACAGTGGGGAGAGTAGGCATCCTTGTCTTCTTCCAGATCTTAGAGGAAAGGCTGTGAGTTCCCCATTCAGTATGATAGTAGTTGTGGGTCTGTTATACATGGCTTTTATCCTCTTGAGGTAAAATTCTCCTATGCCCAGTATTTTGAAAGTTTGTATCATGAAGAGATATTGAATTTTATTGAATGCTTTTTCAGCATCAATTGGAATGATCAAAAAGTATTTGTCCTTTGTTCTGCTGATATGATGTATCATACTGATTGTTTTGCATAAGTTGAACCATCCTTGCATCCCTGGGATGAATCCCATTTGATCAAGATGAGTGATCTTTTGAATCTCTTATCAAATTTGGCTTGCTGGTATTGTGTTAAGGATTTTCACATCTATGATCACCAGATATATTGGCTTCTAGTTTTCTTTGTTGTGTCTTTGTCTGGTTTTGGTGTCAGGGTGATATCGGCCTCATAGAATGAGTTTTGGAGTATTCCCTTTTCCTTGATTTTTTGGAATAATTTAAGCAGGATCTTCTTTGAAAGCTTGGTAGAATTCAGCAGTCAAGCCATTGGGTCTTGGTCTTTTCTCTGATGGGAGACTTTTTATCATTGCTTCTGTCTCATTACTTGTTATTGGTTTATTCAGGTTTTGGATTTCTTCCTGGTTCAATCTTGGAAGGTTATATATGTCTAGAAATTTATCTTTTTTTTTCTGGGTGGTCCAATTTATTGCATGCGATTGCTCATAGCAATCTCTAATGATCCTTTGGATTTCTGCAGTATCAGTTGTAATGTCTCCTGTTTCATTTCTGACTTTGTTTATTTGGGTCTTCTTTCTTTTTTTCTATGTTACTCCAGCTAGCAATTTATCAATTTTGTTTATCTTTTCAAAAAACCAATTCTTTGTTTCATTGGTCTTTTGTCTTGTGTGGTTTTTTGTTTCAATTTTATTTATTTCTGCTCTTAGCTTTATTATTTATTTTTTTCTACTAATTTTGGTTGTGGTTTGCTTTTGTTTTTCTAGATTTTTGAGATGCATCTTTTAGGTTGTTTGTTTGAAGCTTTTATACTTTTTTGATGTAGGCATTTATTGCTATAAACTTTCCTTTTTATTTTGCTTTTCCTATATCTCATAGGTTTTGATATTTTGTGTTTTCATTTTCCTTTGTTTTGAGGAATTTTAAAATTTCTTCTTAATCTCTTCACTGGCCCATTGGTCATTCAGGAGCATACTATTTAATTTCCATGTGTTTGTACAGTTTTCAGTGTCCCTCTGGTTATTGATTTTTGTTTTATTCCATTGTTGTCAGAGAAAATACTTGGTATGATTTCAATTTTTTTTTGAATTTTTAGACTTGTTTTATGGCCTTACATATGGTCTATCTTTGAGAATAATCCATGAGCTTAGGAGAAGAATGTGTATAACTGTTGGATGAAATTTTCTGTCAATACCTATTAGGTCCATTTTGTCTGTAGTGCAGATTATGTCTAATGTTTCTTTGTTGATTTTCTGTCTGGATGATATGTCCAATGGTGAAAATGGAGTGTTGAGATCTTGAACTATTATTGAACTGGGGTTTATCTCTCTTTTTAGCTTTGATAATATTTGCTTTATGTATCTGGGTGCTCCAGCATCGAGTGCATATACATTTAAAATTGTTATATCCTCTTCCTGAATTGGCCCCTTTATCAGTCTCTTTGCTTTTCATTTGCATGGAAACCTTTTCCATCCCTTTATTTTTAGTCTATGTATGTATTTATAGGGGAAGAGGGCTTCTTGCAAACAACATATAGTTGGATCTTATTTTTTTTTATGCATTCAGATACTCTATTACTTTTGTTTGGGGAGTTTAGTTGATTCACATTCAATGTTATTAGTGATAGGTAAAGATTTACTACTGCCATGCTGTTATTTGATTTCTCATTTTCTTATGTTCCTCTCTTTCTTCCCTGATTTCTGTCTTCCTTTCTTTTAAAAAGGAAGCGTCTCTGGTAGTGTCTTTTAATATCTTGCTTTTTATTCTTTGTGTATCTGTTGTAGGGTTTTGATTGAGGGTTACCATGAGGCTTGCAAAAAAGATTTTATAACAAATTATTTTAAACATGTGATAACTTTGCTGACAAATAAACAAGGAAAAAAGAAAAAAAACCTAACAGAATTTCTACATTTTTACTTCATACCCTCATTTTTAAACCTTTTTGTTTCTATTTATATCTTTTTATATTATATCTCAAAAAGTTGTTGTAGTTATTATTTTTGATAGGTTTGTTTTTTAGTGTTCCTACTCAAGATATGAGTAGTTTATACACTGCAATTATAGTAATAGAATATTGTATGTTTGTGTATTTACTGGCACAAGTGACTTTTGTACCTTCAGATGATTCATTATTATGCATTAACATGCTTTTCTTTCAGATTAAAGGATTCCTTCCAGCATTTCTGGTAGGAAAAGTCTGGTGTTGATGAAATCCTTTAGCTTTATTTATTTATTTATTTTCATCAGTTTGAATATTTCATGCCATTGTCTTCTCCTACTCTGTAAGGTTTCCATTGAGAAGTTTGCTGCCAGATATATTGGAGCTCCTTCGTATGATATTTTTTTCTTTTCTCTTGGTTGGTTAACTTAGGACCTTTTCTTTATCCATTGCCTTTGGGAACTTGATTATTAAATGCCTGGAGGGGGTCTTACTTGGGTTAAATCTGCTTGGTGCCTATAATCTTCTTGTACCTAAATACTGATATCTTTCTCTAGGTTTGGAACATTCTCTGTTATTATTTATTTGAATAAATTTTTTTTTCCAATCTCTCTCTATCCCACTTTAAGGCCAAAATTCTGAGATTTGTTCTTTTGAGGCTATTTTCTAGATATTTTTGGTGTGCTTCATTCTTTAAAATTTTTTTTTCTTTTTTCTCTCCTGACTGTGTATTTTCAGATAGTCTGTCTTCAAGCTCACTGATTATTTCTTCTGTGTGGTTAATTCTGCTGTTGAGAGATTCTGATGCATTTCTTAGATTGTCAGTTGAATTCTTCAGCTCCAGAATTTCTGCTTGATTTTTCAAGAATGAAGAAAAATAAAGACATTTTCACACAAACAAAACTGAAAACATTTATCAACAAGAGACTCTCACTGAAATATACTCTGAAGGATATTTAGGTAGAAGGAAAATAATTCTACCTATGAAACCTTGAATATAACAAGAAATACAATGCAAAGAATTGATAAATATATGGGTAAACCCAAACTTATGTGACCATATAAAAATAGTAAGAATGTCTAATTTTTGAAGAGAAGAGAGCCAACAGAATCAACCTAAAGGATTTGACATATATGTTGGACATATTTATGGCATCTATATTGGGAGGGTAGTGATCTAAATTAGTGTTCTGAGTATACCCAAGCTTTCTTTGGGGTGGTGGTAAAGATTCTGGTTTACTTCATAATTTGCTAAAAGGCAAGTAAATAAATATAGACATAACTTTCAAATAGGCAGGGCTGGAAGTTAGAATAAGGAAAAAGAAAAGGCAGAAGAAAAAAAATTGCTATCCAAAAGAACAAAGCAAAAATAACAAAAGGAAGGAAAAAATTTGAAGAGAGGAGGGACACAAAGGAGAAAAGATTTTAGAAAAAATCCAAATACATCACTAGCATCAATACTTTTAACTCACTTCAACTAAAAGATAAAGATTATCTACTTTATTTAAATAAGTTTTAGCTATATTCTATTGTACTATATTCTACTGTAAGAGACACTGAAAACTTAAGACAGCAGAAGATATTAAAGTGGAAAGATGGAAAATATATGCAAGTTAAATCTTAGAAAACTAAAATTTGTATTATCAGATATAATATATTTTGAAGCAAAAATGTTTCTAGAAATAAAGTTTTCTATTTAACTAAAGGACTTGATTCATAAAGAAAATATAGCAATCCTAAACTTACATGCATCTAAAAATGTAGCTTCAAAATATATGGAGAAAAAAATTGATAGAAGTACAATGAGACACCTGAGAATTTTTCAGTAAATGATAGTTCAAGCAAGAAAAGTAATAAAAATATAGAACAATTTAAAGTGACACAAAAAAGCTTCATTTAATGGACATGCATTGAATATTGCATACAGCAATAGGAGGTATTTTGGAAAGCATACTTTATTTCAAGCACATCTGGAGAAATTATGAAAGAAATTACATATGGTAGGCCATAAATATAGTTACAACATTTTTTCAGAGAATATCATACATACCAAATAACTCCAAATAAATTGGGCCTAGTTCCCCTTCCATTTAGTCTTCAGCAAGCCAGATTAAGGGACAGTGGGATTCATTCTTACACTAAATTGAACTTGTGATATTATTTGAAAGACACAGAGAAGAATAGCAAGGAAAGGCTTCTCTTTTTCTTTCTTTCTCCAGATGCTTGAGAATGACTTTTACAAGTAGCAACTGGAATGGAGGAAAGGACTTCAACTACAGCTGCCTATGTCCTAAGTCATTGCCTGTTTAAGTCAAGAGATACTAGAAGAGATTATTCAGCTTTCTTTTATTTACTTACAGTGACATTTTACTGCTGTCTTTGGGAGGGCAGTTTTATGTTGGGTCCCTATGTATCAAGCCTAATCTGGAGCATGACAGATGTGTTTACAGATTAGTGGGCTGTGGTATGCATGCGGCTCGCTCTGTTTCTGAATTTTAGGACTGAAATCACGGTCATGGTAATAGTTACCCTTCATTAAGTTCCCTTGATGTACTAGATACTTTCTCAACATTTAACATGTATTAACTCATTTGATTCCTATAGAATAAATGGATTCTATTATTAACACCCTCATTTCCCAGATGAGGTGACTGAGACAGTGGGAGGTTGAATAATTGACCCAATGTTACCTGGTTGGAATAGGACAGGGCCACAATGGAACTCTGGTAGCAAACTCCAGAGTCTGAGTCTTCAACTGTGACCTCTTGGCTGCTTCTGCTGGCCCTTGTATACAGTTGTCTCCTTGGAATTCTGAACCACATAACGAAAGAAGCTGTGGTGAGAATGTTAGGCAAGAAGCAAAGAGAAAAGCAAATAAATCGAAACTGGTGGAAAGGAAAAGCCACTATTGAAGAGTCTGCCAGAGAAGAATGAAGGACTTTCCCCATCCTAGTGCTCTGATTTTGTCCCAGTTTGGACTGTGCCCAGAAATAAATTACCCTCTCCATTTTTCTCTGAAATCTTTCAGTTTCAGGCCAGGATGTGTGAATGTTTTCTCTCCCTTTGCCATCCTTCCACAAAAAATTCTGAGGCCCTCTCTGAGGAAGCAATTGGAGCAATTGGTGTAGTAGACAGTTGGTTCTTTGAAGTCAGACATGCTTGGATTTGTATTCCTCTTCAGCTATTTATTAACCATGTGATCTGTGATAAGTCTTTTAGCCATTCTTAGCTTAGCCTCCTTGTGAACCAAATGGGAATATTAATTGTTAGCAGATTGGCTTGTTCATTCAGTCCACAAATACCTAGTGATGACCTGTTTTGTGCTAGTCACTGGTGGGCAATGTTTTGGCAAAAGTACGTAGTAATATTTGATCATGCACTCAGTAAACTTAAAATCCAGTTGAGAGGATAGGCAAGTAAACAGATAATCGGTACTCCTGGCGTAAGTGCTAAGATTGGTGTGAATACAGGCTGTTGTGGTGAGGATTATAGTGCTCCTGAAACATAAAAGGCACTCGGCAGTGTAGATGCTCTGCCTTTCCTCCATTCTCTCCCTCATTCTAATGGAGCCTGCTGCCACCACCCTATGTGTGGTTTTATTTCAGAACCCTTGCTCTATCCCAGGACATCATTTTACTTTTAATGTCCACTGTGGCCCTGGGGTGACGCCATTTAACTACCTTTCAAAGTTAAATAGGGTGATTTGCATCACGTGTAGTTTGCACCCTGGTCACCTATTCTTCACATTAATATTTATGTGTCATTAATACATTAGCCTTAAATTTCCTCTAAAAGAAAAAAAAAATTGAGAATTCAAGAGAAATAGGTAAGAAAAAAACCTTCACATTTTGAGAAAATGAAGTAAAATGTTTGGGCTTTTTGCCTTCTTATTAATTGCATACTATGATTACAGACTTCTTGTGGTTTTTGTTGGCTGGCTCTCAATAAACTCATTTTATTCCAATTCTAAATTTGAAGTTGCTATTAGTTTCTCCCAGAGTTGATATTAGAGTTCGATACTTCTGGGTTCTTGACTTATGTTTTGTTTCCAAACCAGACTCCTAGTAATATAGATAAATACAAATTGCTTCATGCATATATTTTTAATCACTGTGAAAGCAGTCTAAAATTAAGGAAGTTAGCCACAGAGATCAGAAAGAAGATTTTATTTACAAATGTTGTGTAATTTCCTCTCTCCCTTTAGGTGAGCCTTAATTCTGCAAAACCACCAGGCTTAGATAGTGTGTGGGGTTTAGTAGATTTATTTTTAAAGTTTATGAAGGGGGATAGTTAAATTCTCTTAGTTTAGAAAATAAAAAGAGGTAAATATTATTGAAAAAATTAAATATGTCATAGACTCAGGGAGAGTGAAGGAAATTTTCAGGGCTACATTAAATTTGTAAATAACTTTTCCCCAAATGATTGTAGGCTATCTAGCAGAGTGAATAGAAAACTTCTTACCTCTAAATTGACAAGTACTACTTCAAATCAGTTTAGATTAGTAATTATCTTTAGAAATATTAGGCACAGAAGCATTGTATATGAGAACATATACATTTACCTGCTACACTGATAACCCTGAAGCCACAGGACACAATATTTATAGACTTTTTCTTATAAGCCTGTAGCAGCTCCAAATATACAAACCCACAGAGTAGTGGGAGTGGGGATTGATAGGGAGAAGTTATCTCCAGTGGGTTTTCAAAACCCACTATACAAAAACCAATCCTTTTGTGACCTGAGGGTATACCACAATAATTAGAGTAGTTTAATCTTAAATTTGCAGTGCAGATAGCCTATCTAGAAGATCACACAGCAATGACGCAAGCTATTTCCACATTCAGTTTGTGAAATATCTTTAAGCAAATATCCTATTAATACTCTGTAGGTCAGTAATTGCATATTCAAAGAATCTCACTTCACCATAAACCTTTATCAAGATTTAATTACCATGAAATCAGAAAGGCAGAGGTAGTGGCAATCTTTACATCAAATCATAATTAAAACTCATCTGGGATTACCCGCAAACATTTAGGATTTTGTTTAACTGAATCCAAGATAAAAACAAAATGAATGAATGGCAAAGTTTATTGTGTAACTTCCAATTAATATAATCATCTAAAGATTGCTTAGAAAACCAAGGAAGATTTAAACATACACATGTATGTGTTTGTGAGTATGTGTGTGTATGTATATATATAAAATATGAGTAATATATGCATATCTGCATTTTTTCTTCTATAAGATTATATAGGTATAAGCCAGGTGTGCTGGAGTGTGCCTGTGGTCACAGCTACTGGGGAGGCTGAGGTGGGAGGCTCCCTTGAGCCCAAAAGTTCAAGACCTGCCTGGGAAACATAGTGAGACACTGAATTAACAAAAAAAGATATATAGGCATAGCTATGGGTGTGTATGTATGTGTGTGCTCATGTGTGTCACACATGTTGTTTTCATAGCCAGGTTTTTTTTTTTTTTGCAAAATAAGGAATCTTCTTTCAGTGAAGATTCCATTCTACTTTTTTGAACTTGGCTTATAGAATTTCATATTCTGCTCCCCTGTGAATTCCATTTTATCCCTTAGAAATAAAAAAATGGGAATATAATATAAAAGCATTAAACTTCCTTATTTGACTTAGAAAATTGTACAGTGATATTCCCAGTAGTCAAGCCCATAAAATGTGACTTGTTTTATGACCAAAGGTGTCAAAAAACCTTAAGAGTAACTTCTGAATTTCTGTGGAAAAGTATTATTGAATCTGCTTTGATGCCTTATTTTGTCCTCAGCTGCACATGCTTGGTAGTGAAGTTGGAGAACAGGACCAAATATTAGCCCAGAGAATACACAAAATAAAGCAAAGTGGTTGAGTACTCTGAGGCTGAATACTGAGAACATGTAACTACATCAGGTCCAAGAAGAAGGAGTTAGACATTGCAGATATCAGAAAGAAGCCTGGCACTTTCTCCCTGCTCTCCCCTCACCCCCATATGCCCTCTCTCCTCGAAGAGGATAAGATTGCAGGCTCTTTGCTGTTCAGATTATGTTTTGAAACTTTTGCTGAGGTATAAAATGACTTATTTTTTCCTAAATAAACTGTGGACCTCATAATTTCTAATGCTGAAATAAAAGCGTGAGTATAAAACAGAAGATACAGAGTCAACAAACTCAAATTGAATAAACTTAGAATGCAGGTATAGAAAAATTAAAAATATAACACAACTGCTGGCGCCTAATTTGTGTAGTGTGCTAATCATACCCAATTCAAAAGTTGCTGTCAGCTATTAATATCCTCTGTGTGTGGTTGCTCAGTGATCCTACACTTGTGTAATAAACAGACCTCCCCTAAATAAAAAATAAATTTTTGTGTACCCTCAGTGTTGATTTAGATAGTATTTATTTTGGTGTTATTTAAATATGCATGAACATATTTATATATAAACTTCTTATCCCTGTGGCTCATATTTGACTTTGAAAAGCAAAACAATATTACAAATTCAATAAAATATAACTGTTAAATGTACAATTCAAATACTATTAATTTGTTAGATGAAGTTGATTTTCTGAATGTAAATGGCAAACTAAAATGTATACATGGCACCGTCTGTTCTGGGAAAGTTTCTTCTGATTTCTGCATGTGAGCATACTCTTCTTCCAGCACTTTACTAAAACAACATCCCTATAGAGCTCTCAATGCCATTTATCCTTCAGTTTCCATGCAGGTATCTTTTACACATTCATTTGCTTCAGTTATTTTTTTGATTAGGTTGCAACAATAAAAGTAGCATTACGTGATGCCAAATAGATGGAGGCAGAGATACAAAAATTGTGTGGCTGTACTTGGTTATTAAAGTGTCATTTATATGATCTAGAATAGTACTGTCTGATAGAACTTTCTGCAATGAAGGAAATGTCTTAATATGCACTGTCCAATATGGTAGTCACTAGCCACATGTGGTTAATCAGCGTTTGAAATATGTTTAGTATGACTGAGGAACTGAATTTTTAATTTTATGTTACTTAAATTAATTTACATTTAAATTTCAATAATCATACATGACAAGTGGCTGCCATATTGATCAGTGTATACCAAAACTATATTTAAATTATATTTTTAGCTATCATCAAAATGAAAAATAAGTTATAGTCTCATAGACAACTTTCAGATGCTTGAGAATACACTGGCTGCAGTTTGAGAATCAACTGCTAGGGATGGTTATTTGATCAGTCCTGGACATAAATATGCCCAGTTGTGTATATTCCCAACCTAATGAACAAAGGTTAGGTTATTTGGAACCTTTGATTGAAGAACAAACCTGGTGTACTTAAAAGGAATCACAAGAACAATGGTAGTCAGGGTTTTCAAGAAAAAGAATTCTAAGCAGAGAGACCTGGAAAAGTTGCTGAATCTTTAAATAGTACATGCAGAACCAGGTAGTGGCAGACAAGTGTAGTCTATGCTGTGAGAGCAAAAGGATTAAAAAGTAAAATGTGTCCATCCCCCAGATGGTGCACATCGCACTCATTATGTATGTATATACCCAGCTCTGACTGGGAGGCGGGGAGGAGGGGACAAGGGCAACATATGTAACCTAAACATTTGTACCCCCATAATATACAGAAATTAAAAAAAAAAGAGTAAAATGTGTGGTGCTTGAAAGTGACTTAAAACATTTTTTGAGTCAATTCCTTTTCAGTGAGGATGACCTTTTCAAGTCTTCATTGCCCTCAATTTGACCCTAAAGAATCCAGCCCCTGTTAAGAAGTCCATTGCCAGCTGCCCAGTAAGGCCACCATAGTCAGTGGAGAGGTAGTGGGTGTTCACGTAGAGATTTAGCAGGCTTATTGCCAAGTAGCTGTGCTGCAGGTTACAAATCACTCTCTCTCACTTTATTGAGTGCCTAATATGTATAAAATATTGTGGAGGGTATACAGTAATGCAGAGATTATGCCTTCTGGAAAATATTTACAATTTAGTAGGGAGATAAGATGTAAACACTCTATAGTAGTTAAAAATTAAAGAAATCATGTGCCTAGGTACAAATGTGTGATATGGTGACTCTGGAGTTGAGAAGAGGGAGAACTTTGGCCTGGGAATGCCAGATAAACTTCATATACTCATGTCCTATATGCACAGAAGACATACCTTAAATATTATTTGATCCTATAGGCCAAGGCCCATGCCTTTTAAAATTGTTTCTGAAGTGACTCATCCAGGATTAGGCACTTATGAATAGCCAGTAAATAGTGATAGGATGTGAAGAATTAGAACTGAGATTTATTTTTAGTCTAACATGTGAAAGAATTAGGAGAAACATCAGGAACTAAGAGATTGTAATAAGGTATAAACACAGAAAAAAATAAAGCTGAGAGTGTCTACAAATGTGTGCATCATAGACATGCTTTCAGGAAATGGAGAAATATTTTGCTGTTATCTGTTAATATCAAGGTAGTAATACATGTATAGGGAATACATATATCTGGAGGGGAAAAGGGCAATAATCATAAGACAAAATACAAAGAAGAAATGTGCTTTCATTGTGAACTAATGGGCTGACAATCAATACCCTGAATGCTCACACTAAGGAGAGAATGATATCTCCTACTGATACGTGATTTTTGCTGTTAATGTTAGACCTACAGTGTAGGTGTATAGTACTAAGGGTTTATAAAATATTAGGTTATTAGGTATGAAATGTTTGATTTCCTTAAGTACTAAGTTTGGCAGTTGATATCACTGACACTTCACTTTGATACTTCTTGTTTTATATTTATTTTGAAGGTACAACCTCAGTCTTTCAAACACATGGTATGGCTTGTGATTATCTTTCACATTTTTTTTTAGAGCAATTTTTATGAAACCATGGATAAATAAAAAATTCGTGTTATTTTTGAAAATTAGTTCTGTTGTAGAACCAATGCAGTGCAGACAACTCAAAATATCAGCAAAGTATTTGGGAAAAATGTGGCTAACGAACACACAGTATGTTTGTGGTTTCAGAAGTTCTATTCTGGTGATTTTAATCTTGAAAATGAACCACATGGGTGACCTGAGACCAAGGTGGATAATGATGAGCTGTAGTGGAAGTGAATCCATCTTGACGTATGTGTGAATTAGCAGCAAGGTTTGACATTACTATTCCAACAATATTGGACCATCTGAAACAAATCGGCAAAGTTAAGAAGCTGGATAGATGGGTACCACATGAATTAAATTAGCATCAGAAGAAAAATCATATTGAAGCTTACCTTTCCTGCTGTTACCATGTAAAGGCAAACCATTTCTACACCATACTGTTATGTATTATGAAAAATGGATTCTTTTGATAATTGCAAGTGTTTGGCACAATGGTTGGATAAAGATGAAGTGCCAAAACACAGTCCCAAACTGAATGAATATTCATCAAAAAAAACTAATAGTGTCTGTTTGGTGGTCCAGCACTGGTACCATCTACTACAGCTTCATGAAACCTGGTCAATTTATTACAGTGGATGTCTACTGCAACCAGTTGGACGAAATGATGAGGAGGCTTGTGATTAAGCAGCCAAGATTGGTCAATAGAGACAGGCTAATTGTCTTGCAAGACAATGCTCGACCTCATGTTGCACAAACAACGCTGCTCAAACTACTGAGGATGCACTTGTAAACTCTCTGTCATCCACTGTATTCACCAGAACTTGCACCAACTGACTACCACTTTTTCCAGGCTTTGGACCACTTCTTGCAAGGAAAAATATTCATTCTCAACAAGCTGCAGAAAAATGCCTTTCGTGATTTCATCACCACTCACTCTCCAGACTTCTTCACTGCTGGCATGAACAAGCCACTGTTAAGATGGCAAAAATGTGTTGATAGTTTAGGTGTATACTTTGATTAATTGTGCTGCTTCTTGTTTGAGATATAATAATCTTTTGATTTGACATTGGACATTTCATATTTAATGACCTAAATATTTTTAAAGTACTGGCACCAAGAAAGTTGTCAGGTCTATAATCCATTCTGGCCATCGGCGTGTCCCTGCCACGGTCCCAAGCAAAAGCTTGCAGGAAAGTGAGCCACTTGCTCTCTATAGTGTGGTCCTCAGCAATGCCTGGACAACCTGATTCCCTTCTTAGATCCACCATCCCTTAATGTACTCAAATACTGACTAGCTCATGCTTCTGGGTCATAAAGTCTTTGGGGAGTAATGAAAATTGTGTGAGAGAGGGATTTGAAAACAAAATGCTCAATATATTCTTACTATTGAGAGGAATGAAGCAGGGGAGAGCTGGGCATCTTCCATGCTGAATGCTCTGATCATTAGAATCTTCAAAGACTATAACATAAGAGAGACTTAGAACATTATCAGCAACGTTAAAACATGGACAAATTACTGACTATACTAAAACTGCAAGCCATCTGTGCAGAAACTAGGCCTAATTTTATGCTATTAGTATCATCACACACTTTGACAATTCAAGTCAAGAAACAGATGCCAAAAATGAGATTAGACATGTGAAAGATTTATTGGAGGAAATGGCTGTGAAAGATAAGAGCGGAAATAACTAGGATCACTTTCAGACCACAGTATAGGTCTGGCGTCTGAAACAGGATAGAGGGAAGGAAGATTTGGATTAAAAGAACCTCTGATTCCAGCTTAGTTCTGAGAACGTTTCAGACAGATCTATGAGAAGCCCCTGAGCCAGATTTTCATCCTACACTGGGCAGCAATATATTCTTCTAGCCCCTGCTGTGCTCAGCCTTTGGCTGGGAGCTGCCTAAGGGAAGCATGGCCCGGTGTGGATGCTGCCAGGAATCTAAAGTCATGGCAGCTGGAGCCTGCCAGTCTACCACAGTCCCTGCAGCAAATTCTCTTGAGGGAGATCTGAGCAGGGCACCTACATGGATGACACAAATACAGGACTCTTGGCTCCCACAAAATTTTGTTTTAAAAATCTCTGAACTAGGAAGTAAAATTTTCTCCAGTAGGGATTTGGGAAGATTGATCTCTACCATGATTGTTTCAATTCCCTCCTACTCCAAACCTGTTCTAATTGATTCATACCCACTGCATGTTTTTCTTCTGGACTTTAGGCACAGATACTAGAGACAGACTCTTGAGGCAGATTTTAATATAGAGAAACGTCTTTAATATGAATGCTCCAAAGTGGAGTTAAGGTCTCTCTGTAAATGATATGATAAGGTTCAGTAATTGAAGGACTCAAGGGATATTCTACTGAAATGGTTGTGCCTGTAAGAATATACTACAGCAAGAATCCCTAGAACCAATGTAGTGTAAGCCACAGGCAGCTGCCAAGATTTTGACTGCAGGGTGGCACATTGAGACCAGACCTGCCATGTTTGAAATACCATTTTTGACTGGCAATGAGATTTTATCTATGGCTGCTCCGTGGTTGGTTTGGTATCCTGAGAGACTTAGCACATGTGGTAACATATTATTGATTTTGGAAAACCAGCATGGTTGAAAGAAGCTGTTTGGATTATTATGGGGAATGCTGTTGGCAGGTGTGTGTCCTAAATAAATGAACAAGTCAACAATTCCACACCTGGAACCCAAAGAGCAAAAATGTGGACGGTGACCTTCTGGAGTGGAGGCTGATCACTAGAGTGGTTTTGGATGAGTCTATAGATGATTCTTACTTCCTTGTTCTGATTTCATTGGCAAAAGGGATGTGGCTCACAGACCACAGAATTACTCTAAATTTTATTGCTAATCTCTTTCAACTCTGCATGGATTTGTGTCTGAATTATATTTTCTACCACTCTAGATTGTTTTTTTTCCCCCTCATGACATATATTATTTGGCAAAAGAAGATGCAGCAATAATCCTAACTCATTCTCAGAGGGATGGCTTTAGAAAGACTTTAGTAAAATAAAACAATTTGGATAAAATATTCTTTTTCCTTCCAAAAGCATTCATTCATTAATTAAACATTATTGAGGAACTACTATGGGGCAGAATGTATGGAAGACACAGAATCAGAGATAAATAAAATATGTCCATACCATTTGGAAACACAGCTTGAAGACAATTATTCAACAGCTGTCTATCAACTAGGGAGGTAACTGATGGTTTCTATTTCCTGCAGTGAATCCTGACTGATACAGAGTCCAAGGTGATCATACAAGACTGGTGCTTAAAACTTTTCACTCTCCTTATAGTTTTCAGAAAAAATGGCAAATTTCTTTGCCTAGAAGTATCAGCTAACATATATTGAGTACTTAGCATGCGAAAGATACTATTCTAAGTGTATATAGAGTAATTCATTTTAACATAATGAAAGCCTGATGTAGCTACTTTACAGATGAAGGAAATGAAGCATAGAGAGATTAAACATCTTTACCAAGATAAAATAGTAAATGTTGGAGTTAGGAAACAATCTAAGGAGTTTAGTTTCAAAACTGTAATTGAACCAGTATCTTATACTGCAACAGGATCACTGTTCTCATGAAGGATTAGAATTAGAGCCATCTCTCTGTTGTATCCCATTGTATTAATATATTCCTCTAGCCATACCAGCTCCCTGTCATGTTGTTTCACACATTTGTGCTTTTGCACAAACTATTCCTTCCTTCGACATTACATTTAATTCAACAATGATTTACTTAGCTCTTGTTCTATGCCATGACAGTTCAAGATACTGGAGATTATGACACCTATTAAAATGACAAATGCAGCTCTTTCTTTTATGTAGGTTACAGACTACTGGGACTTGAAAACAAACAAAGACAAGTTACAATATAGAATGATGGATGGAGGTAAATAAAGAGGAAGTTATAATTATAGTTTTCTCACAAGAATTAAAAAGTGTCATATCTGGGGGGCTACAATTTAAGCTTGAAGGATTAGGAAAGGCTGAAGGTCTAAACAGCTGAGTACTTGGCATTTTCAACACCTTCCCTACCTGGCTAATTCCTAGGCATCAATCCAGGCTCAGTTACTTCTTTGAGAACTCAATCTTTCCTCCAACTTTATTAATGCCCCTTTAGCAATTTGAACAGAAAGCGCTTTACTATCATGTCCTGCTATTGTTTTTTACTGCCAGTCTATTCTCCCACTAAACTGAAAGCTCCTTGAGGAAAAAAATTAATACTTGCTTATTTTTGTGCCCATTATATCTACTAGAGTGCTGGCTTAGCATACACTCTCTATAAATATTTGCTAAATGAATGAGGAAGTAATTGAGGTTGAAGTGAGAAGCAAAAAGTTATCAGTTGAAGGTGGATCTTCTATACCTTGCTAATGACTTAAACTTTTATTCTAATCTGATCAGAGATCCTTAGAGAGTTGGCAATAAAAAATGTCTTTGTGTTCCTTTTGTATGATGTATGTGTTTGAATCCTTGAGTCAAAGTGGTTGCAAGGTTGATGAAAACATTGCATTGATGAAGCTAAGTGATAAGTTTCATCTTTGCATGGACCAGTTTGCTTCATTTGTATCTCTGAGCGTGGGTTGCCACATGCATGTTGGCCACCTGACTGGCAGATGTATGACTTTGGTTATAAAGAGAGCCAGATGAGGAAGCATGTGTGGATCATCTCAAATCAATTTCCATTCTTGGAACAACAGCTCTCACATATATGCACTAGCAATAGTGAGCCAATAACTACACCTTTGCATATGCAGGGCAGCACACTGTATACATACTCAGGCATTGTTTCCCTATACCATTATATTATGCTTGAAAATAAAATTACAGACAAGTCTCCAGGGTTAATATAATATGACAGTGCACATCAATATCATCACAGACTTAGAAAACTTCTAAGGTAATGTAGTTCTTGAATTGTCAAAAGAATTTTGTATTTAATATCTGTTTTGATAAAATGATTTTCCCCAACTGTCCCATTTACATAAATAAGTATTGAGTTGCAAATTTTTTATTTTATTTTATACTCCTTTGAGTTATTTAACAGTAGAGCATACCATTTACCTTTCATAAACTCAGGCTAGGCTCATAAATCTGTTTTCTTCAGAAAATGACTGATCTTAAGGTATTTATCAATTCAAAATGTTCAGATGTTACTCTCTACCATATTTGTAGCAGATTTTTAAAAATCAGCAAATTTAGATGCTTTTAATTTGGAAAGAATAACAAAGCTACATAGTGACTGTTCCTTGAAAAAAACAACCCAACACTATGACTATGATTCAAATGACCTTTCTGAATGCTTTATAGAAAAATGTGAGTAAAATTAGGAGTCAAAGCTGAAGACAGTCCATTGGCTAGTGTTAAAATATCATGGGTGTTATTTTAGGAGGAACTTTTAGGGGACTAGATTCTTTTTTAGAAATATTGTACTTTGGATTTTAAAGAAGAGAATGTATGCTCTCCCTGTTGAGTGCAGCCTAATCATTTATCAGACATTCTCAGAGTCATTAGGTTATAGTGATACAGAGGCTATTTTTGGTGACACATATAAAGTGTATAAAGATAAATTTATCCCTGTGCTGCATGTCTGATAAGCAGGATGAAAAGATTCAATCAGAGATGTGACATGCTGTGACAGGCATAGACAGATCATTGATTTTCACTCACCGTGCATAAAGCACAGTTGACTCTCACAGTCCTGTTGAAAGAGTGCTTGAAATTGCCCAGAAAGCAGATAACACTCATGGTCTCAGGTATTTGAGCATATGGCTACAAAAATAAACATCATTCCTGAATTTAAGATGATTTGAATATTGATGGAGAAGGTAGGGGGGAAAAAGCCAAATCGTTTTTACTGAGCATTCCCATTTTCCCTTGACTATGTTAGTGCTCCAAGGAATAACAGGATGGAAAGTGTTTTTGGTCCTCCAAACTTGCAATTTATTTGGGAAAAGACAATAATATCTATTAGGCAATAAATGACGAATATATACTTATTCTCATCTGCCTTTGTTCTCTTATTTGGCAGACAAAACACATTTTCTTGAATTAAGATGCTTAGAAAAAAGAAAGGAAAACCTCCCTAATGAGAGAGAACCTGAGAATAAAAGGTTATTAAACTTATAAAAATAGTAGAATATTTTATTTTTCTTTTAAATTGTATGTAATAATGAGCCCCAAAGTAAAGAGGGAGAAAGAATAGTGAATCTAGTTGAAGCAGAGATTTAAAAAAGGGACTCTAGACTCCCAGCATTCCAGCCCCAGGGGACCTACCCATTTCCCTGGATACTAAACAATCTAGGGCTTAGAGAAACAACTTGGAGATACCTGTCTTAGACCATTGCTAATACATCTTTCTCACCAACACAGGAGAAGGTGTAGTACTAGATGTTTAAAAGCACTTAGGGAGAGGAGTGCTATGTTTGTTGGTAGACAGTGATGCTGATAGTTTTTTGTTTGTTAAAATATTGAGAGTGCTTTGGGGAAGGATTCAGTGATAAAAGGGACTGATTGATAGAAAATTTCCATATGGCAAGTGGGAGAAAAACCCCTGAATTATGAGTGTCCAGTGAAATAAAACTATGCTGTATCCAATCTGGACTGTGCGTGTCACTGATCCATACTGGCTTTACCTCCTCAGATATGGGGCCTATAAAGTAATAACACAAGAGAGATGTATTTTTCCCCACGAGAGGTTTTTTTTTCAGTTGACCTATACTAAGTTTTCTCCCACATAGAGTGAAAAATACTTGGAACTGGGTCATGTGAATTAAGTCTTTTGCAATTATTATTTGATGGTCCCATTCAAGATTACCTTATTAATGTTTGACAACTAAAAATCCATTTAAACATCAGCATTTTAGTTAAATAATAAAGGATTAAATAAATAAAGCACTGTGACAGTATACATTTACCTTGAATAATTTCAAGTTATAGCTCTTTTTAATTTTTCTTGATAGAAATACATTCTTTTCCTCAGTTTCTTTTTAGTTAAATATCCATGCAAAATTACATTTGGCATTTTCTCTTGTCTAATAAATTGAGAAGATAGTTGGTTTCCATATGCCAAATGTTATTGAAAAATCTGATAAAATGGAAAGAGGAAAAGAAGAATCTCACATTTCTACTGTTAGATGTCTATAATTATAAAATTATAATTACGAAAGTAATCATGCCACTTTAAAATACGTCTGAGCATTTTTATAAGAGAAAAATTTAGTATTGTACTTTGTTTCTATTTATAAAATATTAATGTGCCCTGACATTGAAAATTGAAATGAGATTAAATCACTGTTTTGTCTGGGGTAACACTACTCCAGACGTTAAAGCTGAGTTTGGAAAATGATGACTGGGAGATAAGTTCACCTACAGCATCAAGAAAGCTTTCTCGTATTTCAGAGACATTTCTATCCCTACAAATCTCCCCTTAATAATACAACAGAGCCTGAACTAATGGGATACTTTAGGTTTCCTATAATTAAACAAATCAGCTGAGTGCAGGACTAAATTTCCAGCTCTTTGCAGAAATCTCCACTTTGTAATTCAAGGGACATATAATCCTTTTCATGTATTTGACAAGGTATATGCACTATATATTTTTTCTCTCCCTTAGAAACCCCTCACTCCTTTGAATACACCAGGGAATATTGTATTCTAATGATTCTGGAAGCCTAGGTTGTCCTCTCCAGGCTTTGGCTCTTGCCCTCTGGCTAATTATTCTGGCCTCCCTGTTGCTGCCAAGGAAACAGGAGAGGATAGTGTTGCTAGGGCAGTGAAATCCACTTCTCTTTCAGCAATAATATCTAGCCAGAGGGAGAGATGGCTCAGGGCTAGCTGATTTGCAGTGCCTCGGGGCAGGGGAGCCTTAGGATTGGAACAGACTCCAGGATAAATCTATACCACCATGAATTCCGCACAGAATGCATTTTAGTTGGAATCTGTACCCTTCCTCTATCTTCTTGATATTAATAGTTAATATGATTCATGAATTAAAGAGAGAATATTTCTTGAAATTTTTTACTTATTAATGCATTCATTTGATACTTTAAAAATGATCAAATATACTTTTGCTAATTTATTCTACCTCTTTGAGACGTTATCCTGTGCTATGTGAAATACAGTAGCAGTCTGACCCATGACCTCTAGCTCTACCACTTAGCATCCTGTTCACAATGTACACTGACTCCAGAACACAGTAGTACCTCTCAAAAATTGCTTGTAGACTTACTAAACTACAGTACAGAAAGACAGTCATACACATTTATATGTAAGCCCTTTTACCATTTAGGTAAAAGAAGAAAGGTTCAAGCAACCAAAGAGGGCAACCTCGGACTCTACAACTCTGACAGTCTACAGGGTTACTGCTCCCCTGTCAAGTTCCCTAGCTCCCTTCATCCTGTGAAACTGTTTCGAATAGGTTCAAGAAAAACAACTGCGTCTATGCCTATGTTGAAGATGAAATTCCCACAGTCACTGTTCCCCTTTCTTTGTCCTTTCATCCAAATTGTAAACCCATTGCTCTCTATATAACATTTACATGAAGTCATCTATTTATAGGATACATACTTATCTTCAGTAGTTGCTAGCTACTTTATAAACTTTGTGGCCTTGTTTGTTCACTCTGATAGCTAATTGTCATCAATGAAGCTAAAGTAACAGCAAAATTAATAGCACAAAGCAAGAATATAGAAAACCATGTCCAGCTTAAGACAACATTAATATAACAGTAAGTAAGTATTTTGCCAAATCACATGTTTCTCCAACTATCTCTCTGTAGGTGTTATGAAAGGAAGTCTGCAGCCAGACTATTAAGAATACTAATTTAAATTTGTTAGTAAATTCTACTATGCACATGCTTTAGTTTGAAAATATCAAATTTAATATTTTATCTAGTGGATTACAAGTAATTAGCCCATTTTTTCCTCCATAAAAAGAATGAAAATCTCTATTTAATAGTTCGCCAATTGCCCAAAAGAACTGAATAAGGAATGTTTACTTTTTTTTTTTTTTTTTT
>VBSM01001265.1:55871566-55925747 GCA_008086735.1 Cheirogaleus medius
GCCTCCGCCTCCCAGAGTGCTAGGATTACAGGCGTGAGCCACCGCGCCCAGCCCTATTTAAGTATTTTTAAGCCTCTTTAATTTTCCCTCTCTGGAAGATTTCTCACTGTATTTTATTCTTGCTGTTGAAAGCATCACTTCTGGGCTCTTAGCTTTGACTCTTCAAACAATCCTCACACCCTTCCTTTTGTCACTTTGCACAATGCAAGTGAAACAATGCTGTTGATGCGCTGCGATTGTACTTCTAATTGCATTACATGGTAGTAATGCCTTAACGATACTGTTCTCAACTAGGGTAGGCACACTCTTAGAAGCACACATCAGATAGTGAAATATATTAAATAATTACTGATAAATCACTGATTCTTATCCTATGAAGAGCACTCTCTGATTTTGGACACCGTTTGAATTAGATTCTGCTCAGTAGAAAAAAAAAAAGAACTATATAAGGTGTTTCAAAAAGCAGGAATACAATTCAGAAAAGTGGTTATGCAGGTGTTGGAAAGCTGGAAAAGCTAAAAGAATGACAGGTTAGTAACTGCAGGAAGCTGCTAGTATCTGTAAATGTGGGAAGACAACAGGGAGGAGACATTACCACAATTTAGAAGTGAGCAGGAGGGGCCACTTCCTCAAAAGCTCCAGTTGCCTGAGGAGTTGTCATCACTTCAGAAGCTGCCGCTACCTCAGGATCTGTGACAGTGGATGAGGCACCACAGTTTCAGAGACTTGGGTCCATGGGGGAGGTATTGGTGTCTGAGTGGGTGTCAGGCTGTGCTGGGACATTTAAGGGAATGCCACTTTGCTAGCGTTGAGATGACTGAGGTCAATCTTTCTAGGAGCGCTGAAGGATGTTGAAGCTTTAGTTATCAACTGTTGCTGAAGGGATTCTGACAGAAACTTGAAGGTGGAATAGAGTTTCTTCTCTTCTTCTCTTTCCTTCCAAAATCCTTCCAGAGCCTTCCATGGGCAGAACCTAATGAGGAGTGATCGGCTGAGGAAGTCTGGAAATGTAGTTTATAGACTTCTAGCTCCATCGTGATAGAGCAGGTTAAGAAGTTTGGATATGAGACTAAAAACAATAAGCAAGTAACTGGTGGCGGTTCACCCCATTCAGTGCACAGCATTCACTCACACGTTTCTAGTCATATTTTAATAACGGGGAACAATCATCACAACTTCATGCTTCCACTTAGAAAGATGCAACTGTTCTTTAACAAAGAGGTTGTCATCCTTTCCTCAAAAACAAAAGTTCCAGTAGACATTATCCATATTTGATTGATGCTAATTTCTCTTCTAATTCAGTCACATTCTCACCTAAATACTTAGTAAACTAAAGACTAAATTATTAAGTTAATTACCATCAATAAATAGTGCAGACAATTTAGTGCATGGGGTTTCATATTGCATATTAGGGAAAAAGAAGATGAGAAATAGTTGGTACAATGAAATACATACTAAATAAACAAGAAAGAAAATACTTCTGTATTGTCCAAATTCACATTTATGTAACTGGTCATTATTCTTACGCAGACTATTTTATTTCCTTTTTCCTGAGTCCCCATGGCAAAGGAATCTGAGGTCAAAGTTCTTTTGCTGGTAGAGTAAAATAACCTTCATTTCTGAAGGCTCTGAGTCTATTGAAATCATGCATTCAGGAACTAGAGAAATAATGCATAATGATTTTGTAGAATTACTGTTCTAGCTATGAGACTAGTCCAGAATGTTTTTTATCACCTGACACCAATAATCCTTCACTTTGCTGGTGGACATCTCTGATGTCCTGGGTTTTCATGAACTAGAATCAACTTGGAACTGGTATGTTGATAATGCCTGAAAAGTTCCTTTCTTTTCTGGAGAGTCACCCTCAACAAGAGCTTTAGGTATCTTCTGGGCAAGTTTAGAATGATATTTACACTATATTTTTGGGCAGCATTGCAGGATCCTTCCTCAACATGATCCCACTAAGATGGGTAACCAAGTGAGAAGCTGTGAGTCTCTATTATAGTGCACACTTGAACTAGACTTTGTTGATTTATCTAAATCAGGTAGTGGTTTAGTAAGATTCCTACCAGTTTTCTTTCCAAGCATAATGAGATTAATTAGCCATTACTAACAATTAAAGATCATAGGTCAAAACCTCCTGATTGTCACTCTGCATCTATTTTCTATTATGTCAGCTGTGTCTACTTTGCCTCTGGAGTTAAGTACTGACATGTGGCTTCTGCCATTCTGAGATCCTGTTATCCTCATTACAATCAGGAAGCTGGTTTTAATGGCAGTTATCTCCCGTCATCATCTCAACTCTCATAGAACAGCTACTACAGAGCTTTCCAATGGATGCAATACTTTTCTCACTAAGGCATTTCTCAATTTCTCAATGCCTCAGTTAAGAGGGCATCCTAAGGTCCCTCTATAGGGAACACAGTGGGATGTGAATTTTTAGGTTGTGCATGATAACTTTGTTCCAACATTGTTTTCTTCCCAAGTCTTTTATTCTTCTTTTACATAAAGTCAGAGAGTAGGTTTCTTTTCTTTTTCTTTTTTCTTTTTTTTAATTTCATCATATTATGGGAGTACAAATGTTGTTAAGGTTACATATATTGCCCTTGCCACCCCTCTCCCCCCGAGTCAGAGCTTCAAGTGTGTCCATCCTCCAGGTGCGCATCACACAGAGAGTAGGTTTCTAAAAAGAATTCATGGTTTTATAATATGTTGTTGGTGGAAAGTTGAATATTCATATTGGGCCTACTGAGTGATGGATTTTGTTCTTATTTATGTTTAGTACAAACAATTTAGTGCATGGGGTATGAAGATTTATCAATAAAATTATACTTGCTTTGATCTGTGTCAAGTGTAGATTATTAGTTTGTCCTTGTTCACATCTTTTTATTTTTGCTTTTTTGGCTCTAGACCTGAAATCCCAGGGGACATTAATCCACTTTTTTCAGTATGACACAACACACATGCATGTGCACACAAACTCTGTCTACCACCTGATTGTAGGCTGTCTGAAATTGCTTCCATTCTTTCCATATCCAAGGGTTTTCTCTCTCCCAATTAATTGAGAGCTTCTAAAGAACAAAAAATTTTGTCTTATACTTTTTTTCTTTGCTGTTCATAGCATCTAATGCAAGGCTGAGGACACATTTGATACCCAATATTTGTTGGATAAGTCTTTGGTAAGACACCTGATACTTTCTCTGTGTGCAACAAAAATCTACTTATTTTATCAATATCCATTTTAGTGTCACAGAAGCCCTATTAAGAAATATTGTGGATGGACTGAGGCACAAAGTGTTTCCTCAGTAATTCCCTTTCCTATCCTGAGGCAAATAAAAATGGCTTCTTGCCCATTTAAAGTAGAGGGTACTTAATTTTCATATTTCCGGCTGAAAACAAAGCAGAAAACAGATGCTAATCCAAGAAGAGGTCTGTGGGTGTTTGCATTCAGTTTGAGTAAATGTAATTTATGTTTGTATATTTCATTTATGGGGTATTTTGGATACACATTTGGATTTCTAGTTACCACAACATACATTGAATTGTAACGAGCTAGGAAGTTTGAGTGTAACAGATGGTAAATTAAGCTCTAAAATAAAATAGATGGATGTTAATGTTAGCCACTGTTTTTATTAGAGCTATTTGAATTTCTATACCTAGTAAATCTTTGTCAATGTTAAAACTCAATGGCAATGAGAGATGCTTTAAAAGGTGCTAGTAAGTATGTATTTAAATATAATTTGGTTTTTTAATTTTAAAAATCACTTTAAAAATTATATACACCAGCTGGTTGCAGTGGTTCACACCTGTAATTCTAGCACTCTGGGAGGCTGAGGCAGGAGGATCATTTGAGCCCAGGAGTGTGAGGTTGCAGTGAATGATGATGATGCCACTGCACTCTATCCCAGGAAACAGAGTAAGACCCTCTCTCTCAAAAAAAAAAAAAAAATTATACATGCCCATCATATAAAGCATTTCAAATAATATAACGCAAAAGAGAAAGTAAAACTGTCCCTAAACAGCATGATTCTGAAAACAACACTGCGGACATTTTGGTGACTAACCTTCCAGACTCATCTCTCTGTATACATATACATGTAAGTATGTACAGGTAATTTTACATGAAATAATATGCTATGTATGAACCTGTTTTTGGACTCAATACATTATTATTGACCACTTTTTATGTTAATAGAATAAAGGAACCTCATTGTATCTAAAATTATTTAATATTATCTAATATTAATTACTTATTGTGCTGCAGCAGGATTCTAATGATAGACATTTAAGTTGTTTCCTTTTTTCCTAGAATGAAGATTGCTGTAGAAAAAATTTTGCTCAAATGCAATTTTTTCATCTTGTCTTATCCTTAGAATTCGTTCCTTCATTTGTTCATTCAACAGATATTTATTAGAGCCTACCATGTGTCAGTCACTGCTTGAGGTACTGTGGTATAGCAGCAATCTAATCAGACAGAAATCTTTTCATTTGGTGGATTAATAGGTATCCATGTGATTTACATTCTTAAACTGTCCTCCAGGCATATACTAATGCAGATATCTACCAATTTTGTAGGAAAACACCTGTTTACCCTAAACAGTTCAGAGTTTTGTAAAATATCTAAATCCTTTCAAGTCTGGTGGATGAAACATAATCTCTCAGATGTTTATTCACTTTTTAAATAGAAGTTTAATATCTTTCATGGCATATTATCCATGTGTATATCTTCTTTTGTATGTTGCATAATAGCACATTTATATTAATATACTTGAGTTTTTTTCTTACTGATTGGTAAGAAATATTTGTGCGTTATAGATAGTAACTTCCTTTCAGTCCTATTTTCTGCAAACGTTGAACATGATCTGAATAAAATCATACAGCACATAGTCTTTCCATTTCTGGCTTATTTCACTCAACATTATGTTTGTGAGATTCATTTAGTGTTGTGGTTAGTTGTAGTTTATTCATTCTCATTGTCATATACATTTTTATTGAATGAATATACAGTGCTAACATTTGTCTTCCTATTCTACTATTGATAGGCATTTCAGTTATTTCTAGTTTTGGGCTATTGCATATAGTGATGCCATTAATATTCTTGTATGTGTCTTCTGATAAACATTGGTTCATATTTCTGTGGTTATATACGTAAGAGTAAAATTGCTGTGGCTCATGAACCACTATTTTCAGCATTTAGTAGAAGATCTCATTAAACGGTTTTCTGAATGGTTGTTCTAATTTACATTTTATGTAAGTTCTGGTTTCTATCTTTTTTCTTTTGAAACAATCTGGTAGGTATATAATGGTATTACATTTTTTCAAGTTAGAGTCTCTTAATATTTAATGAAGCACATTCTCATGTGTTTACTAACCTTGAAAACTTTTCAAATACAAATTCGATCCCATTACAGACCTGCTGCATCAAAATCTCTAGGAATAGGACCCAGAAATCTGTATTTTTAAAACTTCCACCAGCTGTCATCATTCAGAAAGTTATTGGGCGTAAGTGCAATTTTAGTTATTATAGAATGGATAGACTGGCCAACTTGTATGTTAGCTTAAAAAAAATAACCAACAGAAAAATTTGGTATTCCTGACCTGACATGGAAAACAGCCAGATCCTTCTCAGCCCTTCCCTGCCCTTCCCTTCCCTTCCCTTTTTCTTGCTCTCCTCCTCCTCCTAATTCCCTACCTGTTTTAGAGAAAAATAAAAATTACAGAGAAAGCTTATAACTATTAAAATTACTATCATTCTATCATAAACTTTGAAGGCATAGTTTATCAAAGGCTATTACTGTAACTTAAAAATTATTTTTTATTTTTATTTTTAATTGACAAATAATTATACATCTTTATAGAGTACAATGTGTTGGGGGTAGAGAGGGAAAGAGGAAATGTTGGTCAAGGGTACACTGTTTCCATTAGACAAGAGGAATAAATTTTGGTGATGCTATATAGTGGCAGACAAGTCACCATGAGTCTCTCACATTTTTGCTTGTCTGACAAGCAGAAATATTGGTTGTCCCTTGCTGTGGACAATCTTGTCAAGAATGTCTATTTGGCAACCAGCCTTTGAAGATAGAGATGGTATCTCCCAGTGAAGCAAAAGTGAGGTTTATTTACAGATCAGTGTAATAACAATGTTTCTCTCTGGGGCAAAGATCAAACAGGCTTAGTATCTATTAAAAAAGATTCAGGATCCCTAACCTTGGGTTCCTTTCCTATAATGAAACCCAATGTATGCACACACCCTTGTCTCTCTTCATATAAACCTATGAGAGTTGGGGTTCAGAGAACTTGGGTAATGTGGATACTTTGGATACTGCTGATGTTCTTAGTAGTAAAGCTCTTTGTCTCTGATCAAGGAGGCTAACATCAGTGAACTTGTGGCATGCTCTCTTAGTTTGCAAGTAAAGTCAAGCCAGATATCTCTCGGTTTTTTAGCATTGTGTACTTTCCTGAATTTCATTTGTTCAATGAATATATTAGGCATTAAGTAAAACGTTGGTTGAGAAAATTAACTTTGATGAACCTTTATAAATAAGGTAACAAATGTAACTTTTAGGTTTACTTTTTGAATAAATAAATGTATATAAAGAAGTACTAAATGGGTTAAAGACTTAAATTTAAGGTATTAAATCAGGAAACTACTAGAATAAAACATTGGGTAACTGTTTTAAGACATTGGTGTCAGCAAAGCCTTTTTGGATAAGACCTCTAAAGCACAGCCAAATATCTTCTCCACAGCAAAGAAAACAATCAACAAAGTAAAGATACAACCTACAGAGTAGGGGAAAAGAGTTGCAAACTATCCACTTGACAAGGAATTAATTAAACCAGAATATATAAGGAATTCAAACAACTACAACTCAGTAGCAAACAAACAAACAAAAAAACTCTCTCTCTCTTTTTTTTTTTTCTTTGAGACAGTCTCACTCCGTTGCCCTGATTAGAGTGTAGGGGCATCATCACAGCTCACTGCAACCTCCAACTTCTGGGCTCAAACGATTGAGCCTCTTTCCTTAGCCTCCCGAGTAGCTGGGACTATGGGTGTGCATCACCATTCCCAGTAATTTTTTTCTAGTTTTGGTGGAGACGGGGTCTCTCTCTTGCTAAGGCTGGTTTCAAACTCCTGACCTCAAATGCTCCTCCTACCTTTGTCTCCCAGAGTGCTAGGATTATAGGAAAAAAATTTCAGTTAAAAAATGGGCAAAAGAAATGAATGGACAATTCCTGTTATTTGCAGCAACATGGATGGAATTGGAGGTCATTATGATAAATGAAATAAGCCAGGCACAGAAAGACAGATACTGCATGTTCTTACTCAGTGGGAGCTAAAACAGTACTTCTCATGGGGATAGAGAGTAGGATGGTGGTTACCAGAGGTTGGCAGGGTATGTGTGGGGAGGGAGGGAATTGAAGAGATGTTGGTCAATGGGCACAAACATATACTTAGAAGAAATAAGTTCTAATGTTCAATAACATAGTAGGATAACTATAGTTAACAATAACATGTTAACACAACTATAGTTAACAATAACATGTTATATAATTCAAAATAGCTGGAAGAGAAGTATTGGAATGTCCCCAACATAAAAAAATAAATATTTGAGGTGATGGATATCCCAATTACCCTGGTTTGATTATTATACATTATATGCATGTATAAAAATATCACATGCTACCCCAAAACATGTACAATTATTATGTATCTATAAAAAAATAAAAATTGATCAAGTTCATGTTCTCTATGGCAGAAAAAAGAAAAAGTTCTCATTTCACTTCATCAACTTCTAATACTTGAAACTCTACCTAATTTATGCAATTTTAAATATTCTACTGTAGACAAGTTCATGCATACCTTAGAGATAATGCACTTTATTTATTTAGTATAATTTTAGACTAAATATTATGAATGGGACTTCCAATTATGGTGCCAAGGTTTAATGAGGTGTAATTACAGGTCTTAAGATATTTGTGTGAGGAGAAAAAGCTTACTGTACACCATTAAAGTGTTTTATGTATGATGATGACTGACACAACCCATTATGGAATTTGAATAAGCTTAATTGTCCAAGAAAAATAATTGAAAATAATCCTTTAGATGTCAAAATATAGCAATTTATCATATGGCTCTGTCAGTTGTTATTTAATATCTTTCCTGGTTATAGACATGCTTTTTTGGTGGCTCATTAGTTATGTCACCAGGAAAACAATATTTTTAGCACTGTTGAAGATGAACCCTTCATTCTCAATGTGTAGAAATATAAATTGCACAAGAACATTGGCATTAAAACAATGTAATATTATCAGTATGACCTGAGTGCTTGGCTAATTAAAGGGTAAAGTTGAAAATAAACATGAGTAATAATTTCTCAGTTGTATTTCTGAATATTTCCATGAAGCTTAATTATATTTTAGAAAACTAATTACCATTTCACATGTCATTCAATTGAGGATACACCAATAATAATAACTGTATTTTTAAGACACTTGTTGTACCTTAAAACTAATAGTAATTGAGAGGAATAGCATCAAAGGGAAACAAATGAGTAGGAAAATAATAAATGTTTAAGTTAGATTAGCACCAATCAATACATTTGGCCTTCTGTAATCCCAGGTCTCACATCCAAGGACCCAACCAACTGGAGGTCAAAAATATTTGAGAAAAACTCAATAAAAATAACAATACAACAATAAAAAATAATACAAATAAAATCAATAAAGTTTAACAACTATTTACATAGCATTTACATTGCATTAGATATTATAAATAATTTAAAGATGATATAAAGTATACAGGAAGATGTGTATAGGTTATATGCAAATACTATGCCATTTTATGACCCATTTTATGGTATCTGCAGATTATCCTGGAACCAGTCATCCCTGGATACTGAGGCACAATTTTATATGTTTCTGTGCAGTTGCTAGAAGTGATGTGCAAATTTGGTCCTAAGATTTATCAGGCAAAACAAATATGGAGTAAGATAATTTATGAGATTTAGAATATCCAAAATTAAAGCCAATCAGTTTATTAGAGCAACCTCTCTTCTCTTATCCCTGACAGATGCAGTATTATCTCTGAATGAGCTTTTAATTTAAATAGTTGAAAAATATAAAGAAAAAACTCAATTCAGTTACAGCAGTTTTTTTTTTCAGGGGCCAGAACAATGTGGTGCACATTTTCAGGTCTTAAACTTTGATATTGACAATTCAACACTAATTTGGAATAGAGGAAGACTAGGTAGACTGCCTGTCCTTTAAACAATCGTCTGTGAATATGTGTCTTAATTCTGGCTTTTTATAAGGGTTAAATAGCTGGTAACTTAGGGTTACATTTTTCTGGCAATAACCTATGATCCAGATATTCTATTTAGTGTATAGAGGGATTACCTATACACTTTGGGAATTAGCTTGGAAAGGGCTAGTTTAAAGCATTCCTAAAAAAATATAAAGGGGGCTAATGTAGTCATTTGCCTGCATAGATGATGCCTCACTTCCTTGTGGAGGAGGTTGAGGTATACAGATAGGCAGAACCAAGTGTAAAGTGTAAAGATACCGTAGTACAATGATAGCACCTAAAGTATTATGTTACAGCATACTTTTGAGATATAATTTTAGATTTCTACTTTATAAAGCTGTAAGGGTCACAAGTCTGCTTTTTCTTAGTATCTGATTCACTTGGATGGAGGTATGAGTTTGAATAGTCTACTGTGCATGGATTCCTTTTCCCTACTTTGTATTGAATGAGAACGAAGACTCTTTACAAAAAACGGTTTCCATCTGCACAGGGGTCATTTTTCTGTTTTTCCTTTTGGGTGTTTTTGCTTTTGCTTTATGAATACTACTTGAAAAATGATAGATTTATTTCCAAGGCATCCTCTTTCATCTGCAAAGAAAAATTTCTTACTGCCTCAGGAGCTCAGTTACCTTTTTCTTTTTCCACTTAAATCCTTTTTTATTCTATATCATCACATCACACTTAAAGTCTTACATTGGACTGCAAGCTTTTTTTTTTATTGCTGTTTGCATTAGAAACAGCCCTTAAGAGCCTCCTGCTGCAAACTTCCCTGTGAGCTCAGACTTCATTCCCGATGGCTCCTTGGGTGAAGGGAAACTTAGAGCATCTTTTTCTTCCAAATTCTGTTCCAAGATGGAATGAATATTCACATTTGTTTCTCTAGGATTTCTGGAACTAAAAAGATAACTATTACTTAAAAAATCTAACAAACAAATCCCATAAATGCAAATAATTTTTCATATTAATGATTATATTATAATGAGCAAGTACCAAGATCAATAAACAGAAGATAAATTACAATAATTTTTTATGTTAAAAATTACAGTGGGATTCTTTGTACTTTTTATTCATTCAACCTGTGAATTTATATCCTTTTTAAGACCATTTTTAGATGAAGGAAAATAAAAAAATTGATTTTGAAACTTGATATCTAATAAAAAATAACACAGTATCAATAGTTTCTAAGCAAAAACAATATAGCTCATATATATTAGATTTTGACATCTTCACTATATTATAAGAATCTTCAATTGATAGGTCTGTGGTGTGTCCTGCTAACTTTAATGACTTAGAGGATAGAGGCAATAAAAGCTCAGTTAGAAGTTTTTTCTATTCCACATTTAGGAGTCATTCCTGTTCACCACAGTTTTGGCATAAGGAAAGCAAAGATCCTATTTGCCTTACTCTCCTTTTCTTCTTGTATTTTGAAAAGAACTTATGGATTTAGTTCATTTCCAGGGCACTTGTTATACCAAAAATTTGAAAAGCGCTTTGGTCTTAGAGTCATATATAAGCATTTATGAGAGAATCATTCTTTCTCTTCTGCTGATTCATGCTTGTGTGTTCTACTGGAATGGAAATTTCAGAGAATAGGGCTTAGGCTTTGCAGGTGAAAACACAGCAATCTTAGGGCCTGCTTAGGCTTTTGATGCTTTATGGTTAGGGAAAGGAACTTTCTATATAGTCAGCCAAACTACTGAAGTTTTAAAATAGAGTATGGGTCCAACATTCCTCTGATAATAACATGTTTCTCTGGTTTGATTTGCTTACTATATGAATGTGTCTTCATTGAGGATCTTGAGAAGAGTATTGAGATTGTCAAGGCAGAGTTTTAATATTCCCGGATCCTTGACTTAACCACCTTAATAGCATACTTTAATATTATCCCATTATAATGAATTTTATTAGGGATTAGCATGAGTTTGCTCTTCTTATGAACAAAATTCTTTCTTAGTTATAACTGTATCAAAGTAAGAAACTGGTTATTAATAATTATGGTCACTCTCATTGGTTGATTATGTTGGTCAAATTTACTAGATTACAACTATCAAAACCAAAACCAGAAAAATAAAGAGATTGATTTTGTTCAGGCTATCGTAGCAAGGAGAACATCCTAGATCCAAAGATCAGAGTATCTCAGCCTTAGATTTTATAGGGAGGTGATTTTGCTTTAGATTTTTGTAGGGAGGGATAAACAGGTTCCAGATGGAGTGATTTATATTTGGGGTTGTTTTTAAAAAAAAGGATGGCTCAGTTACTTATTGGAATATGAAGTGTTTTTCTCTGTGCTTAGCTAGTTTTTGAGGGACTAATATTTCTAACTTTAGTGACTCAATCATGACACACTGTGGTAATCTTAGCTAATCAATGATGAGACAAAGTATGGTCAGTTTGAAGGTCTCTGTCAGGTCTTGTCATCAGATTCTGGCAAAAGGAGAAAGAACTATTTGGCCTTGTTTTTCTCCTTCTCTGGTTTAGGATAAAAGTTGTTTGTATTAAAACAATCTTAGGTATTAAAGTAATTTCAGTAGGGTTTTGGTTCTAAGTTTTGTGTTATAGTCCAGATAGTCAGGAATTTCTTGTTTGCTCTGTTCATGGAGAACCAACTCAACCATCTGTTATACTCTGATGGTTGTCTGGAACTCAGAAAGGGTTCTGGAGGCAAAGCAATTAATTAATGTTATACATATACGAATACACAAAAAATCTTTATTAGAAGCTATATTAAGAAATAATACCAAGACTTGCAGCCAGCTGGCAACTAGTCTAGTGTATTCTAGAAAATTGATATGGAGAGGTCCTTTGATGGTAGGATAGCAACTGTGGTAGTGATGCAACACATTTCTTTCTTAGTGTCTTAAATATTCTTGTGTGTGATGTAGAGGTTGGAGAAGTTTTTGGAAACAAATGTGCAGCAGTTGCTTCTGAGTACAGTACAATTCTTCCCTCTGGATGCCCAGATGATTTGAAGAGCTGGTTGGTTGTGGAGACCTGCATATTGAGGCTCATGCAGTTCTTGGGTGAGGAAGTCACAGTTCTTTGTTACATTGTTCACAGTGATGATTATATCCTCTAGTGGGGCATGGAAGATGCAAGAGTTTTATTTTACTTCTTGAGTGACTCATACTGCAATACTGCTGCTGGTACAGGCACAATGGTGGTCCAAATATGATTAGATGCAGCAGTTAAGTCATCCTAAGCATTTACCTTCCTTTTTGCAGGCGTTTTCAGGTCTAAAGTAAAAGGAAGATTATAGTCCATGTTTAGTGCTAGTCTTGGTGTTTGGAAAGCAGTTGCTAGTAGACTGTTAAGACTGATGATGGGGCATTGGAGAAGACAGAGAGGAATGTAAATAGTTTAAGAAGGGGCTTGGGTTAAAGATCTGATAAGACTGACAACACTGGTTAGGTAACAGGAGTCTGTCCAGTTTTCTGGGAGATACCAGTGGGATCAGTTTTCACAAATGAAGTAGGTGTCTTTTGGAGCTATTCAAGGAGGATGGAAGTAGTTGTTTTCCACAGGCTATAATATACTGATTGAGACATTTCCATATGTAAAATTTTAGTACCTTCTTTTTGCAGTACCCCATGGTGGAGTTGTTTGATATAAGGTTGCATTTTCTGTTAGAAGATGATGACTATTACAAGTATGGCCACCAGATTTGGCAGCATAAAAGGTGTATCAACAGAAACGAAAACTGAGAAATAGGTCATCTGTAAAATCACAAGAGAAGCAAACATCACATCTTCTAGAAGTGGTTCAGATTTATAACTTCACCTTAGATTTACATCTTCATCTAACCTATGTAAAATATAAGAAGAGTTTCTTAACATTGTGTGAAAACATTGTGTGAAAGCTAAATTAACAGAAGTGCAGGTTTTAAGGATAGGAAGAGGAATTTAAGGAAAGATGGGGGAGCCCAGAGGAAAGGGGCAGCAAAACCAACAATTATAAGAAAACTATAATTATAAGACTGAGTAATCAGTTCTGTGGAGGTCATTCACAGGTTTTTGAGATCCTAAATGTTTATAAGTAAATGAGGAACAGGAAAAAAAGAAACAGTAGGGAGTGTCAAAAGAAAAGGAGAAGAAAAGACATGACTTAAAGAAAATTTTAAACTAATGAGTGATAGAAAAATAAAAGGACTCTCCAAAAAAGATACATAAATGCCCAATAAGCACATGAAAAGACACAAAATATTATTAGTTATTAGGAAAATGCAAATTAAAGACACAATGAGATACCACTCAACACCTAGTAGGATAGCTATAATTTACAAAGATGGATAACAACTATTGGCAAGGATATGGAGAAATTGTAACTCTTGTACATTGCTGGTAGCTATGTAAAATGGTACATCTGCTTTGGAAAACAGTTTGGCAGATCCTCAAAAACTTAAATATAGAATTATATGACCCAGCATGCCACTCCTACATATGTACTCAAGTAAACTGAAAACATATGTTCACACAAAAACTTATACACTAATTTTCATACCAATATTATTCATAGTAGCCCAAAAGTAGAAACAACCCAAATGTCCATTGTTGACAAAAGGGTAAACAAAATGTGATATATCCATAGAGTGAGATATTATTCATCCATAAAAAGGAATGAAGTACTGATTCATGCTACAACATAGATACACCTTTAATACATGATGCTAAGTAAAATAAGCAAGACACAAAAAGATACATATTGTAAAGTCAAATTTGTGTGAAATGTCCAGAATAGGCAAACCTATAGAGGCAGGCAGAATATCAGTGGTTTCCAGAGGCTGGACGGGTGGGGTGGGTGAATGGGGAGTGACTGCTAATTGGAATGGGGTTTCTTTTTAAGGAGATGAAAATATTCTAGAATTACATTGTTGTGATAGTTGTCCAACCTTGTGAATACACTAACGGCCATTGAATTGTATACTTTAAAAGGGTTAATTTCATGGAGAATTATATCTCAATGATAAAGATAAAAGGAGGGTGATAAGAAAGATCCAAAAGATTAATGTGGAAGAAATTAAATAAAAGAATCCCATGGAATCTTGTTCCAGTGCCTTGGGTAGAGGCCGATCACTTTGGGATGTCATCTGCTTGGCCCCAAGAATTTGTAATGCAATCTACCTTGTGTCATCACTGTGTTCTGGGGGCTCTTGAAAGATACTCAGTTTAAGATATTCTGTTGGTGTGGTTTTCTGTTTGTAATAAGGCTTGTGCTTTAAAAATTGTGAAACATGAACCCAAGATTGTACTTTTTGCAGTTTGCAGTGATATTGCTGGTTAGGAGTCCAGTATAATGTCTCTTTTGCCTGGGCTCACTGTTGGTCTTTCAATGGTATCTTCCAGAAGACTAGTTTCCTAACCTGAAAATGATGTTAAGGCTGTGGTGATATGTCTGAGGAAAGGCAACATGACCTGTTGGTGATAAGTAAAACTGCACCTAATAACTTGGCAGTATTTAAGGATATTAGATTATAGCAGATTGGAGCTTCCTGATGTCCAAGAGGAGTGAGGGATACTCATTGATTGGCCTGCTGGTAATAGTTTTATAAGGTGATCATTGTATCATTAGGTGTAAAGGTGAGACTTTGGGCAAGGACAGGTTAGGTTCCTTAGAGAGTTTTCCTATTATGAGTTTAAGAGCACCATTGGACCATCATATTTTTCTAGAGGTTTGAGAGTAGTAAGGATAGTGCAGTTTTTATGAGCTTGGAAGTGCTCTTTGAATATCCTAAATAATATTACTGGTGAAGGGACTTCTTCTTTTGATAGGCAGGATCAAAAGGATTCCCCAAATGGGGAAATTCTTTCTACAGAACTTAGCCACAGTGGGGGCAGTAGCCTAATGGCAGGGAAAGCTTCTAATCATCCTGAAAACATGCAGACTATGGTAGAACATATTCATACTGGTGACAGTTTGGGAGTTGAATAAAACTCCATTTGCCAATGAAGAAGGGACTAGAGGAAATTAGCTCACATGTTTGCCTTACCTTTATATTTTTATCAGAATTGTTTTTCTGGAAAATGGGGCAAATTGAGGTTACCTACACAAGGGCTGAAGTGTCCCTGTCAATATTGGTGGAGGAGATTTATAAGATGTTCTTTGCTGTGGGTTTTGCTGAGATTGTGGATTAAATTTCAGACGAGGAACCAAGGAAAGAAAAGTGGCCATCTGGGTGTCTTCAAAACCCATCTGAGTGTGTAAAACATTCAGCTTGTTTCCAGTGAGATTTTTTAGCCTTAGATGCTAGCAATTGTTGTCCCATAAGTTCCTTAAGTAAAGTTTCTGTTTCTAAAGGAGGTTGGGAAAGGAGAATGGTGCAGGTGGTAGAGGAAGCATTTTCTTGCAAAGTGGCTATCTTAGCATATTTGTCTGCCAAGAGTTTCCTTTAGCAACAGGAATCTGGCTACTAGTGTGATCTTCAGTTTTGAGAATAGCTAATTGCTTGGGTAGCAAGGATTCTAATAGGTTAGCCACTGGATTTCCATTTTTGACTGGTGCACTTGCAGCTATCACGAATCCTCTTTGATTCCTTACCATACTAAAATCATGTAGAACTCCAAAAGCATATCTGTTATCTGTACAAATGTTTGCTTTCTTGTGCTAGTATGCAAGTCTGGTGAGGGCTATGAGTTCAGCTGCTTGGTTGATTTAACTTCAAGTAGAGGTTTGTACTCCATTGTTGAAAATCTGTGATAGTATATCTTGCTTGAAATCCCTATTTATATGCCTAAAGTAAGAACTGTATACAAAGTAGGTGACATCTGGGTATTTGAGAAGGATTTTGGTGTAGTTTGGGTGAGGAAGAATTATGGACTGTGTGATAATGATGTAGTCATGATGCTGTTTGTCAGATAGTAGGAGAAGAGTAGAGGATTGAGGTATAGGTAGTGAAAACTAGTAATGTGAGAGGAATAAGGTAGTAGGATCTTACAGGACATGAGTGTGGAAGTGGAATAGTGTTGGGTATTCTCAGTAAGTAGTAGGGTCTAAACTGCATGGGGTATATAAAGTTTCAGTGAGTTAAGTTAGGTAATCTAACTTAATTTTTGATTGCCTTTGGAGAGATCTCCCTCATAATCTTGAATGTCTTGGGCTTAAAAACTATAAGAAAAATTAATTAAGATGTGATTTCTAGCCATGACCTTTTTATCTTTATCTTTATTAACCTTGTTCAGCTTGTTCAGGCCCCTGCTTGTATTTGGGAATCTCATTTTTTTATCCTCCTTGGATCTGACATGGAGTATCTTGCCATGATCCGTTAATTGGTAGAGAGAAAGATCATTGTCATCACCAGCCTTCTTCCCAAATTGACATTTTGTTTTAATTGGTTGGGCTTTTGGCCTCTTCTTTTCCTATCTCCTGGGTCACAGTTACCCTGGGTCACACTTCCAAGGGAAGATGTGCCAGAATGTTTAAATTCTTGAGGGACCAGGTTGAGTCTTTTCCATCTTCCCTCCCTGGTTTATCAATGTCTACCAAGTGTGTCTTAACTTTCGTTTTGCGTTCTCTTTCTGAGCATACAACTCCAAAGAGGTACTTTAGCTTTCCTAAACGTGTAATGGTTACCTCTTAAATGTTTTACATCTGCACCTGGGCAGTGCTCTTTTTAGCTTCACTTTGTGTTTAGGTGTCCTCTTCTGATTCACAGATGTGTATTTGTGAGTGTGCGTGCATGTGTGTGTATTTGTGTATGAATATTTTTAAAATCATTTATGGGTTTATTTTTTCTTTACTGAACACATTAGTCATTACCACTATTAAATTAAATAAGTAGGAAGCCATTAGCCTGTGACTGTCTCCATACTTAGTGTTCCTATGTAAAAATCGGGACCTCACTTAGTAGGTAAACAAACCAAGACCTAACATAGAAGTATATTTTTGTAACAAATAGCTGATTTTTAGCAAATCACAGGCAGCCAACTATCAGACCATGTTCAAATAAAGCAAATACCTCATCACTCTATGCCCAAATAAGGCAGCCACCTAGACATAGCCAATCATCTAGGTGATTTCTCTACTTAGCTTTTGTGTTTTTCTATTTAGCTTGCTCAAATAAACTCTGTGACATTTGTAGAAAGTTTTCTTTTTCCATTGCTTAAATGTCTGAGTTCATTATAAACCACTTTAATACATTTTTTCCCTCCTGCCATAAAAATATAGTAAGTAATTTGCTTTTAAAAAAACTATGAACAGTTGTTCTGGTTTCTTCTCATTCAACTAATGTGCACCTCAGTGACAACAGTTTGTGAATCAGTGAGACAGTAGGCTGAAGTCTGAGATTGAAACAATCTACTTAAAAGTACTGAGCTATGGAACCTGCTTTCTCTATTACTCTCCTCTCTATATCCTTACAATATGTACAACCAAAAGCACTGATTTAAAAACTATTAAATAGTGTTAGTCTGCTCTATTAATTAAGTGAATGCAACTTTTAACATTATATTCAGAAAAATACTTAAGTCTCACTCTCCAATAATTTGGACTACTGAACTAGATAACTATCCTAAGATGTGTCTGACAGAATAATGCATGCTTAAAGAGAAGTTCCCAAAAGCTGTTGTTAGAACCTACATATACATGCAAAACACTAATCATCAGTTCTCCAGGCAGTCCTTTGCCATTGTTCAGCTTTAAGTAGATGAGAATCCAGCAGGAAAGTGCATGGTGCAGCAGATTCACCATCGCGTAGTGGCTATTGTTTTCTCTTTATTGAAGGTTGTACTGAGCCAGGCTTTATCCTTGGCAAGCCAGCAATATGAACACTTTTATTGTGCTGTCTTTCAGGCTTTTTCTGAGTTACCATCTTCTCTCTGGCTTGATCACGTAAGTAAGCAATCTACTGGGAAAAGCTATTGCATGAAAATCTTCTATTTTAGGTTAGTCAAACAAAGGAGCAGTGCATACCTTAAACACTGTTAACCACTTTCCTTTTTAAAACGCTGAACATATTTTGCACAAAGTACTGCAGCCTATGAGTTTAGGGGGGTTGCCGTATCCACCTTGTAGACAACTTTCCTTGCATGCATTAATACTTGCCAAATATGATTATGGCTTCACCTGTATTTGCAAATGCTCTTTTCACATCCAGTTCACCTGAAGTGGGATCAACTCGCGGTGAAAGACAAGAATAACAAACACCGAGCGTGGACAGTCACCATCTGTATAGTTATCAGGGATGTAAACTGTAAACCTAAGTACTCCATCTTGATGAAGTGCATACCGTATGAATATTAATCTGAACCACATTAATGCAGAGTGATAAGATACATGTTTGGGCGTCTGCTTCACAACCATGGCAAATTCTGCAAGATGGAAATATTCCAGATAGAACAGTCCCTAAGAAGCATGTGTGCCATTTGTTGACTGTGCTGCTGGGGCAGAGGTGGGATATGTAGGCTTATTTATGGGCAAAGCATTTTTTGGAAATAGAAGGCAGCCTATTTCTTTGAAGAGGGTCGAGGAGAACTGGTTTTCACATTCCTTGGTAATGTCATCTCTTTACCTTCAGATTGTTTGTGTGCAGAGCATGTAGACATGCTCCAGAAAGGGTTCAAAACATATACTCCAAAGAAAAAAATTTAGTGTGGTTGGTGTCATCAAGCTCTTCGGTCCTCAGCATTCACTTTACCCACCAGCCCACAAGGTAGTGCAACTTACCCTGGTATCTTCAATGGAGAGCTCCAATCTCCTTCCTGGTCCCTGCTCTGCCCTGTTCTCAGCCTGGGTGGTGTGTGTGTTTTCTAGGCACAATATTGATAGATTAAGAGACAGTCTTATTTGCCAGGGTGCCAGGTTTGTCTTGCTTCTATAATGAGCTCTTGGGGACGTACAGTAGAAGGGTGTTCAGGGTAACCATGGCTTTTTACTGCCTTGCTCAGTTGCCATCTGCTCTAGCTGGCTGAATACATTGCTCCCTAACACACATCTCTTCTTTCTCTGGCTAAATAATTCTGTATGTTTTGTGGCTGGAAATTTCTGAATCAGTTTTTAGTTTCCGTTAAATGCAGACACATTTTCATTTTCATTTTATGGATATTCAAGAGACTGATCTTTATTGCTCTCTGGTTTTCAACACAGCCAAAGCTAAATCTAAAGCCTCAGGTAATTCAGCCATGCACTCTGAGTGTTGTAATACTCTCAGAGACTGGTCCTCTAAAGTGATCTTTTTCTAAAAGTAGCAGCTGCTTGGCCTTGGGCAAGATATGCTGCTAAAGCACCTGAGTAATGGGCCTTCTCCAAGATTCAAATATCTCTTCTTTTGAAACTGTCTTTTCATCCCCATAAAACACCTCCATTTCCCAGGAGTTCATTGTTTCTCTTGGAGGCGGAAGGTATTTTTGCAATACATTGTCTTAAAATATTGACTTTGTCTAAGTTTACATTCAGGCTTGGGACATCACAGTGTTTCTATATCATAACATCTGCTACCAAGTGCCCTTCCTTCTTCAGGGAAATTTTCTCTCTTAAAAGTTCAGAACCTGAAAAAATGACCTTTAAAATAACTTTATGTGGTATGTTTGCTTCCTCTTCTTTTTGAACCTTCTGCCACTCAATTTCTATCTACCTAAGGGTGTTTGTAAACATTGCAAGGTCTCTCCTCAAACTGAGTCTCAGCATTGCCCACTGTTGGTGTTTCCCGTTGTTGTTATTCTTAAAGTTTAAAGTGATTATTAACATTATTCATCTGTCTGCTCTATTTTTTTTAACAAAGTCTTGGCTATCATTTAAAAATCAATAAGCTCAGTTTATTGGGGTTTTATATAGTCCATAATGCAGCCATGACCTGCAAGAATATTTTTAGTTATTTTTCGTGTGATTTCAATGGGTAGCCAGTATAAAATTCTCTATAATCTTTGAGGACAAGCAAGAAAATGTAAGTTTATTTTTTCTATATTGGTTTAAATTTGGTCCTAAAACCTCATTTGCTAAGATGGTGGAAAAAAATCAAATCCCAATTTCATTTTTGGAAATGCTTTCTCCCAACCTAGGTTTTATAACAATATGGGATTTGGAAGAAGCTAGCAGAGAGTTTATAAAACATGAGAGACTTCTTCTTGGTCCTTGGTGTTATCTGTTGGTATCTTGCCTCTTCTGTTGCATGATGCTACTGTTGAGGTTGGTTCTTTGCCAACATCTGGGTACTGGTCCCTGAGTAGGATCACAGACACTCCTTTAAGTAGTCCTCTCCATTGCCTCAACATTGGTTGTGGAGAATTTCATTGGTTCTCAAATTTAAGTGGTTAGTTACCGGCTACAACCAATATATGATGCCTATAGTTGGTGACTAAATATAAAAAAGGCAGAAGTTTCCACTAACCATGGAATCCTGCAAGTTTCCCAAATTCACTCTTCCTTTAAGGGCTAAAACTCCTTTTCCTTCTCAACTCTTAGAATCAGGCTCTTTCTCCATCTTCTGCATAGTAGAGGACTCTAGTCTCAAACAATAGGGCAGATGTTTATTTGGGAAGACTGGCAACTTCTGTTTCTAGGTATGCAATCCAAAAGCCAACAATTAGAATTCTAGGGGAAAACATTGGAAATACTCTTCTAGACATTGGCCTAGGCAAAGAATTTATGAAGAAGACCCCAAAGGCAATCACAGCAACAACAAAAATAAATGGGACCTGATCAAATTAAAAAGGGCATACCTCTAACCCTTGCTAGGGAGAGGCAAAGATACAAAATGTAATCAAAATGTTAAGAAAAAAAAAAAAACATTTGTTGGGTGTGGGGCAAGTGGGAGGGGGGAGGAGGGGATGGGTATATACATACACAGTGAGTGTGATGCACAACGTCTGGGAGATGGACATGCTTGAAGCTCTGACTCGAGGGAGGAGGGGAGACAAAGGCAATGTATGTAACCTTAATGTTTGTACCCCCAATAATATGCTGAAATAAAAAAAAAGCTTCTGCACAGCCAAAGACACTGTCATGAGAGCAAACAGACAATCTACAGAATGAGAGAAAATTTTCACAATCTACACATCTGATAAAGGGATAATATCTAGAATCTATTTAGAACTCAGGAAAATCAGCAAGAAAAAATCAAACAACCCTATCAAAAAGTGGACAAAGGACATGAACAGAAACTTTTCAAAAGAAGACAGAATAATGGCCAACAAACATATGAAAAAATGCTTAACATCTCTAATCATCATGGAAATGCAAATGAAAACCACAATGAGATATCACTTATCTCCAGTGAGAATGGCCTTTAACAAAAAGTCCCCAAAAGATAAATGTTGGCATGGATGCAGAGAGATAGGAACACTCCTACACTGCTGGTGGGACTGCAAACTAGTGCAACCTCTGTGGAAAGGAATATGGAGATACCTTAAAGAGATACAAGTAGATCTACTATTTGATCCAGTGATCCCATTAATGGGCATCTACCCAAAAGAACAAAAGACATTCTATAAAAAAGACATCTGTACTCAAATGTTTATAGCAGCACAATTCACAATTGCAAAGATGTGGAAACAACCCAAGTGCCTATCAATACATGAGTGGATTAACAAAATGTGGTATATGTATACCATGGAGTACTTATTCAGCCTTAAGAAACAATGGTGATATAGCACCTCTTGTATTTTCCTGGATAGAGCTGGAACCCATTCTACTAAGTGAAGTATCCCAAGAATGGAAAAATAAGTACCACATGTACTCACCAGCAAATTGGTTTCACTGATCAACACCTAAGTGGACATATAGGAATAACATTTATCGGGCGTCAGGCAGATGGGAGGGGGGTGGAGAGGATGGGTTTATACATACATAATGAGTGAGACGCGCACCATCTGTGGGATGGACACTCTTGAAACTCTGACTCAGAGTAGGGGCAAGGCAACATACGTAACCGAAACATTTGAACCCCCATAATATGCTGAAATATAAAAAGAGCCAATAATAGTCTCTGGAAGAGAAAACCTTGGCTTTTTAGGATATAGGAGGGGAACATATGTCTTACTCTTTTGTATCTTTTTCAATGACAGGAAATAAACAATAATTCAATAAGTTTTTCCACCACGGCATGAATCCATTACATTTGTTTCTATGAAGGCAGTAATAGGCCATACTATACCATTTTCAGTCTTCTTACTATTGTATCCCTGGCTTGTTGAGTACATTGTAGGCATTAGCAAATACATAGGCTGAGTGTTGTGCTTTCATTTGAACTACTTTTATCTTGAATGTAGACAAATCTATAATGAAGAAATTTGGGAAGAAGCAATAGCTTTCCTATTGCTGATTACATTCATTCACTGTGCATATGTCAGTAAATAAACAGACAAAAATCCCTTCCTTTGTGGAACTTACGTATAATTGGGTCAGTGGGGGAGATAGATAATAATCAAAATAAGTAAAGTACATAGTATGATAGGTGGTGATAAGTACTGTGGAGAAAACAAAAGCAGAGATGAGGGAGAGAAAATGAAAAGAAGGCAGTTGAAATTTTTAATGGAGTGCACAGGAGTACTGTGCACTGTTTTTGGGAGGATGACGTTTGAGCAAAAGTCTGGAGTAAGGGAGGGACTGAGCCACGTGTAAAACTCCTAGGTCAGGGAAAACAATGCTGAGCCATGACGCAGAGGTGGCGTACTCGTTTGAAAACTAGCAAAGAGGCCTGTGTGACTGGAGTGGACCGACTGAAGAAGAGAGTGATAGACACACACAGTCAGAGGGTAGAAAGGGCTGAATTAGGTAGAGCCTTGCAGACCATCATAAGGACGCTGGATTTTTATTCCAAGGAAATGGTAAGACATCATATGGTTTGGGCAAAGGACAGACATGATTTAATTTAAGTCTGAATAGCATCACTCTGGTTGTTCTGCTGAGAATAGAGTGTTGGAGGTGGAAAGCAGGACAGAGGCATTTGATCAGTTAGTAGGCTGTTGAAATGATCCAAATAATTGAAGATGGTGGCTTGCACCTGGGATGTATCTGAACAGGTTGTGAAAGTGATAAAATCCTGGATCTATTTTGAAAGTACAGCCAAGAGAAACCTAGAGATTTAATGATCAAATTCAGGTGAATGGGTTCATATTCTCTTTCTGTTGCGTTTTGCATTCTTAATCAGCACTTCCCCTGCATTTCTCAATGAAAATGTAAGAAGGAAATGAATGATTGAGCTGGGCCTGTGAATGAGCTATTAAAAATGCCTGTGTTGAAGAGTTATAGGATATCTAAATTGGTAATGGCTTTACTCAGGAAGAACAGAAAGTTAAGTCTTTCACTAAATTCTTGGTTTACTGTACCATTTAGATATCACTGTGAGTTTTACAACATTTCAACACAAGTACTAATGGTGAATAAATACTTGTGGAGCTGCAGCACAGCATGAATTCTTCCTAACACCTATTGGGTTATAGACTTCGATATCCATAAAAGAACTCCAACTAGCCCAGTCATTACTCTTGAGAATGAGAAAACACCTACTCCCCTTAAAATAATAATAAAGAACAGTGGGATACGAATTCCCATTAAGAAGATCACATGCAGGACTTTACTAATTTGCAGAAGAGAAAACATGCTTCAGTGAAATTTGTCAGAGCAATGCCACATGGGGTTCTATCATGAGAAATTAATAGACAATCAAAGAGAACCAGAAGGCTCTCATTTTTTTGTAGATTCAGAGTTAGGCACTCATTTATTTTTGTAGTTTTCTCTTAATAGTCCAGTAGCTTCTGCCATGCAGCAATTTCATTAAAGCCTGGATCATACCAGTAATATAAACTCAAGCTTTCTGAAAAGGCTTCGTTGCCCTAAGAGTCAGTAATTGGCCAAATGGCTTTTAGAGTTTTGCTTGGATTCATTGCAGTATAAGTAAAAATTAATTACCCCCATAGTTTCTACAATGCCATAATATAAGGGTGTCAAAACTTGTCTTTCTAAATGGCACTCTTAGTATCACACTGGATCTGGGGTTGGCTATAAATGTGATTTGTAGAAACCATTAATGAAGTACTAGACCTAATTGACTTCTTTTAGGTTTATGACAACATAAAAAAAGTTCTGCACTAGTGATGATAATTCTTTCGAAGTTCTCCAGTTGGAAATCCGTGGCTGTATATTTTTCCAGTGAGACAAAACTTAACATTTTTAGAATTTGAAATGCTATAGCTAAGGAACAATATGGCATACATGACTATTTTGATTTTTATCATTATTACCATCATTATGTTTAATTTCTATGCCCGCTTAGCTCCTGCTATATTCGTATCACTGTATTAAGCCTTGTTGTAGAGATTGCACTCCAGGAATGAAACATAGCAAATGGTTGGTGCGTACTGTTGAATGAGGGAGTGTATTTTGTTTAACCACTGACAAAGCTGATTTATGACAATAGCTTTAGTATGGGAAGGCCTGTGTTTTCTTCATAAATATGACAGAGCTAAGACTCTAAGCAAGATTGATTATTCTAACTCTGAGGCTTTGCTTTGGTTATTAATTCTATAATGTATCAAAATAGATAAAATATTTATAAATGGAGATTGTTTTGAATATTAAACTAGGAACAAAATGAGATAATGTGTAACAATCCTCTGTCTTTTGATCATTCTTTTTTAAAACACTGCTAATTGGCCAGACTTGGTAATATGCATCTGTAGTCCCAGTTACTCAGGAGGCTCAGGTGAGAGGATCGCTTGAGTCCAGGAGTTCAGGCTGTAGTGCTCTATGTTTGCACCTGTAAATGGCTACTGCACTCGGCCTGAGCAACATAAGACCCTTTCTCTACAAAACAGAAACAACAAAAAACACTTCCAATCAAGGCAGACCAGTTATTTGTTGGTAGAAATGAAATGGCAAAGCTATATTTTTTTAAAAACCCACTGTGAATGTAGTAGCAAAATATGGTAATAGATTAAATGACAACATAAACATAGTCAAGTGGGGAGATATTTCCTTGTTTTGTCTGGGCTTCATTTCTTTTCCACTTTCCCCCTCACTTATATTTTTTGTCAAGCTGTCAATAATAAGATTCTACCTCTCTATGGCTACAGGGAAGTGCAGGTATTCTGGGCTTGGCCAATCTTTATGGCAAACACTAATTGCCCAAGGGCTAGGCTTGCGACCTAAGCAGATGTATTTGTTTTCTACTGCTGCTGGAACAAATTACAAAAGTTTAGCAGCTTGTATTTAATACAAATTTAACAACTCAAGATTATTAACTTGTAATTCTTTAGGTGAGAAATCCAACGCTGGGCTGAAATAAAGGTGTTCTGTTATGTAGGCTAGGGGAGAATCCATTTCCTTGCTCATTCCAATGTTAGCAGAATTCTGTTTCATCCATTTGTAGCATTGAACTTCTGTTCCCTTGCATGCTGTCAGTTGAGAGTTGCTTTAGCTCTGGAGGCCTTTTTCCTGGTGCTTGCACACAGCCCTCTATATCTCAGAATGAGCAAAGAGACATCGTCTTTTTCATGCTGTCATCTCTCTGACCCACTTATCTGCTTTCCTCTTCTACTTTTAAGAGCTCAAGTGATTTATATTAAGCTCACCCAGAGTTTTCAGATTAATCTTCTCATATCACAGTCCTTACTCTTAATCATGTCTGCGAAGTACCCTCTGTCCTGTAAAGTAACATATTCGCAGGTTCTAGTGATTTGGATATTTTGAGGGGAGGCATTATTCTGCCTACCACAGTAAGGAAAGGAGCACCGTTTCCAAGAGTTGATGTATACCTGATGGCTTTAAAAGCTCCTCCTGGTGGGCTTGCTGAGCTCACCACTGCAAGCTTGGAGCTGCTGATGACAATTTTCCCAAGCTTCATGGAGGAAGCTCTTCTACACAGTGAATGAAGCCAACACCAAGCAAAGTTATGGAATGGGGTAGAGAGAGAAAGAGGTATAGAGACAGAGAGAGAGAGAGATAGAGAAAGAGCCAAAGAGAAAGAGATAGATAGAGATAGAGAGAAAGAGAAAGAGAAAGAGAGAGAGAGAGAGAGAGAGAGAGAGAGACTGAGAATTGAGAGGAGAGAGGCCCTGGCAGTTTTGGAGCAATGAGATCCAATCTTGCCTAAAACTAGCTATACCCTGGATTTCTAAGTATACAAAACAAACAAACAAGAACCCCTTCATTATTTAGATAATTGGGCTTGTGTTTTTATTTCTTATAAACAAATTATAAATTGTTAGGTATGAGCATTTGCAGACTCTAAAATATAGAACTGGCTGAATTGAGCTGGGGTTATGGACAGTAAAGATCTTAATGTCCCTGGTTGAGAAGCTTCTTCTTTTGTATTAACAAAGTAGCAGATCAAACAGTCACTTCTCATACTTTGGAAATTAGACTTACAGAACCCAGAGCTTTGAAGTATGTGTTATAAAAATCTTTAGATGCTAGTATATTTCAGAAAATTCTTGAAGGTTTTGGTAAGTTACAGTAAGAAATAGACAAGCTTTAGTACAACCGAACCATTTTTAAAAAGGAAGAAGCATTTAACTTGATAATGAAAAGCTCTATTTGCCTGTGGCCAGTGATTTCAGACTACCGAGGGTCAGATTACCACAAGCCTAAAAAAAAATCGCAAAATTCTAATTCTCTCTTGCACTCAGAAGCTGGCGCAAGCAAATAGAGGAAGATAAAAACCACAGTAGGAAATAAGAATGACATTCAGAAAGAGCCAAACAAATGAAAGAATTCTCTATGTAGACTTTGCTCATACCTTCTGTGTACTCATTGCATGACTGTCTATAAGCCCCCTCATGATAAAGCACCATTCACAGGATGCAATTTGGAGTAATGGAGAAGATTGACTCTACCTCGACTCAGGAGCTTTTGTGGAAGGGCAAGATGTGGGTAGTTAGCCTGAAGCCTAGGATTATGGGAAAAAGCCCATAGCTTCTTGCTAAAGTCAGGATCTTCTAAGATTTATGGCTTTAATTATTAGCTAACACCATTTCCAGAAATTAAATAGACTGATGGACTGACATGCTTTGAACAGAGTCATAATGTGGAGAAATCCTAAATTGGGAAAATAAGAATCAATGAAAGTTCAACACCTAAAGTAATTCCTAGGGCCCCATTGCCATGGTAGTGACAGAGAACAGAGCAACCCCCAACCCAACCACTTCCCAGCTGACCACTGATGGAAATCCAAAGGAAACAAGAAATAACCAAAAACTGTTGTAAGCTATGGAGATTTTTCAGGTTATTTGTTACCCTAGAATAACCTACCACATCTTAACATCCTCTTTTACAATTTTGCTTAGCTCTTGATTTCCAGATATCCTTTATTCATAGGTTGATGCTCTTGGAGGAGAAATATCTCTTCTTCATTATTCATGGTAGGGCACTTTTATTCACACTTCCATATTTCCATGTGGGGAAACTGTCATTAGAGTAAAAAGATGCCTAGATTCTCTTTGTTTCCTCAATCATTCTTCCTCTCTCAGCAGAAGAATCAATTTATTAAAGTGAAATTGGTTGAAGAAACTGGACATGCATGGCTCATCCTCTTTTATTCTTCTATGAGATGTTTTTGATCTTGGAGAACATCTGTTTTGGTTCGTTCTTGGCCATGTAGTCAGCTAAAAAGCAGGCCTTATATCTGCCAAGGAAGGCCTACTATTGCCTGCATTTCCCTGGGTCTCTGTGGGTAATTCTGCAAGTCCTTTTGACTCAGAGCTAAAGTTGTATTCTCTAATTTGTTTTTAATTAGCAATAATGTTTATTTTTGATATCCGTCTGACTCCTGTGTCTATCTCTCAACTGATTCCAAACTCAGGAGGGTGAAAATAAATTTTATATATATGTGTGATGCTAGTACTTCAGTTGGAAGCAGTATTGGATAAGAGTTTGTGTCGCCACCTTTAGTTGCTGTTTCTTTTTGTGGGTAATAGTTTATTTTAATGGACGATAATATCCTACGTTTATAGGAAGGATGTATGTGGATGCTTGGCAGCTTAAGGTGGAATGTAGTGAGAAAACATTGGTTTTTGTATGCCCAGCATTTCTCTTTGGGAGAACCTGACCAAACCCATTCAATAAATAAAATGGGATTGTTCATTAATGTCATATGTCCTCCCCCTCCACCAGGCATGGATCCTAGGATTGGCCAATTAATCATAATATCCTATGCCTTTGGCAATAGTGAGTAGTCCAAAATGTGGGCACTGACCAAAGCAGACCAATAATAATTATGAAAAAAACTCTCTGTTTCTTTTTGTTGAGTCTTTAATATGAGTAATGAAAATGAAGAATTACTAATGACCATGCCCATTACCTGCAGAAATGAAATCTGTCCATAGTCAGAGCAAATAATCCCAACATGGAGAGGGAAGTAGAGCTCAAAAATGGACAAAGAGAGGGCATTCCCTTAAGACATCTTTTGAGTTCTAGTTCCAGGCTTGTCTGAGGCCCTTTCTACCTCTGGATATCTTTTTTTTGTTTGTTTGTTTAAAATTTCTTTTTTTTTTTTTTTAATTTTAATTTTTTTTTTATTTCAGCATATTATGGGGGTACAAATATCACGGTTATGTATATTCCCCATGCCCCCCTCCCCCCTCGAGGCAGAACCTCAAGCATAACCACACCCCATACGTTGCACATCTTACTCATTATGTTTGTAACATCCAGTTTTTATTTAGACAGTTTAAGTGTTTGTCACTTCCACTGAATGAGTTTTGATTAATACAGAAGGTACCCTGTGTTTTTAAGAATGTCTAGGAACGTTTTGCTGTTTTCTGTTTATAACTTGTATGGAGGAAGAAGGATAATGATAATGAGAGAAAAATCATCTTAATCTAGTTTGTTATTTAGATCAAGAAACCCATAGGCAATAAGAAAAGTGGTATGGAAAAAAAGATTTCTTTCATACCTGATGAAGATGGTAGTGAAATTTATCCAGATTGCCAAGAAAAATTGGCATTGGAAAAATCTATGGGTAAAAAAAAGGTGTAAAAAGAGACACAAAAAGATTAAAGTTAGAGGCTAAGTGAGGGTTAAACTCGGAAAATATATTGACTGGAAAGAAAAATGTGAAAATATAGATCAGAAGGTCATGTAAATCCCAATGGCGAGAAGAGGTTGGTTAACAAAGGAACGTTAAAGAGAAAGAAAGTGGCTAGGCTTGGTGGCTCACATCTGTAATCCCAGTGCCTTAGATAGGCTGAGGTGGGAGGATCACTTGGGGCCAGGAGTTTGAGACTTGTCTCTACAAAAAATAAAAAATCAATAAAAATTAGCCAATCATAGTGGTGTGCTTGTAGTCCTAGCTACTCAGAAGGCTGACGCAGAAGGATCAATTGAGCCCAGGAGTTCGAGGCTGCAGTGAGCTAGGACCATGTCACTGCTGTACTCCAGCCTGGGCAACAGAGCAAGACCCTGTAAAGAAAAAAAAAAAAAGGACAGAAAAGAAAAAGAAAGCAAAAGCAAGTGGTAAATAGAATTATGAGCACATTTTATTCCTGATATTTCTTTATAAGATTTAAGAAAATTTGATTTAAAATATAATACACACTTAAAATTTTTTTAGTAATCTAATCATTGCATATTTGGAGTAAAGATGTTAAGTAGTTGCTGCTGGAGTACAACTGCAAAGATTTTACTGTTGGAACCAGTTCCTTCTCATGTTGGACATGAAATATTGAATTTGTTGTATACTTGCAAGGCTTGAAGGATTTGCTTAAAAGAGGCAGGCAGATTTCTTCAATTTTCTTCTTTTGAACAAGAATCAAAGATTATTCTTCTGATATTTTTTTTCCAGCATAGCTTTACTATTCTAATAGCAAAACCCTACCTGGTAGAATCTTTATTACTTATCATTTGGGCATAATTTCTTTATTTCTTTATATTAGAATTTTGTTCCATTTTAGTTTATTCTGGCATCTCATATCAATTGAAGAGGTTGAGAAATTCATGTCATTGATCTAGCCATCAAAGTAAGCTGTTCAATATAATATCAAGTTGGCTTTTATTGTACACTAAAGCATCTGATGACACCTGTGTAAATCATCGCCACATATTCTTTGATCAGTGAAATACAACTGTCATTCTATTAAATGGATTCATTCATTTTCCATTTAATAATCTTAAAAATCTATGTTAGTATCAGATGTTAAATTAAGAGAGTACACTAATTCACTTCCCCTGAGTGAAGTGTGGTACAGATGTAGTTAAAGCTTGATCTGGTGTCTTGATCACAGTATATCCTGACTATAATCCAAATCCAAGCAATAATTGTACCATACATGTTAACAAAATGTGTCGTAAATCTTAAAACCTGATGCTTTGGCTTAAGACTAAACCTGAGTTTAAAATGTGACTTTCCAAATTACTGGTTGTATGATCTTAGAAAAGTTACTTTGAAACACAGCTTTTCATAAAATACGGTTAAATACTTATTTTCATATGATTGTCTTAGAATTTAATGACCTAATAGAGGTCAGGCATTTTATACAGTTTCTGATACTTTGAAAATGTCAGTAGTAATGATGATGATGACGATGACAATGACAGTATTACAGAGGGTCCAGGAAAGGAGCTTGTCTGTTAGTTTGCAACAAACTCATGCTATAGCTATGAAAACTGCTTCATGTGCATGTTTTCCCATATTTATTTATCTATGGATAACACAAAATTATTATGTTCTAGTTTTCTCCTAATAAAGCTGTTTTGTTATATAACCCAACACTTTCCCTTCAAGTCAATGATTTGAAATAATATATTCTCTGGATATAAATTAAAATAAACAGTATAGCGTTTTCATTGTTCCCAAGCTGGAAGTGAAATAGGGTCAACCACAACTTCCCGGAACTGTAGTCTCTTGAAATCCCTCTTGGTGGCTCAAAGACTTGAGTGTAGGAGCTCCCTGTAGTGCCAAAGCCATCTCATGTCCCTCCATGGCCTCACACCTTTCATATTTCAAACGTGTGCATTCTTGACTCCTGATTCTGCCATGAGAACCAGGTAGAACTAAAGTCGATGCTACCACTTGCTCTCATCCTCCCTTTGAGATGTATTATTTGCCCTTTCAGGCCCAAAACCTGAAATCACAATTCACTGCTCACTTGGGCTCTCAGTTTTATAGAGACTCTCTTGGGCTTTTTGTCTGTCTTTCTTTCTGAGTGCAGTGCTTGACTCATGCTAGTGCATGTGTATCAAATTAACTTAACTTTTATTTCACTTATTGTTCATTATAATCTTCACTCTAAATGCTCTCGGACTTTTCTGAAGGGAGACAGGCCTATTTTGAGTAAAACTCTCTAACATTTTCAAAGATCCTTCTTTTCCTATAATTCCAATTGTCCTCACTTATCAAACTAGCAACATGAATATTTCCACCAGAGTGAATTCTTTCCTTACTGTGGTATATTAAATTATTGATTAAGAAATGTTCGCTTTATGGAAGGCATATACTTTTCTGCTGCATTGATAGTGGGCTTGATTGTGTGTCTTGCTTTGGTCAATGGTATAGTAGAGGATGCCTTTTATAGTTGGGGTTGCTCTCTTAATTCCAGATCTTGACCATGACTGTGACTCAGGTAACCGATGATCAATGAAGATGATGGACACATGGAACAGATCTGGACCCAGTTCATAGCTTGGAGACAGCCCTTTAAATCCAGTTTAGAATAGCCAAACCCCACTGATCTATAAACCTGTGTGTAAGAAATAAATGCTTAGTTATTCTATTTCACTCTGTTTTGGAGGAAATTCATTATGCAGCATTATTGCGGCAATAACTAACTTGTGTATTTAATCTATGGAAATGGGAGGGATTTTGGAATTCTTGGCTAATATGGGGAATTGTTGAGAGAATGAAAAGTTTTAGTAATATTTTAAATTATTAAATTGCTTATATTATTATGCAGATAAATACATGGGCCTGCCATATCACCCTTTGAAATATGACTTGACAATGTCTGAATTTGTATGGCACTTACTTTAGGTTCACACTCTGGATTTTCTGGTATGATAATGAACTATACATTTACTGCCTTCTAATGGTTCAGCAATTAAGAGAAGAATTATTTTCCTCATATAATAGCCACATGAACTTACTGTGAGCCACTTATTACACACAATTGCTTTTTTAAATAAAACATTTTCTTAATTTATATTAGAACACCTTAAATTACATATTTAGGTGAGCTTGTCATTATTATTATGATTGCCATACACAACTTCCCATTTTGCTAACACTTAGAATGGACAGTTAGCTACAAGTAAGTTCTCTTTGCTCTTTTGTCTTCAGATTTGGAATTTTCTCCTTTCATGTGGTCTACACATTACCACCATTTTCACAGATCTAAGGACATAATATTCTTTTAAAGGGACAACTAGGAATTTCTATTAGTTCCTTTGAGTTGTACGCACTGGACAAATTCTTCCATCTATGTTGAGGACTACCATTTCCAGGGTGCTGGCTAACACTTGTTTCTTCGACCAATTTTGGGGTGAAATCACTTATTTGCAATCTTCTCTCTTTGGGCATACTGGGACTATCACAATAGGTTGTGTAAGAGTGTTAGACATTTTTTCAAGTCTCCACTGAAGATGTGTGACAATTTGAAAGAGAAATACAACATGACATCAAAGAGTTAAAGTCATAAAATGTCATGGTCCAGCTGGAGGCAGTGGCTCACTCTTGTAATCTCAGTGCTTTGGGAGGCTGAGGCAGGAGGATCACCCGAGGCCAGGAGTCTGAGGTTACAGTGAGCTATAATTGTACCACTGCACTCCAGCCACTCCAGCACTCCAGCACTCCAGTGACTCCAGTGACTCCAGTACCAGTCACTCCAGCACTCTGGGTGACAGAGCGAGACCCTATTTCTATGAGAAACAAAACAAAACAAAACAAAATAAAACATAGAAAACAATAACAACAACAAACCCAAACAACAATAACAAAAAAAACATGATTCTTTTTCCAGCATTTCAAAAAGAAAACATTTAAGGAGTTAGTATCTTCAGAAAATATATTTTCTCCTGAGTGGTCTCCAACTTCTTCTTTCTCTTCCCTGCCATTTAGTTTTTTGCATGACTCCAAATCTCCATCCACTTCCTTAGAAGACAGTACTCTTACCCACAGGGAGAGGATTAGTTCCCTCCCAATAGCTGCCCATTTACCTATGTTTCTTCTCAAGTTTAAGTCATTCAATCTAAAATAGTGCTATTGGATTTCCACTCAATGTTAGTGATGGTGATGCCTATTAATCCAAGACCTGAGAAATTACAAAGTGAGAAATCACCTAATAGAGATGAAAAAAGAGTAGTTGAGAGAGAGTCAGTTATTCTTCTACTCTGCGGGGTAGGGAAGTGGGAGTGGAAGGAAAACACTGAAAATTGAGTTGGTGTAAAGGGGAGTGATTTGGAATGTAAACTGTAGGAACAAAATGGGTAGAGTGTTCATAGATATCAAACTTTTCAACACTGTGAGAGAAACTCTAGCTGTTAAAGGTCAGTAAGGTTGATCATACTGTTTTATTTATTCTTTATTTGGCCCAGCATTCAACCAATATTTATGGAGCACTCTCCCATAGGCAGGCACTGTGCTATGTACATGGGCTATACAAGTCAGTATGACAGCATGACAGTCCCTCGATGGACTTAGATCTTAAAGTACATTTTTGTTCAAACACGAGAAGACTATCATTTTGTACCTGAATGATCATCTTGAAGCCCAAATATAAATTTTTTCCTATGTTTGCTGCATTCTTTTAGAACCTAGGTATTATTAACTTCACCATTTTAAAATTTTAAAATATTCTCTTTTTTATGGTAAAGGACCATTGTTTCCAAATGATGGAGGTGTCATAATATATTCTCCAAAAAAGGATAGAAGGTTACATCTCAGATTACTAATCTGCCACTACTTTTGCCTTGAAATCTTGGGTAAATTTCTCTCTGGATCTATTTTGTCATGTCTAAAATACTGAAAGTAACTCTGAGTCACGTTGCACTGGAAGTGGGAGGAAGGATTCCTAAATGATTATAAAGTGATTTGCAGATAGAGAATCATGTGTGTGCCAGGGGTGAAAATTTGTCCCATTAATCCTTTTCGTGACAAAGAAAATGTTGCTACTTAGGGAGATGATGTGTGAGGGAAAAAGGAGCAGAAAAGAATACAGTGGAAACAATGGAAAAGAACAGGCTTAGAAAAATAAATTAATCTCTTTCTCTAAAGGAAGTCAGATTCCTTCTACAAAGGTCAACTGTGTTGACTCTACTTCATTTTAAATAAAGTGTGAAGAAAAATACCTTACATGGACACATGAATTTTTAATTTATGTCAGTTTTACTGATGTTTTTTGGTATAAGAACTTAATGTTTTATTTAAGCAATATTTAAGCATTTAACTAAAATGGCTCTTTCATGCTAATTTATATGCATTCAAATCAAAATTTTTTTAGGTAAAGGCGGTTCTCTTATATTTCATTCTTTGGAAAGGAAACTTCTGTCTAATGCCTCATTTAAGATTCAGTGGAATCTTTCTTGCTTCAGTAATTTTCCTATTAAATTACAACTATTAGTGCTAGTTTCTCACCCTAAAGGAAACCAATAAAATCACCCAAACTAATGAAGTTGTTTCCAACAGCAAGCGTCTCGTTATGGGGGTACTTCTAATTACTGTTAAAATGAACTGGAACGGAATGTCTCCAGAATGAGATGTCCCAGAGCTATAAACCAAAACCATAAACAGCTGTGCAACTCCTAATCTATTCACTTCACCTTCGCAATCACAGCACAACATCAACTACAACTAATTTTTAAATGTTGGTAGACAAGAACAAGAATGGAGCTGGAAACAAAACAGGAAACACTAATAAGAATTTTCTCATGTTATTATAACAAGAGCATATTGGTTATATTTTGTTTTGTGAGTAGGATTTATCATCTCTTCTAGATGTTATCTCATGTGCTCACACATTTATGTCTATCTTCACTAACTGCCAAGTTTAGGGAGTACCTCAGTCAAGACAGCATTGAACAAGGATGGTGATGCAGTTTACAGCAGAAAACACCGTCAGTGCTGAAACAGCTTGTACAGGAGAATGGTTTTAGACCAGATTTAATTAAGGTGTGTATCACTTTCCAATGTCATTTTATGTCTAAAGCAATAGAAAGCTGAACTTCTATTCAAATCAGAAAGTACATGGATAAACATAAAGAACTGCTTTCGTTGACCCTAATTCATTCTCAACATGGACTTCAAAGCAGAAATGCATGTGTCAATTTAGTTGATAAATTCAAATACCTATCCAAACTAAACACATATTAGACAGAAAGCTGTGAAGCCTTGAAGAAGTTATTATAGAGGAAGTTAAAAGAATCATAGTAGATTTGGAAAGACTATATAAAGGCAATCTTAAAATTCAACCTCTGCTTTTTCCCAAGTGAGAGGAAAAGGAAAATGGAAGTGTGAATAATAATATTAATGGGAAATAATATTATTTTTATATTTACAGTTTATAAATTACATAAGTATATGAAGTACCTATAAAAACACCAGATTGGTAGAAAGAAGACATGGCTTCTAGCTCTGGCTCTTGCCTGAGAAAGATTGTGTATCTGATTCAGCTCACCTAACTTTGCTGGGTCTGTTTCCTAAATTATAAAATAGAGATAGTAAAGTGGCATACATGATCTGCAAGATTTCTCCTAGGTCTACCTGTCCCTCATGCTATTCTATGACTTAAGGATAGTCATATTTCATACAGGGGCCATTTGTAGAAAATGTAGCATTCAAATCAGTGAGAAGGTAGATGCATAACTATTTCAGCATGAGGAGTATATGTTTTTATTTAACAGTGAAAATGGTTAATAATATAGTGGATTTGTATTGTGTCAGCCCTGAGCAGCTGGAACTGTTTTCCCACAGCTCCCTTTGCTGCACAGTTCCAGGCTAGCGTGGGCCACTGGATGTTGTGAGAGAGGTTTGGCAGGTGGAAGAAAAGTACCAGCCATAAACCTCGTTAGCGCTTATCTACTGGCTCACCTTGTTGGGCAAAAGCTGGACCACAGCTCCTTCAGCTCCTGCCAGGCCTTCTCTTTTAGCTCCTCTGATTCCTAGGCTGGGTCCATGGTTAGCAACATGATGAAGGACACCAGCTTCTCTTGAAGATCAACCATCATGAAAGTTGGAAACTTTGACGTCATGGGACACCAGTGGAAATTTCAGTTCATCTTTGTGGATTTCAAGGCATCCTTAAAGGTTCAGTTCTTGCTTCCTTTACCTCATGTTGGTCTTTTCCTTCTGACTACTTTATCTGCAGACTTCAGGCTCTATCACCAAATACAGATGCAACAGCCTTGTGGACACTGTGTAACCAGCTCCCACAACTGCATAAGATCAGATATCTCTAATAAATCCATATATATATGTATATACACACGCACACACACACACACATACACACACAAATAGATAAAGAGATTAGATAGATAGATAGTAGTTCTGCTGCTTCTTTAGCTAAACTCTGATTGATACAGATCTCAAAATTTATTTTCCATGTTTCTTTGAGAAATAATTTGATATCCTTTGACATATTTTTAAAACGATACTGGATGAAATTAGCAGTTCCTTCACCCTGATTGTTCTCTTTAAATTTCAGGTGAGGTCATGTGGAAGACAGAATGATCCCATTCCAAGTAGACCCATAATATAGAAATAGTACTAATTATGATTACTGGAAAAAGGGCATATAAGCATATAATATATAATTTTTTTGGTAACTATTAGGAGTGTTATAAAAAAAAAAGGAGGAGTTACCGTAAGACATAGTGAATTCCTTGCCCTGGTGGTGTTCAGTTCTCAGCTAGTCAATGACTTCAAAAGACTGACATTGAGGGGATGTTTCCAAATCTCCTGTGTGTTTGTGTAATGTGTACACACGCATGCATGCACGTGTTGTTGGAAAAGCTCCTTTGCTGGGGAATGTCACTTCTCTTCCCCACTGTCCCACCAGTTAAGTCTCACTGCTCTAGTAGGCATGGAGACTCAATTTATAGTTTCAGGGAACATAGTTTTGGAATTTGTACATATTTATTTGATACTGAATTTACACTTAGGAAAACAAGCCTTTATTTTGCTGCAAACGCTTATGATCCTTTGAAAGATAAAGCACACAAAAGAGGGGGAGTTTACCATGGAATCTTAAAAATATGCATTAGAAGAGCATAACAGAAAGTGATATTCCAAAACACAGGACATTAAAAATTGCATATATTGACCATAGTACTTAGAATTTGGAGTATATATGACCAAGGTGAAACCTAGACATTTATTTTTATTTCTAGACTCACAATTTTTCTCTGTTCTATTAATAGTCCAAATACTCCTTTTCTAAAAATGAAATTGTTAAAATCTTCACTCCCTAAATATTATCTTTGATAAACTTGTGCTCATCTCTCTGTCCCCCACAAATTTCCCTGGCTTCTTTGCATCATCACTGATTATTCTTTTCCAATTAGTTCCTCTGGTTGACCTTTAGGGACAATAAAATTGATATTGCTTCCTTGTGCCGAGAACACATACTATTTTTTCTGTCTGTCTTGCTGAAAATGTCTACTTTTGATTTTATAGTCAAGGACAGCTAAATATTAAGAGGATTTTTGTATGCATGTATGAGAGGGGTGTTTCTAGATTTTAAAAAAGTTGTGTGTTAACCTTGAATGGGATAACACATAGAAAGCTCAAAAGGGACAGTGTTGAGGCTTATTGTCTGGAAATTTATTGAAAATGCCAAGATTATATATACAATCCTGAACTTATTTCTATGTTTAGTGCACATAATACTCTCCTAAATCCATCAGTTTTTATGCACTGTGAGGATTACTTAATTTTATGGTCAATGTTGTCATTTATCTATATGCTTTTAGTTTTTATTATTTTCAAAGTAATTCATATACTCTTTGAACAGTTATGGCATGGTTAGAATTCTTTATCCATAACACAGTTATCTGTAAGTTCAAAGTGATCTTTTTGTCTTTGATGTTTAGTTGCTGTTCTTTGAGGAATAGTATGTATTTTTGAGTAGAATTTCTGGGGCCAAATGTATCAGCATAGGCTCCTGTATATGGAAAACATTCCAAACAAGATCTGCCTGGATGACAGGACTCTCAGACGAGATCTTCTTGGTCAATATTGAGGCCAGGCCAGACAGGTGTATACACTGCACTGTTTCACACCTCTTGTATTTCCCTTGTCTCCTGAGTGTGAATCCCTCTGCCCAATTTGTGTGGGTGTCTATGAGCAAGAGGACCTGTTGAATCATTAGTAATGTCTCAGTTTCTTATTATGGTCTATTGGTTGGGATGCTTTTGCTGTGAGTGTGTGTGTCTAAATATTGAACTGGATTGTGTGTAAAAATGTTGGAAATTTGAGAGTTACTTGGGTTATATAAGCAATTCTATTGATAAATGCTTATATCTTTAACTCGAGACTGTGATATTACTTTGCCCATTTTTTGGAAATGATTTTGTATTGTGTATCACAAAGTCAATAAAACCTTAAAACCTCCAAAGATTCTGTAAGCCAGGCTGTCTTTAGTTCATATTCTTCTATTATTGTTGAACCACCATTATATTGAGCTAAATTGGAACTTTTAGAGACAGCAATTAGAACTGCAAAATTTCTATCATTAGGTAATTAATATTAAAACATTCTTTTGAGGATAATATTAAAATGTCTTTTAATGACACACACACACATATATATATATATATATATATATACCCTGAAATGGAAAGAATTATATAGCCATATAGTATCTATTTGTGTATGAATTATATGTGAGGGTCTACATACATACATACATATTTATTCTGGTTAAAATTAAAGACACATGTACACACAGAATTAAATTAAAATATAATAATAAAAAACTAACTTGATCTTATAAAGGGACCACTGTATGTAGGCTGTGGGCCTGAAGAGTTTCTACCAGGTTTAATTTGAAAGATATCTCAGTCTTTCATTTCCAGGGTAAATAGCAGAGTTGACTGTGTAGCTGAGGTAATTATACATTTATGGTTTCCAGTGTTTGTATTGTGTATATTTACTTGTGTTAGAGCAAAATTCATGCCATGTTACTTTATTATGATGTTTGTACTCTGTTGGGGTTTTTATTTGGCATGAATTGTGGCTTGATATTCTTTTCATTTACCAGACTCATTGATGGTACAGGGAAAATATAATACGTTAAAACAACATATTTTTCCTCCAAATCAGAGAATATGTTAAAATTATAAATATATTTAAGAAATGTAAGAAGAATGATGTTTTGTATAGAAGCCCTAAGGTCATCCTACAATTTGTTCTTAATATGATATGGAATAGGGACAATTCAGCATTGATTGAACACATGTTATCATGGTAAGCACTGGAGACAAAGAGCTAAGAAGCTAATCTTCTCTATTCCACTAAATTTTGGAATGTTCCAGTGCTTAAACCTGGGACCCTTTCTCTTGTGCCATAGAAAGTATATCTAGCCTTATGGATTTAAATTTCTATATGTTTATGATTTCCACATTTTATCTCTTTCTAAGACTTCCCCTTGTAATTTCAAAAGCTGTGTATACAACTGTCTATTTGAAATATAAACTTGTCATATAATAAACATCTTGTGATTAGCATGTTCAAAATAAAACTCTTGTTTCCCTACTTAGTACCAAACTTCTTCTTTCCTTAGTAAGTGGCACCATCATCCACTCAGGTGATAAGTCAAAACCTACGATCTATTCTCGATCCCTTCTTTTTTCTCATACTCCACATCCAATCTCTCACTATTCCCACCTGCTGTATCTCCCTAGGAGTCTTCATCTTTTCATTTGCATCTCTCCTCATCTATCTAAGCTGGCATCCTTCCTTGCGACATGGCTCCAGTTCACCTGTTTCCTCTCTTATGCATCCATTCTAATCTTAGTAGATGGAATAATATTTTTAAAATATTCCTAGGTATTTATTTTCTTTGTAGCTATTATAAATGGTATTGAGTCCTTGATTTCACTCCCCACTAGACTGTTATTAGCATGTAGAAATGCTACTGATTTGTGTAAACCGTATCATTTTACTACTCACCTTCACATTGCATGGGAATAAAAGCCAAGCTCCTGTCTCTGTTGTGAAAGTCTTTTCATGACATAGCTTCTGCCTACTTCTCCTCCTTGTGTTATAACACTCTCCCCTTTGCTTCCTGTGCTCTGGCCACACGGGCTCTCTCTTTTCTTTAAGTATGCCAAGTTCATTACCACCATAAGAACTCGGAACTCACTGCTACCCCTCTCTAGAATTCCCATGCCCCATATTGTGCATGGCTGATTCCTTACTGTCGTTCAGATTTCACTGTAAACGTCACTTCAGACAGCAGCCCTCTGTTACTCAATCTAAAAGAGCCATTTCACCTGTACCCTGGAATCCTCTTAAAATTACCCAGTTTCAGTTTAACGTTATTTATCACCATGGATATTTTCATATTTCTTTGTTCACTTGTTTTTGGCTGTCTCCCTCTATTAAGGTATAAAATTCTTGAGAACAAGGATCAAATCAATTTTGTTAAAGCCATCACTGAATTTAGTCCTGTCTTCTTTTTTTGTTGTTATTGTTGTTCTTTTTATTTCAAAATATTTAGGGGTACAAGTATTTTTTTGTTACATGGATGAATTGTATCAGGCTGAAGTCAGAGCTTTCATTGTACCTGTCACCAGAATCGTGTACATTGTACCCGACAGGTATATTTTTATTCCTTACTCCCTCCCATTCTCCCCCTTCTTAGTTTCCAATTTATTCTTTAAGTGAACCAAAAGTATTGAAGGGTTTTTAGCAAAGGAAGGCCATGCTATGATTTGTGTATTAGAAGGATTATTCCTGTGGAGATTATTGGAGGGAAGCAGGAATGAAGGGGAAATAAAATTGAGAGGCTATAACATTTCTTCATTGGCTGAGGATCTGAAGCAGAGCTGAGGTAATGGGAATAGGCACACAAGCAAACTTTGAGGTATATTTAGCAATAAAATCTGTAGAATGTAGTAGTAGGCTATACGTGAGGAAAAAGGTTAAGGTAACTGCTAGTACTCTGTCTTGTGTGACTTATTGGGGCTACCAATATGAAAATAGGGGAAAAAGAAGAAAAACACATTTGCACAGGAATATAAGATACATCTTATCGTATAGACATAGTGATTTAGGGTGTCCATGGAATGTTTGGAACAAATAAAGATATCCAACAAAATATAGAAAAACAAGAAAAACAGAGTTTTATAAAACATAGTATATTTTAATCATAGAATATTTATTGGTCAGGATTTGAGCGTGGGATGTTTTATGCAGAGCCAATGTGTTGATATTACAAATTATGACAATTGGTATCATGAATCGATTAGCTAGTTCAATTTTTGAAATAGTTAGAAAAGCATTAAATGAAATTAAAAAGAGCAGCATTATAAATTGTCCTGGTGAGGCTTTAATGTTGCATTTTCGTTCCATGAAATAAGGTTCTAACTGCTAGAGTGGCTATAATGAGGTCTTACTGGTGTTTTTGTTCTATTTTATTATTGCCTTCAGGCAGGCTATGAGCTTTATGAATTTTTAGCTCACCAGAGCAGATATTTAGGGAAAGAAGACTTTTTCTTTCCTTATTCAGATTTAGTATATTTTGATACTTTAAACTTGACTTAAACTAACAGAACTGTACAAATTCCTTGGTATGGGTTTTAAAAATAAAAGCCCACTATAACCATGTTCAATATTATCTTTCGTATCTCACTCTTTTATTGTTTTTCCCCTTGCAGGACTATTTAAAATTTTTCCAATGTGGCATATTCTTATAACTCTACACTTTTCCTTGGCCTATTTTCTCTAATTGTAAGGCCTTTCCTTGTACTTCTCTGACAAGCAAATAATATTAATACTTTGGAGCCTTCCAGACCTAGTTGAAATGACATCTTTCCTATGAGACCTTCCCCAACCCACCCTATTCCCTCTAATTCTAATCCTAACCCTATATAGTTTATAATAAGAAAGATGGCCCTGAAATTTGCTTTATTTATAAAGAATAATATCTCTAAATTAAACTTAAAAGTTTAAGGAAGACCTAGATTTAAAATTTTTTAAAACTATAACAGTATGAAGATTAAATTTTAAAAATCAAGGTAGTTCTGAAAAATCTTTTCTGTGCAAAAAGGGTGGCCTTTGAGTGGGCTTTTAATTAATATTTGATCCCATTCTAAAATTTAGTTTGTGAAACTCCAACATTTTAAACTATGTTTTTATATTAATATATTTAATTTCTCCTATGTCAATTGTCTAAATACCTCTTATAGCTCTAATAAATTAACCTTTAAAATATGGAAAAAAAAAGAAACATGGCTCTAGTTTCAAGCTCAGGGATATCACGGGTGGTTTGCAAACAAAACAAAATAAACTTCAATCAAATTCTTTGGTGTTCTAAGAAATTGTATCTTCTTTCTAAATGTGAAAGCACAGAGTATGATGTAGTTAAGGTTCATACATTGCCAAGTCATATCTGTTTTATCTGAAATCTGTCTAACTTTGATTTACATGTCTCTATTCCTACAGAAAAACATTTGTTTAAGACACCATTATCTATTATGTGGACTTCTGTGATAGTCTTTAAGTGGATTCCCTGATTCATCAATTGCTTACCTCCAATCTGTTCTCCGGAGTAGGGCTTGGCAAATTGAAGCCTAATGTTCAAACTGAGTTGCTGCTTGTTTTTGTATGCCCTTAGAGTAAGATTTGCATTGTTTATGGTTGGAAAAAATAAAAAATAGTATCTTGTGACATACAGAAATTGTACAAAAATCAAATATTGGTATCTGCGAATAAAGCTGTCTATTATTTTCATCTCAGGTCTTATCCTTAACTGATAGGAATAGTGTTATTATATCATAGCAAATAGGCTTTTGGTGAAATTACAAAGCTCTTGTTTAGGTGTTGACCAACAGATGGTTGGGGTCACAAATTTTGCTTTCCATGAAGCTATAACAGAAACCACAGGGTGGGTGGTGGGGTTGGGGGTAGAGGTAGTGGTGGTGGCAATGTCAAATGCTGAGTAAACTGGACTCAATCTTTTAGCAGTGGGGTGAGAATTGAGAGAATATGACCACTGACACTGTCTGTATCAGCAGAAAACAGATAGCCACTGTGCTCTTGATCCTGGTGGTGTGATAACGTTCCAGGAATACACAGGCAGTCGCAATTCGTGTCTTCTTTTATTATCACTGTGAATATAAAAGTCCGTGAAACTGGTGTTCACTTTTATCCTCTGAAATTAGGAGTGGACTGGGAGGGGGGATTCAAAATAGTAACTATAAATGAATAAAGTTATTTGCTTTCTTCATTTAAGTAATCTGATTTCATTTTGTTTTTAAGAAGTCAGGCTTTTTGAAAAGGCTGAGTGATTTAATGCATTCAATTTTGAATTTGGGTTCAAAAAATTAGTTCTTATTTTCAACTCCATCCCCTATCAGTTGACTGGGCCCCTGTTGGCAAGCATTGGCTAAGTAAGCCGTTTTCTTTCAGAAAATGAACATATTGCTTAGATTCAACCTATTAGTGTTTGTTTCCACTGCAACTTTTTTTCCTTTTTATCTGAAAGTTTGTTCTGACTATGAATGTATTCAATCATGGTAGATTGTTTTGATAGAGACTTTTTCAAAAGAACCACATTGTGAATAAAATAAGTAAAAATATAAGCTTTTCATCTTAGACAAGATCTCCCCTGGTTATTTGGAGCATACATCTGATGAAATATTCTTGTATATATCCCCCTCTTTTATGTATGTGTCTTTAATTCAATAACTTTTCTTTGATATGTAACATCATCATCATTAGTCAGCATTTATTAAGTACCTGTGCTTCTCAGGACAGGGAATGAATTTGGAAGCTGGAGAGTAAGTGCATAGTTTTAGAAAATGACTTTTTCCTCATAGTACCACTTAGGTCATTTTGAATAAGATTCTCTTACTGAAAATTGCAATAACATGTTAGCTTCTTCATGCTTATGTGAAATTATAATGAACATTAATAAAAATTCATATTTAAATGGAAAATTGACACGGAGTCCTGGAGAGTAATTTTTTTTTTTTGTGGACTATTATAGGTCAAATTTCCATCCTATAGCTTTAAATACAATTGTAAAGAAAGAATCTATTAAGGCATTATGATTGTCTTTTGAAGCTACTATGAATTACTCTCATTACTGAAGTGAACAAAAGTATACCTGGTTTCTTTCATTTACGTGCAATAATGAAAAAGATGAGAGCTGATAGGACATTTTCTGGGGGCATAAAAGTTAGAGAAATGATCTTATTGTTGCACCATTTTCTCTAGAGGATATGGCTGTAGGAGGGTACATTATGTGTTAGTCACATTGTTTCCTGAGTAAAGGATGGACTATTGTGTATTCAGTATGTAGTATATGATCATTTTACAAAGTGTTATTAGCCTTATTAGAGATATACAACTCTAGAGAAGAGCTAAGTCACATTTGAACAGAAAAAGAAGTGACTATCCATATTGTGATGGGCTTGCAGATCAAGGCAAGTCTTGCCTGATACTTTAGCCAAGAACTTTGAATGGCATTGATTTAGAAATTAAATTGCTGTTGCAGACACATTAAACTTTAATAAATGATATAGAGAAAGATGACTTACAGTTTTCAGAACTTTATCTAATGTTTGAAAAAATTAGGCAAATGTTCTTCTGTAGTCTCTTTTCTAAGCTGGACATGGTATGATTCTTATTGAAAGTGATACTTATGGAATATTATCTTGGTTAAGCTTATATCACAGACTTCTCAATACTTGATATAATAAAGTGTATCTATGTAAAGGTAAAATTAGATTTTTTTCTAAGAATGGGAATGAAACAAGAATGTTACCAACACTTCTGCTCAACATTTTACTGGAGGATTGAGGGTGGTGCAATAAGGCAAGGAAACACTGTAAGGTTATAAAATTGAGAAGGAATAAATAAAACTATTCACAGATACTATGATTGTATACATAGTTAAAAATCTATAGATAAACTATTATAATTAATAAATGTAGAAATGTCCTGCATATAGGGTTAATATCTAAAAGTTAATTGCATTTCTACATGCCAGTTCAAACAGTTGGAAAATAATGTGCTAGTGTGGAAAGCAGACAAGCAAACAAAAACATAAGGTGTATACCTTATCCCTTTTTATTTTCAGTGAAAATTATATTGATTGTATTTTAAAACCATGTTTTTATAAGAACATAGTGGAAAAATCCTGAATACCTGAAAAGGAGAAAGTACTTCTTTCAGAGTAAGGAAGGGAATCAGAAGGAGATGGAAGGCTGGGAACATTAAAGAGTTTTTGTACTGTCTTCACTGGTTGGTTGAAGGCAGACCTTGCTAATTATTAGAACATCCAAAGTACTAACGAAGAACTTTTACTAAGAACTTATTTAGAAAGGGCACTACCAGTGTCCTAGGAATAGTCACTAAATTAAAATAAAGCAAACATCCTCCTTTTGCTTCTTTAAGTGTTCTGTATCAAAATTTTATGCTTGTAAGATTCTAGGCATACAGTTAATGGAGCTCTACAAAAAGACAAGAGGTATGCAGATAGATTGCCCTTTTCTCCCTTAAAAAAAAGCAACCAGGATATACTTACAGGCAAAAATCAGTTTTCTGTATATGAGGATACTATTCTATTTTGTGCTTAAACATAAGATAACTTACTATTCTTCTCTCACATTTGACTTTTTTTCTCTAGAGTATGTGTACACTTTAAGAAAATGTGCAAATAGGATTATTGATACTATCCTAAATATAGTAACTAAAGATAAGCTGAGGTTAAATTACAAGTTAGAATCACCCTGAATCTCATGGAATTAATATCACTTATGATGAATTGTTTTTGGACACGTAAACAGATTTATGGAGGTTTACACTTTAATCAAGTATCTCTTGGAAACCTGCAGGACTTGATACCAGTGTTAAAATATAGTTTAAGAGATCAAACTCTCACGTTTTGCTGATGATATGATGTTGTACCTAGAAAACTGCAAGGATTCAACCAAGAGACTCCTTGAATTAATAAATGAATTCAGTAAAGTCTCAGGATACAAAGTCAATACACACAAATCTGAAGCATTCATATACACCAACAACAGTCAAAGTGAGAACCAAATGAAAGCCTCAATTCCCTTCGAAATAGCAACAAAGAAAACAAAATACCTAGGAATATATTTAACTAAGGAGGTAAAAGACCTCTATAGAGAAAACTATGAAACACTGAAGAAGGAAATATCAGAGGATATAAACAGGTAGAAGACCATACCATGCTTGTGGGTTGGCAGAATAAACATTGTTAAAATGTCTATACTACCCAAAGTGACCTACAGAATCAATGCAATCCCTATTAAAATACCATCATCATTTTTCACAGATATAGAAAAAATAATTTAACACTTCATATGGAACCAGAGAAGACCCTATTTAGCAAAAGCAATCCTAGGCAATAAAAACAAAATGGGAGGTATCAATTTATTAAACTTCAAACTATACTACAAGGTTATAGTAATTAAACCAGCTTGGGACTGGAACAAGAACAGGGACATTGACCAGTGGAACAGAACAGAGAACCCAGATATAAAACCATCCTCACATAGCCATCTAATCTTTGACAAAGCAGACAAAAACATACACTGGGGAAAAGAATCCTTATTCAACAAATGGTGCTGGGAAAACTGGATAGCCACATGTAGAAGACTGAAACGGGATCCACACCTTTCACCTCTCACAAAAATCAACTCACGCTGGGTAATAGACTTGAATCTAAGTTGTGAAACTATTAGAATTCTAGAGGAAAACATTGGAAATACTCTTCTAGACATTGGCCTAGGCAAAGAATTTATGAAGAAGACCCCAAAGGAAATCACAGCAACAACAAAATTAAATAAATGGGACCTGATCAAATTAAAAAGGTTCTGCACAGGCAAAGAAACTGTCAAGAGAGCAAATAGACAACCCACAGATTAGGAGAAAATTTTTTCAGGCAACACATCTGATAAAGGGCTGATAACTAGAATCCGTTTAGAACTCAGGAAAATCAGCAAGGAAAAAATCAAACAACCCTATCAAAAAGTGGGCAAAGGACATGAACAGAGAGTTTTCAAAAGAAGACAGAATAATGGCCAACAAACATGAAAAAATGCTCAACATCTCTATTCATCAGGGAAATGCAAATCAAAACTGCAATGAGATATCACTTATCTCCAGTAAGAATAGCCTTTATCAAAAAGTCTCCAAACAATAAATGTTGGCGTGGATGTGGAGAGATAGGAACACTCCAACTCTGCTGGTGGGACTGTAAACTAGTTCAACCTCTGTGGAAAGCAATATGGAGATACCTTAAAGCGATTCAAGCAGATCTAGCATTTGATCCAGCAATTCCACTACTGGGCATCTACCAAAAAGATCAAATGACACTCTACAAAAAAGACACCTGCATTCGAATGTTTATAGCAGCACAATTCACAGTTGCAAAGTTGTGGAAACAACCCAAGTGGCCATCAATACATGAGTGGATTAATAAAATGTGGTATATGTATACCATGGAGTACTATTCAGCTTTAAGAAACAATGGTGATATAGCACCTCTTGTATTTTCCTGGATAGAGCTGGAACCCATACTGCTAAGTGAAGTATCCCATGAATGGAAAAACAAGCACCATTTGTACTCACCAGAAAATTGGTATTAACTGATCAACACCTAAGTGGACATATAGGAATAACATTTATCGGTTGCTGGGTAGGTGGGAGGGGGAAGGACGGGATGGGTATATACATACATAATGAGTCAGATGTGCACCATCTGGGGATGGTCATGCTTGAAGCTCTGACTCGATGGGGGGGAGGGCATGGGCAATATACGTAACCTTAACATCTGTACCCCCATAATATGCTGAAATAAAAATAAATAAATAAAAAACCAGGTTCTTCCCTGGTCACCCCCCTATATATATATATGTATATTTATATATATTTTTAATATTTATAGATATTCCTTGCAATCAGAACAAACAGCATGGGAAAATATATTTCACTGAAGTGGTAACTGTTACACTATATCCCATTACAAACCTAGTTTCCTACCCTGAGTCATTCTCAAGCTGGCTCCCTCCAATCCAGGTCTTATTGTCAGTCGCCAATTGGGCTTGTCACTCTTAATGGTTATATCTTTTACTTCTCCTCCTCCTCCCTCTTACCAACATTACCGTGGTTCTGTGTAAAAGGCAGATGAAAAGGCACAATCAGCTGTAACCAAACTTCATCATTGATTCTCTTATAAAAAGCTTATTTGGGGAAGTATAGTGGATATTTAAAAATATATGATGTGATTGATCCTGATACTTTAGGAACTTTCTTTTGACCTGGGTTATTCAACTTTTGAATAAAACCTATTAAGTATAGACATATAAAATTTTGTATCTTCAAGTATACCATAAAACCATGTGCTCCAATTATATAATTTAGTATATGAGGAAACAGGTATATAAACCACACCAAAGCATAACTTTACTTTCTAGCAGGACTGCAAATGGAACTAGTGATTCATTATTTCAGGTTGTCCATTTGCAGTTAGGCAGGATCTACTGAAGGAGCCTTCTTGCAGGAAGATGATTTTCTTTTTATTGAGGTAAAATCAACATATGCTTCAAATCTCTGCTCAAGACAAGTATAAGTGTACAATATGGAGAATTTGACAAATGCATATATTTGTGTAACATTCCGGTGTAGGTAGTGTATTTTCATTACCCCTGAAAACTTCCTAGTGCTCCATAGGAAACCAATACTCTTATTTGTTTCACCAAAGTTCAGTTTTGTCTGCTCTTGAACTATATAAATAAAATTATATAGTATGTCTTCTTTTATATCTGGCTTTTTTGATCAATATGATGGATTTGAGATTTATTTAAATTCTTAGTATTCCATTTGTTTATTTACACTCCTGTCAATGAACATTTGCAATGTTTTCAATTATTGGTAACATAAATGGCTTGAATATAGGTTAGATGCATATTTAACTTTGTAAGAAAGTGCCAGTTTTTCAAAATGGTTTTACTATTGTACATTCTCATTAGCGATGAATGAGTCTACACTTACTCCCTATTCTTATCAACATTTGGTGTTGTGAGCCTTTTTGACTTTAGCAACGATAGTGTCTATGTTTACTTTCCATTTTCCTGATAAATAATTTCAAGAACCTTTTGATGTTCTTATTGGCAATTTGGATATATCCTTTTGTCAGGTGTCTGTTCAAACTTTTTACCTATTTAAAAAACTGGGTTGTGTTATTTTTACTGGTTTGTAGAAGTTCTATCCCTATTCTGTCAGATACATGTGTTGAAATATTTTCTCCAAGTATGAGGATTACATTTGACTTTCTTAATGGTTATTTTGATTAACAGAAGTTTTCATTTGGATTAAGTACAATTTATAACCAATTCATGCTTTTTGGATCATCTCTCAGAAAACTCTGAACCTCTAAGACTATGTTTTGGTATCTTTGAGAAAATTTCAGAATTAAACTTTTATATTTATGTATATTATTCCATAGTATTAAATTGAACAAATCAATTATACTTTATTTTTTGAAAGGGCTTATGTAAGATAAGTATTATTTTTTCCCCTGAATAACTGATAGAATTAAATAGTAAAATTTCCTGGACATGGTATGTCTTTTTAAGAAGTTTTTTTCTTTATAATGCAATTTCCTTGATGTATGTAGTTATTGAGATTTTATTTCTTCTTGTGTTAATTTTGGTAATTTAATTTTTATATGAATTTTCCCATTTCTTCTAAGTTTTGACAGAACATTGTTCATAAGAGTTTTTTAATAACCTTTATATGTGTAATGATGTTTCCCCTCTCAACTCTTATTTTTTATTTGTGTTTTCTCTTTTTTCTTAATTAGTCATGCTAGGGCTTTATTGATTATACTAATGTTTCTAAAGGAACATTTTTTTGGCTTTTTTTCTTCATTACTTATTTTCTATTTCATTGATTTCTGCTTTTTATTATTTTAATTCTTCTATTAACTTTGTATAAAATTTGTTCTTTTTTCTCACTTCCTAATGTGGCAACATAAATTTTTAGCCTTTTTTGTTTTCTAAATAAGCGTTTAAACCTTAAATTTTTACCTAAATACTCCTCCAAATGTATATCACAAATTTGATACATTGTAGGTTCAATATGTAAACAAATATATTTTTCTAATTTCTTAAATTTCTTCTGTAACTAATTATCTACTCATTATTGTGTTGTTTAATAGTCAAATATTTAAAGCTTTTTAGATATCTTATTATTATTTATTTCTACCTTAATTCTATGGGGTTGAAGAATATCTTCCATATATTTTTAATACTTTAAAATTTATTGATACTTCTTATATAGTCCAGGCTACAGTCTTTCTATGTGAATGTACCATGTTCACTTGAAAAGTAGGTACACTCTGCAGTTGCTTTAGTGTTTTATAAATGTCATTTAGATGAATTTGGTTGGTTATGTGTGAGTCTTTGACATCTTCTTGGTCCTTTTTTCTACTTTCTATCAGTTATTGATCAAGAATTGTTAGAATCACAAACTGGTGGATTTGGCAATCTGTCTTCTTATTTAAGTCAGATTTGCTTCATGTATTTTGAAGCTCTGTTATTTCTTGTAAACACATTTAGCACTGTTATGTTTTGCTAATGAATTGACTCTTTTATCATTATGATATGCCTTTTTACAAAATCACTGTCAGTACTCTGCCTGAAGGTTTATCTGTTCTGTTATTAATATATACTCATCAGCTTTCTGAAAATTACAAAATATGTATTTTTTCTCTTTTTGTGTTTAGTGTCTTTATATTTAAAGCACAATTTTTTAGATAGCATATAGTTGGGTCATGATTATTTTATTCAGTCTATTTTCATCTTTTAACTTGTGTGTTTTGTTTATTTATATTTAATGTAGTTATTGATACTGTTTTATTTGTCTGTCATCATTCCATTTGTTTTTTATTTGTGCCACTTTTTCTTTCTTCTACCTTTCCTGCCTTCTTTGTTTAAACTGAATATTTTTTAACATCCTACTTTAAATATAGTATTATATTTAATTGTAATTTATACCTATAATTACCTTTTTAATGATTACTCTACATACTCTATTTTCTTATCAGAATCTAGAATTAATATTGTACCTCTTCACTTAAAATATAAGAACATTGAATAGTATGACTATATCTACCCCAACTCCATCCTTTATAATAGTTTTATAATATATTTTATTTCTACATACATATGAACCCTACAGTACAATGTTATTATTTTTGCTTTACCTAAGTTATCTTTCTAAAAATTAGAAAAGAAAAAATATTATTTATATTATTAAAAATGTTTTTGTTATTCAATCAATTTTTCATACAGGCTACTTAAAACCAAGCATAATATTTTTCCCAAATGAGTATATTCTTTTTCAAAATGAAAAATCAATTTTGTACCAATACAATATAGTTTTCTAAGACATAAACACATAATCCAAGTCATATGCTGCATGAATTTAAATATTGTATTATCAAAGCTGACATAATATAGACAGAAGAAAGTAGGTATCTCCCACAGAGGGAAGATAATTTAAAACCATGTACTTTTAGTGATCTTCTCAAATACACATTTGATCCTAATTTTTCTTGTTCTTTTGTCTTGATGGTCTAAGAACTCATTTTTGGGGAAAAATATGCTAAGGATGTTGTAGTCTTCATTGATTGCTAATACTGAAGCAAATAGGCAAAGAGAGAATGTTGGAATTGATGTTTTAAATGTGATTGAGCTTCCAGAACTTTATAATGAATTCCTGTGTATTGACCTTGAAGATTATTTTCTTGAAAATATCACATAATTTTATCACCATTGTTCAAGATTTCCTACTGCATCCTTTCTTCTTTATTTAATTTTTAAAATTTATTTATTTTTATTTCAAAACAATTAGGGGATAATAGTGTTTTATTTTTTTGTTGTTGTTATGTGGATAAATTGTATCGTGCTGAGGTCAGGACTTTCAGTGTGTTTGTCACCAGAATAGTGTACACTGTACTCAATAGGTAGATTTTTGTCCCTTCCTCTAGTTCCCCCTCCCCCTATCTTAGATTCTAATGTTACTGCTGTTTATGACCGTATATATCTTTCATTTAGCTCCCACTTTTAAGTGAGAACATGTGGTAAGTTTTTCCATTCTTTAGTAGTTAATTGAGGTTTGCTCTGGAAGGTGGTTAAAATTATTAGTAAATTATCTAAATTCCAAAAACTTGATTTTATTCCTCGTTAGGCAACATCTTTCAGTTTTATCATTAATTCTAGGAGCATGGACCTTAGTCTAGGGCATTAGTTTTCAGGCATTTTAGTCTTAGAACCCCTTTATCATCTTAAAATTTATTGAATATTTTAAAGAGCTTTCTTACGTGGGTTATCTTTATCAATAGGTACCATACTAGAAATTAAAAGTGAGGAATTTTTGAGCTGGATGTGGTGGTGTATGCCTGTAGTCCCAGATATTTGGGAGGCTGAGGTGAGTGGATTGTGTGAGCCCAGGAGTTTGAGACCAGCCTGGGCAACATAGCAAGAACTCATCTTAGAAAAATAAACAAACAAATAAATAAATAACTGAGGAATTTTGAAGTACTTCTTTACAAATATATTAAACCTAACAGTAATAATGTATTAACTTTTAACATAAATATGTTTAATAAAAATAACTATATTTTCTAAAAAATATAGAATTGGTTTACTTTTTTTGAAAACTAATATCTGGTATCTGGCACAATGGAAAACAGTGTATTCTCATATCTGATTTTGCATTCAATTTATTGCTTTGGTTATAGCATGTGAAGAAAATTCAGCCTCACACAGATATGTAGTTTGAAAAGTAATGAGAATTATAGTAGCTTTTTCATATAAATGCAGATATTTCCCTTTGATATGAACTTCACAAGCGATAGTTTCTTAGAAGTTAGTTGTAATGTAGAATCTGAAACATACAACACCATTTGGTTTTTTTAATATATTAAAATCCACTGGGCTCTCTTGTAGTTTAAATAAAATTTTTCCCCCTATGGGATTTTGAAATACTATGTGTTAATAATTTTGAAAACATTGGTTCATGAGTTATGAAGATTTTCCAAATGTTGATACATTTTTATTACATAATATCAGAAATTTATATTCACCAATGTTATCAGAAAAGTCATCCAATATTGGGAGGTTGTCATGCTCATGGAAACAGAAGTTTTCCAATTTATAATTTTTAAGTAAAATTTTTAAGTAAAAGCTCGAATTTTCTCATTGACTATAAATATTGTCAGTTGTCTCAAAGATATGTGCTCACTTCATTAAGTTTTGAGAAAATGTCTCCAAAGTATCTAAATCTTAATAATCATCTTTTTTTGTCAATCATTCTCTCAAGTAAAAATGATGTTTCATGAATAAAACCTTTAGGTCAACTTGCAAGTCAAATTATTATATGAATGCTTTTTCTTGAAACAACTATTGCATTTTGGTATGCAGCAAAAGTGCTCTGTGCATATATTAATACAAAGACTGTTAATAAAATATATATCCAGTATTGAAATTTAATAAAATTAAGAAATTATATTACTTCCTCAAAGACAATCTGAAGTTGAACTAAAAATATATGTATATAGTGATAATAATTTTATACTACCAGTGCATGGCAGTGAGGAATATAATGATACTAGCAGACTTTGGTACTGTGATGTAAAATTGAGAGAAGTGTTACTCACCCTTTATTCTCCCCCATCAGTGCAAATAGTATGTTAGTATTATTATGAAAATACTTTTCACTTTGCAGATGTCCTGTGACTGTCAAGTGGTTTTTTTTTTTTT
>VBSM01001265.1:55925847-55973681 GCA_008086735.1 Cheirogaleus medius
AATGAGATACCACCTAACCCCAGTGAGAATGGCCTATATCAAGAAATCCCAAATGTCAAGTGGTTTTTTAGAAGCCATAGACCACACTTTGAGAAAAACAGCTCTAGAAAATGATCCTTAATCCTGAAATATGGCCTTTCTGCTGTCAATTGAATGCCTGGGGTACTCAGAGAGCCCTTTTCACTTTGGCGGAACTTCTAACATACTCCAGTGCTATGGGGCTTCTAGAATTTCTGTTCAGGTTCCTCCTTTGCTGCAGTCATTGTAGGCCTCACACAGTCTTGCTACATGCATGTGTTCAGCTCTTGACCAAGAACTGTGGTGAAACCTCATAAAATTCTTCCACCCACCAAACTCTCTCCACTTTGGAAGCCTTTTGCAATAAATTCCAGGAATTTCAGCAGACCTAGACTCTTATCTTTGCCCCTTTAGCTTAGTGAGACTGCAGTGCCTTGCACAGAAGTGATATAAGTGGCAAAAAGCAAAAGGAATATGGTGAAGGTGGTGGGGTTCACATGTGTGTTTTCCTTCTTTCAAGTATTACAGTCCTACGTTGCCTGCTGTCTGATGTTAGAAAACAGTCGCTTTATATATTTGTCCTGTTCCACAGTTGCCTGTAGCATGAGGTAAGTGCAATAACTGATACTGGCCATGTTATGATGGTGTATCATAGAAATCACGTGGCATATTTACTTACATATATATCTATGTTTCTCTCTCTACACACACACACACATATATAATGCACCCACTCGTACAGGAAAAGAAAATTCACACAACTTTTACTTGCCAGACACATTTCAAAGATGTGTTTCTCACCTCAATTACTAGTTGTTGGCAACATATTTCATAATAGTTAGTATTAATGAAAGAAAAATGAAGAAAATATAATTTTCTTTGAATTTTGGTAAATTAATTCAGCAGTACAAAGTATCTCACTAATCTATAATAGAGTGATCCTAATGAAAAATCTTAAATTTTCATGCTGTTGGAAAGCTAGGTAGTTGAGACTGGATTCTATTATTAAATCTGGTGTTAGGCACTAGGTGGTAATAAAAATTTCCAAAACTAAGCTTAAGATAGAATGTGTGCAGGAGATAAATAAGGAACAACTTAATGGTGTTTAGTGTATGGTTATTTGTCAGGCTTCAGGTGTTGAGTTGATAATTACTGAAAAGGCACATGAATAACTTAAGGTACCCATTAGATAACCTTCAATCTGGAGAACAAACACAGTAAGAACATTGTCTTTTGGAACTGAAGGCTCAAGTGCAAGTTAAAAAATACAGTGAATGATTGTGGTTGGGAGGTTTATTCATTAACAAAAATTAACTGAGTATCCACCTTGTTCTGGGGACTGTGGATGAAGGGGCATTTCAGAGAGAATTGCATTCCTTTTCCAGGAGTCTGGCAAATAAGATGTATAAGCAATCAGATAATCACAAAAGAGAATGAGAAATGCTTTTTAAAGAGGTCTGTATGAGGTATATTGAGAGTAGAGATAAGATTATTTCTTTCTGAGGGGCTTAGAAAAAGCTCCAGAGAAGCAATGGCAATTGAATTATACACTGAAAACTGAGTAGATTTAGAAGACTAACAGGCAAGAAAGGATATCTCAATACTAGGGATGATAGGAACAAAAGTATGAAACCAAGACGACTTATTATTCAGGGAACTCTGAACAGACCACTGAGGCTTTATAACTGCAGCAAATCATAGGGGATGATACTGAAATATTACAATCAAATTGAAAGGGTCTTGCAGTTCATGCTAAAGAGCCTAAACTTAATTCTCTAGGCAAGGGAAACCAAATATTAATAGGGCTTGATGTGATCAGATTCCTTTATGTCTTGCTTGCCAAGTAATACCTATTCATTGAATTATTCAGCAAATATTAATTAAACATTAACCAAGTGTCAGAAATTATATTAAAAACAGGGCATAGAACAATGATTAATCCAATCTTTGCCCTTCCCCTCCTGGAACTTATTATCTAGAGGAAGAGACAATCAAAGAATTACAATATAATGCGATAATTGGTAAGATACAGGGAGGGCTAGATGCTTTTTTAGCAACATCTGAGAAAATCTGATGATGATAAGGAGGAGAGGATGCAGGTTAGGGAAAATGTCTTAAAGAGAGTGATGTCTAGGTTGAGACAGAAAAGGACAGTCAGCTCAGCAAGCTATGAGATGGAGTTATTAAGTAGAATGGAGGATGGGTGACAGTCTGGGGACATGAAAGAGCTTAGAGCAAGGAATTTAAAGATGCTCCAAATGTCTGGAGTATCTGTGAGGTATAGATGGGATATGAAGTATGATGTTAGAAAGATTTTTTTTTAATGTTAACAGTATCAGAAAGGTACAGAAGAGGGTTAAGCATGAGAATAATCTAATCACATTAGCATTTTTAAAAGATCATTCAAGTGAGAAGAACTATTAGGAGACTGTTGAAAAGTCCACCAAAAGATGATGATGGCCAAGCTAGGGTGGTAATGGGGATGTAGAGGAACAGACTTAGGAAATATTTGGGGTTGGAAGAAAGGATTGGCATAAACTGAATAGGAGTACAGGGTTGCAGGGTTCAGGGAAAGGAAGAGAGGTAGAAGGGTAGTCAAGGATAAATTTCAGACTTGTGCCTTTACTGGTGTTAGATACTTAGAGGGCAAGGGATTTGCAGTGGGATTGGGTTAGAAGAAAGGGAAGAAAATAAATTCAATTTTTAGTGCATTGATATTCTGGTTTTTATAGACCATAAAAGATAATGATTTGTAAGCAGTTTTCTAAACTTCTGATGAGAATTTGAGCTGGATACACACACACACACACACACACACACACACTCTCTCTCTCTCTTGAGATTGGTCTACATTTCTGCATTTAAATAAGTTATGGAAAATCAGTACATGGCATATCTTGAATTTATCCTTATTCTAAGTGAAACACATCTATTTTAGTCTTTGAGCTGACAGGCAGTTCTGCTATTTCTTTATCTTTCCTTTCTCTGTGATGACAAACATAACTTCAATTCATTCTCAGTGATCTGAAGTGAACTGTGAATGAAAAAGTATTTGGACATATAAGTCCAACAAGTAAGTTGTTGGTTTAGTTTATTTTTTAAAATTTTATATATTGTTTTTTATTTCAGCATATTAGGAGGGTACAAAGTTTAGGTTACATACATTACCTTTGCCCCACCCCTGTCAGAGCTGCAAGTGTGTCATCTTCCAGACAATGCTGCACTGCACCCATACAGTGTGAATATACCCATCCCCACCTCCTCACTCCCACCATCTGACACCTGATGAATATTACTGCTATATGTGCACATAAGTGTTGATCAGTTAATACCAATTTGATGGTTAGTACATATGGTGCTTATTTTTCCATTCTTGGGATACTTCACTTAGTAGAATGGGCTCTAGTTCTATCCAGGATAATACAAGAGGTGCTAGATCACCATTGCTTTTTGTGGCCGAGTAGAACTCAATGGTACACATATAGCTCATTTTATTAATCCACTTATGTGTTGATGGGCACTTGGGTTGTTTCCACATCTTTTCAATTGTGAATTGTGCTGCTATAAACCTTCTAGTGCAGATGTCTTTTTTTTAATAGGATGTCTTTTTTTTCCTTTGGGTAGATGCCCAGTAATGGAATTGCTGGATCAAATGCTAGTTCTACTTGTGGCTCTTTGAAGTATCTCCATATTACTTTCCACAGAGGTTGTACTAGTTTGCATTCTCACCAGCAGTGTATGAGTGTTCCTATCTCTTCACATCCATACCAACATTTATTGTTCTGGCACTTTTTGATAAAAGCCATTCTCCCTAAGTTAAGTGATATCTCATTGTGGTTTTGATTTGCATTTCCGTGATGATGAGAAATGTTGAGCATTTTTTCATATGTTTGTTGGCCATTAGTTTTTCTTCTTTGAAAAATTTCTGTTCATGTCCTTTGCCTACTTTTTAATGAAGTTGTTTGATTATTTTCTTGCTGATTTTCCTGAGTTCTATATAGATTCTAGTTATCAGCTCTTTACCGGATGTGTAACATGTGAATATTTTCTCCCATTCTGCAGATTGTCTGTTTGCTCTTGTGATAGTTTTGTTGGCTGTGCAGATGCTTTTTAATTTGTTCAGGTCCCGTTTATTTACTTTTGTTGATGCAGTGATTGCCTTTGGGCTCTTCTTCATAAATTCTTTGCCTAGGCCAATGTCTATAAGAGTATTTTCAACATTTTCTTCTAGAAATCTTATAGTTTCATGCCTTAGGTTTAACTCTGTTATCCATCGAGAGTTGATATTTGTGAGAGGTAAAAGGTGCAGATCCTGTTTCAGTCTTCTACATGTGGCTATCCTGTTTTCCCAGCACCATTTATTGAATAAGGATTCTCTTCCCCAGTGTATGCTTTTGTCTGCTTTGTCAAAGATTAGATGGTTATAAGAGAATGGTTTTCAATCTGGATTCTCAGTTCTGTTCCATTGGTCTATGTCTCTGTTCTTGTGCCAGTAACATGCTGTTTTAGTTACTATAGCCTTGTAGTATAGCTTGAAGTCTGGTAAATTCATGCCTCCCAATTTGCTCTTTTTGCTTAAGATTGCTTTTGTTATATGAGGTCTTTTCTGGTTTCATATGAAGCTTAGAATTGTTTTTTCTAGATCTGTGAAAAATGATGTTGTTATTTTAATAAGGATTGCCTTGAATATGTAGATCACTTTTGGTAGTGTAGACATTTTAACAATGTTGATTCTGCTGATCCATGAGCATGGTGTGGTTTTCCACCTGTTTATGTTCTCTGCTATTTCCTTCCTCAGTATTTTGTAGTTCTCGCTGTAGAGGTCTTTTACCTCCTTAGTTAAATATACTCATAGGTATTTTATTTTCTTTGTTGCTATTGTGAAGGGTATTGAGTCTTTAATTTTGTTCTCAATTTGACTGTTGTTGGCATGTAGGAATGCTACTGATTTCTGTACACTGATTTTGTAACCTGAGACATTGCTGAATTTGTTTATCAATTCCAGTAGCTCATAGCAGAATCTTTGTGGTTTTCTAGATATAAGATCATTTCATCAGCAAAGAGTGATAGTTTGATGTCTTCTGACCCTCTTTGTATGCCCTTGATTTCTTTTTCTTGCCTGATGGCTCTGGCTAGGGCTTCCAGCATATGTTGAATAGAAGTAGTGATGGAAGGTAACCTTGTCTGGTTCCAGTTCTAAGTGGGAATGCTTTCAATTTTTCCCATTCTGTATGATGTTGGCTGTGGGCTTATCATATATGGCTTGTATCATTTTTAGGTAGGTACTGTCTGTGCCTATTTTGTTAAGCATCTTACCATAAAAGGGTGCTTAATTTTGTTGGATGCTTTTTATACATCAATTGAGAGGATCATGTGGTCTTTATTTTTACTTCTATTTATGTGTTGAATTACATTAATAGATTTGCATATGTTGAGCCATCCCTGCATCTCTGGGATGAAGCCCACTTGATCATGATGGATTATTTTTTTGATAAGCAACTGAATTTGGATTGTTAGGATTTTGTTGAGAATTTTTTTTTATCTATATTCATAAGGGATATTGGTCTGTAGTTTTCTTTTTTTGTTGTGTCCTTTCCTGGTTTTGGTATCAGGGTGATGTTTACTTCATAAAACATGGTGTGGAGGATTCCTTCCTTCTCAATGTTGTGGTATAAGTTCTGCAAGATAGGCACCAGTTCTTCCTTGTAGGTCTGGTAAAATTCAGGTGCAAGACCATCTTGTCTGGGACTTTTCTTTTTAGGAAGGTTTTTTATTGCTGCTTCAATTTTGGTACGTGAGATTGATCTGTTCAGGATTCTGTTTATTTGTGATTGAGCCTCTGGAGAATTTATGTTTTTAAGAATTTGTCCATTTCCTCCATGTTTTAAATTTATGTGCATAGAGGTTTATATAGTATTCATAGATGATATTTTATATTTCTGTGATATCAGTTGTAATTTCTCCTTTTTCATTCCTTATGGAGCTTATTAGAGTCCTTTCTTTTCTGCTTCTTGTTAATTTAGCAAGAATTGTGCCAATTTTGTTCATTTTTCAAAGAACCAACTTTCTGTTTTATTCATATTCTGCAAAGTTTTATTTGTTGTTCTCAATTTCTTTTAGTTCTACTCTGATCTTTGTTATTTCTTTTTTTCTGCTAGGTTTGGTGTTGGTTTTCTCATCCTTTTTCCAGTTCTTTGAGATGGTTCATTATATTGTTGATTTGTGGCTGGGCTTATTGGCTCATGCGTGTATTCCTAGCACTCTAGGAGGTTGAGGTGGGAGGAATGCTTGAGGTCAGGAGTTCAAGAGCAGCCTGAGCAATAGTGTGATCCTGTCTGTACTAAAATAGAAAGAAATTAGCTGGACAACTAAAAATATATAGAAAAAAATTATCCAGCTATGGTGGCACATGCCTGTAGTCCCAGCTACTCAGGAGGCTGAGGTAGAAGGATTGCTAAAGCCCAGGAGTTTGAGGTTTCTGTTAGCTAGGCTGATGACACAGCACTCTAGCCTGGGCAAGAGAGCAAGAATCTGTCTCAAAAAAAAGAGAAAGAAACAAAGAAAAAAATATTGTTGATTTGTGATCTTTCTCATTTTTGGATGTAGGCATTTATGGATATAAATGTTCCTTTCAATACTGCTTTAGTTTTGTCACACAGATTTTGGTAACTTGTGTCTCTATCATTTAGTTCAAAAAATCTTTTGATTTCCATTTTAATTTCTTCTTTTACCCAATAATCATTCAGCAGAAGGTTGCTTACTTTCCATGACTTTGTGCAGAGATGAGAGTTTCTACTGGAGTTGATTTCTAATTTATTTCACTGTGGTCTGAGAAGATACATAGTATAATTTCTGTTTTTTTTTTTTAAATTTGTTGAGACATGCTTTGTGGCCTAGGATATTGCCAATTTTAGAGAATGTCCCATGAGCTGATGAGAAAAATGCATACTCAGTGGTTTTTGGGTAGAATATTCTGTAAATGTCAGTCAGGCCTATTTCTTCTAGTGTTCTGTTTAAGTCCATTGTTTATTTATTTATTTTTTGTTTGTAGGATCTGTCCTGTTCTGTCAGAGGGGTGGTGAAATTCCTGGATATTATGGTGCTGTTTATCATATTGTGTAGATCAAATTGGATTTGTTTTATGAATCTGGGTGCAACTGAGTTAGGTGTGTAAGTATTTAGAATTCTTACATCTTTTTGTTGAATTGTACCCTTCATCATTATATAGTGACCATCGTTTTCTTTCATTACTTTTATTGATTTGAAGTCTAAGTTATCTGAAATAAGAACTGCTATGCCAGCTTTCTTTTGGCTTCTATTTGCATGGAATATTGTTTTCCATCCTTTCATCTTGAGTCTGAATGCATCCTTGTTGATTAGATGTGTATCCTGAAGACAGCAAAAACTTGGCTGTGTATATTTATCCATTTGGCCATCCTATGTCTCTTTAATGGGGAGTTCAAGCCATTCACATTTATTGAAAGACTTGATAAGTAGGACAGATTTCTGTTCATCCTGTTGAGTTGAACTTTGTGCTTTGTTTTTTCCCTTGAGCCCTTGTTATATGTGGCCTTTGACCTTTAGCTTCTGGTTGATTTTACACTGGTGAGTATTTATTGTGGTTATCTATGTGTAATGCTGTTCTGAATACATCCTGGAGGGCAGGTCTTTTCTTGATGAATTTCCTCAGTTTTTGCTTGTCTTAGAGGGACCTTATTTCTCCTTCATATCAGAAACTTAGTTTTGTAGGATATAAGAGTCTAGATTTGGCATTGTTATGTTTGAGAAGAGTGAGAATTGTACCCCAGTCTCTTCTGGCTGGTAAGGTTTCAGTTGAGAAGTCTGAAGTTAGTCTGATGGATTTTCCTTTGTAGGTTACTTGCTTCTTTTGCCTTACAGCTCACAAGAGGGCCTCTTTCATGTTTATTTTGACCAGTCTGATGATATGTATCATGGTGTCTTCCTGTTTGCATTGAATCTCCTAGGAGTCCTTTGAGCTTCTTGTACCTGGATATCTAGATTTCTAACAAGGCCCAGGAAATTTTCCTCCATTATATCCTCAAATAGTTTATACAACCTTTATATATTTTCTTCTTTTCCCTCAGGGATGCCTACAATTATCATACTAGGTCTCTTCACATAATCCCACATGTCTTGCAGGCTTTGCTTTTTTCACTTATTTCTCTGTGACTGACTTGTTTAATTGAAAGGTGTTATCTTCAATCCCTGAGATTCTTTCTTCTGTTTGAGCTACCCTATTCTTGAGGCTTTCCACTGTGTTTTGTAATTCCTTGACTAAATTCTTCTTTTTCAGAAGTTCTGATTGATTTTTCTTTAATATTTCAATATCTTTAGTGAATTTTTCTTCCAGGTCCTGTTTTTTTTTTTTTTTTTTGGTGGTTTCTTTGTGTTGGTTATCCCCTTTCTGTTACATATCATTGAGTTTTCTTACAATCCTTATTCAAAATTCTTCTTCTGCCATTTTAGTATTCTGAATTTGGTTGATATCCATTGCTAGAGAGCTGGTGTTCCCCTTTGAGGATGACCTTTCAGTTTGATTCTTCATACTTTCAGAGTTCTTTTGCTGATTCCTTCCCATCTGGAGCAGCTGTTGCTTCTTACCTTTGGAGTTTCATTTAGATAATGACATGCCCTGTTTAGTCTCTGAGCCAGTAGGTGGTGTTTGTGGGTGAGATTTGATCACATGCTGTATGGTGAGTCAGTAGAGTCAATAAAAGGCATGCAAAATAACCTCATGCAAAATAAAAGGGCATGCAAATTGACCTCTCTGTCAGTAGGTGGCGCTTTCCAGGAGGAGCAAGCTGCAATGTTTTTGGGTCCTGTAACCAGCTCTTGTTCCTCTGGAGAGGCACTGTAGTGCCTCAGGTGGTGGGTGTGGCCCTGGGACTTCCTTATTCTCCTTTTCAGCAGGGGCAGGTGGGGGATTGAGACTGGGCGGGACTAGATTGGGTGAGCCTGCCCTCAAGCTCCACAAATGTTGTTAGTAGGCATGATGTGATGTGAGCTGGGGGGGAGGGTTCCATGCCCAGGATTACAGCCTGAGCTGGAATCACAGCCTTCTCTTGGGAGGAGAGTTGCTCCTCCAGCATGCTGTAGCTAGGACCCACTCTGATCTGTCCCTGAAGGCACACACACCTCAGTAGACTAGTTCACAAATATCCCTTCTATGACTCCAGGCAATGCAACTGAGATCTGAGTGCATAGGATCTGGCCTGCAGGCCTGTTCTCTGGGTCCTGGAGATCAATTCCAGACCCTGCTAGTGAGAAGAATGCTGGTTTCAAGTCATTCATGGGGTGCTCAAGCTGTATCACTATCTGTCTGTCTCAAGGTTTGTCTCACTCTGTTGGAATCATCAGTCAAGCAGCACCAGGGAGGGCCAGTGGTAGGGAGCTCATAGTCTGAGTACTCCTCAGACCACTGCAGGGCCCCAAAGGAAAGGTCCTGTTCCCTGTGGATGCCTTGGTGGTGGCTAAATTGTCTCTCTCAGCAGCCCCAGGTAGGGGAGAAGAAGGGGAGAATGACACAATATGATGTCTGTGAGGGCCAGACGTATCCTGAGGGAGCTGGGAGTCTGGTGCTCTGTCCGCAAGAGGCTCTCTGCTCACTGGCAGAAGCCATCTCTGGGCTGGTGTCAGCAGGGCTCTCCAGCAGCTCTGGAGCCTGCTATCAGTCCGAGATGCAAGGGAAGGGAAACTTAACCACTCCACCTACTCTTGTCTTCAAGCCTCTTGGGGTTTAGCCCCTGCCGATACATTTCTCCTTCCAGTTCTGCTCCGCAACCTCCCTGTGTGGAATCTCCTATAGATTCAGGCACCCTTCCTTCCAACTCTCATCTGATCTATGTTTGCCTATTTTTTTTTTTTTTTGACTTTCATCTAAAATGTTAACTTCTCAGAGAGATACTCTGGCTGGAGGTGTTTTGTCTACCATCTTCCTAGATATCAGATGTTGGTTTTAAACATACAGTAAAATAATCTGATCAAAGTATAGCAGGCTAGCAAAGTCATTTTATCATAAAAGTAGCTCTGCGTCTCCAGGTGTTGAAGTCTTCTATTCAACCTACTACAATGAAAGTATTTACTGAATTTAGCAACTTCTCAGACAAGTCAAAAAACATTTATTAGATAACAAATTTGTCAACATATGATAATGGCAGCTGTTCAGCATGATTCTCCAACTATGAGGTCTTGCTATTGGGAGAATGCCAAGTACCTCTAAAAAGAGTCTTCCTGAATCTCTTCTTTACCCATACAGTATACACGTCCTGATTATTCTATGTGGATTTGCATCTCTCCAGCTTTTAATCTGCCCTAGAGCCTGCATTTTCAGTGACTCCATTTAACTGCTTCTTCCAGCTTTTCATGCATTGCTTGATGCAATACAGACAGAAACAGTACAGACAGATCTGAGTTTGAGCAAGTCATCTTCCTTACCTAGAAAATGGAGATAACAACCTCCTTAAGCATGTGTTGTGAGTTAAATAAAATAGGGCATATATAAAGTGCTATATGTAAAATGTGTATGTTGTATTTTGTAGGCACTTGGCAAATATTTATGGGCACTTTCTGTGACTACCTTAAAAGTCTTTCCTTAGAATTCCTCCCTTTGACTTGCTTCTGTGAAAAACACCAATAGAAATGTGGGGGTTGGGGGTCATTTTGGACTGTCCTTTCTCCTCAGAAAAGAGCCAGATACCAAGAAAAACAATGGTGTTAGAAGTTTAGAAGGATCATAAAGCCTAATATCTTTACAAAGCCATCCATTCATATTTTTATATGATTAACTCACTCTTCATTGATGCAGAAAGACCCGAATAGAATAAATAGCCTTCATGCTTACATAATCACTGTATCTTATACATTGAACATAATGTGCACCAATGTCAATAGTAACCAGATTTCTCAGCTGAAAAGTGGAAAAACTATCAGCATGACCCCATAACTCAGATTAGGTGGCATTTGCTATCTTTGACATGAGAGATTAATAGAGAGCTTATTCTACGTAGATTCTATGTAGATTCTAATCTTAAACCATCCTGTTTTATGAATAATTCTATGTCAATTGCTTCTAAATTAAATCTGTATTCCCCTGTGAATTCTTAATTAGTATCTTTGCTCCCATCTAGTTTAAATTTAACATTTTTGTTTTCTTTGCCCAAATTCTATTTTTGTAGGACTCTGAAATCCCTCTTTAAAAGGATGTTTTTCAGAGTCCAGATGGTACCAATAATTATTTATTATCTTCAGCTTCCACTATTATCTGTCATCCAATCTGTGATATTATAAATCTTGTTCAGTGCTCACAGTTGCTGTAGAAATTCAATAAAAAATGGTTGTGTAATAAGAAGTTCTGAAAAACCCAACACATTATAGAGGTAGAACTACTTTACAGTTTTAATTAAAAGTCTGATGACTGTACTGGATTTGTGTTAGGGTTTTATAAGTGGTTGCATATTATTCTATTTTTTTCTTCTGATCTCTAATTCACTGAATAATACCCAAGTATATTTCCAGAGAACTTGTCACAGCATGAACTGAGGTTTCACTTTTCACCAGTGTGAAAGTAGGAAAAGTCATCTGCAGAAGTGCTTTGCCAACCTAATAAGTAAGACCCTTCAGTTAATTTTTACTTGGAGGAGATTAGGGAGTTCTTTATGATGAGAGTAGGGGGTGTCTTACTAGATTGTTATATTCAAAGGTAAGAAATTCCTATTCTGTTATTATTTTTCACTCCAGAACCAAACCCATGGTAAATGCTCAGTTCTTGTAAAGTCATTTCCAGTCCCTGGAATACTCTTCAAACCCTCGTGTGCCAGTTAAAGTGTACTTACCCAGGCTTTTCCTTTCAAACAGAATTAATCATGCCATTTGGGTGTTCCCTTACCATTTTGTTACTATCTCTGATATAACACTTTGTTATTATCTCTGATATAACATTTTATTATAATTTGTTTTCATTTATCTCTTTAGATGATAATCTCATTGAGGACAAAGCCTATACTTTTCCCATAAATCTTTGTGTTTACAGTGACTAACAAGATAGATTGTTTATATCATGTGCTTAACAAATATCTTTTGAATAAATTAGTAATTAATGTTTCTGAGAACAGTTGTGTGTGTATGTATGTGCACACCTGCTATAGCTTGCCCTATTATTAGGATGTAGCATTTTGGTGGTCAACTAAACTTATTATTAATAGTTTTCTTTTCTTCATTATTTCTTTTTTTCTCTTCATTCTTCATTACAAATTGCTATTAAATTTTCTTCCCTTAAAATGCAAAATACAACTAATTTTTAAAAGACAAATATAGGATTTTATATTGAGTCTTGTTATATTTATTTTGTCCAGTGTTTCAGCCTATCAAAATATTTTAAAACTAAAATCTCTTAGCTAAAATTACTTTTGACCATTTTATTTTAAAAATCTACATATATACTCAAATTGTTCAGAAGCTGCTACATTATATGAGAACAAAAACAGAGCCATTGGAGACCTACTTCTAGTTCTAAACAAATTTATTAATCAACTCATTGGGTATATTAAGTTATCTAACTATGAATCAACTTAATTGTGCTGTTATCCAGATCATATTTCTATAAACTTCTCACATGGATTTCATAAAAAGCTTTTTAAAATTAAGTTTTATATTGCAGAGTGCCAGTGTCTAGTATCTCTACAGAAAACATTCATTGACAGCAGTAGAAAAGGTGGTGTAAAAACCTTTGAAAATTCTTTTATAAAAAGCAATGAGAACACTGGAAAAACTTGACAAAATCAACATTTTCTAGTTCTAAAGGCTTGAAACAATTTTGTGAATATTTATTCAAGAAAAATAGCTTAACCTCAGTAAAAACTGTAAATTTTGTGATGTTTTAACTCACCCTGTCCTCATTTTCCTCTTTCCATCTCTGTGGTAGCCTTGAGAATCAGCAGCCTTGTAATCATGTTGCAGACCAGAAGTTTAGCAGCCACTGGAGAAAGGGTTTGTTTGCGGTTGGAACTCCTACACAGCCCCATCATCAGCTAACTGTCATCATTTGACTTGTTCTGCAGTTCCCTGGAAAATCTCACTCATAAACTTGCCTTTATTTGACCTGCATCAGAGCTTTTTCAGTATGAACAGGCTTTTGCTCAGAGATATTTGTTGAAATAATTAGTGGTGATTGCCTGAGGGATCATGACCGTTGGGGTAAAGAACAAGCTGACCAAAAAAGTTAACAGGAAAAGTTTATTGGCTATATCCATAAAAGTTTTGGAAAGCTCTAACATTTTCCTGAACCTAGAAGGCCCCTCACATGTCTAGAACTGTGTTCTTGCATAGGGCTATGGCTTATTCAGAGAGACTTGAGAAGGGCACCTCTGGTTGACCTTGAGGCTCTGCATAAGCAGGAAGTAAAGGCGAAGGCAGAGTTGTAAACCGCAGGCTGAGTGTTGAAGGCATGCCCCAATAGATACACAGAGCCCTTTGGCTAAAGCTGGGAACTTATTGGTTATAGGCATTTAAGGAGGTTTATGTTCAATCAGTAGTTGACTACTAGGCTAATTGAGCAGAGACTTAAGTGGCCCTACCCTATAAAGAACACAGACTTTATAAACTTAGTTTGGGAAAGTCACTAAACAAACAAACAGCAGCAGCAGCAGCAACAACAACATGAACAAATAATATGAAACACATACATATATTTAGAAAGAAGAAAAATCTCCAATCAATAATTTAACCTTCCACTTTAAGAAATTAGAAAAAGACAATAACATTACAAGAAAAATATAGACTAACAACAATTATTAATATAGATGTAGAAATACCAGACAAAATATTAGCAAACTGTATCTGGCAACATCCAAAAGTATATCCACGGTGATAGGTGGAATAGTAACTTACCAAAGTTGTCTACATTCTAATCATGGCAACCTTTAAATGTGTTAGGCCACATGGAAAAGAAAAATTAAGATTGCATATGGATTAATGTTGCTAATTAACAAAACAACTTAAAACCTTTATACTGGGAGGTAATTTTGGATTATCCAGGTGAGCCTAATGTAATCACATGGGCATGGTAGTTAATTAGCTGGGGAAGGATGAGAAAAAATGAGGATAATGAGGGAGGAGATTTCAAATGGCAAGAAGTTAAGCCCAAGGCAAAGAGAAAACTTCTGAAAAATTTCCAGTGGTGGGAAACTATCTAATATCATGGATGTGTGAGAATGAACTGGAAGATTTTTGTGCCACACATGCTTTGATGATGTACATGCCTCCTGTGCCTCAAGCTCTCAGTCAAATCTATTATCTACACAATCTTGAACTGTGATACTTTGGGGGATTAAAGGACCCAACATATGAAGCAATGCAGCATGGAAAAGAACTAAGATGCTGGATAGAAAGATACGAAATGACACTGGCCATTGAGACTTCAGTGGAAATGGAAACTTGGAACCAGAGGTGAGTTAAAGAAAGGAGAGCTTCCACTTAAAAATCCAAATTCCTACGCTGTGTGGGATGGGATATATATATATATATATATATTTCAAAAGATAGGATGGATTTGCTCACTTATGTGTAACATTGACTATAGAGACTTGTAGATAACAGCTTGGTAGGGAACAAAGTTCCCACAGAACTGAGTGAAAATCTTAATTCCTTTCCTTATATATGTTATAGTCCATAATTATTTAAAATTCTAGAGAGCTCTGCATATGCCAACAATGAAGTTTCATGTAGTTTGTCCAGATCACAGGGGTTTTCAGTTTATTCTTTCATCCCATTCATTAATTATAAAAATAAATGGATATTATACAAGCCTTCAATCTTACTGTTCTCTGATTTCACCTGCTTTAGAAGCTCATCTGAAACAGGTGGTCTAATGCAATGCAGCTCTGGATCAAGAACTGAGAGCCAGAATATATTGAGGATTTTAGGACCCAGATAGTGCACTGTTTCTCCTCGTGCATTTAGCATTGTTAATTCCTATCAGTGCAGTGCCAGTGTTTATAAACGCCTGTCTATTCTAGAGAACAAGGTTTTCTTTTGGGGACTTTGATCACGTAAAGAATGTGGTCACCATACTGTATAAGGCTCAGCTGAGAACTTTGAAAATGGTTGCACGTGGATCACGCTGCTTCTAGGAGACTACGTGTTTCAAATGATAACGTTATCAGTTTGTCACATAATATTTAATGTCTATGGGAGCCTGTTTTTTCCTCCTATTGAGACTCATGAGCCACCATGAGAATAGAGTTAATGTGCACATGGATCTCTTTCCCAGTCCTCCCCGTCAGTTGTCCATACCACAGCAAAATTCGTCACAGGCACTTTAATGTTCCTAATACCCACACTGTTTCCTTTGAGATTTCTGGGGCCCTCCTTACAAAGTACTTTCATGTAGCCAATTGCTTCCAAGTTTATTCACCTACTAGTGGATGACCATAGTGCCTCCATTTTGCTTTGCACATGTCTTTTTGGTCACACCCTCTCTCACAGGTAACAGCAGATGTGGACCATGCTTTGGTCACACTGTTACCGCCATCTGAAGAGACCTCCCTCTGTCTCTTCCTCGCTTATAATTCCATTCATTCCTTAAAGACACAGTTTTATATTACCTCTTTCGCTGACTCTTTTCCATCACCTTGCCCTAAACTGATTTCTTTCTTTTCTCTTCACCTATAGAGAAAATTGTTTTTAGATTCCTACAAATTAGTTTAATTCAACAAAACTTTATTTGCCATGTAGTAGTGGAGTATCTGGAGCTTGGCTAAAGCTTGCCTCTATCCCTTCTCGCTCTGGGGAATTTGGCAAGGTTCTTAATCTCTCTATCACTCTATTTCCTTATCTGTAAAGTGGAATATAAATACTCCTTATTTTTTAGGGTTGTTCTGAGGATTACATGTATTAATGCAGAAAGGGCTTAAGTGAGGACCACTGTGTTTGGTACTCAGGTTTTGCGCTGAACAATTCCAGAAACAGCTTCACACAGATAATAAGGTAAATGGTGCCCCTGGAATTGTGCAGTATACCACCTAACAACCAGTCTCTGGCACATAAAAGTAACTCTAAGTATCTAAAAGTATTAGCTGTTATTGTGGTTCTTTGTTTCAGAGTGGTAAAGACGTATATATGCATAGATTATTTACTGATCTCTAACTTCACATCCTTCCTTGTCTTACCTCCTGGTGGACGTATTTGCTTCTGCTTGTCTATTATATTTAGTTGTTAATCACTGTCAACTCACAGTTCTTCACACTGTAAACACTATTTCTAGGAAACTATAAATTATTAAATTTGAAGTACGTGGAGAGAAATCAGAATGATAAATATCTAGGTAAGAAATTGAAAGTTATCTAAAAGTGACTTCCTTCTTCATAGAAAAGGCAGGCAAAAGTATAATATTTTCTGTGGTGAGTTCTTATTTTTAAGATGGAAGAAAATTATTCTCTTGTAAAACCCTACCTGATACTGTTTTTAAAAAATCTCTAACAAATACAGCACAAATGATAAATCACATGCATAGTTATGCAAAAATCTTAAAATATTAGTAATTGAAATCTGCAGTTCATTAAAAAAACACCAAAACCAATGTGAGGTGTGTTTTAGCTATGGTGGAATGGTTCAATATTAGAATATCTGTGAATGCAATGACAATATCATATAATCAAATCAAAAGCTTAGAAAAAAGCATGTGAAAAAATCATTAGGCAAAATTTAATGTCTCAGTAAAAGAAGACACCTGCCATAGCTAAAACAAACCTCACATTGGCTTTGGTATTTTTTTTTTTTTGTTACTCATCTTTTTTTATTTTTTACTTTTATTTATTTATTTTAATTTCAGCATATTATGGGGGTACAAATATTATGGTTATGTATATTGCCCATGCCCCCCTCCCCCCTCGAGGCAGAGCCTCAAGCATGACCATCCCCCATACGTTGCACATCTTACTCATTATGTTTGTTTATACCCATCCCTTCCTCCCCCCTCCCACCCGCCCAACACCTGACAAATGTTATTCCTATATGTCCACTTAGGTGTTGATCCGTTAATACCAGTTTGCTGGTGAGTACATGTGGTGCTTGTTTTTCCATTCTTGAGATACTTCACTTAGTAGAATGGGTTCCAGCTGTATCCAGGAGTATACAAAAGGTGCTATATCACCATTGTTTAGTAAAGCTGAATAATACCCCATGGTATACATATACCACATTTTGTTGATCCTCTCATGTATTGATGGGCACCTGGGTTGTTTCCACAACTTTGCAATTGTGAACTGTGCTGCTATAAACATTCGAGTGAAGGTGTCTTTTTTGTAGATTGTCCTTTGTTCTTTTGGGTATATGCCCAGTAATGGGATTGCTGGATCAAATGGTAAATCTACTTGTATTGCTTTAAGGTATCACCTTGATCAAATTCCTAGCACAAATTTTTACTAGAATATGACAAAATTATATATCACACAAGGTGAAGAAGAAGAAACATGGAAGTTTATTCTAACAGCTATCAACTCTCAAAAACTATAAAAATTAAGACAGCAAGATAGGCTCACAATGAGAGAATAAAAAGAATAATAAAATGGAAGACAGATTGTCCCAGGATCAGACTCATGTCTATATGAACATTTGATTTATGACAAAAGTTAGAATGGAATGCATAGCAGTGTGGAAGGAACTATCTTTTCAATAAAAATGCTGGAATAATTGTATATCCATCTGGAAAAAAAATAAAACTCGATTCCTATCTCCCGCTATATACAAAAATCAATTCCAATTGTTAAAGGCAAAACAACAACGTTTTTAGAGGATGAATGAAGACTATCTCCATGACCTTGCAGTAAGAAAAGATTTCTTAAAACACAGAAAGCACTAGCAATAAAGTTAAAGATTGATAAATTAGAAGATTGATAAATTTGACTGTAGTAAAATTGAGAACATTTGTTTATCATTTGTTAAAAGAAGAGTGAAAAGGCAAACCATGTAGTGAGAGAAAATAATTGCAATGCATATAACTGTCAAAGGATCCTTATTCAGAATTCCCGCAAATAAATGAGAAGACTGATAGTAGAAAAATGAGTAAAAGAATAAAAATCCAGTTCAGAAAGTGGATATCCAAACAGCCAGAGAAAAATATGTTCAACCTCAGTAATAGGGAAATGCAACTTAAAATTGTATATGATACCAGTATACACCAATCGGAATGGTTAAAATGGAAAAGACTGATAATAAATGCTGGTAAAAATGTGGATCAATAGGTATTTTCATGAACCGTGCTGATGTTATTGTAAATAAGTACAACCATTTTGGAAAATAGTGACTGTATGCATCTCTGTAACCCAGCAATTCTACTACTAGGGATATAATCAACAGAAATAAATAAACATACGTACTAAAACATGTACAAGAACAGATAAATTATTCATAAGGCTCCCGAATTTTAAATAATCCATATGTCCTTGAACAGTAGAAATATTAAATAAACTGTGGTGTTTTCATACAATGGAATATAATACAGCCACAAAAGTAAAAAACCTGCAGATGCTGTTAGCAATATGGATGAATCCCCAAAACATAATGTTTTTAGAAGAATTAGAAGAAAAAATACAGGTATATCACATACTGAAAAAATTCTAATCTTTAAACTTAGGGACACATACTTAGCTAAGGTAACTTAAAAAAGAAAGGAGTTGGTCAACATAAAAGTCAAAATAGGAATTATTTTTTAAGGAGAGGAAGACTTTTGTGAGTGGGAAGAGGCGAGCTGAAGATTTCTGGATGTCATTGATGTTCTAAACTTTTTTACCTGGGTGGTGGTTTCATATTGGTAATTTGGATAATTTATTGTGAACATTTATATTTTCTGTATTTCATGTATGTGTGCTATTTCACCATAAAATGTTTTGTTTCTTAAAGGAAAATAGGCCAAAAGTTAAGTTACAATTTTAGCATAGTAGCTCTTTTTTTTTTCCTATGCACCTTCTGTGTAAGAGTTATGATCTATCAAAGAATTTTATGCTACTCCCGGGTGAAAATGCTAGGCTAAAAGATATTAATTAGATGCTGCTGAAATATTAAAATTTGAGGATATCTTACTGATTTGTAGAGACAATAGAAGAAAATATTTGATTTTGAAACTGTCTCCTCAGAGGATAAGTTTGTTATATACAGATAACCAACATATGAGTCTGCAATCCTTCCATGAATAAAATTGCTCACTTATTGATGACGTGTGTGATAATATTTACCACCTACGGCAATGGCCTAAACCATAAAGTCACCTGGCCCATGGTTAATTTATAGACCCATTGTCAAATATCTGACTTTTGGTTTCCACATTTCCAGTTTTTAACTGTGTGACCCTAGAATGTCATTTGATGGCTTTCTCTGTTTTAATCTGCCTACTCTTAGAAATTACATGAATTAGAGAGCTGGTATGAGAAATGACTAAAGCTACACACCATTAACAGAGACTAGATATCCCTGCACCCAGTTTTCTCAACTGTTAACATCTTACATTCATATGGTACATTTGTTACAATGAACAAATATTGATACATTATTATTAATTAAAGGGCATACTTTGTTCAGTTTTTCTTAGTTTTCACCTAATATATTTTTCTGTTCCAGGATCCCATCCAGAATACCAAATTATATTTAGTTTTTCTGTCTCCTTAGGCTTCTCTTGGCTGTGATAATTTTAGACTTGTTTTTGATGACTTTTATAGTTTTGAATAGTGTTACAAGATACCCCTCAAATGAGATTTGCCTGGTGTCTTTATAATTAAACTGGGGTTATGAGTTTTTGGAAAGAAGATCTTAGAGGTAAAGTGCTATTTTTATCATATCGTATCAAGAGTACATACTATCAACATGGTTTATCACTGATAATGTTGACCTTAATCACCTGGCTGAGGTAGAGTTTGTTAGATTTCACCACTCTCAAGTTACTATCTTTCACCTTTTCTATACTTTACTCTTTGGAAGGGAGTCTCAGAACACATCATCCCAAACTTAAGGTGAGTGGGGAATCTATATAATTTGTTTTTTGCATGTTTCTACATGAGAGTTGTTTCTTTTCCCAAATGTTTAGTCTTTTAATGCTCTTTGCTCCGAAAACATTTTGTGTATACCTCTTTTTATAGTACTTGAGTTTTATTGCAATTATAGATGTATATGACTCTGTATCCCATTTGGTTGTGAGTTTTACCAATACAAAAACTAGATCTTATTTCTCAATACAACAGCCCCTATGCCTAGAAGAGTGTCTGAAATCAAAGTTTTTATTAAATATGCATGAAGAGTAAAACAAACCAGAATTGAGGGGTGCTACGAATGTTCTTGAAACATATATTTTTACCACTGTTATATTCTTGTGAAATAAGTCACTTTGTAGTACTTTGTTTTCCTAGTTCATTCTACTGGGGCAGCAGCTGAGACACAGTCAGCTCTTAATTATCTTCTTCAAAGTCCATTTCCTTACTTCTTCCATAAAATACAGACATGCCTAATTTAAAACAGTGTGTCTTTGCCATTTAGTTTTCTGGGGGCTCTGTTTCAGAGGGCTCGTTACAAATCTCTACTTGCCATGGGAATTGTAAATAGATCATTATGGCACTTTTACAGTGTTTGATCAGATTGGTCAAATGCTCTATGTCAACCTTTAGCCTGGAGTCACTGGTTTCACCTTTGGTTATTAGTTTTCAGTTTTCTGGAATTCCCATAGATTGCAATTTCCTATTTCATCAGTCTCTCTTGTGTTAATTAGACACCATCTCATTGCTCAGTAATTTTAGCTTCAACTTAGAAAAGGTTAAATAGTTCTCTGTTGCATTTCTATGGTTTTGTGTAAGTTGTGGTAGAATGACCAAATGGAGTCCCGACTTGTTGGTTTGCCTGGGAAAAAACATCAGGATATCTCTAATTATACACCAAAGCTTTTCGAAAGTGGAGAAGATGAATAGGAGGGCATTGTTGACTTCTGCCTACCTAAGAGATAAAGGTTGTATTTGTGTGTTTTTTAGATATGGGCTCTTGCTATGTTGCCCAGGCTGGACTCAAATTCCTGGGATCAAGTGATTGTCCCGCCTCAGCCTCCCAAGTAGCAGGGACTGCAAAGCTCAGGCCACCATGCCTGACTGCATTTTTTGTTTTTGAGGGGGAATTCCACCATGCTCACTTGTATGGTTGGTGAGTGCTTTCTGATACCTGTTCAGTGGGCTGCCTGCCAGGCCTAGATACGAATCAGAAGAGTGCATTGGCCCACCTCTGGGTGATCCCCCTTTTAGTATAGACTCACTTTATTTAAATTGTCTTTTAATCAGATTCTTTTTGGCACAGATGGCAGGAGAGCATGTTATGGAATTTTAAGTCAAGCTCTAAGTCTGTTCTGATTTGTAGTGTATTTGGTTTTGCGAAGAGAATTTTCCAGAATGTCTGGGGAGAAAATGCTTTTCTGTTGAGCAGAGAATCATAGGCCAGTAAGAGGGCACTGGAGGCCTCAGGCAGAGGTGGAAAAATCCACATGCTCTTGTGATAGAATGACTTTTCCATCAGATTTCTGATTGCTAGGAGCCAGCTGGCATGAATTTTTTTTTTTTTTTTTTTAAATTGAATTTGCAGCCCCAAGACAGGATTGAGTTCTGGCTTCTTCACTTTCTGACTGTGTAATTTAAGGTTATGTTTCTCAACCTTATTTTTCATTATTGCCCCACTGATAACCCTTTTTAGACATGTTTTCCTAACTGCCCCTCCATGAAATTTTAATAATACTAGACAGAATGTATATGTTTACATACTATATCTATATCTGTGCTTTATACATAAAAAGAGGAAGCAGAAGACTTATTCTTTATTAAATGCAGGGTTAAGAATGACTTAAATATATTGTAAGCTAAAAGTTAATTTAAAAAGTCAATCTATTAACATGTAAATTAACTGTATAACTGTATTTGACTCACTTTTGATATAATTTAATTTTATAAATTATAATGTATCAAACTGCATACACAAATCAGTAATTTATATAAATAATACAATGTAAAAACATTTTAAAAATCATTCGAAACAGTTATTTTTCCAGCAAAAGCAAATAGAAATAAAAAAAGAAATTAATTTCCTAGAATTATTTTTAGCAAACAAAACTTTTAACTTTGATATGAGAAAATAACTTAGGTACCTGCTAGATCTTCATTCAGATATTATCAACATTTTTTTTTCAGTAATGGATAAAATAATGTCTGGTTGAGTAGCTTTTATGAAATTAAGTGATAATATAAATAGTATTATTTATTTATAATCATTTTCAAAGCCCACATCACTCACAAAAGCACTGAAGATCAAGTAATATCCACCAGGCAGCCAATAGCAGCCAGCATGTGATATGCCATGAAAGGACTTTGAGGAAAATCAATGTACAGGAAGTCCTTTAATCACAGCCATTTACTCACCATCATTTCATAGCACTGATCTTATCTACATTTTGTACATATTTTATGAACTCAACGTCATTAGTGCTTGTATGACACCCAAGAGAACCCAATGACAGGTTAAGATTTTGTCAGGTAGGAAAACCATTGTAATATGAGGACTGAACTCTGACCTTTTTCTTTTGCCCAAATTCCTTTCTAAGAAGCCTGGTGAGAAACGTCTACAAATGACAAAATCTCACTAAACAGGTTTAGTTAACTTGATATAATGTGGTTTATTTCCCAGCCTGGTTCTGGTATAGCATTTCATAAGAGATAGAAGACCCCCTTATCTTAATTCAAGCATCACAGCAGACCCCTATCTTAACTCAAACATTGTTTTCCACTGACTTTAGGTCTTTAGACAAAGCTTAAATCTTTCAGCCAATTGTCAACTAAAGAATCCCTAAAACCCTCCTATCATTTGTAAGCTCCCGCTTCAAAGTGTCGCAGCTTTTTGGGTTGAACCAATGTGTGCCTTTCATGTATTGATTTATGATTTTACCTGTAATTCCTGTCCCCAGGAATGTATAAAGCCAAACTGTAATCCAACTGCCTCAGGCTCATTTTTCTCAAGACCTCTTGAGAACTTGTCCCCCTGGCCATTGTTGCACACATTCGGCTCAGAATAAACCTTTTAAAACCATTTTAGAGTTTGGATTTTCCATTGACAAATATCTAAGATATTTTTCTTTCCCCAGGAAAAAATTTTTGTCCCCTGGGAGATGATATCACTCACAATTGAGAATGTATAGTTTAAGGCAAGTTCATTGATGTTGAGAGCCTTGGATTCTCAATTGGAAAAATAGGGATGTTATCATCAAACTCAGTTTTAAAGGTATGGAAGTACCTAATACAGTGCTTAGTTGTATAGAGTATTAGTAGTTCAAGCAGTATTTTTGACTATTAACCATGTGTCAGACATGATGATAGATGCTAGGGATACATAGTTGAATAGCACATCAATATACTCAAAAAATTGCATTATAAATAGGTAGGCAAATATGTAGACAGATGATTTTAATATAATATGGCAAGTGCAATTATTATAGTAGTGGGCAAAGAAGAAGGATCTTAGCTTAGTTTTCTCATGGGTCAAGGAAACATGAGAATGACAGATAAATTTCATCATAAATGATGAATATAGTATGAATCTGAGAGAGACCTCATGATATATGAAGACAGAAGAAGAACAATGTAGATGAGGAAAATAACATTTGTAATGGCAACATGCAACTATGTAATTATGGGCTGTTTGCAGAAGTGAAAGCAATTATAAATCTCTAAGAGGCAGGCTTAAAGGCACAGTGTTCTGAGAGATGAAGTTTGACTATAGGTGGAAGACAAGTCACAGAGGGCCATTTTATAGAACTTGAACTATATTCTGTCCATCAGTGCTTCTTAATCTTTTCCATTAAAGTATTCCTAAAAATAGTGACTGCTATAATATTGCATTGTTCTTCTATCATGTAGCTTAAAATTTCATGTGAATTTTGGGTTCTACTTACTTCACTATATATCTGCTTAGTAATATAATAGTAATTTTAAACTTACTTGCTAATTAAAATGCTTTCAAAAAATATTTGAGTAAAGTCAATGATCTTGAAAGATATGCCAGGTTTACTTTTTGTTTCCTTTGGTACATCTCTGTATCTGTGGTAATAAGGATGACTGGATTTGAGAAGTAATGATGAATTTGGATTATGAGGAATATTTTAAAAAGTAATAGGAAAGTAATGATATGGTCATATTTCTTCTTTAAACAGAATATTCAAATGGCAGAAAAGAGGAAAAATTTGAAAAAGACAAGAGTGGAAATAATCAAAAGGCTACTGCAATAGTTCAAATGAGAAAGAATTTAGGTTCTGCCCATGAATGGAAACTGGGAGTTAGGGGCTTTATCTTCCTTGATGACTACATTTCAAAAGAATGCCACTCCAATCCCTGAGAACACATACTGGGTTGTAAAACTAGGAAGAAGCTTTCATTTATTTTTTAATTTTTTATTTTAGCATATTTTTGGGGTATAAATGTTTAGGTTACATATATTGCCCTTGCCCCACCTGAGTCAGAGCTTCAAGCGTGTCCAACTCCAGATGGTGTGCACTGCACCCATTAGCTGTGTATATACCCATTCCCTCCTCCCCCTCCCATCTCCTGACAGCTGATGAATGTTATTACTACATGTGCTCTTAAGTGTTGATCAGTTAATACCAACTTGATGGTGAGTACATACGGTGCTTGTTTTTCCATTCTTGTGATACTTCCCTTAGTAGAATGGGTTCCAGCTTTATCCATGATAGTACAAGTGGTGCTATATCACCATCGTTTTTGGCTGAATAGAAGCTTTTAAAATGATTTATGTGTCAAAGGAGAAAGAAAGGATTTACAATTTTAAGTTTTTTAAAGTAAATATTCTAAGAAAAGAGGAATGGGTGCTTGTAATCATAAAGAAGTCTGTTCAAAATTCAGTCAAGTGCAGAGGAACGTTAAGGATGTTTTGGTCAGTCCCAAAGATTAAATTTTAAAGTTGACTCCCAACAATATATGTATGAAATAATAAGGGAAAGAGGGAGAGGAAATAAGAAAATAGTCAACATATAAGCACATAAATATACACAAGAAGCAAAAAGAAAAGCAGTAATTCCATGGGCATGAGCCAATTTATGTACTTCTTTTGCTTTGAAAAGATTACTTAATCAGAGGCAATGCTGTTTGGAATACTGTCACTGTGGATAATTGTGACTGACATTTTACAAAATATTATAGTCTATAGGCTTGTGGATGGTGGTGCTGGCGGAAGCATGCTGTGGGAAAAGGTCAATCCATATCCAGAATATGTGTGTCCATTTCAGTGAAAATGAATCTCTGAACCTGTATAATGCAAAAGTACAATACAATTTACCAGCCAATACCAATTGGCTGGTTGTTTCTACCTCACACTGAAAAATGGTATTTTATCAGAGGTTCAAGATTGATCTCTTCTCTTGGCATTTTGGTTACTAAGCAGTAGCAGTAACTAGGTCATGTTTGGTAAGAAAATGTCCAAATTTTGAACCAAAGGACAGTCTCCATCGCTGCCACCAGGGACACTTTGTACATGGGCCCATTACTGCTGTGATGGCGGCTGTGGAAAAAGAGTGACTGACGTGTGTAATTTTGTCCACAGGACTGTTGACAGCTTCCTTTGGTAAAAATTCATATGGGACAGAAATATTTTCATATTTTTTGCTCATTGTGAGGGATCTATCCACATCAGTCCTAGTCTGTTATTGATCTCCCAATCCTGTTCCATCCAAGTCTATGACCATCCAACCAAACCATCAGTATTTGTCTATGAATGAACCACCTCTCAGTCCAGACAAAGTAGACAAGCAAATGTACTATTCGAACTTCTTCACATGAGGAATATGTCCCTTTACTGCTGTCATTTACAGCCACCTTTGAGTGAGTCTCTATTGCTATATCCATCCACTTTATTTCTTTCTCTATTAACTGTCTATGGAACTCCTCATTCTCTGGGTTGCATATTTTACTAAGGCATTTAAATTACTTTCTATTTTCTGTTTATTAGATCCCATCACCAATATAGTAAACCAATACTATATTTAGTAGAATGTCGAGATGGTCAACGTCTGTATGAACTGTATTATGGCAGGGAAAAGGGAAACTGTCTTATTTCTGAGATATGACTATGAAGGGATATTTTTGGCCTTTATAGGTAAAATAAAATTCTTTTTGGTGGTCCTTACACATTGGTACGGATAAAAAGGATTAGCTAGGTCAATAGCTGCATACCAAGTGCCAGGGACTATGTCGATTTGCTCAAATAAAGATATTACATCTAAAACAACACTGCAATTAGATTCACTACCTGATTAAGTTTATGATGAAATAGTCACCTCCCATATCCATCCAACTTCCTTGCAATCCAATCATGTGATTTAAGTGAGAATGTGATAGATATTACCACCTCTGAATCTTACAAGTCTTTGATGTTGGCAATAATTGCTGAAATTCTCCTAGGAATGTTATATTGCTTTTGATTTACTATTTTGGTAGGTATGCAAATTCCAGGGGCTACCATTGGAGTTTCCTACTGTGGACATTACTCCTTGGGTCAAAAAGTCAATTTAGGTATTCTACCAGTTTCCAAGCATGTCTATTTTAACTATATAATCAGGAACTCTTGAAAAATACATACAAGGTGGATCTAGTACTAACTGGATTCACTGTCATGCAAATTGGGGCTGACTGCATTGATCACCTAACCCCCATAAACCCCCACTTTGGCTGGTGGGTCACAGTGGCATTTTGGGCCCTCAAGAATTATTGACACTTTCCAATGACCAGTAATGCCCAGAAAGTCTAAATATTTACTTCTCCTCTGTATACTGTCATTCTAATAAGTAGCTGCAATACCCTTTGGGAAATGCTTTGAGGAATAATTATGGTATATACTAGTGGCATTGCTGCAAGATCCTTCTACAAGGATATCCAAATTCCTTTTTTAGTTAAGAGGTTCTGTATTTTTTAATTGCCTTAGATATGGAAAGTGGGTAATAAAGTCATGACTAAGCATTGTGGTGACTTAAATCAGGTTTTTGGCCATCAGATGTAGAGATTTTTCTGTTACGTGATTTAAGTAGTGTCCTTGTAGGCTTCCCATCTGTTTTGGTTCTAGGGACACTGTGATCAATTAGTCACTGTCAGAGATCCTGAAGGTCAAAACCTTCTGATTGCTGGTGTATCCCTGCTGCTCTTTCTGGCAAATATACTCATCTTGTCTTTGGCAATTAAGTGCTACCACTTGGTCTCTGCTTCTCTGCGAATCCATCATTCTCATTGAAAGCAGGAGCCTATCTCAATTGCTGCATCCTTGTTTGTCACATCTGGCCAAATAAGGAATGGAAACACAGACATTTTCAAGGATGAGAGTGCTACTCTTAGTAATGCATTTGACAATGAATAGTGAAAGGAGTGTCTTCTGGATCTTTTTGGTGTGTGGCTATGTAGATCACATGTTAATTAACTTTAACATTGCTATCTCCTTAAGCTTTGAATTCTTTCTTGCTCATTCTAGGGAAGCACTCATATCTCATCCTCATTAAAAATATCCCGAACAAGTCCTAGTTTCAGTCCACCAATCAAGTAGGCCATGAACCCCTTCTACGTGCATGAGCCAATTCATTAAAGTCAGATTATCTAGTAAGTGCACTCATATAAATGCATTTTGCTCAATCTAGTGTTATATTTCACCTTGCTTAATTTAATAGCTAGAGAATCAACTCCTACACACATTCCTTGGGATTTTGCTGACAGATTGTAACACAATTTTATAATTCTTTGTAATATAAACTATTTCCTCGTCTGTCAAACTGTGTAACTGACACTTGGAGAACACCCTTGGAAGACATCTGCTCCAGGTGGGGTTATCACAGAGTTTTCAAGCCAATGGAGACTACTCTTTTCAGACACAGGAGTGCAAGCTACTTCTATGGGTTAGGGAAGTTCATCATGCTTCAGGGATTTGAGATGCTCCATTTCATCTGAGTCCAACCAGATATCCTCATTCAGGGTTTGAGTAGCATATTGCTTTTAAATCAGTGTCCTAATGCTCACATGTGAAATTTGAGCAGAATATAAATTTATCTAATGCTTTAATTCAGCAACCTGTACAACTAAATATAGTATTTTATTTTTAGCCAATACCAATCTATGACAGATTTCTATTTTGTTTGTTTTATTTGTTTTGGGGTTTTTTATTTGTGTGTTTTCCTGTAAGCGCTCAAATGTACTCCGATGTTCTGTTCCACAGAACAGTCTCTGTGGTCATCACTACTGCAGGTAAGTGCAGCTACCACATGGGCATCCAAGGCACCTACTTCAGCTGGAACTTTATCGCAATCAAATACTGTGATAACATGATGAATAGTGATGCCACTGCTTGGTGTTGATTACCAGCATACCCTTTTGCATCGGCACGTAGCTTAGCAATGCATTCAACTTCAAAGGAAGGACCAAACCTATCCCCTGATCCCATCTTTGAGTGTCTATCTCCTCAGACTGTTTCTGGTACCAATTCTCTATCAGTCAGGTTCCAATCAGAACAAATCACACCAACAATTTGGAGGAGAAAATTCAATATAAGAAAAATTAACTGTCAAGTTGAGTTAAAAGTGTAACAGAGAACTCTTAGTGGTATAAAAATAGCAAATTCAGAAAGCAGCTACTTTCTGTAGGAATGAAGGACAGTAAACAAAGAAAGACTAAGAAATTAGCAAATCTCTCTTACCCTGAGTTTCAAATTTTTTTGGATGAGGTGGCTGAAATAGAAAAATGCAGCCTGTTAGTGGCAAAGAAATTTGCCAGGGACTGCAGGCTAGAAGTGGTTCGTAAATATGGCCTCCTTGTGGCTGGAAACAGTTTCCAGAAGTTGCTGGCTGGAGCTGGTAAATAGGGGTAGTCAACTGCGTGGTTGGAGAAGCTTGCTGGAGAGTGCAGGCAATAGTTTTGTGAAGGTCAGTAAGGAGAGTGCTGCTGGGCCACTCACATGCCAATCTGCTAGCAACGAAACAAAGATAGCATACCAGAATCAGGAAGGGTCTTACCTTCTACTATGGCTTTACAGTGCCTCTCCATTTCCCTCTATTGACAAATCCTACAGCAAGCTGTGTGGTAAAGGAGGGATATTTATTGGATCCAGCTCCAGTATTATATAGCAAGGGAAGGGAGGGTAGATTTGGAGCTGAGATGAATAAATTGGTAAGATAACAAATACAGTTTGGACCTTGGGATTGTGGTACCTTTAAGACATAGATGTAGCTAACTAGCACACTTTTAGATATGATATTCTGAAAAGTCTCAGAGCTTTTAATGTAGGTGTAGTTGTTATCTACATAGGTGTTTGAGATCTCCAAGGAGAGCATATAGATAAAAGACTAATGAACTAAAACAAGAGCCAGAGGAAACACAATTTTTTAGTGTTTGGTCAGAGAGAATGAGACTCCCGCAAAAGCTGGCTAGAAGAAGAAGTCAAAGTAGAATAACCAAGGATGATAGATTTCAAGAAAGCTCAAAGAGTAGAGATTCAAAAAAGTGACAGTGATCACCAGTGTCATTTAGCAGAAGGAACTAATAAGAAAATACATGAATAAAGGACATACATATTTCTGATTAAAAGTAGTCAGAATAAGATGAATTCAAGTTTTTATTCAGAGCAATATATGATAATTTTTAGAAATTTGACTGAAAAGATAAGGCTAGACATGACACAACAAGATAGGGGCATGGTGCAAGTGGCAGGTGAATAGACAAATGAAATATATTACTTTTGCATAGAAAAAACTTGAATAAGTTTTATTCTGCAGATGTCCTTTGTTTGGCTCACATTGGGTTCTTTAGAAAAAAATGTGACCTTGAATGTCTGAAGGGGGTGTCCATGTATTCCCTGCTATATTTTACCCATGCTAAACTGTTCCTTTATGTTATGTTTAGCAAACTGACATTGGGATGCATATTTCTTGAATTTGAATGAATGGAATAAAGGAGAAAAGCAATTTTTCCAGAAAAGCAATTTATAGCATAATTGATATAATGAGTATTGGAACTGCTATAGTTTGGGTATTTGTTCCTTCTAAAACTTATAACGAAATTTGATTCCCAGTGTTGGAGGTAGGGCCTAATGGGAGGTGTTTGGGTCATGGGGGTAGATCCCTTGTGAATAGCTTAATGCTCTCCTTGGGGGAGGGGCAGTAAGTGAATTCTCATTCTGTTAGTTCCTACAAAAAGTGGTTTTTAAAAAGAGTCTGGCACCTCCCCCCTCTCTCTCTTGCTTCCTTGCCCACTACACAATCTCTGCACAGGTTAGCTCCCCTTTCACCTTCTGCTATGATTTGAAGCAGCCTGAGGCCCCATCAGATGAAGATGCCAGTGCTATGCTTCTTGTACAGCCTGCAGAATCATGAGAAAAATAAATCTATTCTCTATAAATTACACAGCCTCAGGTATTCCCTTATGGCAACACTGTTAAATAGACTAAGATAGAAACTAATAAAAAGGAATTTTGAAATAATTGGCCCCATGCCTTCATTTGATGGTTGTGTCCTAAGATCAGTCTTGTCCTAAGTTCAGCAAAGGTAACCAACTTTCTGAAGATCATGAAGCCAATAAGTAGCAGATCTGTGGTTAAAACTGAAGCTTTTCTTCATTCCACTCTCTCTTAAAAACATCACCATAGTCTACCTGGTTACTTCCATTCCCATCCTGACGCTCTGTTCAATATCTAATCTCAAGAAACAATGTGGACCAAAGAGAAAGCTTATGAAAATCAAAACCATGCTCTTTAAGAATTGAGCAAAACATGATTTTACTGTTTTTCCTTTTCAACCTAGAGATTTTCTCTATGTACGATCAAATAATTGAAAGCACTGACCATCAATTTGCTATTCCTGGGTTTGAAATTCCAGAGTACCTTTGATTTTCACCATACCTTAAAACATCTGTTGGTTTATGTCTTCTTTTAGCCACTGGTAATGTGGTTAATAAGAGCAGTGTTCTTTTTTTAAAAAATGAATTTTATCGCATTTGAGGTTTATGACATGATGTCGTAGAATACGTATAGACACAGATAGGTACATATAGATAGTACAGTGATTATTGTAATGAAGCAGGTGAACATATCTATCATCTCACAGTTACTTTTTGTGAGAAGAGCAACTAAAATTTACTAATTTTAATATTAAGGATTTTTAAATCCCCAATATAATAGAATTTTATTAACTCTAGTCTTCATGTTGTACATTAGCTCTGTAGACTTTTTTATTCTACATATCTACTGTTTGTATTCTTTGACCTACATCATTCCATTTCCCTTTCCCCAACTCATCTATGGTAACTACTGTTTCCTTCTCTACCTCTGTGTATTTGGGCTCTTTTTAAAAATGTACTCCACATATAAGTGATATTATGTAATATTTATCTTTCTGTGCCTGGCATATTTCACTTATTTTAATGTCCTTCAGGTCTATCCATGTGGCAAAGATAGGATCTTCTTCTTTCTAAAGATGAATAATATTCTATTATTCTATAAAGAATATATAGATTATATGTATGTACACACACATAAACACAAACACACCACATTTTATTTATCCATTCATCCATTGACGGGCATTTAGGTTGTTTGCATATGTTGACTATTATGAATAGTGCTGCAATAAGCATGGGAGTGCAGATATTTTTACAAGGTGGTAATTTAATTTCTTTAGGTATATGCCCAGAAGAGGGATTTCTGGGTCATATGGTAGTTCTATATTTAATTACTTTAGGCACCTCCATACTAAGAACAGTGTTCTTTAGTCAGTGACTAACAGGTAAGAATGAAGGAGGTAATGTTGGTAGATTGATTTGAAATCCTTAGATACTAGAGAAAAGAAAATCTCAAATTTTCTCTTTCTTCTCCAAAGAGTGCACATTTTTAGTGTTGCAATACAAAAAGAGTGTTGCACTTCATTTTTCATATGGAATGCAGAGCCAGGTGAGTGCAGTAGTTAAGAAAAGATTTCTGGAGAAAGCCAGGCATAAGTGTAATACCAGAAGCCGCCTCTTGCTATCAATGAAAACTTAAGCAAATGCCAATCTTTCTGAGGTTTGATTACCATTATTATCAAATGGAAATAAAATTATTTCTACTTTATAAGACCAGTTTAAGAAATCTATGGAAAATGTATATTAAGTGTCTAGCAAAATGTCTGGAGCTTCATAAGCATTTAATACATGTTGTTATTTATAACTATTATTACTATAGGTAATAACACTAGTAAAAATAATAATGATATAGTATTTATTTTGTCACTATCCTGTATAAAACATTTCAGTGACTTCATTCTACTCATGAAAGAAAATCAAAGCTCAAATAGTATGGATTCATGATCATGGAATTAGTTACTTCCAGATTATAACACATACCCACCCACACTTTATAAGATATCTAGATTGAATTTCTAAGTCTTCTCAAATATTCCAAGTACTTTTGTACTTCTGTGGTAGTTTTTTTTTACTGTTTAAGCCACCTATTAAGAATGCCTTTAACCTCTATTGCCATTCTAATGAAATCCTACTGTTCTGTCTAGGCATCTCTTATGTAAAACATTTCTAACTCCAGACTAGCAATTTTCTCATTCATCTTGCAAGGGTTCACTGTTTAAACATTTCTCTCAGCTGTTAAATTGTAAGCTTTTAGGATATGGACTGTCATCTTTAGCTGTGCATCACATAAGCATTGGGACAGAGCTTTGCAAATAGTAACAACACCATACAGTCTGTGAAAAGAGCAAGTTCCATTTCTCTTTTATGAAGAGAGCAGTCTGTCCCTGCTTCACTGGCTCTGTGCTGACTCTTCTATCAAGTTTTCTTAGCTGACTGTCAGTCTGGTTGTCTTCCCTACCCTGGCATAGTAGCCACAGTGTTGTGTGACTAAACTACCAAGCTCAGAGGATTAGGGATGTTGGGAGTAGACTGGGTGAGAAGAGTAGAAAAGGCAGTGATAGGAAAACACTTAAGGCTTGCAAGGCAGATTCCATGTTTTAACTCTGACATTTATAAGCCGATATGTTCCTCAGCCTTCCCGAGCTTCTGTTTCTTCACCTGAGAAAAAGAATAGTTATTTTTATCTCCTAGGATTCAATAAAGGATTAAATGAGATAAAATGTGAAGCAACTTGTGCAAATCTTGGCACTCAATACATTGTCCTTAATAAAAGTTGCTTTTCCCTGCTTTTCTCCTGAGAGATATCTTTATATAAGTTATCACCAAAAGAATAGATTCTTGTCCATCTTATAAATAAGATATTCAAAGTATGCAGTATTTTCATGAATATAGGTCACTTGATACCAAGTAAAGATGATAAACTAAAATTGATAGTGAACACACTGTTCATAAGGCATAAAAATATCATTGAACAAGCACTCATTAATCTCTTAATAATGTCAGTCACAGAACCAGAGGTGAGTAAGATTAAGGTGTCAACCTTCGGATATGGTTCTTTTAACTTCTTAGTTCTTGGTTTTCAAGTGACACAAAATCAATTGAAGCCTGACAGCTGTTTGGTAAGCTATGTAAAACGAATTTGGTGAGTCAGCTGAAATCCTAATAGTAATGTCTTCAAAGTAGCAGGTATGTCTGATAGGTCTGATTTGTTACCAGTTATTTCAAGCTAGTCTAGCAATGTGGCTAAAAAAAGAACTGGGGCAAGGGGTCCTGTTACCGATTAACACTGGTCTGAGCAGATTTTTCTTCTCTTAACAAAAATATCATAACATTACATCATAAAATGCATCACATATTAATAAGGTATGCATTTATATTATAAACAAGCATAACAATACTATCTGATCCTTTTTAAATGTTATATCATTTCTGTTATTATGCATTTGGAATCTATAAGGTGATTCTGTTCATTTCCCTATGCCTCCACCTCTTCCTAAGAATATAACTTCTCAATTTTCATAGTCTTCCTTTTGAGTCTTTCTGCTGATCATATCATAGTGGACAATTTCTCTTCCTTTCTAATCTATTCTAATTAAAGCAACAATTATCATTTCCCTAAATCATTTTAATCAGATTGCTCCCTATAAGGGAAATCATTGTAGCTCCTAATTAGCTCTTGAATCAAACTCTTTAGCATCTGCCCCAAGGCCTTCAACTCCTGTTGCTCATTATACTGGTTTTATTCCATGGCACACATATTCAGATAGAATGACCCTTCTTTTCCTCCAAACATACCTAGCTCATTTCTGTCTCTGAGGTTTCAGTCTTCTTTTTTCCTCTTTTAAAAATTGTATCCTTCTTACTATACTATGTTGTGTTCCCTTCCACTTGCAGAATTTTTCTCCAAACTCACTTTCTCGTTCATCTTCTCTGATGAACTCTCCTAGATTCTGGTAAATCACTTCACTTTACCATTTCCACACACACACACACACACACATGCACATATAACACATATAAATAGTTCTATAGTGATGAAAACACACACACACACAAACACATATTGATGAGTTCTTACCTTAGTTTATTCCAGGCTCTCTTTAATCACTTTAGATATATGTTAAAGAAAATTAACACAACTCTGTAAAGGAGATATTTTCCTTATAGTCATTTTACTGCTAATAAAAATGAGATACAAAAAGGTAACATAACATGTCCAAAGCTATTGGCTAGTAAATGTTGGAGGTCTATTCTGAAGCAGACCCTTTGATGAAGCTTATATTCTTCACCATCAAATTCTAAGATGGATGCATTAGCTTACACTCACGTGTGCATTTTCTCTGTTAGAGGATTTCATGCCTTAGTTACGTTTGTTCATTTAACTTCCATGTTTGATTAGTAGAGCCCAGCCTAGTATCTGTACAGATCAGTCCCCTATCTAGATATATGTTATCTATGGAATAGAATCTCAAAACACATTGCTGCCCAGCCTGCTAGCTAATATTTCTGCAAAGTTTGTTTTCTCTCATCAAATTTTGGGCTAGGTTTTTAATTTTTCATGTAGTTTTCCCTCACATTTCAGAAAGTCAAAAAGTCAGACCTCTACAAAATTCTGAAGTTGATGTTTTATTCATTGACTACACACTACATGTCTGACATTGAACCAATCACTGGGATTAGATAAAAAAATAAAATCATCCCCTTTGATGGAAATAGCTAACTCATTGGAAGATGGATATTAAACCAAAAATAGGCAAACATTTGTTTTTATTATAATTAAGTGCTATGAAAATGTGCTTAATTATAATTCTAATTGCAATTTAATTATGGTGTTCATAAATGGTCTGAAGGAGACATGCAAGGAATTATGGGATTCCATAATAAAGAGATTTAGTTTGAAGGAGTCAGAAAAGTGTTCATTAAGAAAGCAACATTTAAGGCTTAGAATATAATGGAAGTTGTTGAAGAGAGAGAGATGAGGATGTGGAGTAGCATTTATTATTAGTAGAACAAAGAACAATAGGTGGGCAGGTCCTAAAAGGGTTGAGACCTTTGAAGAGCTAAAAAGAAAAAAAGGCCAGATGGCTAGATTACTGTGAACAAACAGGAACATAGTGTGGGATGAGACTGGGGAGGTAGGGAGGGACCAGGAAATATGGGACTTTGTGGACCGTGGTAATAATATTTGTGTTTCCTACCTTCCAGTCTCTTCTCTGTGTCCTTGTTTTTCCTCCATAGGATATCTCCTTCTGCCCTCCATGTTCCCATATCCTTAATCTCTTTCCCCTGTCAACACTAGCCCTTCCGAAATGATGAAATTAACTTTTCATTAGTGATTGAAGAAGCAGAGCCTGTTTTTGTTTGAAGCCAGACAGATTAAGATGTGGTCATTGTCTCTTACTCACAGGCCATTTAGGTGTGTGAGCAGAAGAGCCTGGAAGTGGCTGGAAGTGGAAATACTGGAAGTGGAAATACTGACATTGAACCAGCAGGGAACCACTCACCTATCAGCCTAGGCTCGGTAATTGTAAGTAAAAAAGAGTACTCTCTCTTAAGTCTTTGTCCTTTAGGTGTTTCATCCAAGTTTTTTGTCATTGTGAGGGTGATTGGGGGGGGGAAGTGGGCAAGGAGGAGGGTGCAGGTGGTAGAGTATAAAGGAGACAGTTGAAGAATTATTAATGGTACACGTGTGCATGTGTGTTAATGGGAAAGGCAATTGCAGTCCAATAAATTTGGCACATAATTCTTTCATCAGGTGGTTAGCCATTCTAACCCATAAATAAATCAAAACCTTAAAAAAAGAATCCTGAATTCTTCCACTTATTTTTCACTTAAAGGAAGAAAACACATTATCTAGATCTTTCCTCACATATCATGAATCATGTGGTGCTTGAACCTGCCACTTCAAGCCATGATTAATAATCTGCTTAATTGCTTTCCTTTTCCTCCTCACAGCTGGCAGATGGAATACTGTAGATGTGACTGAGCCACTTTGGTATTTACACTGCAAACAAATGGTGTTACAGTCTGCAGATTTCTCCTTTTTGATCCAAATACCCTAAAGACAAAGCAGAATTCTTGAAAATTTATCTTTGTTTCCTCTTTTGTCTCTACTACCTTCTTAATTTTTATGCCAGTACTTTTGGGATTGGAGCCCTAGTCTAAAAGTGAACTTGAGGATTGTAGCTTGTTTCTGTACAGCTCACAAGGTGAGTAGCTTAGAAAACAGAAGCTTTGGGAGTGATTAGTATATGAACTGCTTGCTTTGAGAAGAGCATTCATTGGCATGGTTCTATTTCATGGTCTTTGCTCTTCCATGGAATGTGTAGATACACAATCAGTAGATATCTGTCATTCATTCACCAGATTTTAAAACATCCATTTGGAGGTTTTGCAGCTCCAGACAATTTTATTTTTCACTTTTTCCAGTGTTTGCCTTTGGCTTGGATATAAGTGCTGTGTCTTCATTAGTTAATGCCCATTTTCTGTTCAGTTCAGTGGCCTCTGGGATTGAAACATTTGGGAGGAGGAATCTCTGCTACAAAGTTATGATTATGAGGGAGAGGCAGATTCATTGATACAAGAGATGAAGTCATGCTCTTCACAGGTGACACCTGCTGGCAGAATTTCTGAGGGAGATTTTAGTTGCACAAGTCCTATTAACTTGAATTGACATGGAGCAGATGGGTAGAGAAACAATGGGCAAAGAGCGTTAAATTTCAGGGATGCTATTTGCTAAGCAAAGGTTTTTATTTTGGGGATAAGTAATGTTTAATGGCATAAGAGAAACAGAAAAAAATTAGAAGAGTGGATTTTGGGTTTTGAGGGTAACTCAGGGTATTTTATCATTTTAAAATCATTTATTGTACTAAATTATATGCTGCAAAAATTAACAGCACAAATAGCCAGCTTCTTGAACCTCCCTTCCTCCCCCTTCCCCTACCCCTTCCTTCTCCCTCCCTTTCTACCCTTCCACCTTCTTTCTTATCCTTTCTGGTTTCTGTTTTTACCAAAGTTATGCATACATACTCTTTAAGGTGCCAACTGATTTTATAAGGCTTATTATAAAAATCTCCAGTCTCTTTGCTCTCACCACGGACTACCACTTAGTTTTTATTTTTATATCCCTAAATAACATGCTTAATTGACATTTTCATTTTTTAGTTAGGTTATTTTTGATTTTCCACTATAAAAGATGATATAGTCTTTTCCTTGTTTCATGTGGATACACCAGCCCCTGCTAAACATAGAGAAATCTTTCCATTCCCATTCTCCCAATGTACTTATACTGTAATTTTGATAGATCAATTCAGTACTTATAGTACTTTGATTCCATAAACTGAGTCATGGCTGAGCCATATGTTTTCTAAGATTATTTTTCCTGTTTATCTTTTTTAATTTTAAAAAATAAAAATTATTTAATAATTAATGGGCATCATTATAACATAGCACTAGAGCTTTTAGTCTAGTACATCATACTTGCTGGGTTTTTTTTTTTTTTGCATAGAGCACCTTTTAGGGCTTCTTGGAGAAGCCATCCCAACCCCAGGGAGCTCTCTCTGACATTTCTGGCACAGCTGGTGCCTCCACTGGCTGTCTGTCATGGCATCTGCCTTCTCAGTTTCACCTCTAGCCTCCTCTGCTGAGCTCACTTCACCCCAGGTAGGAAGCTGTCATGGGTAGGTGTGGTGTTTAGGATCAATCACTGTCATCTCCACTCTGTGAGGTCCACATGTGACACCTTAGGCTCTGCCATCAGTTAATGGGCACTTTGTTCTTCTATGGCTCCCTTTCTTTTTTCTGCCAACTCCAGAGCAGTTTTTGTATTTTAGGCTTCTTCAGTAATAAGTCAGGGACAATTCATGTGCAATCAGATGTCCTCATAAGCCTAGGAGCATGTGTCAAACTCTCCGAATATGTCTCCAAAGATCCCCTCATAAGGCTTGGTGTAGGCAAGCATCTCTCTCCCAGCCACGGTTCTCTGCATACTCTGTCTACAGAAATCTTTGTTACAATTCACTCTAACTTCCTAAAAGCTCTTTTACTTTACCTTATATATCTTGGGTGTTGGCAATGGGTTACTGATACTGGCAAAACCAGTTAAATGATTATTTAGATTCTATGAAGGTCCAGTATCTTATTTTAGGGCATGGTGTATTAGGCATCTATGCTAATATTCTTAGCCTTTTAAGCCTCAATTCAAACTCTGAGACAATAAGAAAAAAGTCGTATGTAACCTCCTGTTACATTAGTTTTTATTAGAGATTCTTTATGTGCTGGGCACAGCATTGGGCATTTTGCATGTTATTTCTCAATTCTTGCAATAACCTAATTGACAGAGGAGATATTACCACCTCCTTTATACTGATGAGGAAATTAAGTTCAAGACATGTTAAATAGTGAAAAGCAGACAAATAACATTCACACAAATAATGAAAACTGAGTCTGGGTTGAAACCCGAAAGGGCTACCTCCAGAGACTACAGTCTTCATCATGACACAATTCTGCCAAGCGAGAGGTAGATATACTAAATGTGAAGTTGTCTGCCCACTTCACTCTTTTGTCTCTTCCACATCTTGAGTGATTGAAGGCATTATGTGATAGCAAAAAAATTTTATGCAAGCTCATTAATAACAGCAAGAGAAGAGCCTATTTGTCCTGTAGGTAATCCACTTTAAGGAATGTGAGGATTGAGGCTAAAATGGGGTTTTCCAGCTGAAATATAAGGAGGTAATGGCAAGACCAAGCCAGTACCCTGTGGAAGAGAGAGGTTGAAAAGGAAAGTGAGCTGAGAAGAGGAATAAAGTAACATTTTTGTTTTTCTCTCAACTTCAAGTTTTTCTGATTAGCTCCAAGGAAGGTGGGATTCTTTCTGACAGTGGACTGAGGCTTTCCAGTTATTCATGGGCAAAAAAGAAAGGTCGTGTAGTGTGGAGGAGGGAGAACCCATGTATTCCTTGATTTGAATCTAAATAGAACAGAAGTGAAGAGAAACAGACCCCATTGATTTTGGCTGCCTTTCTAATAGTGATTATGATTATCTTGTAAATGAAAGTATTTTGTTCTTGGGTTTCCAGTGACATTATATATTTTCAATTTTATTCCTTTAAGATTTCATGAACACTTTGCTAGATCATTGTACTTGCAATTTTCTCCATCTTAAAATTCTCTAGTTCAAAGTAGTTTAGCCATAATAGAATGGAAACCCAGGCTTGATATTTTACTAGGGAATGTAACTGAGGGTAAGACACACATTTTCCAGCAGGAAAAAAGCATTCTCAATGATTTTCTAATAATCAATAATACCATTGTGTTTGTTTTAATATTAATATAATCTATCATCTATACAATTATCAGACCAACTAAGATAGTAAACTTATTGGAGGGTATCCTTTAACATTAACTCCCTTCAACCCATCTTCTTTGCCTAACGTATAGACATTACACAAATTATAACTGGATGATTTTTTATGGGAGAGTGGAATGTAACATTTGTAAGTACAGTACTGCATTCAAATTTAAGTAGTCATATTATATTAATAGAATACATTTAGACTCATGACTCCAATGCCTGTATGTATATCCTCCAATATGTCAATGACTAAGAACTGTCTTTTTTTCCTAAAAATGATTTTGTTACTACTCCATAAATTGGTCCCACAAAACTGCTTAGCCAAAATGTTGGCCTTATTGTTGCTGTCTAGGGATGGACTTCGATTGAGAGCTACTGTGCTACTTAATTCCCAGCAATATGCACCCAACATAAATAACATATGCAGCCCAGTGTCTAAACTGGAAAGGACTAGGGAAGAAAAAGGTGATGGTGTTTGTTGGGTTGCTTGCCCTCGCAGAACTGGAGCAGCCCCTGCTTGTCTTTGATGGCTGGGCATCTGCCATGACTTCTGTCACTGCTTACTAGATGACACTTTTCACCTTTGCTTGATGAAACCAATTATTTTTCTTTTCCCAAGAGTGTGTCAATTATGTCACTGTCATTGTGGCAGCCAAAAAGCACATCAGTCTTGTTTTCTGTTAAATTCACTTTGAAATCTCAGTGTTTTGTTCCAGGGCCTTTCTGTTCTCTCCCCTTCTTTAAAATTTTTTTTCCTGTACTATAATTGCATTTTGTTGTATCTTTTGATATGAAAGTGTCTGCACTTGACATCCTTGTCAGAGTGCTTTTCTTTATTTCTAATACTTTATTGTATATGTCACGGTGATTGTACAATTGTGTCATAATATTTGTCACATTCTTACTTTTGATGTTCAGTATTTGTCCTATTACTGCCATAGATACAAGATAACCTTTTATCAAATACTTTTAGAGACTGCAGAAAGTCTGAAAGAGTAGTGAAAGAGAAGTTATTCCTGTAATAAGTTATGCCTGAAATGTTATGCATATAATTAAAAAAACCCACAAAAGGTGTTAAATCCATAAATTTCTCATATTGTTTATTAAAGTTGCCAATTTCATTGGATATTTTTCTTGAATTGTTATTTTCATATCATATTAAATAGATAAAGAATTTGTTCATATTCTTGTTTGAATATAGTAGCTCTCCTGAACTGGAAGCCTGACCTTTATGCTATGAATACTCATTATAGCAGAATTCTTTTCCTATCTGTAATTTTATGTTAAAAAAAAAATGTCTCTTTGAACTAATGTGATTACAAAAGATGCATAGGTATTAAGATCCTATAAACAATAATGATATTGGAGGAAAAGCAAAATTGAAGATTTTCTTCTTATTCTATAGGGTTATCTAAGTAACCTATTAAGGAATGAGGGGATAATCCATTTCTAAGAGCTAGAAGTTGATTTTGATAACACAGCTATGAATGTTGCTGTTTGTCCAGGATATAAAATTAGTGATGGCTCAGTGTTAATGATTTTTCCTTTTCCCAAGTGGACTTCAAAACTTTGGTTTTGAAGGTAATGCTTGTTCTTGAATCCTCTAAGATTTCTTTTTTACCCTTTAGCCCTTTTGAAAAATGTCACAAGCTCAAATTGGAGTTCCTTCCCTTGTTGTTGTGGCCTATGCTTATTATTCAACTTTAATCTCAAATGCTCTCTCCCTCTTGATCATTTATTTTTCTTCAGCCACTTATTTCTTCAGAAGCTGGACTAGAATTTTAAACTTTTTAAGCCATTTTTTTTTTTTTGCATTAAAAGGACCTGGGCAATTCTCATTTCTAATCATTTGGTTTGTAGAAAAAGATAGTGAAAACTAAACTGAGTTAGAGACAGGGTTAGAGTAAGTATAAAAGATTGTATCATTAAACTCTAGTTTATTGTATCATTAAAATCTGGTTTTCCCAAATTTCATTTCAATGCATAGAGTCTTTCTGCATCCCAGATGTGTAGTCTTTTTATCCAGTTACTTAAGGATGAAAAGCAATAGCAGAAGCAAATATTATCACTGAGAGTTCCTTCACAGTGAGGGAAAACTCAGTGATGCGGGTCATCAATCCCAGTAGTAAGGTCCAGTTTCATCATACAGATATGCCCATCTGTGCTTATGTGAGTATGTTTCTCTCTTGCTTTTAGGAAGAAATAAAGGGACAGGCTGGCTTCCCTTGTTATTTCAGTGTGTTAAAGCAATCACTTAGTGTTTATTATACTAATTAATTATCTCCCTGTTTATTTTGTGCAATTATTTGCTTTTACTTAGTGGGTAGATAATGAATTCCTGTTAGCAGAAGAGGGATGAAAGCAGAAATTTAAAAAGATCTAAAACCCTAGCTCAGGATTTGGCACTTGAATGGGAAAGTTCAAAGCTGTTGTTAGGATGCCGTGAACTGGCATGAACTTATATTGCCTTTTATCACTTTTTGAACATCAGTTCTGCTTGCTGAATTCCTGAATTATGGTTGCTCATTGTTTGAACTTACAATGAATGGCTTAATAGGTTTCATCTTCATTATACATTGATATAACAAATAAGTTTAAATATGTAATTAGATGCTAGGGCTTTTAAAGAGTGATTTATTAGAAGATAACATTTTGGAAAACAAATACAAGGCTATTAAGATGTTGACAGAAGATTAGGACAGTTGCTATTAGAATTTTATAAACAAGTGTTAAAGAGTCTCTTTTTAATGAAACACTATATTTAAATAAGCAACTCATTGGCTGCATTTTTCCTTGACACTTCATTATTCCATGAATTACATATTCAGTTTGGACATTCAGACATAAAAGCATGCTACTAAATAGCTGATAAAAAAAAATTGATGATGAAAATTTCAAAGGTTTTAGGAACTCAGCCTCTCAGCAGTTCTTCTTATTATTGATTCCAGCAATCTATTTCACGATGTGTCAGCAGACAAATGCATTTTAGGTAAACTTGATATATTAAATAGGATACCATTTTATCAAGATTTATATATTAAAAGCAATGAGTTGACACTTTTCTCTAATCAATTTTGTGATTTGCCAAATTGTTCATGTCAAAATCAAAGGAAATTTCCCTTCACAACATTTATATTTCAGTGTTGCTTAAAGTTTGTTATTCAGTTATATACTAGAATATGATCCACATATATATTTTGAAATATTCTTAGGATTTAAAATCTTTTTGAAATTATAAAGTTTTACATATGAAATTATTTGGATTTAATTAGGAACTTGTTATAGATTATCTTAAATGGATTAATCATTTAGCTATTAAGCCAACAATTTCAGAGATGTCAAAGTGTGGAAAAAATCTGCATCCTTTAATTGATAAAGCAATATAACATCTAGTAAGTGGGAAAACTAGGATTTAGAACTCAAACATTCTTTTTTGAGACCTTTTTTGCTTATTCCTGCCACTATACTTTTATGCACAGCATAAGGGTCCAACAGATTATTAAAAAGATGTACAAGGTCAACAAATATGTCAATCTTCACACTTTTTGATAGTTTTAATGTAGGTATTTAGGAGCAATGGAAAGGTTTAAAAAGAAGTGGAATTATATGAAAGAGTATCTAACTCATATCTTGATGGATATTGTTGGATAATGACTGAACACAGACACCTGATATGCATGCAATAAATATTTCTGACAAACCAAATGAACATAAATGTTCATAAATCCTTTTGTATTTCACAGTTATTTTTTCTTTTATAACGCCAGTGTGTAAAAGGAGAAAAAGTAACTCTTATGGCAAGGCATGGTGGCTCACACCTGTAACCCCAGCACTTTGGGAAGTCAAGATCACTTGGCCAAGATCATTGAGGCCAGTAGTTCCAGACCAGTCTGGGCAACATAGTGAAAGCCCATCTATACCAAAAAAAAAAAAATTTAGCCTGCTATGGCAGCACGTGTCTGTAGTACAATCTACTTGAGAGGGTGAGGCACAAGGATCACTTGAGCCCAGGAGTTTGATGCTGCAGTGACCTTTGATCATGCCATTGTACTCCAGCCTGGGTGACAGAGTGAGATCTTGTCTCTTAAAAAAACCCAAAAAACAAAACTCTTTTTACTAGATGTTCAAAAATAAACAGGAAAAAAAAAGAATGAAAAACTTGAACATCATTTCCCAAATTAAAGTTAGTGTTTTAGTAATAGAGCACCGTGTTTCCCTGAAAATAAGATAGGGTCTTATATTTATTTTTCCTCAAGAAGACACCCTAGGGCTTATTTTCAGGGGATGTGTTATTTTTTTTAAGTACAGTACAACAATGTACATTTATTCAAATATAGTTAAGTCGTCTTCTTCTGGAACATCATCATAACTCTCCAAACCCCGAATTCCATCCTGAATTTCTTGCAACTCTATTTCCTTTAGAACCATTGGCCTCAATCTCTCATGTTGAGCAATAGAGCTCTCATGAGGCAGATGAGAAGGGCTGCTCATCTTCTTTACCGCTTCGCATTGAAATGCATGGGTTGTGCAGATATGCTGCGTAGCCACGCCCATCACTAGGTCTTATTTTCTGGGTAGGGCTTATATTGCGCAAATGCTTAGAAATCCTGCTAGGGCTTATTTTATGGGTAAGTCTTATTTTCAGGGAAACACGGTATTTCTACAATGTAATAATATTCATATTTACATATTCCATACTTTATATTGAATCACTAGAGACATTTTCTTTGAAACTTAGATAGAAAAGAATATTTCTATGATCATTATTATTTTACTATTGCTCTAAAAGTTGTGGCCAGAGAATTGAGTCATGAAACAGAAATTGTAAGTGACAATCAAGTAGATAAACAAATACCCATAATTGTGTATAGTATAAAAGCCTTCTTAAAGACAAAGAGAGGCAAATGAAAAACTGTTAGAACTAATAAAAATTCATTAAACAAAACAAATATCAAATAAATATGTAAAGATTGATTTAGCAATAATTATTATTTTTCTCAACTTTATTGAGGCTTAGTGATTGAAAATTAAAAATTATATATATTTAAGGTATACAAATTGATTATTTGAGATCATCAAACTTGATTTGGTCTACATTATAAAATATTCACAACCAGGCTAATTAACATAAAGGTAAATTACCTTGTATTGTTCAATAGAAAAATTCTCATCAGTAAGCACAGTTGACCCTTGAACAACACCAAGTTTGAATTGTGCAGGTCCACTTATATGAAAAATTGTTTTCAATAAATATATTGGAAAAATTTTTGGAGACTTGTTACAATTTGAAAAAACTCCATGAAAAATTACATGCCTAGAAATCTTGAAAAAATTGAGAAAAAGTAAGATATATTGTGAATGCATAAAATATATGTAGATACTAGTCTTATAATTTACTACCATAAAATATATACAAATCTATTATAAAAGTTAAAATTTATTAAAGTTTATGCACAGAATTATATTAATAGACCATGTAGAACATCATTCTCTGTTGAGAGAAATGTAAACAAATGGAGAGATGCATTATTAAATTGTAACTGCATAAAATTAACTACAGTACATACTAAACTCCTGTAATAATTTTTAACCACCTGTTGCTATTGTAGTGAGCTCAAGTGTTGCAAGTATCCATTTAAAATGTCATGTAATACTATCCTTGTAAGCAGTTTTTTTCTCCTATAAATTGCATATCACAGTAAAAAGTGATCTCTTACGGTTCTTGTGTACTTTTCATTGTATTTAGTGCAATACTGTAAACCCTAAATAATACCATGACACCCATACAAAGTGCCACTAGTGATGCTAGAAGCACTCCCAAGAAGCAGAAAAATGTCATGATATTATAAGAAAAGGTTGAATTGCTTGTTATATACTATAGATTGAGGCCTGTAACTGTGGTTACCTGCAATTGCAAGATGAATGAATACAGCATAAGGACCATCGTAGAAAAAGAAAAGAAAATTCATGAAGCTGTCACTTCACCTATGCCAGCAGGAGTGAAAACCTTGCACTTTTTCAGAAATGCCTTTTTGTCTCATACTGAAAATGCAGCTTTTATTTGGGTGCAGGATTGTTATAAGAAAGGCATAGTTATAGACTCCAATATGATTCAAGTCATTATATGTAAAAGGAAGTAAAAGGAAGATGAAGGATCTGGAGGATTTAATGCCAGCAAAGGATGGTTTGATGATTTTAGAAAGAAGTTTGGCTTAAAAATATCAAGATAATGGGAGAAGAAGCTTGTGCTAACCAGGAAGTCAGATACTATTAACAAAATTATTGACGAGAAAGGATATCTCCCTGAACCAGTTTTTAATGCAGATGAAAGTGCTCTATTCTGGGAAAAAATACCAAAAAGAACATTTACCAGTAAGGAAGAGAAGTCAACACCAGTATTTAAGGCAAGAAGGGACAGGCTAAATCTACTGTTTGAAGAATTGGAGTCAATTTATGATCATGACTGCCCTTATCTATAAAGCTACTAACCCTGGAACCTTGAAAGGAAAATGTAAACCCCAGCTGCCAGTCTTTTGGTTGTACAAGAAGAAAGCCTGGACAATGAAAATCATCTTTCTGGCTTGTTTCTATCAATGCTTTCTCCCTGAAGTTATCAAGTAAGTTCCTTACCAGTAAGAGACTGCTGCCTTTTAAAGTTCTTTTATATTGGACAATACCCCTGACACCCAGAATCCCATGAGTTCAACACTGAAGGCTTGAAGTGGTCTACTTGCCCCCAAACACAATGTCTCTAATGCAGTCTGTAGATCATGGGATCATAAGGACTTTTAAGGCTTATGACATACAATATTCTATGGAAAAGAATATCAATGCTATGGAAGGGAACTCTGATAGAACACCATTAAAGTCTGAAAGTATTACACCATTGAAGATGCCATTGCTCTTATAGAAAAAGCTATAAAAGGGATCAAGCCGCAAAAGATAAGTTCCCACTGGAGAAAACTTTGTCGAGATATTTTGCATGACTTTGCAGGATTTATGACAGAACCAATCAGGGAAATCATGAAAGAGATTGTAGACAAGGTAAAAAATAAAAGTAAGGAGTGAAGAGTTTCAAGATCAGTTTCTCTGATATCTCAGAGAAATTCAAGAGCTAGTAGATACTATAACAGAGGAGTCAAGAGAAGAGAAGACGCCTTGATGGAGATGAGTGCTTCTGAACCACTGCCAGACAAAGAGGAAGAAGATGTAGAAACAGTGACAGAAAACAAATTGCCATTAGGCAATATAGCAGAATGGTTCTGATTCTTATTACTCGAGTCTGCTTTTGACTTCTTTTATGTCATAGATCCTTCTATGATATGGGCACTAAAACTATGGAAGAGGAAAAAAGATTGGTACTGTATAGGAACATTTTTAGAGTAAAGAAAAAGCAAAAATGTGAGATATTACAATGTATTTCCATAAAGTTACTTAGAGTGTGCCTGCCTCCCCTTCTATCAATGAATAGTAAATATATTTTCTCTTGTTTATGATTTTCTTAATAATATTTTCTTTTTTACAGCCTACATAATTGTAAGAATACAGTGGGTAATTTATACAACATATAAAGTATATGTTAACTATTTCTTTTTTTATTGTGTTCTTTCCTGGCTTTGGTATCAGGGTGGTATTGGCTTTGTAGAATGAGTTAGGGAGGATTCTTTCCTTCTCAGTGTTATGGAACAGATTCAGCAGGATAGGTGCCCATTCTTTTTTTGTAGGTCTCGTAGAAATCCACTGTGAATCTTTCTGGAACAGGTTTTGTTGTTGGGAGATTTTTTTATTACCATTTCATTCTTGCTACTCATTATTGGTCAGTTCATGATTTCAATTTCTTCCTGATTCCTGATTCAAACTTGAGAGGGTACATGTTTCTAAAAATTTTCCATTCCCTAGTTGCATACAAAGTGAAGAATTATTTTTTCTAGATCTGTAAAGAATGCTGGGGGGGTTTTTGATGGGGATTGCATTAATTCTGTAGATCACCTTAGGTAATATTGACATTT
>VBSM01001265.1:55973781-56017060 GCA_008086735.1 Cheirogaleus medius
GTGGGGGAGGGGTGGCAGGGGCAATATATGTATCCTTAACAATACTTGTACCCCAATAATGAGAGGGAAAAAAAAAGCAGATTTTCAATAAAAAAAATTTTCCATTCCCTCTACATTTTCTAGTTTGTGTGTGTTTTTGCAATAGTCTCGGGTGACACTTTGTATTCTGTGGTATCTGTTGTAATATATCCTTTTTCATTTCTGATCGAGCTTATTTGAGTCCTTTCTGTTCTGCTTTTAGTTAATCTAGCTAGTGGTATGTGGATTTTGTTTATCTTTTCAAAGAACCAACTTTTTGTTTCATTGATCCTTCATTTTTTGTGTGTATCCATTTTGTTTAGTTCTCTCAGCTTTACTATTTCTTTTCTTCTGGTAGCTTTGGATTTGTTTTGTTCTTTTTCTCATTCTTTGAGGTGTAACATTAGGTTTTCAATTTGTGATCTTTCTGTGCATTTAATTTAGGCATCTAGTGCTATTAACTTCCATCTTATCACTGGTTTTTCTGTATCCCAGAGATTGTGGAAGCTTGTGCCACCTTTGCCATTTAGTTAACTACTTTTATTTCTACCTTAATTTCATCATTGACCCACATATCATGTACCAGCAGGTTTCTTAATTTCAATGTGTTTGTGTAGTTTTGAGAGTTCCTCTTGGAGTTGATTTCTAGGTTTATTCCACTGTGGTCTGTGAAGATATGTGGTATGAGTTCAATTTTTCTGAATTTGCTCAGACTTGTTTTGTGGCCTAATGTATGATCTATGTTGGAATATATCCCATGTGCTGATGTGAAGAATGTGTATTCTGCAGTTTTTGAGTGGAATGTTCTGTAAATATCTGTTTGATCCATTTTGCTATAGTCCCATTTAAGTTCAGTGTTTCTTTATTGATTTTCTGTGTGGATTATCTGTCTAGTTTTGTCAGTGGAGCATTGAAGTCTCTGGCTATTATGACATTGCTGTTTATATCTCTCCTTAATCTAGTGGGATTTGTTTTATGAATCTTGGAGCTCCTGTGTTACATGCATATATATTTAGGACTGTTATAGCTTCCTGTTGAATTAGTATCTTTGTTATTATGTAATGACTATTTTTGCCTTTGTCTGTTTTTCACTGTTGTTGATGTAAAGTCTATTAAATCAACCACACTGTATGAGGGGTAGACATGCTTGGAGTTCTGACTCGGGTTGGACAAAGGCAACATATGTAACCTAAACATTTGTACCCTTGTACTATGCTGAAATAAAAAAAAAGAGAGAAAATATATATAAGATTAAAATAATGGCACTTCTTTTTGCTTTCAGCTTCCATTTGCATGGAATATTTTTCTCCACCTCTTTACCTTAGTCTATGAGAATCTTTGTGAGTGAAATATGTTTCTTGGATACAGTATATATTTGGGTTGTGTTTTTTTAAAATTAATTTTGCCAATCTGTATCTTTTAAGTGGGGCCTTTAGACACTTTATATTCAATATTAATATTGATGTGTGAGATACTGTTCTAGTCATCATTTTGCTTGTTACCAACTTACTTTGTTTTATCCCTTATGTTACTGTTTTATAAAACCTGTGAGTTTTAATTTTCAGGTATTTTTACACTGGTGAGTATCGATTTTACTGTTTAATGTATATGGTATTTTTGAGCATTTCCTGTAGGGCAGGTCTAGTAGTGAAAATTTCCTCTGGCATTTGCTTGTCTGGAAAAGACTTTATTTCTCTTTTGTTTATGAAATTTAGTTTTATAGGATACAAAATTCTTGGCTAGCAGTTATTCTATTTAAGAAGACTAAAAATGGGATCCTAATCCTTTCTGGCTTGTAAGGTTTCTGCTGAGAAGTCAGCCATTAGTCTGATGGGTTTTCCTTTGTAAGTTACTTGATCCTTCATCTCACAGCTTGTTGGATTTTCTCCTTCACTTTGACTTTGGCCAAACCGATGATTATGTGTCTTGGTGAGGTCCTATTTTCCAGGAATCTTCTAGGTGTTCAATGACTTTCTTGTATCTGATTGTTTAATTCTCTAACAATACCAGGGAAGTTTTTCTCCATTATTCCTTCAAATGGGGTTTCCATGCTTTTTAGCTTTGTCTTCTCCCTCAGGGATATCTGTGTTTCTTATATTGGTTCAGTTTACATAATCCTGTATTTCTTGGACATATTGTTCATTCTTCTTGATTCTCTTTTCTTCATTTTTGACTTACTGGGTTAATTTGAAAACCTTGTCCTCAAGCTTGAAATTCTTTCTTCTGCTTAGTCTCGTTTGTTGTTAAAACTTTCCCCTGTATTTTGAAATTTCCTATGTGACCCTTTCATTTCCAGAAGTTTTATCATTTTTTCCTAGATTATCTATCTCTTTAGTGAATTTTTCTTTAATTTTCTGAATTATTTTTTTTAGTTTCTTCGTGTTGGTTTCAACTTTCTCATTAGTTCACTGGATCTTACTTGCAATCTGTATTTTGGATTCCATATCTATTATTTCAACAATTTCCTTTTGGTGAGTCCATGGCTGAGGAGTTAGTGTGATCCTTTTGGTGTGTCAAAACAACTTGTTTTTTCATGTTACTATACTTACTGTGCTGATTCCTTGTCTCCTAGGATCTCTTCCCTTTGTGCAAAACAGACAGCTTTATGGTACACTTATTCTCTTCTGCTGAGAACTCTGTTGTTCGTTGAAGAGAGGAAGAGGTATACTGCTCTTTGGCTCATGCCTGTAGGTATCCACTGTAGTGTCATTGGCAACTTGGGTAAGTTGGAACTCAGACCCTTGGAAGAGTGTTCAGGTCCCAGTTGTGGTGGACTAGGTTATGGAATCTCTAGTTCCCATGCCTCTGGATGGTGTGCTTGGATCTTGCTCTTGAAGATTGATCAGGCAGAAGAGGACAAGATGCTCTGTGAGCCTTTAACATTGCTTTTCTCCCATGTCTCCCTGTTCTCCTGTGGTTGACATTGTCCAAGCAGGTGATAAGGGATATTCATGTGGAGGGGTGGGCTGGTCCCCAAGCTGCTGCTGACACCTTGGGCAGGGGCAGGATGAGTTCCTCTACACAGTGGCAGTTGAGGCCAGCAGCCCTGGGATTTTGCCGCCACCCAAATCCCTAAGCAGCAACTGTGGCAGTGGTGGCTGGGTGGGGCTACCTAGGCAGTGCCAGTGAGTATGGGGCCATGGACATTTGGTCTTGCTCAGGTCCCCCATTGGCAGTGACAGGTGACAGTGGCTGGGCTGGGCTACCTAAGCACTAGCAGCAGAAGCAGGTGGTAGTGGAGGTACGGTCTGTCTGGGTGGCCAGCAGCAGCAAAAGTGGTGGCAGTGATGCCTGGATGGGGGTACACAGGAAGCAGCAGCTGGTGCAGGTGGTCATGGGTGCTTGCTCTGTCTGGGTTCTCTGGCAGTAGCAGAAACAATGTTGGCAGTGGCAGCAGTGGCAGTGACTGGGTGTGGGTACACAGGCAGTGGCAGTAAGTGTGGGAAGCCACGGGCAATTGCTCCACCCAGTCCCTGTGTGGCGGTGGTGGTGGTAGAAAGTGCTTGTTCCTGAGATGAGTGAGGGTGCCTGGCCTTCCTTCTCCCTCTCTGGCCTGGCAGTGGTGTTGAGGAGGTAGCAGCAATGGAGCTGGCCTCAGGGCTGACGTAGCACTCTGGGGTTGGGCTCTCATAATGGGGCCAGCTGTAGCACCCAGGGATTGAAACCCAATGAGACCCTACTGTGCCTTCTCTCTGAAGCAGAGCTCCTGCACAGTCACTAGGCAGCTCCTTGCACCAATTTGGGAACATGTGTATGTGTAGGGATCCTCCTGCAGCTCAGATTGCAGTGTCCACAGGGGGAGTACGGAGTCTTAGGCCTCTCTCACCTGCTCCCCTCCCCACATGCAGGTACATCTCCCCCCCCACCCCGTACCTCTGATCCGGCCAAGTAGGTCACAGTACTTCCTTCTTTTTTGCTTTTGCTGCCTCCCACTGCTTTTCTTTTGATTCCTAATAGTCTCTCCCAAACAATTCCTCCAAAGATGAATATTTACTTGACCACTTTTGATTCTCTCCATGAGAGTGGCTGTGCTGGCTGCTTATAGTCTGCCATCTTGGTCCCTCCTATGCGTCTACCCTCTGAATCAGCAATTCCACTTCCTGGTGCACATAATTTCATGCACAACATTTTAAGAATATTGAAAACCTGGAGCATGAACAAAAATGATGACCAGTGTCTCTACAGACCATGTCGGTTGAAGCATTGGATTTATTTATTCCAAATCTCCCCAAGTTCATTTTTTAATACTCCTAAAGTGTGGAACTGTGAGCCAGAATATGGTTCCACATGCAGAACTTTCAACAAAGAGCTAGAGTTCACAGTGTAATGATCTGCTTTTAAAATCATGAGCTTTTTGTTACTGAAAGGTTTCAAGATTCAACTGAATAAACATTCAACCATGGTATTATAGGAGAAAGGAGAAATACTTGTTCACACCCAGTAGGGTCCTATTCAGTGTCAGAGATGTGTAAGAAGAGACTCAGCCTTAGAGAGAAGCACAAATAAATGTTAGGCAGTGGCCAGGGCCTCCTCCACCAGTGGTCTCAAGTATAGTGGTAAGTTAGGAACTGGGATAATGGGGAAATGCAATCAATAAAAACTAAGGACTGACAACCAATGGAGAGGCCCAGCCAAATAACTAGGATAACATTTGGAAGAGGAAAATAAGATATCACAGAATGTACTTCTAAGGGCTGTATTGGTGCTCACAGCTCTGAAGACCCAAGAGTTTAACCTGGTTTTTCATGAAGAAAATCTCTGTAGTCATCACAGTGTCTAGGGAATGTATTTAATCCCAACTCCACATCTGGGATAAACCAAACTGGTAGGCAAGCAACATGAGTAACTATTTTTATATTATGGAGCTTTATCTATTCCTCAATTTAAAATTATTAAGGATTTTAGATGACAGAGCAAGGGGGAAAATGTCCCATTCCATAGCAAAGAAATACATGCTCCAATTATCAGTAGCCTCTGACTGAAAGTCTATTTTTGGTTTAAGCCTCTCTGTAACCAATTATGTAATTTTATGGTAAACCGATTTTGTGATATCCAAAGTTCAAATGATCCAAGTATAAATTATTACCATGTAATTTATTATGTCACTCAATAAAAGCATGTACAGGAATAGATTTTCCAGCATAAAGTATGCTTTTCAATATATTTGCTTGAGTAACTTTTTAAAAAATAAAAATTGTGGCATAATTTTACAAAATAACATATCCCTAAAACCATTACCTAACTAGTCTGCTCTGTCCCTGAACAATAGGCAACTTCTATAAATCCCTTAGACAGAGCCCCAAATTTGAGTTTACCCTCTAAGTACCCTGTAAGATTATAAAATGCTCTCAAAGACTTTCAATTTGTGTTTGAAGATTTATTATTTATATTATATGTGAATTATTTTTCTAAGGTATAATAAGTATGAATATTTTAGTTATTTTTGTCTAATTATATTAAATAAATATATAATGATTACCAATAGTGATTACAGTGGACAAACAGTATTAGGCATTAGGGATTGAACAATGGATAAGACAGACACTATTCTTGCATTCTTAAACCTTATAATCTCATAGACAATATAGAGAGGGTGTGACGAGTGTAATGAAACCATGCTATTGAAGTATTTTACAAAGGGAACTATTTGAGACTTAGAGAAATTATGCCATTTCCTATAACTAAGTGGTGATGCAGGTGTTGTGAGTCTTGTTCCATATCGTAACACACTAAGCTAAGCTCCTTAACTAAATATTCATTATATAGAATTTGGAAAATGTAGAGAAGTATAAAATTGCATGTCAGTATTTTGATTTTGTAAGTTTTAATTTTATTTTTTAACAAGTTAATATAGGTTCATGACAGAACTACCATTCTTTTTCATTATTTGGTATCCAGCAAAATGATCCCTTTCCTCACCCTGTTGCCTGCTCAAGAGTTACTTATTATTCTTAGCTTCTTATATATCCTTCCAGAACTATTCCATGTATTTCAAAATATATGGGTATATATGTGTGTGTATATATATACACATATATACATATGCATAAACATATATATACACATGCACATATACATACACACATACATATTTATATAGTTGTTTTTAAGAGATACAATGAGGAGTAGAGAGGTTAGGTAGCTTGTCCACTATTGAACAGCTAGTAAGTTGGTAGAGCTTCATACCTTAATTTATCTACATTTTCCTGTTTCCACCATTAATACACAATGCCAAGCCACCATTATATATCATGTGAACTAATAGAGTAGGCTTCTAACTGGTTCCCTCATTTCCATTTTTGTCCCCATTAAATGCATTTTATTTAAAACACTATTTGTTATAAAATGTACATACAGGGAACCTATCTCCTAGATACAGTGTTGCTGATAATTATAAAATAAGTCCCATGACACCATTGAATATTTTCAGTGCCTTTGAAGCCCTCGCTGTGCTTCACTCCAATCCCTTCTCCCTCCCACTCCACTAGAAGAAACCACTACCCTGAATTATGTGTTAATCATCCCTTGCCTTTTCAAAAATAGTTTTATTATGCATGTAGGTATCTCTAAATAGTATTTATAAGTTTTATATGATTTTTTTTACATAAAAGGAGTCCCACTTTAATTTTTGGTGACTTGCTCTCTTCCTGCAATATTACTTAAAAATGTATCCATGTTGATATCTGTACCTGTAGTTAGGCATTTCTAATGATGAATAATACTCCAATCTGTATATTACAACTTTTTATCTCTTATTTTGCTTTTGACATTTGGTTTGTTTTAATTTCAATTTCTTTTTTTCTTTTTTTTAATTTCAGCATGTTATGGGGGTACAAATATTACGGTTACGTATATTGCCCATGCCCCCCCTCCCCCCTCGAGGCAGAGCCTCAAGCATGACCATCCCCCAAACACTGCATATCTCACTCATGTTTGTATATACCCATCCCCTCCTCCCCCCTCCCACCCGCCTGACACCTGACTGGTTTGTTTTAATTTCTGAAAAAGAATTTTGGTTATTTTTGCTATTACATAATGATTATGGTGTGAATGTTCTTGTTTATGTTTCCTGGTGCACACATACAAGAGTGCCATTTCAGAGCGAACACATTTTAATTAATCAAGAAAAATAAGTGTGACAATACCAAGGAGTCAAAGTATTAGCTATTGCTATTTAACAAAACAGTTCAAAGGTTAGTGGCTTAATTCTAGTTTTATGAAGTCAACTTAGCACTCTTGCTGATCTGGCCCAAGCTAAGCTGACCTCTCCTGGGTTCATCCTATGTCAGCCATCAGTTCATAAATTGGCTGGGACTGGCTGGATGAGGATGGCCTCATCAGGGCAAATAATCTCTGCTCTGAACCATCTTATATCCTCTAGCAGGCTAGCTTGGACTTGATTTCATGCAATGTTAGGGTTCCTAAACATTTTTTTCTAAAAAGGCAAAAACATGCAAGGCCTCTTATAGTCTAGGGTTGGAAAAGGAATATCATTACACTTGCCAAATTCCTTTGGCAAAAGTAAATCTCAACTCCAGCCTAGATTCAAGGAATAGACTTTTGACAGGTGGAGCTTCAAAGTCATATTGCAAAGGCCATGAATGCAGGCAAGGGTGCTGAATTGCCCTATTTTTGTAATAAGTATACCACACCCAGTGTTTGGAAGGATGAATTGCAGTTGTAGCTCTCCCACCCTGCTGGCATTAATGTAATTGATAAAATAATTTTGGCAGTTAATTTTTGCATTGTCTATTAAACTCTAGGATTCTGCTCTGTTGCTCCATGGCACAAGTTTTTCAGGGGCAGACTGTCTAGAGAGGACATCTAGGAAAGCCTGCAATTTGCTCCCTGCTATATCTGTGTCTGGGTTAGTACATGCAGCATTAGAAAATTATCTGTTCCCATGTACCAGGGTTATAAGAAGCAGAACTGGCATCTCAATCTCCATCTTCCTCACTCCTTATCTACTTCTCTACTGTTTCATAACTAGCTCTAGGAAAAGCATTTTATTAATTGGGCTCCTTCAAATCACAGCAGCCAATTGTTTAATATCTGCCTTCATATCTAAAAAATAAATTCTTTTTCCTTTGGTATCAGGCACCATGTCAGTGTAATTCAGTATAGCATTTAGCATAGTGTTAAGGCACTCCATCAGTGATTATGGGACTGACTCAATGAATGAATGAATAAGAGAACTTTTGAAAGAACTAAAGGACCACATCATCAAAGTGAAGCACAGTCTTGTTCTTTAGGTTGCTTAGATATTTTTGGCTCTGACCCATTTTATTTTTATACCATCCTATAATCAGCACCTTTTGTCTCATGTTCACATGGTGTGTGTGCTCCTTCGCGCTGACTACGACGCTGAATAATCACTACTCACTAGTCAGTATCATCTCCTTCTGGATTGTCCCGTATGGTGACCTCTGTAAAGACAAAGGCAGCACAATGAATTAGCAATCCTGCCTACTTAGCATCTTAGCAGTGGACAGTTGGTTTCAGGTTTTTGGCACCCCCAGCATTTTTCTTTCATTATGATTCATACAATGGGATCCTCTGAGAGCGAACACATTAGCAAGGGCATTTGTAAAACCACCCTTCCTGGAAAATGATAAAGTAAAAAATTAGGTATTTTTTCTCTTATAGGGCAGAAATCTGTGTGCTAGGCAGCTTCTTCCAGAGGATGTTGCTAACTTATAGGATTTCAGAGAATTTTATTTGTAACTTTTTATTCTGGAATGTTTTATACATATACTAGAGTAGAGACATTAGTATAATAAACTCCCTGTACCATCACCCTACTGAAATAGGATACAAGAGGACTCTAATTTGAACAGTGTGACACCGAGACAATCAAAAGTTTGAAGGTGTAGGTTCTGATATTGCATTGTTCTGTCTTTCTTAGAATGTGATGGTTACAGAATAATACGAGCTCTGAGATCAGAGTGAGATGTTAAACAATAACTCTGTAGGACTGTATTATTGTTCTTTACTATCATCTTACCTGTAAGGAAACAAAAGTAAGAAGAGATTCTGTAATTGGCAGAAGGTCACAGAACTGGTAAGCAGTATGGAGAGTTCCACAGGTCTGCGTCATGAGCTCACGATTGCCCATCTTCCCATTCAAGTTCACTCCTCTCCTCCGCATATGTGTTTCTGTTCCGTTGCCTCTTGCTTGTATCTGGATCACCTCTTTATGGTGAGCAGACTCTTTGAAATCCTCAAGTTCTCCATTTCCCTTTTATCTTGTTTACTTCTCCAGTGAAGATCACTTGCCCCATGCCTTCTGGAATAATCCTTATTCTTTATGTTTGCTGTTCTGCCATATTATTTAAGTAATTATCTTTTGATAAAATTAAGTACTTATCATTTGAATGTCATTCCTCTGCCTATAGTATCTCTTTTTTTTTGTCATCTTCTGCCCCTTTCCTCTTTCTCTTGTCACAATTCCTTGATTTTCCTTCCTCTGCCATTAGATTTTGGCATTTGTGTTGATAACCCTTCCACCCCGTTAGCCTCATAATTATACAGAGCTCTCATCACCAGTGATATTCTCCACCACTTCATATTTGGAAACACATAATTATGGCCATAGAGGGTGGAACAAAACTTAGTGATAAAGAATATTGACTTTGAAGTTAGATAAACTTAAGTTAGAAAATGTGGCTTGTTAGAATCATGGCCTTGGGAAAGTTGTCCTCTGTAAACTTTAGTTTATTCTTATGTAAGATTTACTTATAACATCTTCAGAATATAGTCGTTATAGTCACTAAGTGAAAAATTATCTACTAAGATAATTAGCACAAAGTTCGGCATGTTGTATAAATCCTTAGTAAATATTGGCACCAACAATGTGTGTATATACTTTCTTCAGTCCTTAGAATCACTCAACATTTAAGAGCTATTATTGGCCAGGCGTGGTGGCTCATGCCTATAATCCTAGCACTCTGGGAGGCCACAGCGGGCAGATTGTTTGAGCTCAGGAGTTCAAGACCAGCCTGAGCAAGAGCGAGACCCCGTTTCTACAAAAACAAATAGAAAGAAATTAGCCAGACAACTAAAAATATGTATATAAAAAATTAGCCAGGCATGGTGGCGCATGCCTATAATCCCAGCTACTTGGGAGGCTGAGGCGGAAGGATGGCTTGAGCCCAGGAGTTTGAGGTTGCTGTGAGCTAGGCTGATGCCACAGTGTTCTAGACCGGGCAACAGAGTAAACTCTGTCTCAAAAAAAAAAAAAAGATATATTATTATTCTTTTTATGACAACTTCTATGACTCACTTCTACTACTCATTCATTACAAATGAATAGCTATGTTGCACATTTGTAGCACTTTTTTGGCTATTGTTTCAATTTGTTATTCCTGGATTCAACTGCCTCTCTGTTCATTTTGTAAGCCATTTTCATAATGTGCTTACTAACAAGTACCATTGAATTTTTCTGGACTCTTGACTTTCTATGTCTAGAAATTCTTCAACTTTTACTGCTATATTTCTTTTAGTCTATATTTCTTAGTGTATAAATGTTTGGGAAAGTATTTTTCTTAATGAATCTCTACATGTTTATGCTATAATATTTAACTTCATCACTTTGGTATGAGACTACCAAGACTATTGGGTGAAGATACCATCTGTCTCTTTGTGACTCTCATTCAAAAGCTCATCCCTCTTATTCTAACTTCCACCTGGGTACCACGATATTAGGTTTAGACCTTTCCATACTTGGTGGAGTCATTTTTTCTATTAGTCATTTCTGAAAGCAAAGACAACAAATGCAACTACTGCTTAAACAAGAAATGTATTATTTTTGACTGAAGGTGTGCTCACTACAACAGGAATGTCATGTGTTTCCATATTGTTAGAATATTAGCTGTCTATGATCTTGGATCTTGCCAAGGCTAGCCCCTGTCTATATCCATCATTGCATGGTATCTATGGTCCTTTATCTGGTGGTATCTTTTATTTCCACTAGAGTACAAGGGCATTTATAATCCTTTCCTAACTCCTTCCCTTTGCTCTTTCACTAACATTTATTAAGTCACTACTATGTAGTCCTTATTATTCTGCTAGCCACTGTAGGATGTAAATCCACACAATCTCTAATTTCAAGGTCCTTACAACTGATAAATGCTATTCTAATAAGTCATACATGTTTCCTTTTTTATTCAAAATCATGATTAACTTTATTCAATATCAATATCAAACCCATCTCATCTCTTTCTTTTTCAGCAAAGAGGATGTCTAAGCCACATCTATGGACTGTGAGCTGCTTTAGTCTTTCAAGGCTTTCTAAACCAAGGAGTTTTTCTCTCCTATTAGCATTTAGAAGTCATGGTTTCTGTTACAGCAGAGTTGGGGATCAAATGAATCAATTTCTAAAGTTTGAGAATGAAGTAGTAAATAAAGATTTCTGCAATATGATCTAGATGTCATTTAAACACTATTTTCTCAAATGGAAGGGGGGAAAAAGATCTTGATTGGTCTCAAGAAATATACAAATCACAAAATGGGCTGTTTTGAGATGTTCTCACAAGGTTACCTATGGGAAAGCCCAGTCTATGGGGGATGCTGCTCTTTATTTATGCAACCAGTGAGCTGCTTGTAAAAGACTGGCTGGGAAAAAAATGCCTTTTTCTTTTTCCAAGAAAGAAAATGCTGTCTTCTTATTTGACTGGAAAGAGAGCAGCTTTAGCTTACCCTCATTTTGCCCTGGGACTGCCACATCTGCAGCTGAGACTTCCCCGAGTCTCATATAAAATAATAGACAGATGGAAGTTCTAACCTTTATAAAGGGTATACCACATCAACACAGTTGGGAATTTAATCAATTAAAATATAAGGCCATTTACTTAGTGGTCTTTTCTCCTGAACAGGATGATATTTTGCCTATAGGCATGCAAAAATTATTTTACTGTTTCTTTAGTTATTTTTAGGTCAAATCTAAAAACAGAGATATCATTGCCCAAAATTTCAGTGGACACTTGTCTTCAATTAGTTCTGATACATAAGTGAGTTTTCAGAAAGGGGGGGAAAACAACCTCTTATGAGATGGTTTCATTCTGAAACCTGAATATACATTCCTAGCAATTTGGGTAGGAAAATAAAGCTCCCTGCCATAAAACTACATGTATCATAGCATCCTTACCTTCTTGATATTTTAAAAGATTAGAGATTAAATTTGCTTTAATAAAAAAAAAATCTGGCTCATGTAACCCTGTAAAATGTCCTATTGAGAAAAAATCTTAATAAAAAATTAGTATAAAATTTAAAATGTTTTTCTATTTCTAAGATATATATTAAGCATAGTATACTCATCCATATCAAATCTTTCAAGTGAATTCAATTTTTTAAAAATATTATGCTGAATTCCCAGCCTTAGAAGGACTTAAACAATTATTAACCATCAGGATGGTGACACATCTGTAAATATTTAAGTAATGGTTAATGTAATAAAGATGAAAACAGGTAGTCAAAAGAAATAACAGGCAGTGTCCAGAGGCTAGCAGGGTCTGGAAGGACTCTTGATCTTTTGTTGGCAAAAATACCGCATTGTAAACATTTGTTCATCTACCATTCCAAATCTAATACCCAGCACAGTACTTGGCACATGGTGGTCATGAAACAAATATTTGTTGAATGGATAAAAGAATGAATGGAGCGGAGTTGTTGTCGTTTGATTTCATGAAATTCCTCAAAGTCTCCATAGTAAACATGGGGCTGCCATAGATAATAGCTCCATTAAGGGTATCATGGGAGTGGAGGAACAGCTCTGGAAAGTTTGTCCCTGAGGACTCAAGTGATAATTTCTCCACTTATTTTTCCTGTCACCTCTTAAATTTATTTTTATGTATATAACAAGAAACCTGGAATTTTTGGAAACTGTGTTTTCTACCATCAATTCTATAACACATTCTGTTGGTTCTACCTCTTAAATACATCTTGAGTGTGTTTCTTTTTCACCATTCTTATTCCTGATCCATAATATATATGATATGATCCATAAATGATTTTTTTTTCTTTTTAAGAGACAGAATCTTGCAATGTTGCCCGGGCTGGTCTCACTCCTGGCCTCAAGTGATCCTCCTGCCTCAGTCTCCCAAATAACTAGGATTATAGGTGTAAGCCTTGAGGCCGGCAATAAATGCTTTTTCAGTTAAGGAACAAATGGATTAGGCAGAGATCCCCAACTTTTTGGATCCAGGGGCCAGTTTCATGGAAGACAGTTTTTTGACCGATGGGAGATGGGTGGGTGAAGGAAGGGGGGAGAGGCGGAGCGCAGGTGGTGATGCCAGTGGTGGGGAGATAATATTTCCATAGAAAGGGGATGGGGAGTGTGAGGGTTGGGGCGAGAGGAAGGTGGCAGAGTTCTGTGGCCCAGTCCCTAATAGGCCATAGACCATGCTGGTCCAGGGCCCAGGGATTGGGAACCTCAGGATTAGAGAATACCATGACTAATTCAGGCATTCACTGAAATGCTTGAAGAAAGGAGGAAGCCTTGCACAAACACAACACTTCCTTACTTTACATATTTATTCTTTGTACTGCAGATCAAGAGGAAATTCTCTGTTATTATATTTTGTCCTCTCCAAATATGTTACATGCCTGTTTGATAATTCCTGTCTGTATGTCTTAGTGCTACCTCAGTCCCACACTTTTAAAGCAAATTTATTAGGCCAGGGTGGTGGCTTATGCCTGTAATGCTAGCATTTTTGGGAGGCCAAGGCAGGAGGATTGCTTAAGGCCAGGAGTTTGAGACCAGCCTGAGCAACACAGTGAGACCCCAGCTTCTCGGGAGGCTGAGGCAGGAGGATCACTTGAGCTTAGGAGTTTGAGGTTTCAGTGAGCTATGATGATGCTACTGTATTCTAACCAGGGTGACAGAGTGTGACCCTGTCTCAAAAAAGAAAAAAAAGACAACTTTACCATTTCCCCCCTAAATCCCTCTCTTCTGCATTCCTTTTAGTTATGATATAATTTCTTAGGGACTAACCTCCAAAACTGGGAGTCAAATTTGGTCACAGTTACTAGTGGAATCAATTGCCAAAATTCTTTAATATACTTCACATATTTATCCCTTCCTTTCTATTCCAACCGCTGTTACCCAAGTCTAAATACCTATATTTCAAGCCTGAATAATTGAAAGAGATTCATAATTGAACTCTCTGCCTCCCCAAATTACTCATGCTCATCTGGCCTGTAACTGCGGGGCAACTTCAGTAACCTCAAGCCTTTTGTTATTCATCTGTCTTTGGCATTTAAGGTTATGTAAAATCTGACAGAGCATTTTTGTCTCTCTGTCTCCTATTATTGCCCCAAAGGAACTTTTTGCCCCATTCAAACCAGATCATGAACACCTTTGGCATCAGACCTGTGACCTACTCTCTCTCCGGAATATTTCTCTACCCTTAATAGGGCACATAGTTAAGCAATTTAGTTTGGCTACTTGTAGATACATAGATACATTATGTAAAATGAAACTAAATATTTTAACTGCCAATGCAGCCACAATTTATTGGAATACAATTTGAGTAAGAAGCAAATAACAAGGGAAATGGCTAATACTTGAATAATTTGCTGCACATACAAATAGCACAATAATTGGCTCTGGCGCTGGGGGAAAAAGATCATAAAAATCTTTTATAACACTCCTAATTGTGCCCCAAATTGAAAACTATGAGTTTATGGCTAAGAAAGACAAGCATACTTCAACAATCCTGTCTTTTGTGGATAATGTACTGGGGAGGGAGTCAGACTCCGCACACATCAGCTTTGTGGTGTGTGATAAAGGATATTATAAATGTATTTACTGAATTGAAACCTACTTATGATATTTGTAAATTAAAAAAATATCTATTCATCTCTTATTTACAATGAAAATTCAGCAAAACTTTTTAAAGAAACCTTTCAGAAACATCTAGTATGTATTCCCTGAATGTTTAGGAATAAGTCATTTGGAATTCATCATGGTCTTCCCTACCACAACCAGATCTATTTTAGGGAAAGAATCATTTTGGAGGAATATCTGATTTTGCCGTAACTGTGGATTAAAGTTACAAATAAACTGTCTCTATGTAGAGGAGCCCGTTAAACGGGGAAATTATTATATTGTATGCAGAGCTAAATTAGCGCATTTAGATTATATTTTGTTTGTGTGCATTTCAGTGAAAAATACAGAGGATGTCCCCACTGCAGATCCAGCACTAATTTCAAATTTAATTGTTGATGAAAAATCAGAATGAACTCTGAGGTGTTTTATGCAAGTATTTCAACTGAAGTTAAATTCAAAAAGCTAGAGGAAATGGAGGTTATTTAATGGATTCTAAGACGAAATCATAGCTTGTCACTCAAAGAAAAGAAAAAAAAATTGTTATTATTAGAGCAGCTTTACCACACAAGGTATTTAAAACTAACCAATAGCAACAAAAGAAAAAGTAGAATATTAAGCAAGGACATAGGAATTTGATAAGTATGTTTTGGTCTGACCAAATATGTGTTTTGGTCTGAACCATTTAAACGTTAATGTTTTGAACTATAACATTTGATGAGGTGAAAAATGTAATCAATCAACTGAAAAGAAGAAACAATAAAAGGCTAATGCAGTCCCCCATTTCAGCACTTCCTTTTGTGGAGTTAAATATCTATAATGGAGATACTTTTGCTATCCTCAAGACAATAAATTGTTTTCATTATTTTGTAAATATCATCTAAATTACAGGGGTTTGGAACAGGGAATTGAGAAATTAAGTTAGATAGGCTAGATTAGGAGAACATTAGCCTGGAAAATTTCGCATATCTTTTTGAGAAATGTAGGTATCGGGGCAAACTCATTGATGGGTTTGGGGGCAAAGTGCAGTCATGCCAGTGGAGCATGGTATCTGAAGTATAACCTGCTAGGGGGTAGTTGGTAGCCTTGATAGAGGATTGGTGGTAAAACAGGCTAATAAGAGGGAAAGGCATCAAGGGACGAGCATCACACTGAGGAGCTTGAAAGCAAGAAATGATCAAAGGTAGAATCAGACAGCATTGTGATCAACATCAAAGAAGTTTGACGCCCCATCTGTACCCTGTGGTATGCAATAGGACCATAGTCCAGAGATCGCTAAACATTTTTTGAAGGTTTATCTCTAACAATAAAAACCAAAACAGGCACTCACATTCTTTACGCATGTAAAGACTTATACATGACTTACAGAAATTTGTTAATACCTAATAGTGCAATGTCCACTAAAGTAGGAATTTATCATTAAAAATAGTAAGAGTCAATCCACATTTCAGGTAGTCTTCTTGATGATTAGTTTGTTTTGCAGACTTCTTGTTCAATATGATGAAATCATTATTTTTGAAATATAGCTGATAAAGAGCTTATATTTGTCTTTGCCATTTTCTTAGTTTTCTGTCATGCTTTATGAATACAATTTTCAACTCTTGGTTCATTTGCAATATAATTCCTTTTTGTGAGGGTTAGTTTATATCAAATAATGTAATATATAAGTTCACTTAACATGCAAATTTCAATAAATATATAAAAAGATGCTCAATCTTTTTAGTTACCTGGATAATGAAAATTAAAATCAGAGTGAATTACCACTATACACCTTCCAATGTTGCTAAAATGAAATGTTCTGGTAATAACAATTGTTAGCAAGGGGCTAGAACTCTCACTGTTGATGTTGAGTAAATTGGTGCAAATGTATTGGGGAATTTTTGCAATTTCTACTGAACATATGCATAATCAATGACTCAGTATTCCAACTTCCACCTTTATACTCAGTAGAAATCCAAGCAAGTGCCCATGAAAACACATGGAATGCTCATAGAAGCATTATTTATAATAGTTAAAACTAAAAATAATTTCTATCAATTGTAGAATGAATAAATTAATACTGTTACATTCATATAATTTACAACTACTAAGAAAAACTACTAAGAAATAAACTATAGCTACTCAAAATGTGGATGACTCTCATGAACATAAGCCTCAGCAAAGAAAATCAAATACTGAAAGAATACATATATTTGATTCTGTTAATAAAATTTTCAAAACCCTGCAAATTAACTATGACATAATAAGTCAGGTTAGGTATCACCTTTTGGGGAAGTATAGATAGTGATTAGGAGAGGACAAATGAGGGCTTTCTCTACACCTGTTAATGTTATATTACTTGATCTGGGTTTTATTTGTAAAAATTCACAGAGCTGTAGACTTACGATTATGTACATTTCTGTATTTTTTAAAACTTTCAAAATAAATATACTAAGGAAGTGGTTTTACATCAGACAGGTTGTTTCCATTTCTCTTTTGTCCCTTTTATGCCCCTGAAATTAAAAGAAGAAAATGAAAATTCTTACATAGACTAAAAGTAAACAAATTCTGGCAATGCCACTTTTAACACTTCGGAATTAAAAATGTCCTCTCTTCCCCAAGTTATCATTTCACTTTTTTTGGCTAATATTAATTGTTTCATTTTTCATATATTTTAAATGTGAATCTAAATAAATTAGAAGGTCTAATAATTTCATCTCTAAATCCAATGGATCACTTTGTGTCTCCCAGCTTTGTTGATCACTGATAAAGTTTCTCTATCAGAGCACTTGAATAAGAGCCTCAAGCTTGTGGAGTCAGATAGTAGTTTTTTAAGAGTGTTTGAAGAATCCTAAAGGTCCAATGAAGAAATTTTTCTTGGGCCCACTCAGGCTGGAGGAATTTGAATAGAATAGATAAGTGAGGAAGGGGTTTGAGAATGTAGGGATGCATAAGTATAAAATCCATTATCATCTTTTAAAATACCTCTTTTTACAGATTGGTCTTCATTTGAAGTGGATATTCCATTACCAAAAACAATACCTAATGAAATAAAGTACTGGCATGATACCTGGAAACAAAATGGTATTCAATTTTTAGAACTGGGGAATAAGTTGTGATGTTTAATCACAGGAGCAAGGAAGAATTTAGAGATTAAAACTGAGATACCAGGTGTCTTTTTTATAGAGTGTCTTTTGTTCTTTTGGGTAGATGCCCAGTAATGGGATTGCTGGATCAAATGGTAGATCTACTTGTATCACTTTAAGGTATCTCCATATTGCTCTCCACAGAGGTTGAACTAGTTTGCAGTCCCACCAGCAATGTAGGAGTGTTCCTATTTCTCCACATCCACACCAACATTTATTGTTTTCGAACTTGTTTATAAAGGACATTCTCACTGGAGATAAGTGATATCTCATTGTGGTTTTGATTTGCATTTCCCTGATGATTAGAGATGTTGAGCATTTTTTCATATGTTTGTTGGCCATTATTCTGTCTTCTTTTGGAAAGTTTCTGTTCATTTCCTTTGCCCACTTTTTGATAGGGTTATTTGATTTTTCCTTGCTGATTTTCCTGAGTTCTAAATAGATTCTAGTTACCAGCCCTTTATCGGATACGTAGCTTGCAATAATTTTCTCCCATTCTGTGGGCTGTCTGTTTGCTCTCTTGACAGTTTCTTTGGCTGTGCAGAAACTTTTTAATTTGATCAGGTCCCATTTATTTATTTTTGTTGATGTTGACACCTGCACTTGAATGTTTATAGCAGCACAATTCACAATTGCAAAGATGTGGAAACAACCGAAGTACCCATCAATACATAAGTGGATTAATAAAATGTGGTATATATATACCATGGAGTACTATTCAGCTATAAGAAACAACGGTGATATAGCACCTCTTGTATTTTCCTGGGTAGAGCTGGAACCCATTCTATTAAGTGAAGTATTCCAAGAATGGAAAAATAAGCACCACATGTACTCACCAGCAAATTGATATTAACTGATCAACACCTAAGTGTACATATAGGAATAACATTTATCAGGTCTTGGGCAGGTGGGAGGGTGGAAGGGGATGGGTATATACATACACAATGAGTGTGAGGCACACCATCTGGGGGATGGACATGCTTGAAGCTCTGACTCGAGGGGGGAGAGGAGCAATGGGAATATATGTAGTCTTAACATTTGTACCCCCATAATATGCTGAAAAAAACCCTGAGATACCAGGAGAATGGAATTAGTAATGATGTTGGCTTGATTTTGAATAATCTGGGAAAATGAGGAAGAGTAGAATGGAACTTCAAACACATTTATGGGAAAATGGAATTAAAAGACAAAAAAATATGAACTTCATTTCTCAACATAAGCTCCATCTAAGTCAAGACACTTTTGTAAGTGAGGATACCAGTCATTTAGTCCATCCCTAAGGGACTGAGGGTCCTGGGAATTTAACCATGGCAATGCAGTCTTTTATACATTATTAACTGAAGAAAAATGGATGCCCTTTAAAGACTTTTTAAATTTAGGAAATAAAAAGAAGTCAGATAGAGCCACATTAATACTGTAAAGTGGATGCCTAATGATTTCCCATTGAAATCTTCCCAAATTGCCCTTGTTTGATGGATGAGAGGAGGAGTGAGAAGGAACACTGCTATGGTGGAGAAGGACTCTCTGGTGAAGCTATCCTGAGCATTTTTCTGCTAAAGCTTTGGCAAAGTTTCTCAAAACACTCTCATAACAAGCAAATGTTGTCATTTTTAGCCCTCCAGATAGTCAATAAGACAAATGCCTTGAGCATCTCCCAAAATTGTTGCTGGGAGTTTTGTTCTTGGCCAGTCCACTTTTGCTTTGACCAGACCACTTCCACTTCTTGGTAGCTCACATTTTTTCAAAATCTCCATTGAAAGCTTTGCTCTTGTGTGCAGCAAAAGTTTTGGCACTCATTGAGTGGAATGTTTGCTCAGCTTTCATTTTTCAGTCAGAAATGTGTAAGCTGAACCAATTGAGATATCTATGATATTGGTTTTTAATCATCAGTCCTATTCAATTAGGGTACTAACAAGATTAATTTTTTTCCTTGCAAATTGATAAGGATGGTCTGAAGTTATAGACTTCATCTGCAACATTGTCTTATCCTTTCTTAAAATGAGTTATCCAGTTGTAAACTACAGATATTTTGGGTCATTGTCCCCATAAACTTTTCATAAAGCATCAATGATTTTACCATTCTTCCACTTGATCTTCACCATAAATTAGATATTTGTTCTTGCTTCACTTTTGACAAAACTCATGTTACTCTGATAGGAGCTCTTTTAAACTGGTCCTTATACTTTTTAGTGCCCCAAACTAGATTCTGTTCAGACCTATTATAACAAGTTAGTACAAGTTTATTTTGGTGCAAATAATTTTTGAAATCCATGCATAATTTTTTCAAATACACATTTTCCATGAACTTCTTGAAGAACTCTCTTAAGTATGATATTCTATAATAGAATGTCTCATCTTAAATGGTCTTTTATGGCCTTTATAGCCTCCTGTAGTTACCTATTTCTTTCCTCCTGCTATAAACAAATTTCTCTAGAGTTATTGTAACATTCTCCATTTACTTTTCAATGCATTGCGATCTTACTGCCCTCACCACACCACTAAAATATCTTTTGGTAAGGACCTTAATGAGCTCATCTCGTTTGAATAGCTCAATGTTGTTAGATATATTTTCTATGATTTCCCTGTTGAAACACTTTACACACTCTTTTTCCTTGACTTTTATGACACTCCACTCTTCTAGTTTCCCTGCTATTTCTTTAATTGATCATTCCTAGACTCTTTTCAACTTTACTTACTCTAATTGAATGTTACATTTTGGAATGTCTCAGGGCTCAACCTTGTGCTAACTACGTATACTTGCTTTTGAAATTTCTCTTCTACTTCTTTGTTTGAAATGCAACCTATGTGCCAAATACACATTTATAGTTCAGGCCTCTGTTTTGAATTGTATAGCCAATGTATTCAACTGACATTTCCAAGTATATGTCTCACACATAGCTCAAATTTGACAATCCCCCTCCATTTGAAAAAAAAACATATTATTTTCCAAATTTGCTCTACCTCCAATAAATGGTACCATCATACTTCCAGATGTGAAAGCTAGAAGTGGCATGTTAATATTTCTTACACCCTAATTAAAAATCAAACAATAGCTCTCCTAACTCCCAAATAGTTCTAAAAGGGAATAGCTATTCTAAATCCCAAATAGTCCCTTGAATTTTCACATCTTTCCCCTTCTACAACTATTCCCCTAGTCAAAGCAACTATTTCTTCTTCCTTAGATTCTTGCAGTCTTCCTGAATTTTATATTCTGATAACTAGCCTTTCTTCATAAATTTCAAAATCTCCATAGTTTCCTGCCTATTTAAAAAAGCAGGCAAATTGTTTTCCTAAAAATATATATTGGACTCTACTATTACCCTCTTGATAACCATTCAGTGGATTCCCCAGAACATTTGGGATAATGCCCCAAATCCTTAACTGGGTTCCTAGTCACATGGATCACTGCCCACTTCTTTAGCCTCATCTCATGCTACATGTCCTCTTGCCTATAGGATTCCAGGCACATTAGCTTCTTTGGTTTATTCTTCTTTATTAAGCTCCTTACTGGCTCAGGCTCTTAAGATAAACTCTTCTGTTTCCTTATTACTGAGAGCCCGGCTTTCCTCACCTTCTGACCTTTATCCTCCATCCCCATCCAGTTTTTATTCCTGGACATTCCTAATCATTCTCCGAATGTCACTTCCTCACGGAAGCCTCCTCAGATTCCTATAGTATTTGTTCTCATTGCACATTGCATATTTTCTTTGAATAACTCTTCTCAATTTTAATTAAAATGTATATTATTAGTTTCTTAATATCTATATTCCCACTAAATTAAAAATTACTTAAAGGCAGGGCTGTGTCTATTTATATACCATTATAGCAACTCCAGTGCCTAGGCTGAAATTTGGCTGATATTGGTTGCATGAGGAATTTTTTTTAATGAATTTATAAATTACTGAATAAAGAATAGTCTTGGAATGAACTTCCATTATACATTGCATTAGATAACTTTTTCTGATCTGTTCTCAACTACTCAATAGCTATTGACCTTGAACAATTCACTTGAATGATTCAAGCCCACACTTTTCCTCACTAATTAAAAAAGAGATTAATCTAAGTCACTAAAATTGTACCTAATTCTATGACTTTGAGTTTGATTTATGTGTCTAGAGAGGTAAATAAATATGTTTCTAAAAAAGTTACTATAGTTTATAATTTGTTTTTCTACTAGAAAGTATATTTGATTCGGAGAGTACCTATCTTTGCTATACATATTCTAGTTTAGATTGAGTATTCCATTTTTCCTCTTTAAAACTCATATTGAAATTTATTTGCAATTCCAACAGTAAATTAAGAGGTGGGACCCTTAAGTAGTGTTTAAATCATGAGCCCTCATGACTCAAAATCAAATAATGCAGGGGATAAAAGCAAATCATGCAGGAGCAGTGTTAGTATAGAATCTAACAAATAATATGCTTCAATAATTTTTTTAAAAATCTAAACCTGTTTTATGTGAAAAGTCAGGTGAATGAACTGCAGGGATGATTGTAGAGATGAAGGGGTAAAAAATTAGGAAACTGTTTAAGAGTTAGATGCTCCCTTCTAGAACTACTTGAGATTTATATTTGATATAGGTCAGTGCTTCATCAGGTGTTTATTGCAAGGGAACATCCCTAACCTTTGGGAATAATATCAAGAAATAAATTCTCCTGTTCCACAGATTCTCCTTTTGCATCTTTCACAGGTAGATTTTTATATAATAAGGGAAGTGGATTTGAAGTGAACATTTCAACAAACCTATTCTGTAGAATGACCCAAACTAGGAGAGAGAGAAAGCAAATGGAATTGGGACAATTACCTCTTTATTTTGATTACCAACACTGGCTTAGCAAGGATCCAGGAGACAACTTTGACTTTATAAAATTTAAATTGCAGTTTTCCTGGCTTTCAAGATGAGTTTTTATGTCTTATCCAAATTTTATTTGATCAATCCTAGGAAAGATTTACAAATTCATGATGTTCTTCACAGCTCTAAGCAGGATGAAGTTTTACACACAGCAAGTGCTGGACAATAGATCTCTAGGTGGCTTCATCACTCTCCTCTGTGGTGTTGTTTATGTCCTAAGTATTCAAGGATATGTGTGAGGACCCAGAAAACCACAGGGAACCGGAAAAAGAAAAGCTCCAAATTCAGGAGGAAACAGAGAGTAAAACAATGTAGTGATGCCCAAAGCTGAGAAACAGCAGCAGGAAGAAGTCTATGCTGGCAGGAGAAGCTCAGCATTGTCTGGCAGGAAAGGAAATGAAGCCCACATAATAAAACTCCTGATGGGCAGCAGCTGCAGCCATTGCTTCTGGAACACTGTGAACTTGACTAGTGCAGGAGGAACTGCTTTCTGGATTGCTGATGGCAAAATAGTTAACACATTTCATTTTTAGTCGTAGGAAACTGTACCTATTACAAGCTGAAGTAGAGAAAACAAGGGGAAGCATCTCTTGTTCTGTCAGAATGTGGCTGCTATCTTCTTTTCCTGTTCTGATATCTGCACTTAATTCTGCAAACTGAAGCTCAAATTTACTTCTTTTCTTATATTTAGGAAAGGAAATCAATCAAGCAATATATGCAGGTTCAGAAGAGCATGTTCTATGATTAATAATCAATGTCAGCAGTGCTTTTTAAATCTTTTAGAAGAATAAATCAGCTTCTTTAGCTTTTGCTTATGACCCCTATCTTATAGTCATACAGCCATCTTTGAACTCATCAGAGTTCCCTACACATTGTGTGGTATTAAGAACAAGGCCAACATCCTCATCATTGTCTGTACACTGCAGATACAACTTATTAATTCCTTCCCGTTCTATCACCACATATTGATCTCTGGATAGCACTGAATCAGGGGTTGCAGATCTACTTTGGATTCAATATGAATATTCTTAGAAAAGTTAAAAGCATTCCCCCTAAGAACTGGAACAAGACAAGAGGGCCTACTGTCACTTTTATTCAACATAGTGCTGGAAATCCTAGCCAGAGCACTCAGGCAGGAGATAGAAATAAAGGGCATCCAAATTGGGAAAGAGGAGGTCAAACTATTCCTGTTTGCTGATGATATGATCTTGTATCTAGAAAACCCTAAATATTCTACCAAAAGACTCTGGGAGTTGATAAATTCAGAAAAGTCTCAGATTAAAAATCAATGTACACAAATCATTAGCATTTCTATATACTAATAACAGTCAAGCTGAGAGTCAAATCAAGGACTCAATACCATTTACAACAGCTAGCAAGAAAATAATAATACCTAAGAATATATTTAACCAAGGAGGTGAAAGATATCTACAAGGAGAACTACAAAACACTCAGGAAAGAAATTGTATCTGAAACAAAAGGAAAAACATCCATTGCTCATGGATTGGTAGAATCAAGATCATTAAACATGTCCATACTGCCCAAAGTGATTTACAGATTCAATACAATCCCCATCAAAATTCCAACATTATATTTCACAGACCTAGAAAAAATAATCCTGAGTTTCATTTGATACAAAAGAGAGCCCAAATAGCCAAACAAATCTTAAGTTAAAAGAACAAATCTGGAGGCATCATATTACCTGACATCAAATTATACTAGTATGCTATAGTAACCAAAACAGCATGGTATTGGTATAAAAGTAGAGACATAGACCAATGGAACAGAATAGAGAACCCAGCAATAAAACCCATTACCTATAACCAACTGATATTAGACAAAGCATACAACAACATACACTGGGGAAAGGAAGGCTTATTCAGTAAATGGTGATGGGAAAAGTGGATAGCCACATGGAGTATGAAACAGGATCCTTATCTCTCACCATATACAAAAATTAACTCAAGATGGATTGAAGACTCAAATGTAAGGCATGAAACCATAAAAATTCTAGAAGAAAATGTAGGAAAAACTCTTTCAGACATTGGCCTAGGGAAAGAATTTATGACTAAGTCTCCAAAGACAAATACAGAAACAAAAAAATAAATAAATGGGGCTTACTTAAATTAAAAAGCTTCTGTACAGAACAGAAATAATCAACAGTGAATAGACAACCTACAGAATGGGAGAAAATATTTGCAAACTACACATCTGACAAAGGACTGATAACCAGAATCTAGAAGGAATTCAAACAAATCATCAAGAAACAAAAGTGCCCCATCAAGAAATGGGCAAAAATGTGAACAGAAATTTTTTGATAGAAGATAAGCAAATGGCCAAAAACTTGAAAATAAGCTCAACATCACTAATCATCAGGAAAATGCAAATTAAAATTATAAAGAGATACCACTTGTATCAGAATGGCCATTATTAAAAAGAAAAAATAAAAATAAATAAATGCTGGTGTAGATGCAGTGAGAAAGTAATGCTTATACACTGTTAGTAGAACTGAAAAATAGTACAACGTCTATGTGAAACAGTATGGAGATTTCCCATAGAAATAAATGCGAATCTACAATTCAATCAAGCCATTCCACTGCTGTGTAGTTACACAAAGGAAATGAAGTAATTTTATCAAAAGGATACCTGTACTCAAATGTTTATCATATCAAAATTCACAATTGAAAAGATGTGGAAACAATTTTCAGTGCCCATAAATTGATAAGTGGATAAAAAAATGTGGTGTGTAGATATATACCATGGAGTATTACTCAGCCATAAGAAGGAATGAAATAATGTCATTTGCACCAACTTGGAACTGCAGACAATTATCATAAATGAAATATCTCACGAATAGAAAACCAAACACCCTATGATTTCACTAATAAGTGGGAGCTAAACAATGGATACACACAGGCACAAAGCAATATTAAGGACATGAGAAACCAAGAAAGTGGGAGTATGGGAGGGAGTTGTGGAATCAAAACTTACTTATTGGGTACAATGAACACTGTTTTGGTGACAGGTACACCAAAAGCCCTGACTTAAGCATTATACAAGGTATCCATGTAACATTATACAAGGTATCCATGTAACAAAAACACTTGTACCCCCTTAATTAATATTTTGAAATAATGATAATAATAAATTGTAAACATAAGATTGAAAAACAAACTAAATATATCAGTTATCCTGGAAAATATCAGAGAGTTTAATTTCCATATCAATAATTACCAATTGCTAAATAAATAAAAAATCTTCTACAAAAATGATGAAAATGGGCATCCTCATCTTGTTTCTGATTAGAGTAAAAGCTTTCAACTTTTCAACATTGACTATAATGCTAGCTTTGGGCTTGTCATATATAGCCTTTATTGTGTTGAGGTACATTTCTTCTAACCTATTTTTTTTTTGTTTGTTTTGAGACAGGGTCTTACTCTGTTGCCTGGGCTAGAATGCATTATACCTATTTTTTAAGAGTTTTTATCATAAACATGTTTTGAATTTTGCCAAATGCTTTTTTGCATATATTGAGATGATTACATAGCCTTTGTCCTTCATTTTATTAATATGGTGTATCACATTTATTGGTTTGCATATGTTAAACCATCTGTGCTTCCCTGGAATAAATTCCACTTGATTATCATGAATGATCATTTTAATGTGTTGTTGAATTTGGTGTGCTAGTATTTTCTTGAGGATTTTTGCACATGTGTTCATCAAGTTATTGGCCTGTAGTTTTCTTTACTTACAGTGTCCCTGTCTGACTTTTGGATCAGAGTAATTCTGGCTTTTTAAAATGAGTTTAGAAGTATTCTCTTCTCTTCAACTTTTTACATGAGTACGAGAAGGATTAGTATTAGTTCTTTAAATGTTTGATAGAATTCAGCAGTGAAGCCAGCAAGTTCTAGGATTTTCTTTGATGGGACACTTTGGATTACTGATGGATTACTTATGTAATTACTTGTTATTCATCTGTTAAGATTTTCTATTTTGTCTTTATTGAGTCTTGGTACATCGCATGTTTCTAGAAATTCAACTTTTTCTTTTAGGTTATCCAACTTGTTGATGTATAGTTTTTCATAATAGTCTTAGTGATCCCTTGTATTTCTGTGGTATCAGTTTTAGTGTTTCCTCTTTCATTTCTGATTTTATTTATTTGAGTCAACTCTCTTTTTTATTAGGATAGCTGAAGATATATTGATTTTTATCTTTAAAAACCTCAACTTTTAGTTTTGTTCTTTTTTTTAGTTCTTTTTTTTCAAAAAAAAATCTGCTCTGATCTTTGTTATTGGCTTTCATTTGCTAAGTTTGGGCTTTGTTCTTTTTCTGGTATTTTGAGGTGTAATGTTGGGTTGCTTATATGAGATCTTTCTCTTTTTTTGAGATAGGTGTTTATTGCTAGATACATCCCTTTCAGGAATGCTTTTGCTATACCCTATAAGTTTTGGTATGTTGTGTTTCCATTTTTGTTCATCTCAAGATATTTTAAAAGTTCTCTTTTAATGTCTTCTTTGACTCATTGGTTGTTTAGGAGTATTTGTTTAATTTCCACATATTTGCAAGTTTTCCAAGATTTCTCCTACTATTGATTTCTAGTTTCATGTCATTATAGTCAAAATAAATACTTAATATGATTTCAATCTTAAATTTTTAAAAGACTTGTTTTGTGGCCTAATATATGCTCTATCCTGGAGAATGTTTCATGTTCCCTTGAGAAGAATGTGTATACTGTTGTATATTTTGTTCTTATCACAGTAGCCTAAGCAGTCTTTATAAAATTATAAAATGGTTTTATAACCAAAAACTTCCAATGGATTTAAATCTCACTTAAAATACAACCCAGACCTTAAATGGTCCTCATTGTTTATACAGTCTGTGTTGTCTGTTATCTCTCTGAATTTCTTTTTTCTTTCTCCTTCTTGCTCACACCATTCCAACCAAATGAGTCTCTATGTTTCTCAAACATGCCAGGAAAGCTCTCTTGGATTTTGTATTTGCTCTTCCCTTTGCCTATAATATGTTCTCCCAGATAACTGTAAAGCTCACTTTCTTATATCTTTTAGATCTTTGCTCAGATGTCAGCAAAGACATCAGCATAGCCTTCTGTTATCACTCTGTTTAATTTTCAACTCTTATCTTTAGCACTCTCTATTCTCCTTTCCTGCTTCATTTTTATTTATAGCACATATTACCATCTGGCACACCATGCTATCATGTTTTGTTCATTTTCAACCTCTTTTTGCATTAGAATATAAACTCTATGAAGATAGGGTATTAGCTTATTTATTTAATGAGGTATTGTCTAGAACAGTATCTAGAACAAAGCCTGATACATAGTAAGTGATAAAAATTATCAATTGAAGTATTTTAATTTAATCAATTTAATCAATTGAAGTATTTATCAATTGGGTATTTTCCAAACTTTTATTATAACATTTATCATAGTGTAATGATTCCATGTATCTAGTTTTAGAGTGTAACTTACTCAGCAGAAGAGATCTTCATTTATTTTTGTACCATTAGTTATTAGCACAGTGTCTATAGGAAAGAATGCAGAGGCATACAGAAAATAGTTATTAAGTTCAAGGCCCTATAGCTGTGGTCCCCAATGTCCAGGCCATGGACTGGTACCAGTTTGTGGCCTGTTAGGAACCGGGCTGCACAGCAGGAGGTGAACAGTGAGTGAGCGAAGCTTCATTTGTATTTACAGCTGCTCCCCATCGATCACTTCATCCCCTGAATTCTATCTCCTATCAGATTAGTGGTGGTATTAGATTCCTATAGGAGCTTGAACCCTACTATAAGCTGTGCAGTCGAGGGATCTAGGTTGCACACTGCTTATGAGAATGTAACGCCTGATGATCTGCAGTGGAGCTGAGGCAGTGATACTAGTGCTGAGGAGTGGCTGCAAAATCAGATTATCATTAGTAGAAAGGTTTGAATGCACAGATACCATAATAAATCAATTTCTTGCAGACTCATATCAAAACTCTGTCAGTGAGTGGCAAGTGACAATTAAACTGCATCTGGTGGCAGGCTTTATAATGGCAAGGGAGTATCTTTCTTCAGTTGTACAGATGTATCTGGTAGCAGGCTTTATAGTGACAAGCGAATTGATGTACTTCAATTGTATAATGGCACCTGGTGGCAGGCTTTAAGTCAGAATCTGACACTTATTTTATTCTGTGTGTGGCCCACCCATTATTTTATTTACCACTTCCATCTGTGTCTCTTTCCCACCCTGTGCAATTGTCTCTGTCACAATTCTGGTAAGCCCACAAGCTAACCTAGCAAAACTGAGTAAAAAACAAACGTCTGTGGAGAGCTTCTTTGAAAAGGGAGAAAGACCCAGTGATGAGACAGCAGAAGACTGTAAGATTGCAAACAAAATGAAAGCTGCATTTGAAAGAAAATACCAGGAGACCTACTTAAATTACAGGTTCATTGCAATAGGTGATTCACATTCTCCCAGCCCGCTTTATATAATATGTGGTGACCGGCTACCCCATGAAGCCATGAAACCTTCAACACTTCTCCACCACATGGAGACCAAGCACCCTGCATTAAAAGATAAGCCTTTGGAGTTTTGCCAAAGAAAAAAAAATGTGAACATGAAGAACAGAAGCAATTATTGAAGGCCACCACTTCATCAAATGTGTCTGCACAGAGAGCATCATTCTTAGTGGCTAACCACATTACTAAAGCTAAGAAGCTCTTTATTATTGGTGAAGAGTTGAGCCTGCCTACTGCCTTAGGACATTTACCATGAACTTTTAGGAGAGGCTGCAGTTCAAAAGGTGGCACATGTTCCTATTTTAGCTAGTACCTTAAGTAGATGAATTGATGAAATAGCAGAGGATATTGAAACACAATTGTTAGAGAGAATTAATGAGTCATCATGGTATGCAATCCAGGTTGACAAGTCTACCAATGTTGATAACAAAGCAACAACGCTTGTTTTTGTATAATGTAGTTTTCACGAGGATATGCATGAGGATATGTTATGTGTACTTTTGTTGCTAATCAATACTATAGCTACAGAACTTTTCAAGTGTTTGAATGATTACATATCAGGAAAACTGAATTGGTCATTTTGTGTTGGTATATGCATGGATGGAGCAGCTGCCATGACTGGGTGGCCTTCTAGTTTCACTACTTGGGTCAAGGAGGTTGCTTCTGAATGAGAGTCTATGCACTGTGTCATTCATAGAGAAATGTTGGCTAGGTGAAAAATGTCACCTGAACTAAACAATGTTTTGCAGGATGTGATTAAAATTATCAGCCACATTAAAGTATGTGCCCTTAAGTCACATCTGTTTGCACAGCTCTGTGAGGAGATGGATGCAGAGCACACATGTCTTCTCTATACGCAGAAGTGAGATGATTTTCTAAAGTTAGATCCCTGGCCAGTGTTTTTGGATTATGAGAGCTGCTCCAGAGATTTCTTTTAGAAAAACAGTCACCACTGACAGCACATTTCAGTGACACAGAATGGGTTGCAAAAATTGTTAACTTGTGTGACATATTCAAAGTTGGTAGATAAAGGGGCTGCATTCAAAGCCAAACTGGAGTTATGGGGTGATGAGTAAACATTGGGATTTTTGACATGTTTCAAACATTAGCAGAGATTTTGAAAATGCCAGGGCCTTTTTTCTCCTGGCTGGTACATGATCACCTATCTCAGCTTTCAGAGTTTGAGCATTACTTCCCAAACACAAAAGGCCCCCGAACTTGGAAGGAATGGATCCACGACCCATTTGTGAATAAGCCAGGTAAATCAACTTTGTGCTAGAAGAGGATTAACTACTTGAGATCACCAATGACTGTAACCTTAAAAGTATGTTTGAGACAACTTCAAATCTCCATATGTCCTGGATTAAAGTCAAGGCAGAATATCTTGAGATTGCCACAAAAGCACTGAAAAGCCTGCTTTCATTTCCAACATCCTATCTTTGTGAAGCAGGGTTTTCTGCAGTGACAGCAACTAAAATGAGATTACAGAGTAGACTGGACATAAGCAACACACTTCAAGTGTCACTGTCTCCCATCACCCCCAGATGGGACTGTCTAGTTGCAGGAAAACAAGCTCAGGGTGCCCACTGATTCTGCATTATGAGGAGTTGTATAATTATTTCATTATATATTACAAAATAATAATAGAAATAAAGTACACAACAAATGTAATGCTGTGAATCATCCCCAAACCATCTCCCCAACACCCTGGTCCATGGAAAAATTATCTTCCATGAAACTGGTCCCTGGTGCCAAAAAGGTTGAGGACCACTGCCCTATAGGACATTTTGCCTGCAGTTTGAAATTTATACCACCAGATGGTGATGTTTTATTACAAATAACTAAGATCTGCTTTCAAAGGCTTCTAAGAACTTGAAAAACAAAATTCCTTTATGTAAAAACATATTTAAATTAAAACTTATTTTTGTATTAAATAAGCATAAATGTTGATATCAGATCAATTTTGCATTAAGTTATGTGATTTAGGATAAAATTTGATATTTAAAGGAAACTAAATTATAGCCCCCAAGGTACTTTACCAGATCTAACTTCCTGTGTCACGTAACAGCAACTTTTAAATGACACATTTATTTCAAATTCCTTCCCGATTCCTCTTTTGGAATTAGGAGTCCTTATAGACATTTATTCAATGCCTGAAAAATAAATTTCATTACTGGTATGAAATTCTTTCTAGCAAATTTGTGTTAATTATCTTTATTTACAACAAATAGTCCCTATACATTCATGGGCTTTACCACCAGGAACCACACCAGGTTCATGGCTGAAGATGGAGAAAGATCCCTTCTGGCTCTAGGAAGGAGAAGGGAAGAGTATAGCTGTACCTCGGTGTCTGTGGAGCACTGTTTCTAGGACCCTCTATGGATATCAAAAGCTACCACAGATGCTCAAGACCCTCATATAAAATGGTGTAGTATTTGCATATTACCTACACCTATCCTCCTGCATACCTTAAATCATCTCTAAATTACTCATAATACTAATACAATGTAAATGCTATATAAATAGTTGTTATACTGAAATTTTAGGGAATAATGACAAGAAAAAAATAAGTCTGTACATGTTTACTATAGATATACCGTTCCATTTTTTTCTAAATATATTTAATCCATCATTGGTTGAATTCACAGATACAGGACCCATGGATACAGAGAGTCAACTGTAATCCTTATAAAATATATCTAGGACCTTTTTCATAACAAAGGTCTATTCTCCAGGAAAAATGACTTTGCCAGAAATTTATCCCAGCTCAGGGAATAGAATTCCTCCCATTCAAGCCTCTTCCAGCCCACCTTTCTCACCTAAAGGAGGGAGAAAAACATAGTCAACAGGAATTAGAGGTTCAAGGAAATGGCCTAGAACCATTGTAGCCAGAGATTGGAGTAAGGGGCAGGGGGCAAAGCTATACTACCGGAGAAACATGAAGGTCACAGCCCCAAGACATAGATTCATAAAAAGACTGATATTTAATTATAAGATTATAAAATTGCTAGCACTCCAACAACATTCCACCATAACATGGATAACATTTGAAAACGCTGAAAACTACAGTCTCTCCCATAAGAGAGTGACTCAAGAAGCATAATGTCAAGAGGAGTGAAAAAAACAAGGCACAGGAGGAATTTGAAGCCTCTGATACCTATAGTTTACCAGTGGCTTCAAACTGAATTTTAAACACAGATCAGGCCAGGCATGGTGGCTCACGCCTGTAATCCTAGCACTCTGGGAGGCCGAGGTGGGCAGATCGTTTGAGCTCAGGAGTTTGAAACCAGCCTGAGCAAGAGTGAGACCCCATCTCTACTAAAAAATAGAAAGAAATTAATTGGCCAACTAAAATATATATAGAAAAAAAAAATAAAAAAAAATAAACACAGATCAATTTCTACCCAGATTAACATAACCCCTCACACCAAAAATCTAATTATCTCAGTTCTTATTACTCATTGCAACATGTAAGGCATTCAATAACAACAAAAAATTATAATGCATTCCAAAAGACACAGCCCCAAAAGACAAAGCCATCATCAGAGCTAGATGCAAATATGACACAGAAGTTTGAAAGACAGGTAATTTAAAATAATGATGCTTAATATGTTAAGTGTTCTAATAGAAAAAAAGTAAGCAGCATACAGAAAGAGATTGGTAATGAAAGTAGAGTGATGGAAACTCTAAGAATAAAAAGGAAATGCTTCAAACCAAAAACACTGAAACAGAAATGAAGAATGCCTTTGAGTAGTGGTTCATCAGCAGACAAGACAATGGTTAAGAAAAGCATCAGTAAACTTGAAGATAAGATAGGTTTATAGAAATATCTTGAACTGTAATACAAAAAGAATGAGAATGAACAAGGGAACTATGGGATAGTATCAAAAGATGTAACATAATCATAATTAGAATATCATAAGGAGAAAAAAGAGAGAATGAAGCACAAAATATTTGGAGCAATAATGCCTGAGAACTTTCTAAAACTAATGACAGACACCCATCCTGGAAGCTCAGAGAATACCAAAGAGGATAAATACTAAAGAAAGTCATACCTAGGCATGTCATATTCAAACTGCAGAAAACTGAACTCAAACAAAAAATCTTGAGAGATATCAGAGTGTTGCTGGTGATGGGACCCCTTATCTATGGAGAAATAAGATTTAGAATACTAGTGGACTTCTTGTCAGCAACCATGCAAGAAGAAAATGGGTAGAGTGAAAGTGTTGAAAGAAAAAGCTCACCAACCTAAAATTTTGTACCCTGTGAAATTATCCTTCAAAATGAAGGTGAAATAAAGACTTTCATTGACAAATAAAATCTGAGGAAATTCATTCTCACTATTGAGTCTCAGGTGAAATTAAAAAATACCACAAATTGAAAGCATAACTTCACACCTCAAAGAACTAGAAAAAAACAAACTGAACCCAAGGGTAGCAAAGAAAAACAAACAACAAAAATCAGAGCAGAACTAAATGAAATTTAAACAAAAAAAGCAATGCAAAGGATCAATGAAATGAAAAATTTGTTCTTTGAAAAGATAAATAAAGTTGATAGATGACTATCTAGATTAACCAAAAAAGAAAGAAGATTCAAATAAGGTCAATCAGAAATGAAAAAGGAGACATTACAACTGATACCATAAAACACAGAGAATCATCCAAGACTATTATTAATACCTCTATGCACACAAACTAGGAAATCTAGAGGAAATGGATAAATTTCTGGAAACACGCAACTGCCCAAGCTTGAAGCAAGAAGAAATAGAAATCATGAATAGAACAATAACGAGTAGTGAGATTGAATCAGTAATAAAAAATCTCCCCAAAACAGAAAAAGCCCAGGAACAGACAGATTCTGAAGTATAGCAGATGTTCAAGGAAGAGCTGATATACTAATCCTACTGAAACTGTTCTGAAAGATCAAGAAGGTGGAAATCCTCCCCCAACTCATTCTGTGAAGCCAGTATCACCCTGATACCAAAGCCAGGAAAGGTCACAACAAAGAAATGAAAACTACAGACCAATATCTCTGATGAACATAGACACAAAAATCATCAACAAAATACTAGCAAACCCAATCCAATAGCACATCAAAAAGATCATTTTCATGATGAAGTGGGTTTCATCCCAGGGATGCAAGGATGTTTTCACATAAAGAAGTCAATACATGTGATTCACCACATAAACAGAATTAAAAACAAAACCCATATTATTATTTCAATAGACGTGGAAAAAGCATGCAATAAAATCCAGCATCCCTTCATGAATAAACACCATCACAAAGTAGGCATAGAAAAAAGCATACCTCAAATTAATAAAAGCTGTATATGACAAACCTGACACCAACATCATATTGAATGGGAAAACGTTGAAAGCATTCCTCCAAGAATTGGAATAAGACAAGGGTGTCCACCTTCAACATTGTTATTTAACATAGTATTAGAGGTTCTAAACAGAGCTATCAGGCAAGAGAAATAAATAGAGGGCGTTCAAATTGGAAAAGAGTAAGTCAAACTATCACTGTTTGCCAATGACATGATCTTATATCTAGAAAATCCTAAAGACTGCTCCAAAAGACTTCTAGATTTGAAAAATGAATTCAGTAAAGTCTCAGATTACAAAATCAATGTATGCAAATCAGTACCACTGCTCTATAACAATAATGATCAAGCTGATAATAAAATCAAGAACTCAATTTTATTTACAATAGCTGCAAAGAAAATAGAATACCTAGGAATATATTTAACCAAGGGGTGAAAGATCTCTACAAGGAGAACTACAAAACACTAATGAAAGAAGTCATATGTGATACAAACAAATAGAAATCCTATGCTTATGGATTGGAAGAATCAACAATGTGAAAATGACCATAGCTGCCTAAAGCAATCTACAGATTCAAAGTAATCCCTATCAAAATACCAATGGCATTTTTCACAGAATTAGAACAAACAATCCTAAAATTCATATGGAACCACAAAAGAGCCCAAATAGCCAAAGCAATCCTAAGCAAAAAGAACATATCTGGAGGCATCACACTATCCCACTTCAAATTGCATTACAAGGTGATAGTAACCAAAACAGCATAATACTGATACAAAAGAAGACACACAGATCAATGGAACAGAATAGAGAAACCAGAAATAAAGCCAAATACCTACAACCACTGATCTTCTACAGAGTAGACAAGAACACACACTGGGGAATAATAAATGGTGCTGGGAAAACTGGATGGCCACATGCAGAAGAATGAAACTGGGCCTATCTCTTATATACAAAAATGAACTCAAGATGGATTAAAGACTTAAATGTAAGACCTAAAACATAAAAATTCTAGAAGAAAATCTAGGAAAACCTCTTCTGGTTTTGGTCTAGGCAAAGAATTCATGACTAAGACATCAAAAGCAAATGCAACAAAAACAAAAATAAATAAATGGGACTTAATTAAACTAAAAAACATCTGCACAGTAAAGGAAATAACCAATGGAGTAAATAGACAACCTACAGAATGGGGGAAATATTCACAGTCTCTATATCTGACAAAGGACTAATATCCAGAATCTACAAAGAAATCTAACAAATCACCAAAAACAAACAAACAAAAACCAACAAATACCCCATTAAAAAATGGGCAAACAATATTTTTCAGACATTTTTCAAATGAAGATATACAAATGGCCAGCAAACATAAGAAAAGATGCTCAACATCACTAATTATCAGGGAAATGTAAATTAAAACCATAATGAGATACTACATTCCCCAGTCAGAATGACCATTATTAAAAAGTAAAAAAAAAAAAAAGATGTTAGTACACATGTGGTGAAAATGGAACACTCAGGTTGGTGGGAATATAAATTAGTACAACCTCTATGGAGAACAGTATGGAGACTTCTCAAAGAGCTAAAAGTAGACCTACCATTTGATTCAGCAGTCCTACCACTGAGTATCCACCCAAATGAAAATAAAATCATATCAAAAAGCCACCTGAACGTTGATGTTTATCACAGCACAATTTAAAGTTTAAAGCTATGGAATCAACCTACATGCTCATCAACTGAGGAGTGGAGAAAGAAAATGTGGTATATATACACCATGGAATACTATTTAGCCATAAAAAGCTGAAATAATGTCTTTTGCAACTTAGACAGACCTGGGGCTGTTATCCTAAGTGCATTAATTCAGGAATGGAAAACAAAATACCACATATTCTCACTTATAAGTGGGAGCTAAGCTGCAAGTATGCAGGGACATACAAGGTACTACAATAGACACAGGAGACTCAGAAGAGTGGAGGGTGGGAGGTGGGTGAGGGCTGAAAAACTAGTGTGTGCAATGTACACTATTTGGTGACAGGTTCACTAAAAATCCAGACATCACAATTCATCCATGTAACCAAAACCACTTGTATCCCTAAAACTATTGAAATATAAATAAGAAAAAAAAAGGAAGATGAAAATACAACTTAAAATTTGTGGAATGCTAAGAAATCAAGTGTTTACAAGGAAATTTATATCTTTTGAAAGCTTATATTAGAAAAGAAAAATGATTTAAAATCAATAACCTAAGCTTCCATGTTAGAAAACCAAATAAATAAGTACAAATTAAGCCTAACGTAAGCAGAAGAAAACAAAACATAATAAAATGAACAACTGGGAGAAAGCATGATATCAATAAGTAATTGTGACTGCTCTGATAGCCTGGAGATTTCATGGTATATGTGAAGCATTATTTTTAGTGTTAGTTTATGCAAATATTTTTCTTTTCTTGACACCTTTGAAAAAATTAAAAAAAACCCCTCTATCTGTGTATCTTTTTTCTTAAGCGAATGCATAGAGCCTGTGAGATAACATGTACAAGGCATCTTTTCCTTGTAATTGTTCTTGCATTCAGAGTCAACATTATCTTCACATCTCCTATGACCCATAAGATAGCAGTGGGCACAGACCCACAAATGAATGATGACAGGGTCATCAGAACATGAGAAAGTAAAGACTGATCCTGACAGGAGGAATTGTGCAGTGTTTTACAGAAAAGGCACAGTTTGTGTTCTATCTTGAATCACCATTCAAGCACTTGGTAATATTATTAGAGCACTGAGTATAATGAAGGGCAAGATGGAACACAAGTAGGTCTTAAGGATGAAGTTATAGCACTAAGTTAAATGATGTTGTGAAGGACTTGACATATAATAGTAAGGAGCTTGGGATTAAACCTGTATGTAATAGAAGTGTTAAGGAAAGCAAGGTAGAACAAAAGAATTTTGAGAGAGAGCCACACTTGGGCCTTAGGAACCACTAGAATTAGGGTAGTCATTATCTGTGGTGCTTTCTCTCATTTGCATATGCTTTATTCTCTCACATTACAGACCAGCATGCTTCATGAGTTAAAGAATGTGGTGGTGATTGATGGCTGTATCTTAGAGCTGGAATATTTTTTCCCCTCAATTCCAGCTAGGAAAATTCGGGGGAGGAATCTAACTGGCCTCCCACAGATCAAATGCTCACTGTTTAGTCAGCATCTATAGCCATGGAGATAGGATAATATAATAACATGATGGCCCAATCAGTACCACAGGATTGGCAAATGAGTTAGAAGTAGTTTTCCAAAGGAGATACAGCAGAAGACAGAAAACTTGGCAGAAAATACAATGGGAGTCAGTGGAAGAGATTATGCAGAATTTTATACTTTACAACTCTTTGGAATTTGGAAGATTGGTGGACAATGAAAATAACATTATAATCTCAAAATTAGAAAATTAGTGAATTCATGAAAATCGAAATGCCTATTACATCTAAAGTCTTTCTTTCAGCTAGAGATAATTTCTTAGGCATGAATTCCCAGTTGTTCTTTTTGTGTTCCTGTTGACCTGGCCATGACTTCCTTGACTGAAAAATATGAACTCTAGGCATTAGCAGCTGTTTACAAGCTAGACTCAGGAAATCAGGACTGGCTAAGATGGAGTCTCTCTCATAGAGTAAGAGAGATTCTTGTTGGATGGTAACCAAGTAACCAGCCATATCTTAAGAGTTCTGAATATGAGACCAATAGAAACAGAGGTAGTAGATGATGAAGTGATATTCATAAAATGGAGTGAGACGTAGAAAGAGGAGGAGGCAATGAGGAAAGCTGAGTGGCTTACACAGTAGCATCATTAGCATATGTTATTAATAGTAATGTATTAGAATATGACACCTGTTTCTGAGAGGTTGTCAAGATGATCAAATCACCTAAGTGGCTTGTTGCAGATTGCATTCATGGGAAGCAGACTCAGACAGAGATTAGGGTGTAGGACATTTGGTATGGAGTGCTCTTCGGAATGTGGGTGGAAAGGGTGGGATGCAGGAATGAGCAGACAGAGAAGTTGAGCTGGGAAGAATTCCAAGGAAGTCTTCAGACAACCCCATGGAGAGATGTAGAACTGAGATAGCTTTGCAGAGTTTTCCCAACTTGGGGTAAAAAGATCAGGACTTTCCACATGATGATTGATCATTGGATCATGGCTGTCTGATCCATCCATCTGGAAGCTGAGGGCCATCTTCCAGCGGCACTCCCAGCAGCTGGGGTAATATGCACTTTGTTCCTTAAGAATTTGGGTGGCATACCACATAAGGCTATTAAAAAATGGCCTAATTCATAGGATAGTTAAGATTAAATGAGTTAATATGTGAATAACAGAACAGCATCTGGCACACAGTAAGCGTTGTATAATTATTGCTGCTATTTTCTTATTAATAATTGAATGGAGAACATTCATAAGGCTCTGACAGTTTGTTTTGACATGTTTATGTTAGTAGTTTAATCAAATGTTGTTCCTAACAGCATCCAAAGAGAGTGATATTCAAGGAATTGAAATCTTTCCTTCATTTCATGTGGAAAAAGAATACACAAAAGGAAAACAAATGTTACCCTAATCTGTTTGAACATATCTCAATTTAGGTTTAAATCATAGGGTTGATCTCAGCTACTCAAAGTTCTCCTGTGCATGATCCACTATCCTGAACTAAGTTCTTATGAGTTCTATTGTTGTAGACTGAGAGACATTCTAGGGTTTAGCTTAATATTAGCTCACAGTTGGATTCCTTTCAATTTGGCGTGTCTTTTACTGGGATCATGGTTATGAACTTGGTCAGTCTCCAGATGCCATTTCCAAAACATAATAAAAGAGTCAGGCTGGAAGAGAGAGGCAGTGTATGTTGGGTATGCATGAATAATTTGCACCTATCGTATTTTACAATTCTTGAATCCAAGCAGAAGCACAGGCCAGATGGTCTGAGTTCAGGCTCCTCTTTTTGTATCTTTATGTAACTTCATGCCAACCAGAACTAGCAATGCTCAGAGGTCACATAGCAATAAACTTGCTTAGTTGCCTAGTAGTTTGTTCAAATATTTATCTTCTGCTTAGAAATATCTCCTTTGCCTCATGCAATTATAAATCAATTGTAGAATCATAGTCAACATCTCTTTCTATATATGTACCTTTCTTTATATGGTGTATACAATAGTGGATGGCAATAGACAAAAAGGAAGAAGTCTTGAGGGTTCTTTATTGAAATCCTCTTCATTTTTGACTTTTTGAGTTCTTCTTTGATTATGGAAAACACTTTTATAAGAGTGACTATCAGTCCTGGCTGGACATAGAGATCACCCATTGAGTTCTTTGAAAAACAGTAAAGACTATGTTATATATGCTGAATAAATATCTACTGGGATGTGGCTTGGCACCTCTAGTGTAAGATAGTTCCACAGGTGATTCTGATGAACAGCCAGGATTTAGAACACTGATTTTATACACGTATTTATTACAGTCTACTCTTTGAGAGAATAATGATAGACACCATTTTATGTCAGGTACTTGTTGAGCACGTTCTTTGCAACATTCCATTATTATAATCCTCCCAATGACCATATGAGTTATACCTCATTATTCTCACTTTATGACGAGCATGGTGAGGTTAGATAACTTGTCTAAACTTGGGCTGTTTGACTCCAAAGCCTATATTCACATCACAAATTCAGAGTCAAGGATACTTAGAATTCAAGAAAGCAGTCTAAGGCTCTCTACTGAATTCTTAGGATTATCCACACCTTTTTCCTGATGCTCAAACTACTAATCATCATAGCTCATAAGAGGGCTATTTAATGGGTATAACTTCTTACTATTCCTATGACAAATGTAGTATAGTAAAAACACACAAGAAGGGAGAAAAATAGTCTTTACTCTATTAATTTTTACTATCACATTTTAAGTCTGAAGCTAGGGAAATAATGTATTATTACCAGACACATTAAATAGCCCAGAAAGCAGATCAATAACAAAGCGCAAAGACCACAAAGTCCCCTCTTATCTCGGTCTTTTAGACATATATTAAATTTATCACTGTCCCTGGATGCTGTTCTTCTTCTTGGCTCCTACTAAATTAGTTTCCTGTTAATCCTATACTCTGGATCCACCTTCCTCTCTGTTAGAGTTTGCTTTTTGCCTATGCTACCATCATGTTGCTAATGCGGATGCCCCAGTTTGATATCAGAGGGCTGATAATCTAACTGCTTCATCGGAAAAAGTCAGTTATCATGTAGATCTTCGATGTTATGTTGTTTTTATGACCCCCTATGTCATGAAAAATGCTTTTCAATTTCAATATATAGGCTTGGGGCAAGCAGATGTTAATAATTTAAGCAGTTGTAACTACTGTAATATTTTTATAAGCTTTTTTTCCTGCTCATTCCCCTAGTTATTTTAAATTATTAGTTATTGGATTTGGCATAGTTATAGTGAAGGAAAAAATGAAAGGGCCCCAAAGTTAGGTTCCTTATTTTTAAAATGTTTTACAGGGTTAATTTTTAGCTTGTAATCATTTACTTAAAAAAAAAAAGGAAGATCTGTGATAAAATGCCATGGCTTCTCCAGGCTTGCCCTTATTCAGAATAAAGCACAGTGTTAATTCACAACACGGACAACTGTTATCTACTTGAGCAGTGCTTCTGAACTGTCTAGTGATTGAATACGTGTGTATGTGCAGTGCTTTATATTAAAGCTTCGAATCAGGGATATTTATGTGAACCCTAGTCACATGCTTAAGGCTTCCATTGAATGGTTTGCGTTTCAGCCTGATTCAACACAGCTGCATTAAATAAAGCAACTGTGACCTGAAAACAGGATGAAAAATGGAGCCTGATTGACTAAAATTGAATGGCATGGTGGCTTGGGTTCATCAGTTATTGAGATGGACCAGACTGGCAGGAGCTAGTAAAAATATGCAGGCCATTTAGGGAGAGCAGAGGCATAAACTGTCCTCTCAGGTAGTAAATGGATTAGAGTCCTTACCGTTATAGTAAGGAAATAACATAGTCTCCAAAAGCTCACTTAAACTTTTCATGTACAGCAAGACCACAGATGTTAACCTGTAGACAAAAACGCATTCTGAGAGAGTGCTATTTCCTCATATGTCAGCGTTGGTTCAACAAGATACTACCTTATTTTAGTCACAGCTTGCATTCCATAGTGTCTGTCCATGTCATCTGAACACATAGGGATTTTATTCAGTTACTGAATACAATTTATTTCCTCATTAATACACTGATGCACTTAATACGCTTCCCTACCTTTGTATGCTCTTTCCTTTGTCTGCAATGCCTTTCTTTTTCTTACCCATTATTCTTTATGCTTGAAAATATACCATTCTTGAGAGAACTCTCCCTAAAATGTAACCAAGGCAACTTTGAAAGTTATCGGGTGCTTATTTTAACAAAAGAGCTTCCTACATATCTATGTATATTTTGCAAATTACCAATAATTATACAGTTATCTACTATCCTTATTACTTTCTGGGGTTATTGAAAATCACTGAGTTCAAAATCCCTTTATAAAATTTGTGCGCTGGAAATGCTTTGGTTGTCTATCAAGAATGGAATAAAATTGAATTGAATAAAAGGCAACTTGACCTGGTGGTTAAACAGGCAGGCTGAAAAGGAACATAGGATCTTAGTCCCAGCTTTGTTAATTCCAGCCATGTGATCTTGGTCTACTAACTTAATCTTTCTGGACTCTCTTCCTTTAACTGCAAAATGAAATATTCACTTAAACTAGACTAGCAATTTTAAAAACAATTTCTTAGCAGAGAAGCACATTCCTCAATTAAGCGGAAAATTGTGTGTTCTACAGATAAAAGAAATGCTGTGCTGGCAAAAGAGAGGTGATGAGGACTCCTGAGTCTAGCTTTCTTTGCTCCCGCCTCCTGAAAAATCCCCAAGACATGCTTATAGACTCTCATGGAATCCATAGAAGCCAGTATTAAAACAATAGAAAAGACAAAATTGCTATATCTTAGGTTCCCTCCAAAACCATTTTTCCAAGGATCTTTTACAAACTGAAAGTATGCATTCATTGGAATAAACCCTCCAGCCTGTGTTCCAAAGCCAAGGCATCATACAGTTGTTTGTTTTTCAAACCCTCCCCCCAGGGTACATCGATTGCGTTCTGCCTTGTTTTGCTTGTTCAGCAGTACAGATCTATACCCACACAACTGAGAGAACAGGGCCCTTTGTGAAGCACAGACCCTTGAGAGTATAAAGCACACTTGCCGGTCAATGGTTCAAATTATGGCTTCAGATATGTTTAGGATAGAAGATACTATAGATGATGGTCCTTACTTACTACAAGAATGAATGTTAAAAATATTTGTCCTTCTCTCAGTGTGATAGCAAAACTCTTTTCTGTCTTTTTTTTTTGTGTGTCTTTATCATGAATTTAATCTTCTCTTCCTATTGAAATGTTTAAATTCTGATCTAGAGTACTTCCAAAATTGCTCAATTTTTATTTATGTTTATTATTTATATCTTTTTTCCTATTTCTTTGCATGTTCATTTCTTTTTCATTTATTTATTTTTTTTATTTCAGCATACTATGGGGGTACAAATGTTAAGGTTACATATATTGCCCATGCC
>VBSM01001265.1:56017160-56096403 GCA_008086735.1 Cheirogaleus medius
CAGTAGTGGGATTGCTGGATCAAATGGTAGATCTACTTGTATCGCTTTAAGGTTCCTCCTTATTTACATACTCCCCAGGCCCGGGCACACCTAAGTTAAGGAACACTGGAATGGTTTTCTTTTCACTGGCATTTGTTTTCTCATTTACATAATTGAATTTTTGGCAGCTTTCAAATCTGATTTGAGTCTGTTTGTTTTTAAACAAACCACAAACACAAAACAACAGACAATTTATAAAAAAGGTTCCCAGAGAGGTAAGGATAATGTAATTCTATTAAAAACAACAAAAAAGACAATTAAAGGAGCTTAGCCTGAGCATTATCTGAACTAAACGACTCAAATATCACTTTCTGGCATTAAAGCTCAAATGATATTTGGGTAAAATTCCAACATGGAGTTGGCATGTTTGGGATTCCTGTAAGTTTATGACACAAAGGCATTTTCGGGTATAGATTATTAGAGCCATAAAAATAAAATCATTGTTTTATTTTCTGAAGACTGTTTTGATTAGGAGTTATTGTAGGACCTTAAAAAAGTATGCACTCATAATAATTAAAAATAAAAATTTTAAAAATAATAATAGAAAATGCTAAAAACGCATCATAATGTCACATACACACTAATTCTTATATAAAATGGGATACATATTATGCATCAAGATCAGGAGAAAAGGTTGTTTTATTGATAGTTAATAGCCATATTAATTAATATCACTTTTTAAAGAATCCATGCATTTTCTCTGACTTGAAGGAACTCACTTGAGGAGCCAGATACATTACTATGACCCACTGTGACAAGTGGTATAATAAAAGTAATAAGCTTTAGAAATGATTTACAGTCCTGATAATGTCCTTCCACTCTACCACCTGTGTCCTGTACATACATAGGGCACCCTACAACTATTATACTATCTCCTGAAATACTATTTCCTTGTACCCTACAATATGGTCTCCTTCCCAACTATGGAGTCATCTCCATTGTGTGTAGTTATGGTGGGATGCAATGCCTCACCTTCCACCAGAGAATCTGAGAGGAGAAATCCTGCAAGTCAGGGTTTGGGCATGTAAGCTATGATCAGCCAATCAAATTCTCCCCACAGAACACTCCCTCTCTCCTATCTCCTTAAGTGAGGGATACAAAGAGGACAGAATGGACAAAATTTTGGGGTAGTCTGCAATAGCAGTGTCGGCTATACCAGTGATATCCAGTGACAGTGGTTGGGTCAAGCAGGGAAAATGGTACACAGTACAGGAGTTATGTAAAATGATAGGACACTTTCTGCTGGCTTATCCCAGGGCTGACATAGTTCCTTCTCCTTCACCAAGCCTGTTTTAATTCTGTGAACACTGCTTAAGACAATCAGAGCTAGTTTCTATTTACTCATCAGCAAGAACTGTGACCAGTGAATGCCACTAAGATTTTAAAATTATGTCTACATAGTTCCATGTGGACACAAACTGAATAAAAATGACCAATTGTTTTATAATATTGGTATTTACTCAATAATTAATTTAATCAATGTATATTTATCATGTAACACGTGCCAGTCATTTTTTTAAATTATTAAACTGGGTTGAAAAAGTAACCAAATACTACCTTAAATATATTTAGTACCACTGATTACGTAAAATACTTCTGTATCAGAAAGTACTCATAATAATAATAATACTGCTACCTTGACTTATAGTATTAACTTGTTAAGTTTTAAAGGTCAAAGAGGCTGGGGAGAACATATGAAACCACATCGATGGCTAAGTCACAAATACCTAGGATGTTTGTTTTGTGGCAGAGATTTTTAAACGTTGTATTCAAACTGAAAATTCTTCTTCTTCTGCAAAAAGTCAAAGTGCAAAATAAAATCCCTTCCAAGGAGGAACTATATGTCAAAGAGGTACAGAACAATTTGATTACATGGGTAGCAGAGAAGTCATTTCTGGAATAATGTGGCAGAGTTAGTATTTTTTAGAACCATTTTTTTTTTGCAGGAAGCGAATCTTTATTTTTAAACTTTACTTCGATATGTGTAATAGAAATTAAAAAAAAATAGAAGTAACTCTATAGAAGTCATTATTGTAATGCAAACCAGCATGGGACTTGCATAGTGATAGAATAGAAGAATCAAGACATGAGGTAGAAAAAGAGCAATGGAAGCAACAACTACACTGAGTCTAGCAGGATCAAGGCACGAGAAATTTCATGAATCTGCATAAACTAATCTGTAGTGAGAAGGAAGTAGAAGTTATCATTAGAATCAAAATTGTATCTATGTATACAAATATATGGTCATGTTTAAACTTTAGGTGATCAGTGAATTAAACATAGTTCATTCTATCAAGATGGATTTAATCATACTCATTCATTTTATTGTTAGTTTTATGTCACCCTTGATTCTTCTATTTCCTCAATCTAATTAGTCTCTATTGATCATTCTTCATGATTTTTCTATAATCTTACCTCTTTATGCTAATACCTTGATTTATATCTTCTTTATGTTTCATTTTGTTTGTTACAGTTGTCTTTTAACTAATTTTAAAACTAGGTTAAAATTAAAACCTGTGCAGCTGATCCTTCCTATGCAGGTTTCTTCCTGTGTAGGTTTTTTCCTGTGCAGCTGATTCTTCCTACTGCATATAAGTGCCATTACTAAAAACATAAATATTTGAAAACTACCCATCTGAGAAGGGATTAATAATTAGAATATATAAGGAGCTCAAACAACTTAGTAGGAAAAAAATATCAAATAATCCAGTTAAAAAATGAGCAAAAGATCTTAATAGATAATTTTTAAAATAAGACATACAAATATCCAACAGGTATATGAAAAATATTCAATATCATTAATCATCAGAGAAGTGCAAATGAAAACTATAATGAGATATTCTCTCACCCCACTTAAAATGGCTTTTATCCAAAAGACAGGCAATGATGAATGCTGGTTAGGATGTAGAGAAGGGGGAACCCTTGTTGGTGGGAATGTAAATTAACACAACCACTATGGAGAATAGTATAGAGGATTCCCAAAAAACTAAACGTGAAACTAACATATGAGCCAGCAGTTCCACTGCTAGGTATATATCCAAAAGAAAAGAAATCAGTATATCTAAAAGATATCTGCACTTTCACATTACTGCAGCACTATTCACAATAGCCAAGATTTGGAATCAACCTAAATGCTCATCAACAGATGAATGAATAAAAATGTGGTAAATGTACACAACGGAATATTATATGGCCATAAAAAGAATGAAATCCTGCCATTTGCAACGGCATAGATGGAAATGGAGAACATTATAAGTGAAATAAGCCAAGCACAAACAGGCACATTTTGCATGTTGTCACTCATATGTGGGAGCTAAAATTTAAAACAATTGATCTCATGGAGATAGAGAATAGAATGATGGTTATTAGAGGCTGGGAAGGGTGGTAGGGAGGAGGGGATGAAGTGAGGATTGTTAATGTGTGCCAAAATATAGTTAGATATGGCCAGGCTCACACCTGTAATCCCAGCATTTTGGGAGTCTAAGGAAAGAAGACTGCTTGTGACCAGGAGTTCAAGTTTGAGACAAGCCCAGGCATGTAGTGAGATGCCCATCTCTAGAAAACACAAAAATGTATGTAGAGTTAGATACAATGAAAAAGATCTAATATTTGATGGCACAACAGGGTGACTATAATCAACAATAAATTATTGTATATTTTAAAATAGCTAAGAGTGGAATTGGAATGTTCCTAACACAAAGAAATGACAAATGCTTGAGGTCATGGATACTCCAATTACCCCTATTTAATTATTATACATTGTCTGTCTGTATCAAGACATCACATGTACCTACAATATATGTAACTATTATGTATTCATAATAATTAAAAATAAAAAAATAAATGAAAACACCAACTAATTTTCATTTCTTTCTTTAGAATTATTCAGTAAAAATCCATAATTTGGGGGTACAGTTTAAAATTACTGTGACATGCAAGATGATTTACAAACTAATTTCTGTTTATTTATTTCTTTTTCCTTCCTTGCAGGTACCTTTTGCTCCAGTAAACTTTCTATGGCTTCTTTAGCAGATACCACATCTCTCTTGCCCCATGCCTTTTTGCTTGTGTTGTTTCATGCAACTGAATTGACCTTTCTCTATTTCTTGGTCTGCCTAAACCCCTTTCTTCTTTAAGATCCAACTCATTCAACACCTTTATGTGAATGCTCCCAGTTGTTAAGTGCTAGAGCAGCCAGTCCATTTAGCAAACTGTTTTCATTGTTATCTGCTTGCTTGCCTCTCTCTCATGCTAGACTTTGAGATCTAGAAACGATGCTATCCTGATTTATATGTTCCCAGTGTCTAACATAAACCCTGACATACTATAGTTACTCAATAATATAGGCTGATTAAATGCATTCATGAATGAATGATAGAATTTCACATAGTTTAACATATTTAAAATTTATAATTTCTGGGAGGTAAGCCTTCCATATTCTTATAATAACATTATCAATGCATAGTAAAGGCTTTATATGAATTAAAATGCACTCATGCTTAGTAGCTCATCCAATCCTGGTAGCAAACCTAACTTTACAGATAATATAGGTATTGTCATTTCAATTTTATAAAGGAGAAAATAGAATTCAGCAAATTTAACTAACCTTGTCCAAAGCTACAGAATTATTAGGTCATTAAATATGAAATGTCTGATTTTGAATCAAAAGTATAGTTTATTATATTTCAAACAAGAAACAGTACAATTAAAGTATGTTCCTAAACTATCGACACAGTTTTGCCATCTTAACAGTACCTTGTTTATGCTAGCAGCGAAGAAGCCTGGAGAGTGAGTAGTGATAAAATCACAAAAGGCATTTTCCACAGCTTGTTGAGAGTTGAATATTTTTCCTTGCAAGAAGTGGTCCAAAGCCTGGAAGAAGTGGTAGTCAGTTGGTGCAAGATCTGGTGAATTTGGTGGAAGACAAAATTTCCAAGTCCAGCCTCTGTAGTTTGAGTAGCGATGTTTGTGAGACATGTGGTGGAGTGTTGTCTTGCAAGAAGATTGGCCTGTCTCTCTTGACTAATCTCAGCTGCTTAATCACAAGCATCCTCATCATTTCATCCAGTTGGTTGCAGTAGACATCCGCTATAATGGACTGACCAGGTTTCATGTAGCTGTAGTGGATAATACTAGTGCTGAACCACTGAATAGACACCATTAGCATTCTTTGATCAATATTCGGTTTTGGCCTGTGTTTCACCACTTCATCTTTATTCAGCCATTGTGCTGAACACTTGCAATTGTCAAAAAGAATCCATTTTTCATCACACATTACAGTGTAGAAATGGTTCACCTTTATGTCGTGACAACAAAGAAAAGCAAGCTTCAAGATGATTCCTCTTCTGATGCTTGTTTAATTCATTCAGAACCCATCAAACCAGCTTCTTTACCTTGCTGATTTCTTTCAAATGGTCCAATATTGTTGGAATAGTAACCTCAAAACTTGCTGCTAATTCACAAGTAGGTTGAGATGGATTCGCTTCCACTACAGCTTTCACCTCATCATTATCCACCTTGGCCTCAGATCGCCCATGTGGCTCTTTTTCAAGATTAAAACCACCAGAACAGAACTGAAACCATCAGCATGCTCTCGTTAGCCACATCCTTCCCAAACACTTCGTTGAAATTTCCAGCTGTCTGCCTTGCGTTGGTTTTCACAACAGAACTCACATTTGAAAATAACACAAAATTTTGACTTATCCATGGTTTCAAAAAAATTATTCTAAAAAAAAATTGAAAGATAATCACAAGCCAAATGTGTTTGAAAGACTGAAGATGTACCTTCACAATAAACATAAAACAAGAAGTGTCAAAGTGAAATGTCAGAGATATCGACTGTCAAACTTAGTACTTAAGGAGATCGACACTTCATGCTTAATAACCTAGTAGTTGGGAGAAGATTATTAGACCAAAACTTGAGGGTTTTAATGCCCAAAGTATGATTTTATTTTTTCTACTTCCCCTCTATCCTTGTTTTTCAACTGCAATGTAGATTCAACTTAGCTGTTTCACACTTAGAGAACTGTAAGACTCAAAAAATTCTAGAAATCCTAAGTGGTTGTTCTTGAAGAGTACTATTAATAATAAAGCAACTACATTATGTGACATTAAATGCAAGGCAATATCTCTAGCTGTGATACCTTGGACTAATTATTGTAGCAAGTCCTTATCTAGTGCTTTCAGAAAGAAATACTTAAAATCTTAGAGTTGGTCTTGGATTTCAACTCATGAACTTAAAAGCTATTTTAAAAATTCTGCTAGGCTTAATGATAAGCAAGTATTTATAATATTTCATTTTTGTTAAACAAATTCCAAAATAAACTATGAGGAAAATGAGTAAATACAAACAACAAAAATTATCTGTTATATCCATGGGCCATAAAATATTAAATAAAATTAATCAGGATTCTACTGACATATAGTCATACAAGTGATAAAAGAAAAGATTTCAAATAGGAAAAATCCTAGGAAATTTTGCTATAATGAAAGCTTACATAGTCTTCAAACATATTAATATTTGACCTTGACATAAAATGCCAATAAAGAAAAGCTGTGTAGTAGCAACAATACAGATGGATGGGTTCCTACAAAAAGAACTCACTGAATTTTCTATCAGCCACTTAATATTTTCTTAACAGTAAACAATGAAAATAACCAGGTGTTCTATTTTCAGTTGCAAATAAGTATTAATTTTGACTTTTTACATATTTTCAAGAATCATGTTCAATATTTGTCACTTTTTATTTTATCTTGTTGAAATGAGTAGGAATCACTTACAGTATTTTATCTATTTTGGTTAAGAAACTTCTGCTTTTACAGTGAATATAATTTACGGCAGATGGAGGAATTAGTTATCTGCTCCACACCACATAATTCTGCACATACATAAAATTCCATGTATGTTCACTATCCATAAAATTTCATGGTGCAAACAAACTTGTGTTGTTTTCATCCTATTGAGAGTTCTAAGCTTAAAAATGTAACTTTTATTAGCATATTTATAGTTATTCAGTGCATTATTTAGAATTTTTTTGTTTTCCTTGCTCTGAGTTGTTGTATAAGCGTATTTTTAAAAAAATTACTATTGAGAAACAAACAAACAAACTTTTTGTTATAATCATACCTATATTCAAAGAAATTTTCTTTTGCACAAATAAGCATGTGTGTTGAATTATAATTAAGGGATGTTCGGGAAAGGATGATTTAAATCCAGTAGTTCAGTTAATCAATATTCTATGTCTTTGTATTTCATTTCTCTTTTGGCCTCCTGCTTATTATATATGAGGTTGTTTGTGCTCAGAGAGTGGGATTGTTTATATACTTCTACAGAATACCAGAGAAGAAGGACTAAGAACATTCTTTAGAAATCATAACATGCCTTGTGTTTTTATTTCTTTTAAAAGAGAATGAATACAGGCAATACAAACACAAAGAAAGCAGTGAATCTGTTTCCTTAGTTTGTCATGTAGCATATGTTTTTTATGTTTGTAATTCCAGATTAATTTAGATCAGATTCTTATATTTTATAAACCACTGAATTGAATCTCTTAACAACGCTGTCAATTATTTCATGTGGACAAATTCGCTTAATGCTTACATTTTTCATTATTGTGCTAAAGGCATTTGATTGCACTTTGGTATCTTCAGCTGTCAAAAAAGCCAGAATAAAACATCAAAAGGAAGATTGAATGGGTTTCCTTTCATTACCTCTGCAAGGGACTCATTTTTTTATGTATCTGACTGTTCTAACTATGGCAGAATTTTATGATAAGGAAAAATAAATTGCGCCCTAAGGTAATATTCCCATTTTGATGGATTATAAAACATGTTAAAATTGGTCATTATGAACTATAATTCTTCACGGCTTCAAATCCTGTTAGTATAATTTTTTTGAATTATAAAAAATAGAGATCAATTTAGTTGGTACTATTATTTAATAAATGACAATGGATTCAGACTGCAGCAATGTAGAATGACAGCACCAGCTATCAGGGATTGGTGTATTTGTATTCCTGTTGTTTTGAATGGAAACAGCTTTGCGGCCGATAGGTATACACAGATGAGAATGACAATGGGACCTGAATTATTACCGTATGTTTGAGGCTTGAAGGACACTTGGATTCATATTTCACAAGGAAGAAAATAAGTATTGTTCTCTGAAGAAAAGGGCAGACATTCTCTTACAAAGTTTTTGTAGAATAATTGAAGTGTGAGGGTGAAATATGGTCATAAACCAAATAAATCTCAGAGAACAAAATGAGAGCTGGTCTTAAACAGAAGAATAAAGCTTGGGTTTTCAACAGTATGTTAATATAGTTTTCCTCACAGATGTCTCAGCCATCTTCTAACATTACTGAATTTCCTGACATATATATATAGCTTATCATAGCTCATGTTTAAAATGTCTCTTCTTTTCACTAATTTTTGGTCACTTAGACCTGACAGTATTCTAGGCCTAGTCATATCTGGTTATCTATTTAATCTACATATTTTATAGAGCAGGGATTATAGTCTTCATTTTATAGACATGGAAAGTAAAGTTTAGGAATTATGCCATTTGCTCTAAAACACACAACTAATTTGTGGCAGAACTGGAACCAGAACTTGCACTTACTCTTGCTCCAAATCCTTCAGTCTTTTATTTTTCTCCTTTTCCTTCTACTTTTACTTTCTTAGACTGTTGCTAGTATGCAAAACATTTAACACAATTTTTCCAAATCTAAATACAGTGATTAATTTTGAAATAGAGGGCATGTTATTTTAATCAAAGCTAATAAAAAAACACAACCACCCTTATGTATAATCTGGTAAAATATCAAACTACATAGATTAATTTTACAAGCCTAAATCCACTTTAAACACAAAAGAACAAAAAACAGGTTGCCCTCTCACTACTCCATAACAACATTAAATATTAGAGAAGAAAATGAATAATGATTATTTAGAAAAAAGATTATAACTCTAGATTTCTAACCTTTGTGTTCATATAAAAAATTCAGTAGAAAGATGTTTTCACATAAACAGGAAAAAAAGATAAAAATCTAAGTAGTCTTCTTGAATACCAACCAGCAGAGAGTTACCAGGACAATGAAGTAATGGATCAAAAAAATGCACATTTTATTTTTTTAACTAATTTCTTAAAAATGTATATGTGAAAAAAGGTAAAGAAAATGTTAGGATTTTAACTGCAGAAATACATCCAGAAAGATTGGAAAGTAGGTGTTCACAAAAGCATCATCTGTCTTAATTTCTACCAGTATAGTAAGAAAATCAAATAACTTGTTATTCATTTTGATAGTTTAATATAAAGAGACCATGAGAAAACTTCAATGTTTATAGCACAATGAAGAAAGACAACATGAACCTTGGAATTTCTTAGCTGAAGATTTGAATCCTTGTTCAAACACTTTTAAATTCTGTGACGATGTGCAAGTTGGTTCGAGCCTCACCACCCACATCAGTAATGGTAGGATAGTAATGCCCATCTTACTAGATTACTTTGAGACTATTATAGGTAAAATTCTCAGTGCAATGCTTGGCACATTTAATTTATTTGAAAATCTCTTCTTCTCTTCCTTTATTCACATAGATCAAACGATTTCTTAGTAGGATGATGCTACATAACATAATGTGACTAAAATATTTTTCCAGATGTATTTTCTGATTCTTGCTATAACAAAAAGTTATTGTATTTTTCCTTATAGTTATACATTTCAGTAGCTCACAGATAATTTTAATAGTTTCATTTAAAGTTCTTATATTTTTGGCAAATAATGATAATTTTATCTATTATTTTGGTTTACTATTTTACTGTTTTGTCCAGAAATTATTAGTGGTTTTAATATATTATTTCACTATTACTTGTAATGCTAACCATTTGAAATATGTGTGTGTACATAAATATGTACATATACACATTCATATCAAGAATACTGCATATACTTAGTTGTCATGTCTCCTTTGACTCCTCTAGACTCTCATAATTTCTCAGACTTTCCTTCTTTTTGAAGATCTTGTCAATTGTGAGGAAGTAGTATTCAGGTATTTTTAGTATGGATGTACCTGTTTTGTTTATACTATTAAAATATTGAAGGACATCATGGTTGCTTCTAATTTTCAGCTGTTATGACTAAAGCTGCTATGAACATTGATATGCAGGTTTTTGTTTGGTCATATGTTTCCAATCAGTTGGGTAAGTACCTAATTGCTAGATTGTATGGCAAGACAATATTTAACTTTGTTAAAAACTGGTAGACTTTCCTCCAAAATGGCTGTACCATTTCACATTCCCACCAGCAATGAATGAAAAAAAGAATATATTTCAAGATTTCTAAACTTTGGGTTCATACAAAAAGTCAATAGAAAGATGTTTTTATATAAACAGGATAAAAAGAAAAAAATCTAACATTCTTGAATACCTACCAGCAAAGGTATTTCTTTTGCCCTGAATCCTTGCCAGTAAATGATATTGCCAGTTTTTTTTTTTTTTTTTGGTTGCGGGGGAGATTTTATTCACTGTAATAGGAAGTGCAGTGGCAACTCATTGTTGTTTAATTTACAATTGCCTGATGACTAATGCGCTGAGCTTCGTTTACTATGCTTTAAAAAATTTATATGTTTATCTTATTTGGTGAGGTATCTGTTTACCTATTGCTCATTTTTTTTTTAATTTGGGTGTTTGGTTTCTTATTGTGGAGTTTTAAAAATTCCTTATCTATTGTGAATACAAGTTCTTTTTCAGACATAATGTTCGCAAATATTTTCTCCTAATCCTTGGCTTGGGGTTTTAGTTTCTTATTGTTGCTCTAACAGTTTACCACACAGTGACTTAAACAATATAAATTTATTTTCTAACATTTCTGGGGAGTTAGAAATCTTACAAACCTGATGTTGGCAAGACTGTGTTCTTTTCAGAGGCTCTGGGACAGAATCCATTTTTCTCCATGTTTTAGCTTCTAGAGATCTCTTGCATTCCTTGGCTCACGGGTCTATCCTCTGTCTTCAAAGCCAACAGCACAGCCTTTTCGTATAAATCTTAAAATAAATTTATTGATGTCTACAAAATAGATTGCTAGTATTTTGTTTGGGTTGCATTAAATTTATAATATATATCAAGAGGGAAGAATTGGTCCCTGAACAATTTGTTTTTCCAATCTATAAATATGGATTATTTATTTAGATGTTATTTGAAATTTAATATGATTATTGATATAGTTGAATAATATCTACTATTTTTTAAATTCTTTTCTATTTTTTGTTCTTATTTTCTCTTTTATTTCTTCTCTGTTTTAAACTAAATATTTTATGATTCTATTTTATCTACTCTATTACTATATCAATTCCTCTTCCTTTTTACATTTTTAATGGTTAGCCTAGATTTTGCAATAAACATTTTTAACCAATCTGTCTCTCCCTTCAAATCACACTATATGATATCACATGTAGTTCAGGTACCTTACATCACAATATTCCCAATATCTCTGTTTCATCTCATGTGACATTGTTATAAGCCATTTCATTTATTCATATGCTATATTACACAATACAATATTGCTTTAAACAAAAAGTATTCTTTCAGATCATTTAAAAATAATATAAAATATTTAATTTTTTCATATATTCCAACATTTTCTTTCTTTTTATCCAAGATACCAGTTTCTTAGCTATATAATATTCCTTCTACCTGAAGAATTTCTTAAGGATGGTTCTTCTGGCAGTGAAAATTCACTTGAAATGAATTTTACATGAAAATACTTAGTGGTTATCTACAAGATATTTTATTTTCCTGTCATTTTTGAATGATAGTTTTGCTCTATATAAAATTCTAAGCTAGTAGATTTTTCTTTTAGCACACTAAATATTTCACTTTACTCTTTTCTTGCTTGTTTCATGTGTGATGAGAAATCTCTTTAGTTCTTATCCTTGCTTTTTTATAGATTGATTTTTTACCCCATCTTCTTTCTAGAAGATACCACATACTCCCTTTCTACTTCCTTTTCTTTTGATTTTCTTCTGTGATGAGCCTAGTTGTAGATTTTTTTTGTATTTATCCTGTTTATTTTTCTTTGAGGTTCCTGGATATGTGTTTTACTGTTTGCCAGTAATTTTAAAAAGTCTTTGGCCATTATTTCTTCTGCTCTATTTGCTCTTCTCTTTCAGGCATTCCAATTATGCATATGTTCCACCTTTTGAAATTGCCCCACAGTTCTTAGATGTCCTGAACTTTTTAAAAATTCTCTTTTTTTGTTTGTACTTTGGCTTCAAAAGTTTCTGCAGTCCTATTTTCCAACTCACTGATTCTTTTTACAGTGAAGTCCAGTCTACTGATGAGCCAATCAAATGCATTCTTCCTTTCTGCTACAGTTTTTTTAAAAAAAATTGTATTATTTATGGTATACAACATAATGTTTTGATATCACATACACATAGTAAAGTGATTACTAAACGGTCAAATAAATTAGCATACTCATCATATCACATAGTTACCTGGGTTTTTTTAAAAAGGGATAAGAATATCTAAAATCTACTCTCTCAGCAAATTTCTAGTATGCAATGCAATATTATTAACTATAGGCCTCAAGTTATACCTTAAATCTCTAGACTTATTCATTCAAAATAACTGTATCTTTGTATCCTTTGTGTCCTACATCTCACTGTCTTCTCATTTCCTCCATCCCCTTCAACTCTGTTAACTACTTTTCTACTCTCCATTTCTAGGTATTATATTTTTTTCCTTTTTTTTGATTCCACATGTAAGTGAGATCATGCAGTCTTTTTATTTCTATTTCTGACTTATTTCACATAGCTTAATATACTGTAGGTTCATTCATATTATCACAAATGTAAGGATCTTTTTTAAGGCTGAATAATATTCTGTTATAGATACATATAGTAACTTCATTATTCATTCATCCATCACTGGACACTTAGGTTGTTTCCATATTTTGGGTATTGTCAATAATGCTGCTCAAATAAATAAAATTAGAAATGAAGAAGATACATTACGATGGCTGCCACAGGAATGAAAAGGATTGTAAGGGACTATCATGGGCAATTATATACCAACAGATTGCACAACTAGGGGAAATGGATAAATTTCTAGAAACATACAACATACCAAGACTGATTCAGGAAGGTATAGAAAGCCTGAAGAAACCAATTATGAATAAAGAGATCAAAGTAGTAATAATAAAATCTCCTGACAAAGAGAAGTCCAGGACCAGATGGGTTCTCAGTTGAATTTTAGCAAATACTCAAAGAAGAATTAATACCAATCCTTCTTAAACTCTTCAAAGAAATAGAAGTAGACAAAATACTACTAAACTCATTTTAGGAGACCTGTGACAGTGTTTTTGATTCATAGCATTTCATTTTGATTCTTTCTTAGAGTTCCCATCTCTCTGTTTATAATATTTACCAGCTTGTGCATGTTTTCTCCTGATGTCTGTTTTTTCCATTATGGTCCTAATATATTACTTATATTTATTTTAAATTCCTGTTGTGATAATTCTGAAACTGTGTCATTTCTGATGTAGTTGTGATGTTTGCTTTGTCTATTCAGACTGTTTCTCCTTGCCTTTTAGAATGTCTTGTAATTTTTAAATTAAAGCCAGACATGATGTGCTTAGCAAAAGGAACTGAGGTAAATAGATCTTGAGTGTGAGATCGTGTGATATTCTAGTGAGGAGTTGGGCTGTTTTCAATGCTTGCAGTAGCTTCTGGTGATATAGGCTTCTAATTACTCCAATATCTTATTTTTTCTCCCTTCTTGGCTTTGGGCTTTTCAAAATACTATTTAGACAGATTCTGTGTCTTAGAGTTCTTTCAGTTATAGTCCACTGTTATTATAGTGTTATATTATTACAAAGATGTGATCGTATAGGGCATGAGAATCATTTCATAATCTTTTGATGATATTTCATAATTTTAGAGCTTCTGTGTCTTGGGCTGTGACCTTCACAAGTTTTTCTCCATTTGTTTATCTCCTCCCCTCTACGCCACTCTCTCTTACTGTCTTTCCTGTGTTCAGTGTTCCTAATCTCTTTCCTTGAATCCCAGTCCCCTGTAGACTATATACTTATCCCCTTTAGGTAGGATGAAGAGGATGCAGGGACCTCTACTGAGGAGGAATTTCCTTCCCTGAGCTGGGATAACGTTTCAAAATTGTGTTAGGACAAAGTATATTTCTGTTGCAAGCAGGCTTTTATTATGGAGAAGTCTTTTGCCATGTCTTACAATGAGTGTTCTTTCTGTTCCCTTGTCACGATCCAGAAGAGCTCTTTCTCAGATCTTCATTTTGAGAACCCACTGGGTTCCTGGTGTTAAAGCCCTCAAAAATGTGGGAGGTCTTTCTAAGACTGCAACCCTATGGAGTTTCTCACTTTCATATGGGTCCACACTTGGATTCCTAGAATTCATCAAAATTATGTATGTATTTTATCAATTTATGTTTCCAGTAGCTTCTATTTCTGATAAGAAGATTCCTGTTGCTGTATTTCTCTGGATGTACCTGCCTCCCTAGACTTGGGGAGTTATTTTTGTTTTGTGACTTTAGTTCTCTGATGGGTCCACATAGCCATTGATTTTACTTTTCCCAGGGTTTTTTTTTTTTTGTATTATTATTGTTTTAAGAATGAGTGTGATAACTTCCAAGTCCTTTATATGTTAGAACTGAAACCAGAGTATGTAATTTAAATTTTTACTGGCAGAAGCTTTCTCTAACATGTATGCTTGGGACAATAATTCAGTTTTCCTATTTAGAGTTATTCATTTTATGGAATTTTGTCAGTGACAACTTGAGTTTTACTATTTTTCTTCATAATGTGCTGATGCAGTTTGGCTGATGGAGCTTGTTAGGAGATTGATGGTGCACGTATGGGGAGATTAGGAGATGAGCCTGTACCCGAGTCTGGGTGTTTGACAGAAACTTAGATAATATTTAGCTTAGCAGTTTTGCTCTCAAACTGGATTTTCCTTGAGATATTTTCATTACTATACATCTCTCTCATATCTAAATATTGGACAGATAATTGTGTGCTCTTCTACGCTGCTTGATCACAGAGATTTTTATGTCTTCAGTGAAGCTGAGCCACATAATGAGAGAGATATTGCTGGATAATTTTCAATCTCTTTCAGCTATTGTTTTTCTTTCCCCAGGCATGTGCTTGTTTGTAGCCTCAGCTGAGATTTGCTTTGATCTAAGCACTTCTCTCCAACTTCATCTCTTTTTGCTTTTACCATTTGCCCCTCTTTTCTTTCATAGCCAGCACTGTACAAGTAGCCCCAATCAATTATTATTCTGCTTGGCATGCTGTTCTTTTGCACATGTCTAGTCTAATTATGCCTCTCTTTCTCTCCCACTCAGTTTTTCTAGTGAGCTCTCATTCACCTTCTAAATTCTCTCTCCTTTTAGGAAGCTTTCCTTGATTCTTCCATACAAGTGATACTTTCCACCTTGTATTTTTCTCAACATTGTACCTTCATCACAGAACTTTATCCTTTATAATAATTGTTCATATATTTCTGTCCTGCAAAAGAATATGGACTTGGGGACAAGAGTTCCCCCTCTTCCTCTGTCTCTCTTAATTTTTTTCACTAGAGGTTAGCTGTATCTGAAGCCTATGCATGCTCAGTTCACATATATAATACAGTGAATGATGAATAATTAAATCAATAATTGGTATTGTCTTCATAATTCTCACTTCTTTGTCATTTCTAAGCAATCATTCATTTTCAGCTGTACTTCCAAGTTTTGTACAAATTCCTCCTCTCTTTGCTTTTTCTTTACTTTTCAAAGTTCAATAGAAGTTTTTATAATATGGAATATATAGGTCAAAATTCAATTGAAGTTTTTATAATATGGAATATATAGGATGCTTTCTTCCCCCTCTACAAACTACTTATCAGAGTACATAGGCTAAAAGAGTTCAGTTCATTGAGATTAAATGTGCATTTGTGGTTTTAAATTCTAGCCTCAAGTTCTACTTCCATCTCTGCTTCTTAAATTATATGAACTTGACTAGAGCTCACTTTATCTATAAAATAATTTCTTCACATAGATTTGGCAGTCTCTTTGGACTTTTAGTAAGTAAATAAATTTCTCTTAATTGCATTTAAATCATAGTTTGGCAAAATCCCACTTGCAATGGAAATGGAAGTTCCTGGACAAAGTCTTAGTACTGAGTGTTTGTTGCTAGCAGTTGTACTCTTAAAATAACGTTTTGAGAAACAAACAGCAGATGTTGTAGAAATAAGAAATTGTATACTTGAGAGCTGAGCTGGTTAATGCCTTTATTGATAGCAGTGATAGCAACTTCCATTTCTTGTATGAAAAAGTGTGCCAGATTCTCTTTTAAATAAACACATTAAAACATTTTCTTATTCAGCTCTCATACATATATATTTTGAAATAGATGCTGGTATCATCCTCAATGTACTGAGGAGAAAACCCACAGCTATCTGACTCCAAATGGAGAATGTAAATTGTGAATCTAGCAGACTACTATCACTCTTCACCTAAAGATAGCTGCACAGAAATTCCCTTAGCTTAATTTGTAATGTGTGCCTCTGCCTAAACTCTTCTAATGGCATAATCCATCTCCCTCACCCAAACTCCACATGTAGCTGCAGATACTTGCAAATCTCAGTGCAGAGCTCTGGACGAGAGTCACTGAATAAAGAACTTTCTTTACTGACAACTAAAAAGCAATTTTTTTCTCACTTGTCTGTGTGCCCAAATGTACCATAATGTATCTGAAACAGTGGTCCTAAGATTGAGAAACCCAACTGGCCAAGAAATCTTTAGAGATGAAGAAATAGTCTTTAAAGATAGGCTTCTGCAATGGCCATTCCCAACCACCTGTGAAAGAGAAAATTTTTCATTTCCAGCACAGAAATGCAGGAGTTCTCTGTCAAAAAGTGCATCAATCAGAAATCCAATCCTAGTTTTAAATGAAGGTGTCATGTCTCTGCCATCTCAGTATGTCAGTGAGACCTGTGTCTGACTGGTAACATTTACGATTCATTTGTCCTTTGGTGAATTAAACTGTTTGACATTCCTACAGTAGGCTATAAAATGCAGGAGGATGTTAAGTGGATAGTATAAAACTCTGTGATTCATGACAGAGATGAGAGAATGTACTGTATTATCTGATCATCATTGCAGCCGGTTTAGGGCCACTTATCTGTTTTCTTCATGTGTGGTTTGTAGAGATAAACTATGTTTAATGTCATATCATGAAAGTGGTGATGAATCTCTCCTGGAAGTTTTCTGATTGACACTTTCTGAGACTGCATTCTTCTGTTTTAACATATCCAGTTGGGGAGTCTCACACTAAATAGGCATTATAACACTGTGGTTTTCCAATGGTCAAACACTTAGGTTTGTGAAAATGATCCAACTGTAAACAATAGAGACTTTTTTATTATTGATAGCACCGTGGTTATCTTCTTAAAAAACCTAAATGCTATTGATTTTGGGGATTAAACTTATGACTGTGTAGTGTAATTCTTTATAAATGAATATCTGGCTTTCCCAAGGGTACCAAACACACTAGTTGACAGAAAATCATTTAGTAGGAAAGGGAATGTTTAATATTGCCTCGGGGCATAACTCAGGTGCTCACTTTAATACACACTTCTTGTGCTGGAAAGAATTGATAAGCGATGTCTCCGAAAGTAAAATATTCTGGTGTAACTGATCCTGGGATCAATGGAGATAAAAGTTTGTGGGAACAGATGAGGTCTGTTGTAGGTTTCCCCTGAGGGGTTTTTGTATTACTTTGGGGAAGTGGGGAGAATTGAAGGGATTTTCTGGATTTTTCATAATCAGATTCGAATCTCTCCTTTGCACAGGTGAGCGGTAAATAGATATTTGAAAAGCTGCTCTTGGGGATGGACTTTTGCTCCTGCTGGACTCACTTTAGTTCCAATTACATCAGAAATGATGGAAATCAATGTGAAGTAATGCCTGCTAAAGGTCAAGGGTGAAAAAGAGTTCAGCAGGACAATAATTTAAAGCACCTTCAGAAGGTAACTCATCAACGATTAAGAGATCAATTGAACTACTTTTTAAAAAATTGCACTTGATCAGTCTCAGGGCTGAGAGTGGGATAGCTGAGGCTGTCGAGGCAGAAGGAGAGGAAATGGAGACGAAAGCACCCTCCAGGGGTACATCTGATTAGGAACTGTCATCAGAGAGGTGATGTTGGTGACCATGATCATATGATGAGGCAGAACAAGGGCTTAAAACCTTACTCAGCCGATCCTGTTTTAGTGTTGCCCTCTCCCTCCCATGTGTTAGTTGTTTGTCATGGTAAATTAACCTTCTGTCATCTAGTTTTGAAGACTTTCTACCCCCTTAACCTCTTTCAGTCCCAACAGTGAACATTAGCCAGATAAACCGTAAACTATACACATTTTAATCTATTGTTTGCTTTTAGTTTTGTAGAATTATCCTGTGAGAACACTAAAAAAGTCATTTCTTTACTTTTTCTTTCAATTATCATTTCTCACCTTCTTTAAAAATGCCTTTGAAATTAGTAACTGACAAATTGGTGCAAAAATGATGCTCTCTTGTGACATCGCGTCATCTGCCACCTTTAGGTTGATAACGAGTAAGCCGTAACAGTGAACACAATCCTTGAGCGAAAGGACTCACACACTCTTAAGAATTAATGGTCTTCTATGAGAATTTTAATTTTTTACAGGCTCATGTATTCTTTGAAAAATCATATGCAAAGAAATGGTGTTTCTTTTCCTTTAGAAACAGCTTTATCTTCTTACATGGAACCACCCTTTCCTTCTGCTACGGGCGTCCCTTTCTCTATGGGCTTCATCGTGTCTTCCTGCCTTCTGCCTTAACCTTGCTCTTTGCTTTATTATCACTATCCTTAGTAATCTCAATCAATGTTTTTTTGATGACAAAGCTTTGAACATTCTCAGGTGTCAAAGACAACTTTAACATTCATGGAGCAAAGGTAGGTATTTTAAATATAACCATTTCATACTATCAGTTTTATTCTTATAGCCATTCTGGGGCATTAGAGAAGCTATGACATCACATCAGGTCTCAAAAAGCTTAAATGGAGTGAGGAAAAGTTTGATAAGTGTGTTCATAAATAATTACAGCAGGAATAAATAAAAGAAAGAACCATTCAAGATATTTAACAGAGTAACTATATGTCCGGGTTTGCCTAGGATAGTAGTAATGTAATTATTCATCCATCCTCATTCACTCTCAAACATATTTGGATTTATAATGTTAATTAATTAGTCTTCTAATTTAAAAAAAACATGATCAAAGAGGTACTTTAAGTTTAGGAGAGTCAGTAATCTTTTTTTCCCAAAATATTAAGGGGGTACAAATGTTTTTGTTACATTGACACCTTATATAATGCGTGAGTCAGGGCTTTTAGTGTGCCCATCATCAGAATAGTGTGCATTGTACTCAATAGATAAGTTTTCACCACTTACCCCACCCCGTTCTTGGTTTCCAATGTCCCTGACATCTCTTTGTGCCCATGTATGCCCATTGTTTAGCTCCCACTAATTAATGAGAACATGTGGTGTTTGTTTTTCCATTCCTGAGATACTTGACTTAGGATGATGGTCTCCAGTTCTGTAAATGCTGTAAATGACATTATTTCATTGCTTTTTATAGCTGAGTAGTACTCCTTGGGTGTGTGTGTGTATACATATATAAATACACTACATTTTCTTCATCCACTCATCAATTGATGAGCACTTAGGTTGATTCCACATCTTTTCAGTTGTTAATGGTACTGTGATAAACATTCAAGTACAGATGTCTTTTTGATAAAATGACTTCTTTTCATTTTGATAGATACCCAGCAGTGGGAATGCTGGATCAGATGCAAGTGGGGCTAAGGCAATTTATGTGATCAAAGCATTTGTTCCTCTGTAATATTGTGAAATAAAAAAAGAATAAAATGGAGGGTTAATATTTGTAAGATTGTGATGTAGATTATATGAGAACCTTAGTATATGGTACATAATATATTAATATCTGACATATAGTAAAAACTTAACAGGTAAAAAATATACAAACGCAAATGATAAGTTTACATTTATTTCTTTGAGGGGTTTTCATACTGTTTTTCATAATGTTGTACTAATTTTAAGTACCAGCAACAGTGTGTAAGTTTTCCTTTCTCTCTGTATTCACATAAGCATCTATTGTTTTTTGGCTTTTTAATAATGACTGTTCTGACAGGGGTAAGGTGGTATTTCATTGTGGTTTTAATTTGTATTTCCCTAATGATTAGTGATCTTGAACATTTTTCATATATTAATATTTATTGGCCATTTGTCTATTTTCTTTTGAAAAACTTTTATGTCTTTTATCTTCTTTATAATGGGGTTGTTTTTTTTCTTGCTGATTTGTTTGAGTTCTTTATAGATTATAGATACTAGCCTTTTATGAGATTTACAGTTTGTGAATATTTTCTCCCATTCTGTAGGTTGTCTATTTACTCTGTTGATTATTAGCTTTGTTATGCAGAAGCTTTTTAATTTAATTAAGTCTAATTTATTTATTTTTGTTATTATTATATGTGCCTTTGGGGCCTTAGTCATAAATTCTTTGTCTAGGTCAATTTACTAGAGGGTTATTCCTATATTTTCTACTAGAAATTTTTATGGTGTCATGCCTTACATTTAAATCTTTAATCCATCTTAAATTAATTTTTGTGTATGATGACAAATAAGGGTCCTATTTCATTCTTCTGCATGTGGCTATCCAGTTTTCCCAGCACCATTTATTGAATAGGGCTTCATTTCCCCAGTGTATGTTGTATGCTTTCTCTAAGATCAGTTGGTTGTAGGTAAATGGTTTTATTTCTGGGCTCTCTATTCTGTTCCTTTCGTCTATGTTGCTACTTTTATACCATTAACATGCTGTTTTGGTTATTATAGCCTATAGTATAATTTGAAGTCAGGTAATGAGATGCTTCCAGATTCGTACTTTTTGCTTAATATTGCTTTGGCTATTCAGGCTCTTTTTTGATTTTGAATGAAGCTTTTGATTACTTTTTCTAGATTTGTGAAATATGATGTTGGTATTTTGATGAGGATTATGTTGAATATGTAAATCACTTTGGGCAGTATGGACATTTTAACAACGCTGATACTTCCAATCCATGAGCATGGGATGGTTTTCCATTTGTTTTCATCATCTATGATTTCCTTCATCACTGTTTTGTAGTTCTCCTTGTAAAGATCATTCACCTCCTTGGTTAAATATTTTCCTAGGTATTTTGTTTTCTTCAAAGCAATTGTAAATGGTATTATAAGTGGTATTGTAAATCTTTGATTTGACTCTCAGCTTGACTATTATTTGTATATAGAAATGTTACTGATTTGTGTACATTGATTTTGGAACCTGAGACTCTCCTAAATTTATTCATCAATTCTAGGAATGTTTTGGTGGAGACTTTAAGGTTTTCTAGATATAAGATTATATCATCAGCAAACAGGGTAGTCTGACTGCCTCTTTCCCAATTTGGATGCTATGTATTTCTTTCTCTTGCCTGATTGCTCTGGCTAGGGCTTCCAGTACTATGTTAAGTAGAAGTGGTGACAGTGAGCATCCTTGTCTTGTTCCAGTTATTAGAGGGGATGCTTTCAACTTTTCCCCATTCAGTGTGATGTTGGCTGTGGGTTTGTCATTAATAGCTTTTATAATTTTGAGATATGTTCATTCTATGGCTACTTCATTGAGAGTTTTTTTTTATCAAGAAAGGGTGCTGGGAGACCCCGTCTCTAAAAAAAAAAAAAATAAATAAAAAAAAAAAGAAAGGGTGCTGGATTTTATCAAGTACTTTTTTCTGCATCTATTGAGATGATCATAAGATCTTTGTGTTTGCTTCTGTTTATGAGGTGAATCATACTGATTTGTATATATTAAACCATGCTTGCCTCTCTGGGATAAAATCCAGTTGATCATGGTAAATTATCTTTTTAATGTGCTGTTGAATTTCTTTTGCTAGCACTTTATTGAGGATATTTGCATCTATGTTCATAGTGGATATTGGTTTGTAGTTTTCTTTTTTGTTATGTCCTTTCCTTGCTTTGGTATCAAGGTGATACTCACAGAATGAATTAGGGAGGATTTCTTCCTTCTCAATATTATGAAATGTTCTCCATAGTTTAGGTACCAATTCTTTTTTGTAAGTCTGGTAGAATTTGGCTGTGAATCCATCTGGTCTGGGTTTTTTTTGGGGGGTGGGATCTTTTTTATTGTTGGTTCAATCTTGCTGATCATTATTTGTCTCTGCAGGAGATTTCTTCTTGAGTCAGACTTGGAAGGTGTGTGTTCCAGGAAGTTATCCATTTTCTGTACATTTTCTAGTTTGTGTATGTAGATATTTTCATAGTAGTCTTGGATATTATTTTGTATTCCTGTGGTATTAGTTTTGATGTCCCTTTTTTCCTTTCTGATTGAGGATATTTAAGTCTTTGTTCTTCTATTTCTGGTTAATCTGGCAAATGGTCTATTGATGTTTTTATCTTTCTAAAGAACCAACTTTTGTTGATTCTTTGTATTGTTTTTATTTTTGAAATCCATTTCATTTAGTTCTAGTCTGAGCTTTATTCTTCTGCTGGCTGTGAATTTAGTTTTCTATTGTTTTTCTAGTTTTTTGTTATTAGGTTTTTAATTTGTGATCTTTCTGTCTTTTTGATGTATGCATTAAGGCTATGATCGTCCCCTTTAGAACTGCTTTTCTGTAGATTTTGAAAACTTATGTTCCCTTTGCCATTTAGTTTGAAGAATCTATCGATTTCCAATCTATTGACCCAATGATGAAATTGGGTCATTTCATTGATTGAAATTGATCATTCACAGCATGATGTTTAATTTCAATGACTTTGTGTAGATTTGAGTGTTTTATTTAGAATTGATATCTAGTTTTATTCTATTGCTGGCTGATAAGGTACATTGTATGATTTCTATTTTTTTGAATTTGCTGAGACTTTTTCTGTGGCCTAGAAATGATCAATCTTGGAAAATGTCCCATGTGCTGATGAGAAGAGTTTATATTCTATAGTTTCTGGGTAGAATGCTCTATAAATGTCTGTTAGGTCCTAGAGTCCTGTTTAAATCCAGTGTTTTTTATTGATTTTCTGCTTTGATTATCTAGCCAATTCTGTCAGTGGGGTGTTGAATTCACTACCAATTATGATGCTATTGTGAATTACCTTATTTAGATCTAGTAGAATTTGCTTTATGGAACTGGGAACTCTCTTGTTAGGTACATGTATATTTAGAATTATTATATCTTCTCATTGAATTACTCCCTTTACCACTAGATAATGACCATATTTGTCTTTTTTTCACTGTTGATTTAAAGTCTATTTTATCTAATATCAGAATGATGTCTACACTTGCTCATTTATGGTTTCCATTTGTGTGGAATACTTTTTTCCATCCCTTTGCCTTGAGTCTGTGAGAGTTCTTGCAAGTTAGATGTGTTTCTTGGACAGCATATACTTGGGTTGTGTTTTTTCATCTGTTTAGGCTATCTATGTTTTTTAAGTGGGGCTTTGAGACTACTCATATTCAGTGTTGGTTTTGATATGTGGGAGACTGTTCTGTTCAACATGTTGGATGATACCTTGTTTTTTCCCCCTCTTTTGCTATTGTTTTATAAGAGATGTGAGTGTTAATTTTGGGGAATTTTTACACTGGTGGCTATCTATTTTCCTGTTTTGTGTACTTGTTGTTATGCACTCTTTAGCATTTCTTGTAGGGCAGGTCTGGTAATGACAAATTCCCTTAGTGTTTGCTTGTCTTGAAAAGTCTTTATTGCTCCATCATTTATGAAACTTAGTTTTTCAGGATGCAAAATTCTTGGTTGGCACTTGCTGTGTATAGGAAGATTAAAAATGGAGCCCCAGTCCCTTCTGGCTTGTGAGGTCTCTACTGAGAAATCTGCTGTTAGTATAAGGTGTTTTCTTTTGTAGGTTAGTTATTGCTTTCATCTTGCAGCTTTTAGAATTTTCTCCTTCTTTTTGACTTTGTCCAGGTTGATGACTGTGTTTCTTGGACATGTCCTATTTGCTATGAATCTTCCCATTATTCAATGACCATCTTGATTCTGTATATCTAGGGCTCTAGCAATATCAGGGAAGTTTTCCTCAATAATTTCCTTGAATAGGTTTTCAGTGATTTTTCCTTTGTCATATTCTTCCTAAGGGTTACCTATAATTCATATATTGGCTCACTTCACATAGTTCTGCATTTCTCTGAGTGATTGTCCTTCTTTATTCTTTTTTCCTACATCTTTAACTGACTTAGTTCAAAAGCCTTGTCTTCATATGTTTGTTGACCATTAGTCTATCTTCTTTTGAAAAGTTTTTGTTCATGTCCTTTGCCCACTTTTTGATAGGGTTGTTTGATTTTTTCTTGGTGATTTTCCTGAGTTCTATATAGATTCTAGTTATCAGCCCTTTATTGGATGTGTAGCTTGTGAATATTTCCCCCCCATTCTGTAGGTTGTTTGCTTGCTCTTGTGATAGTTTCCTTGGCTATGTAGAAGCTTTTTAATTTCAACATCTCTAATCATCAGGAAAATGCAAATCAAAATCACAACGAGATATCACTTAACTCAAGTGAGAATGGCCTTTATCAAGAACTCCCAAAACAATAAATGTTGGCATGGATGCACAGAAATAGGAACACTCAAACACTGTTGGTGGGACTGCAAAATAGAACAACCTCTGTGGAAAGTAATATGGAGATACTCAAAGAACTACAAGTAGAACTACCATTTGATCCAGCAATCCCATTACTGGGCATCTACCCAAAGGAACAACAGACATTCTATAATAAAGACATCTGCACTAGAATGTCTATAGCAGCACAATTCACTATTGCAAGGATGTGGAAACCACCCAAGTTCCCAGCAATACATGAGTGGATTAATAAAATGTGGTATATGTGTACCATGGAGTTCTATGGAGTCAGAAAAAACAATGATGACTAGCACCTCTTGTATTATCCTGGATAGAGCTGGAACCCATTCTACTAAGTGAAGTATCACAAGAATGGAAAAACACGCACTACATGTACTCACCATCAAATTGGTGTTAACTGACTTAATTGACCAACACTTAAGTGCACATATAGTAACATTCATTGGGTGTTGGGCAGGTGGGAGAGGAAAGGAGGGAATGGGTACATACACACCCTTTGGGTGCAGTGTGCACCCTCTGGGGGATGGACATGCTTAAAGCTCTGACTTGGGTGGGGCAAAGGCAATATATGTAACCTAAACTTTTGTACCCCTGTAATATACTGAAATTAAAAAATTAAAAAATTAAAATAAATAAAATAAAACACTGAAGGCACTTTTTAAAAAAAGCCTTGTCTTCAAGCTCTGAGGTTCTCTCTTCTGCCAGGTCTAGCCTGTTGTTTAAGTTTTCTTCTGTATTTTGAAATTTCCTAAATAACTCTTTCATTTTTTATATCCTGTTATATCCTTTCTTATTTTGTCCAGCTCTTTAGTGACATTTTCACTTTTTTCAGTGAAGCCTTGAAAAATTTTTTTGCTTCTTTGAGTTGGTTTTCAACTTTCTCTTCAATCACATTCATCTTATTTGCCATCCATGTTATGAATTCCATTTCTGACACTTTGACATTTCCTTTGGTTGAGGTTGCTACAGACCTATTGTGATCCTTTGGGGATGTTGAACTAGCTTGTTTTTTTCATGTTGCCAGAGTTGTTTTACTTGTCTTTTCTCATCTGAAACCTTTTAGCTCAGGGCAGATAGGTTGTGGTGCAGATGTTTTCCTTTACTGGGAACTCCCCTACTCAGTGAGAAGGAGAGGTCCCTAGATGGCCCTTAGTGACCTACTCCAGAAGACTGACCTGGTAAGAGAGGGGTCAATGCACTGAAAGCCTGTGATGCAGCTGTTCTGTGTTGTCCTATTCCAAGTCAGTGCTGGATGATCTTTTTGTGGAGCAGTGAGTTGGTCCACAGACTCATGTTGGAAGCTCAGGTGAGGGGCTGGGTGAGTACCTCTCCATGTAGGCTGATGTTTTGGAAGATTGCTCTGCCCAGGTCTCCACATGGCATTGGCAGTGGCATCTGGGCCAGGGTAGCTAGACTGTGGTCATGTGTGTCAGGGCTGTGGGTGCTTGCTCTACCCAGGTCCAGGTGTGATGGTGTCTCATGGCCTGCAATCCCTCGTGTTAGACCATGAGGTCATTTCCCAGCAGGTGATGTGTGGGAACTGCAGGGTCAGGTCTGTGGAGCTAGAGGCAGCACAGGAGCTGCAGAGGACAGAGCTACAGAGCCTGGTGGCAGAGTAGGAGCCATGTGTGTGGGGCCCTAGGGTAGGCAGCAGTATGGGTACCATGTGGGTTTAGGCACAGGATTGGGCTTCCACGTTGTTGGGGCTCCCTCCCTGCCCAGGTGTTGCTGAGGCATCTGCCATGGGGCTTCTCAGGTGGCACTGGTGGTACCCGCTCTGCTCAAATCCCCTGTGGTGGGGAGGGGTGCTCAGCTCCCAGTCATGTGGTACATAAGAGTGTCTGCTGTCCTTGCTCCCTCCCCAGCCTGGCCAGGGTGATGCAGAGGTAGCTGCAGCAAAGCCAAGCCCTGTGTAGATCAGATGCTCCAAATGGCATTAGTTGCAGCAATCTGGGAACAGAAGCCACAAGTCCCTGCTGTGCCTAACTTTCTGGTGCAGTGACAATGTACAGACTCTAAGCAGCTGCCTGATCAGTCCAGAGGTCTGCGGTGGTAGTGGGGGCCCCCTCACAGCTTGGGCCACAGTGTGAATGCCTTCCCCAATATTGCCAAGTGGATCACTCCATCACCCTTTCCTTCTCTCTGAGTGTCCCCCCATCAGTTCTCTGATGATTCACAATGCTCTTTCCAAGAAGGCCCATCTGTAGATGTGCATCTACCTGCAACTTTAGTTCCTCTCTTTGAGAGCAGCATTCATGGGCTGCTTCTAGTTTGCCATCTTCAATAATCTTTTAATTTAAATGTAAAACACCTAAATTCAGAAGACTATAACTTGTCAAAATGCACACACCTGGGTAACTAGCGCCCATAACTAGGGCTAGAACAGTATCACCACTCAAGAAGTCTCTTTGTACTGTATCCTAGTCCTTCCTCCTTCCATCAAGGTAACCACTATCCAAACTTCCAGAAAGTTGGAATCTTGCAAAATTATTCTTCTGTGTCTTGCATGTTTTACTCAGCATTATGCTTGTGATATTTATCTATATTGTACATTGAGTTTATTCTCATGGCTGAATAGTATTCCATTATGCAAGTATGCTGCAATTTATTTATTTATTACATGGTTATTAAGCTCTTGGATTATTATCAATTTAGGAATTGGAATGAGAAAATGGAAAAAATCTCACTTTGGAACTAACTGTAATTATCTTCATTAGTTATTCCAAATCTTTTGAGTGAGTACTTTTTTATTTTGAGAAACTGTTTATAGCCCTTATATGATTACAGTTGACATATTGATATATATTAAAATATATAATGTTGAAATTTTTTGAATTAAGTAATGATTTAGATAATGATTTAGTATTATTGGTCATAAATATATATACTAGAAAATAGTCATTTTTGCTGGTGTGAAATATATTAAGAAAATCTATCATTATCTAGACTGTGCTTGGGAACCATAGCACTGTTCAACTTCTGCAATAAGTCCAAGCCCAAGAACCTGCACATAAGGTAATAAGGACTTGATTCAGGGTGATGGAAGAACAGTTGAAAGGATGTTTACGTGATACTTTGAAATAGCAATATAGCTGCACAATAAATTAGATATTGGGGTGATTATAAGTAGATCACTTTAATAAAAAGTCTTTGTCATAATCCCCTCTAATAGAGAAACCCAATATTCTTATAATATGATCAAGGAAAAACACATGGACAAAATAACAATGTCAAATTTTCATTACCTTGTTTTATATAAAAATATCTTTTTATCTTTCAACATATACAGACATTTGTGATTGATTGTTAAAGCCAGATTTATAACCTGACATATTAACAATTAAAAATATAGTCATTTTATGAAATCAGAAACAAAACTAAATTCATTCATCTGATTTATTTTTAGTCATGAACACTAATGGCTTAGAACCTTGTGGAACTGACACAGGGTAGGCCAGATACACAAAATTCTTTGTTAGTTTGTTGTGAATCCTTTGTGGGTGTATGAACCTCTTTTCACTGATTTGGCATTCAAGAAACCTCAGCTATAATTTAGATTTCATCTCTAATCTTGGGCAGAGTAAAACAATGTGAAATCAGACTTAGGAGTCAGAGATATGCCACTTAAATAATTGGATCACTTGGGAGAGTTATTTAACTCCTCAGAGTCTTAGTTTTTTTACAGATTGGAGCATAGTGGAATCAATAATATGTAATATTTAGAAAAAATAAATAGCAAAACAAGGTTGGACTATATTAAGTCAAAAATATCTAATAAAAAGGTTGAAGGATAAACCAAAGTTAGCAGCAAGAGAAACAGCACACATTGTTCACAAAGGAAGTGAGGGAGTACAGTCATGCATGACAATGACAGGGATGCATGCTGAGAAATGCATCATTAGGCGTTTTGGTGGCTGTGGTTGTGTGAACATCACCGAGTGTACTTACACAAACCTAGATGGTGTAGCCTTCTACACACCTAGTCTGTTTGGTGTAACTTGTTGCTCCCAGGCAACACACCTGTATAGCATGTTACGGTACTGAATACAATAACACAGTGTAAGTATAGAAAAGGTACAGTAAAAATATGGTATGATCGTATGGGTCCACTGTCATAAGTGCAACCTGTTGTTGATTGTAGTGTTGTTATGTGGCACACGACTGCAGATGCCTGCACTATACTCGGGGTAAGAATACTGGCGTCTGCTTTAGTCCAGTGCCCAGAGTTCTTTGTCTCCACTTGACACCTGGTTCCATAACCCTCATATCAATAACATTTGGGGTTGGTTGAATATGTAGAGAGTGCATATGTGGGTTTTAGGAACTCTGGTGAAAACTGGAGGAAAACAATCAGCTTACTAGGGGAGGTCAGGGCAGGTACATTTTGGCATTAGGTTTGAGAGTTGCCTTGACTCTGGACCACTATAAAACCTACTTCTGTGGCCAAGAACAAGGACTTAACTAAATAAAACTTATTAGTTTAAATGTCTTGTTTCTTTGCATGTGGTTCTGATAACCCAAAGGGAGAAGCATAATATTTCTGGAAGAATCCATACGTAAAATACATGGTTGTCACTAGGATTAATAACAACTGTTTGTATATTTTCATAAGGTCCTTATCATGGTGCTTGGCACAGAGTCAGAATTCCCTAGTGCTCGCTTTTCTTCTATTTTATTATATATTTAGGTCTAAAATATCATGATTATATGTATCATCATATATTTAGAGGCTACTAACTGCAACTCAGCATCATGGAAAATTTGAAAGAGAAAATGTTTGTGTTTTCCATTCCAATACTTATGAGCACAGTAGGTCCAGGTTCCAGAGTAAAATTATTATAGCATAATCAAAAAACACATTGTTAATACAACTGGATATTATTCAAAATGAGAGTGAACTGTCAGATTACAAGAAAGAAAATAAAGGAAAAATAAAAAAGAAAAAACTAAGCAAGAGGAACTCTCATTTTATATCCTTGCAGTTGCTAGCTGGAAATTAGACCTATTAGTTAGAATATACTGGTTATTTTTCTTTTGCAACATAGCACTTTCCTTATATTCATATAAGATACTTATAAAATTATTTTTACTATAATTATGTACATATCTCCTTTATTAGGTTAAAGTTTCTTTGACAAAAAAGGCTCATTTATTAATTAATTCATGTATTCTCTCTGCTAATATATATTTATTCAGTTCCTACTATGTGCAAAAAATTGCTCTAAGCCCTGGAGATACAGTAGTAAACAAAGACACAAAGCCTCTGTCATAGAAAAACTTACATTCTAGTAGGAAAATCTTATATTCTAAAGGGAAAAGACAAAAAATAAACAAGCACATATGAAGTGGCAAAAATGTCTTTAAAGCAAAACAAAACAGTCCATAGGAGATAAAGAATGATAGGGTATACATTTATAGATATTTGCCGGAGAACATTGAGGCGATGAGTGAATATTTGAGCAGAGACCAAAATAGAGGCATAAAATAGAGAATTATGCTGGTATTTTGGTTAAGATTGTTTTAGGCAAAGGGAAGAGCAAATATAAACCTTTGTAGGTTTGTGGAAGGTTAAGGAAGAGATGTTGATGGATCAGAGGGAGCAGGGGGAAGATGAAAGAGATGAGGTCAGAGGTTAAAATAAGGTATTTTATGATGTGATATAATAAGGATATTGGATTTTGCTTCTGATAAGATTTGAAGTCACTGAGCTGAGGAGAGAAATGAAAATTATTTTTAAAAAACAGAATAACTGGATAACTAGCTACTGTTTGGAAGATAGAGTATAAAAAAGAAATGGGAAGAAAATAAAGAATTCACTGCAGGAAATATTTATGGCTGCTTAGACCAAAAGACTGATTTTCTCAATGCTTATTGAGTTCCTTAAAGATTATTTTTTCTTTCTAAATGTATATTTAATGAATAGTTAAACCAAAAAGATAAATACACTGAAAGAAGTTTGTGTTGTTAACTATATTTTATTTTATTTTATTTAAAAAAGATCAATACCTTTTTGAATAAAAATGATGTATTTAGTCTTGTGGAGAAAACAATATTGATTAAAATGATTAATTCTTTTATCTGCAATTATTTATCTTGGATTATTTTGTGAAGAGAGTTCAGGAAACATCTATTGAGGTGCCTGTTAAGTAGAAGGCAGTGTGATAGACGCTGGGGATAAAAAAGATAAATATCAAACATTCCCTGGAGAAGTTTGTAATCAGCTTGAAAGTTCAAAAAGGGATTCTTACAGGTGCTGACACCAGAGCAGAGTCTTACCGTGTGAGTAGAGTCATCCAATTAAATAATAGGAGAACAAGAACTCAAGATTGAGATAACAGTGGGGACAAAAGTGTGAAGGTGTGAATTGTATGGCACATACAAAAAGATAAGCATTTAGTATATTAGTACATAAAGTGAAGGTTCTAAGCGTAAGAGATACAGATAATCAGAGGACAAATTATGAAAGTCCTTTTGCTATGTAAGATTCTTGGGCCATAATTCAAGAACAATCAGCAAACTATTGGAGGATTTTATGTGGGAGGTGACATGATCAATATTCTGTTTTAGATGCTGTATCCGTCGTTGTAGGCTGTTAAGCTCTGGTAATAAATTAACCCACAAATCTTTCTGGCTTTGGCTGGAAGAAGTGGGGGCCTCAGACCTAAATATTCACTCAGGAACCCTGGCTGACAGGGCTGTGCCATCTTTTTGATTGATAATGTAGGGGAATAGAGCCTGGGAACTCACACATAGACTTTTTATCATGTCCACCTGGAAATAATTAGGAAATGATTGCCCAAGCAAGTCACATGGTCCTATTCAACTGTAAGAGGTCTGGGAGTTTTTCTGTATGCAGAAGGGGATACGAGTTTGACATATTGGTGGACAGTAGTAATGTCTATCACTATTGCATCACTCTGGAGGCAGTGGGAGGGATGGGTTTGAGTGGCACAGTATCATTTAGATACACAGAAGGTATCTAAGTGAGCTAGGCAAAATACAATAAATGCACTGACCAGATTTTAAAGGTGTAGACGGGGCCAGGGTGGGTGATGTGTTAAATATTTGACAATTAAAATCATTTGAATTTGATGCATTCATTGAAGTGTGATTTGAGGCAAACATTAAGTGAATCTAAACTACCCTTGGGTTTCTGAAATGGGTAATGGGTAGATGTTAGTGCAATTAACCAGACTAGAATAGAATATTGAATAAAAAGGAAATTTCATTGCTGGAAGCTTAAGTTATAAAAAAATAAAAATGAAAAAAATCAGACTGCATTAAAACTTATGAATAAGGTAAGTATTGAAAGGTGTTCATTAGGTATGGCAGGGTGCTTATAGGGTTTTTTTTGCCAGGGAAGTTTTGATGACTTCAACAGAAACAAGAGGAGGCCATAGAGTAAAGGATGGATTGATTTTTTTTTGAAGGATACAAATATGAGCATATGAGTAAAGAGTAAAAGGTTAAAAAGAGAAATAATTTCAGGATGGACATATTTTGAAAGGTAATTTAAATACTAGGACTATTACAAAGTTGAGAAGCATTACTTCTATACTTTTTTTAAAAAAAAATTGGGTCAGGCACAGTTGCTTACTCCTGTAATCCCAGCACCTTAGGACGCTAAAGTGGGAAGATTACTTTAGGCCAGGAGTTTGAGACCAGCCTGGCAATACAGTGAGAGCCTCTCTCTATGAAAAAAACCAAAAATTATCTGGCTTAACAAAGGCTTTAGAGACTGTTGAGGAACATGGAGGCAGAATTTTAGTTCGCATTGCCTCAGAAGCAAACTTCAAGCAAAGATTTGAGTGGAAGTAGTTTATGTGGGAGGTTATCCTAGGAATGATTGGTAGAGAAGTGTAAAAGTGTAATAGGAAAGGAAAGAACCTCCAAAAGAGGCACATCACCAAGCTGGTTGCTACTGTGGGCAATTGGAGCTTACCCCCACTGGGAACTCTGAAACAGAGTAATCCTGACTGAGGGGTAAGGAAGCTGGGACATATATTCACCAAATCCCTGTCCATTACTTATTTGGGGCATTATTACTTTTTCAAGGCACCACCTGTGCAGCACTATGGATGTACCTGCCCTCTGTGAAGGCCAAAAGTGAACCTGCAGTCAGAAACAAAACCCTCAACCATTGTAGAGGTGAATCTCAGGATGGTATGGATGAGGCACTGACAACATCTGCTACAGGTGAGTGGGCCAGGACAGGACCCCAGAAATGCAGCAATGGACCAAGTATTAGTGTACCACTTTGTGGCCTTAGGCACATTCACTTACCTTTCTGTATTAACCTACAAAATAGGTAGTGTCTCAGTTTACTAAGGCTGCCATAACAAAATACCAGGGACTAGGTGGCTTAAATAACAAAAACTTGTTTTCTTACAGTTTTGGAGGTTAGAAGTCCGAGATCAAGGTGCTGTCAGAATTGGTTTCCTCTGAGGCCTCTCTCCTTGTCTTGCAGATGGCGGCTCTCATGCTCTTATTTACACTGTTCTCTCTGTGCACACACACTTGCCCCTGGTGACTCTCTGTACGTACAGTGTTCATCTGCGTACAAGCTCTCGGTCAGGTTGGATTAGGGTCTACCCTATGGCCTCATTTTAACCTAATCACCACTTTAAAAGCATATTTCCAAATACAGTGACCCCTGAACAACACAGATTTGAACTGAGCGGGTCCACTTATACACAGATTTTCTTCCACCTCTGGCACTCCTGAGACCAGAAGACCAACGTCCCCTCCTCCTCAGTCTACTCAATGTGGAGATGGCGAGGTAAAGACCTTTTTGATGATCCACTTCCACTTAGTGAATAGTAAATGTATTTTCTCTTCCTTATGATTTTCTTAATAACATTTTCTTTTCTCTAGCTTACTTTATTGTAATAGTACAGTATATAATACACATGCCATACAAAATATGTGTTAATTGACTGTTTATGTTATTAGTAAGGCTCCAGTCAACAGTAGTTTATTAGTAGTTAAGTTTTGGGGGAGTCAAAAGTTATAGTTGGAATTTCAACTGTGTGGGAACCCGTGACCCCTGCTTTGTTCAAGGGTCAACTGTAGTTACACTCTGAAGTACCTGGGTTTAAGGATGCAACATAAGGATTTTATAGGGGCATAATTCAGTCCGTAACAGGTGGGTTAGCTTGATGGTCCCTAAAATGCATTCTAATAGCACATGTTTCTTTTCCTCTTCTTTTTAGCTCCTTTTTCATAGCCCTATGAGTTTCTGACAATTTTAATCTTTAGTCCTCTTCTCCCAAATATTGGTTTGTTCTGAATGTGATTCAATCTTCCTTTTTTTCTACCCTGCACTTACCTCTTAACTGTAAAATCTCATCTGCTCTCATCAGTAAGAGATGCATATTATTGCCACCTTGAGATATTCATCAAGCACACACCTCACTGTCAAATGACAAGCTTTCAAACCATCCTGGGATAAGAAATCTGTTTTCTGATTTATGGAGAGGAAGGTATGCTAAAGTGTTTGCATGATAGGAGCAAATAATTCAGCAGTTGAATTCTTTGCTGCTTAGCGAGTGTTCATCCCCCTGTAAAACCTTGGCAGAAAGAGTAAATCTTAAGTCTGAGCTTCCTCCCTATATACCTTCAGCTGCCTTGGAGGGGCAGTGCTGTCTCATGTATCAGACACGAAACTGCCGGTCAGGAAATCTGGAATTTCCAGCTGTCTCTTCTGGAAGCCTGGAACAAATCACTTAACCTTTCTGTATCTCAGTATTCACATTAGAAAATGAGGGTAAATAGTATCAATGTGAGAGGAGTGTGATAAGGACAAATCAAAAGACACTATTTGAAAAGTTTGACTACTTAAGTATTGTGGTAAAAAATGTATTATTATATGATGACTTTTCAGCTAAGGTCCTGGTGGTTGTTAACTGATAAATGACTCAATTTTAAAACTTGCACCATATCTTCTATAAAAGTGGCTCTCAGTATGGTGTTTCCAGGTACCTGAGAAGGAACAGAAAGAAATATTCAAAGTAGTCAGAGAATTTCTAGGTGAAACAAGTAAAATCTGCAGATTGAGGGGATATGCTTTTCTTTCACATACACCCATCTACACATATACTTTTTCAAATATATGTGGATACTATTGAGCCAGATAAAACTTTAAAAAGCAGTTTCTACATTAATAACAGTTATTATGTATCATTCAATTAGTATAGGAGAAATCCACAGCTATTAGGGTCAGTCAAATATCATTGCTATGAAGAAGGGGCATTTATGTATGAAAATCATAATTCCAATATTTCATTTTTGCTTTGGAAATTAGTTACTACCACATGAAACATCTTTTGTATAACAAAGCTACTAATTGAAAATGGACTGTAATAATGATTATTTCCAAAAGGTTTCATGGTCACAGTTATTTAGCAACAAGTTCCAAATTCTTATTACTTCTCAGATTCTGCTGGGGGGAGCTTTTCCAAGCTAAAGATTATTCTTCTCTGCTTCTAGGAATTCCGATTTAATAAGTGTAGCATCCTGAATGATTCTTATGTGTACTTAGGTTTGGTATCTACTGCAGTAGACTGCTTTCTTGTTGATGAATTGGTAATTGTTTACTTTATATTGGCAGTCAAATGGTTTGCAAAGACTGACTTCTTGTCCTAAAAGAAGTGTATATTCTCCTTAGTGAAATAAAATGTCTTTTGGTTTAATTATGCTTGTTATTTTAAATAAAGATTTATTCAGTATAGGTTGAATTTCCCTTATCCAAAATGCTTGTGGCCAGATGTGCTTTGGAATTTGGATTTTGTCATATTTTGGAATATTTGCATTACATTTACTGATTGAACATCCCTGATCTAAAAATTTGAAATCTGAAATGTTCCCGTGAGAAATTCCTTCGAAAGTCATGCTGGAGCTCAAAAAGTTTCAAATTTTAAAATCTTTCAGATTTCAGCTTTTCAGATTAGGTCTACTCAACCTTTATTTCCTAATGGTAAAGCATTGTTATACCCTATAGTAAATAAAGAGGTAGCTAATTCATGCTTTTGACACCAAATGAGCCCACAAGATTGTTCTAAAAATTTTAATCAAGTCAGAGTTGAAGGTTGTGAAGAACAAATGCTGAATATAATTGACAAGTTGAATATCTAATCAGCTATATCCTCCTCCAAGAGCACAGGCTACTTGTAAGTATTATAAGTATTCTTGGGGAGATGGAAAAAGTAAATCCTGTAATCAACCAAATTAGGTTGCATTTGAGTAACTTGGACAGTGTCAAGGGTAAGAAGCATGGTTTTTGGTTTACAAATGAGCTGTAGAGCAAGACCACAATTCTTCATAAAAACAAGTTAGTTGATCATGATTATTTTCTGTGTTTTGATGTTTAGGGTTAGGGTGTTAGGACAAACATACTGCTGGTTAACTGAATGTTGTCCATGATAACCTGTGGATGAAAACTGTTCCAGATTTTTTTCTCACAGGGTGGGCTTTGAAATAGCAACCTGGTTTGAAGGATAAGATTTATCTGAAAGCTATTCCCAACAAGTGTGATGGGCTTAAGAATGTATCCTACTTGCAAGCTAACAGGTTAGTCTGCTATAGTTTTATGGATGCTGGAAGAAGCAACACAACACCTGGTACACAAGAGAGGGCTTTGTTACCCACTGTATGGCAAGCCATGTGAACTACATGCGTGTGTCAGTTCCCCTTGTCCTCCAAACCCATGGAGACGATGGGAAAGGGCCAAGGAAGATGCTATACACATGGCATGTTTCATTCCAGTTGAAGAAACTCAAGTTTAGGGAACTCAGATACTTTATAATGGATTGCCAGCAAACCTGTCCTTTATCTTTAAAGGGATATTATTTTTATTACACTTTTTAGTAAACAATCCCACTCTTTGCTTCAGAGGGATACACTATGTCTACCTTTCAAGACCGTTCATGACACAAATGTCCTTGGAAAGATAGTTTGAAGTAAAAATTTTCAGTGCCTCTGCTTACAAAAAGTGTAGAAACATGAGAGGCCCACAGGAAATTGTCTTCCAATAGCTGTATTTTTTATAAAACATAATATTTTCAGTTAGTCTGTGGTTGCTTTAAGATTATTTTAAAAGGATAATGGAGGTTATGGGTAGGAGATCAAAGTGGCCTCACCCCTAAGGAACTGCTTGGTACTGACAATAACTAAATACATTCACACTGGTTCAGTAATTTTGTTAATCGACATGTGTACAATATGTACGATAGAATCTAAGTGTTCTAAACAGATCTGATCATATCCGCCTTTTCTAAAGCATCTTTGATAGGTGGAAATCCAGCCCCTGCTTAAATACCTCTAAGATAGGAGCTACTTATCTTACACATCCATTATTTTGACTGGGCCGTGTATAGTGTGATAGGTGCTGGGAACACATGGAAGGAAGTAGAAGGTCTTTTTTTATCAAGAAGCTCTCCCTAGAATAAAGGAAATAGAGTAAAACAGCATTTTACTATGAAATTATAGAGAAGGATATCCAATTCAGTGTCATGTTTTAGGAAAGGCTTGTTTGGGAAAGGTGAATTTTAATTGACTTGAAAGATATACATTGTCTAGATAAGAGGTGGGAAGAATAGTCTAGGAAGAGGAGAATAATGTGTGTAGAGAAAAGCACGGAAATGGAAGAGTGAGGTAAGTTCAGGCCATGTCAAGCCAGTCTGAATTGCTAATATACGGTATAGGGTGCATTTGGGTGAGTGGTCAGTGATGAAACTGCAGAGGAGGGATCAGAATATATGAAGACTTATGTGTGAAGCTAAGGAGTTTTGAAAATCTGTAGTTAGATTTTCAGAAGTTTGGTGGTAGAATCAAATCTGAGTTTTAGAATGATTCTTCTGATAGCCTTAAGGACAATTGATTAGGGCTAGAGTTTAGATCAGAAGATTAGAAGCAGAGAAAAAACTTAGAATGTCATGGTAATCAAGAACTAAATTTAGGGTATGTCAATGGGAATGGGGAAAAGGGGATATTTAGGGAGTAGGATCAATAGGACTTGGTGACTGATTTAATGTTGTGAGTTTAAAAGAAAGTCTAGAATAACTTTGTTGTTTGTAACAGGGCAACTGTTCAAGAAAGCTATATTGGAAGAAGAGCAGATTTGTGCATGAGGGGAAGGTAGTGGTAAAGAGATAATGAATTCATTTTGGACATAATTAGTTTGTGCCAGATAGAATTTAAATAAGGTCACTTCAGAGTGAGAGAAACAGAGGATCAAGAATGGAATCCTGGATAACACCAACATTTAAGGGATAGCTGCAGCTAAAAATTGTGACTGTAATTCCTAGGAAATTGATATGTTACACATGTACAGCTATCATTTCTTCTAAAAATGAAAAGTAAAACAAATAATAAGGCTTTTGGAACAAGAGAAGTATAATGTTTCCTTTCTACTTCTTGAAATTATAATATCCTTGAAGATATGACATTGTATTTAGACACCATTGTCAAAGTGTGTGGTTCCCAACCTTGCCATAGTCAGATGAAGTCTTGAAATTCTAGAAAAAGGCAAATTAGATTAATTGTTTTTATAGATAAAACTATTAGAAAAGTATTTACTTTTATGTAATGGCCATGTTAAAAAAATAGGGGACTTTAAAACTATAAAATAGAGTCATTTGCTAAAAGAATATATTGGAAGCATTTATTTTGTACCTCTGTGAAAAAAAGTAGGTTCTTTTCAAAATATAGTTATCTGACCTTGAAGAGAATCTGCTTTCATACTGATTATTATACTATTTATTCTTCATAGACATTCATTTAAAGGGTTTTTATTGTTCTGGTAAAATTGATTTAGTAAATAAAAAAAAAGCATTCTCTTAATAGAGCTATTCATCTGGAAGGGTTAGCACTCTGTTAGATTTTATTGTGCAGTTTGGTACATTTTTTAACTACGTTATTTTAACTAGGTTTTCATTTAAACAATTTAAGCAAACAATAGGATAATTCCTGGATTTGCAATGAGAATTATTGGCCACTTTCGAGCATCCTAAGGTCAATGATATCTCTTGGTCAATAAATTTATGATGAGTTGTCCTGTCATTATCAAGCAATGGAATTTAAAATTATCTATCACTTTTTTATAGTTTTGTAAGCAAACGAAAAACAAAGTTGAGGATAATCGGTGCTGATATTCGTGTGGAAATCTTAACCCTTTCACTCATGTTTTATAGGAATGTACAATCTAACTAGCTAACAGGTATCAAAAGACCAAATAAATATATTACCTTTGACCCATAAATTGTACTTCTAAGAAATAACTCTAATAGAATTATTGGAAAACTATGCAGGTTTATATATAATTGCTCATCATATATATATATACTTCATAAATATTAGAAACAACTTAAAATGTGTCAAAATTATTCTTGATATATACACTGTGTGGTTTTTAAAAATGATAATGTATTGTTAACTGGAAAAAATAAGGCTTCAAAATGATATGTAATCTGAATAGATGGGATCCAATTCATTCTATTTTGAACCCTGTTGGTTGAAAATATAGAGATCCAATAGAAAAATTATAATTTAATTCCAAATATTTGAGAGTGATGTGGCATACACATTCTCAATACACGGAAAAATATCTTCAAAGTCTCATCTGTACATCTTACCACTGTCAATGTCCTCCAACTAAATGGGATCTGGTCAGTGATCCTGGGAGTGACTGTTTCCCCATTTCATTTTAGCCTCAGATTTATGTTTGTGCTTTCTCTAAAGCACATCACCTGTCACTTGTTCTTCCAACTGCGCTTCTCCCTACTCATTTCCCTGTTACTGTGTGTCACAAAAGTCCAGAGAAGACCAGAGAAGTTTAACATCTATGATCACAAAAGCAGACTTCTCTTTGTCAGATTTGTTAGTATGCAGAGTGGGGTGTGATCTATGATCACTTCAAAACTAATAAATTTACACAATCTTATGCTGTTTTAAAACTATGCATACATCAATGCATATTACATATATAGTCTGGAAGGCAATATTTCAAAGTATTAAAAGCCATGTTGCAGAGTGGTACGATTTCAATTAGTCTACATGCTTTTCTGTATGTTCTGACTTTCTTACAAAAGCAGATGTTGATATTATAATAAAACAATACAATAATGTTTCAAAATTGTTTATTACAATTTATGAAAGACCATTTTTGTTGAAATTGGCCTGATGTTATCTTTATTCAGTGTTGAAGATATACACCAGGCCTGTTAGTTCAATAGATCTGTGATAGCCTTATCTACTGGAAATTGTAAACTTGAGTTCAAATATGCAACAATTTCAGTCTGAAAAATTTTATTAAGCATATCCTGCCTACTAAAAAGATTTTAAAAGAGGAAAAATCCACATAGTTCACTTGTAACTTCAGGAATTTATTTTGTAAAATTAAATAATTTTTATTATATAAAAGGGGACTGCAGTGATGATTCTCAAGTAAAAGAATAGGCAAAATGAAATCTTTAACCTGATCTCTTTCATACAAAACAAAAGGTGAATCCTCCTTACTTATTTTATAATGAACACTATGTGGTAGATTCTTTAAAATAAAGTGATGGAAATTTTTATTGCTCTGACTCATAAAACTGTACTTGCTTTTTTTGAAATATGCTAATGGACAGCAAAGAAAGTTGTGGTCATCATGGGGATCTTTCATAAAGGGACTTATATATCTTTATCTTTTGCAAAGCTTGAAGAGTAGAAATTTTACATTTCATTTGAAGAATAACAAATATGTTATCTGTAGATCATTCATTTCTGGGATCTAATTGTAAATGCCTCTTTCAGGTCTGGGAGATTCAGCAAAGGTACAAGGCAAGACTTCCATCTTCCTTCGTTGAGGGGCCAATGAGGTCAGCAGGCAAGAAAATGTCCAGCTGCTCTCTAAATTTGTACACACTTTTGTAGACACGGGAAACTTAGATATTGAGTCAGTTCATGGCTTTTTAAAGAATCCTGAATGAATTTCAGAGTGAGCCATGATTTCTCCTCATACTGACTGACTACAGCCTGAAATTTAAGCTAATTCCTTATGGTGAAAGTGATACTATTTCTGAACTACATTAATGTGCTTTTTAAAAATTTTATTTCTTTGTTCCTGCCAGAAGCATCTGTTTAACTTGAGGGCTGATTTGGATTGTATTAGTGGGATGCTGAGCAAAGTTACTATTCAGTTTTTATCACCCAGCATAGCATTTTGAGTCCTCAAAATCATAGTTGTGAAAATTAGCTGATTTAGAGAGAGAAGACAGAGAATTTTCTAAATTCATTTAGCTTTCATGAATATATCAAGAACTGCCCCCGGAAAACATCATCATAAAATTCTACAATAAATCATGGGTGGAAAAATCTGAGAATATGTCTTAGGAATTTTTTCCTCATGGAGTGGGTAAGAAGTCCACTTAGTTTGGTCCTAGGACATTGTGGGAAGAAGGGCAGAGAGGTATAATGAAGGTCACAGGAGTTAATGTCTGCTCTACCTGTGTCAGGACAAAAGCTGAGGACACAGGTTTCTAGGCATATCATGGGAGAGAAATAAGGCTTCTAGGAGAGGATCGGTAGGATGCAATTTCCAAAAGAGTGCAAGAGTGAGAACATGGTAGTGGGAGTGGAGGCAGTTAGACAGTTGAGGATAGATGAGCCCCAAGCAGGAGCTCTGCTTCTACAGTGTGGCTGTGTGGGTAATGGTGAATTTGGAAGTTTCCCTGTGACCTGATCAGGCCTTGCAGGAGAGCTAGAAGAATCCGCAGTTCATTCCTGCTTGGGATTAGGATAAAGGGGTCAATGTGTTACCGACTCCTTAAATCAATGTGTTACGAACTGCCAGAAGCACAGCTTTAAATGGTCAGAACAGACTAGTCACTCTGTAGCTGAAACTATTAAGGGTTCTGAAAACACAGCATAGCCTAAATAGTCACTTGACCCCTGTATCTATGATGGCACAGAGTACTTTACAGTTCCAGGTATTATCTTATTCCATTTTGGAGAAGAATAAGGGAGAGGCAAGAAAACTAAAAGATGAATACCAGGAAGTGACTGAATAGAAAAGATTATTTAAGCCTGAATGTATTGAGATGATATTGTCCAGCGATTTACAGTTCATTTCTACATCTGTGCACCCCTATTCCACTGTGTGTAAGGCTCAGTAGGAAGACTAGATGAATTAGTGAGAAAATAAAAAGATTCCATCTTTTCATGAAATATTAGAGTGCAGTATGTTCAGTTTTTCAGACCCTACATTTGTTTATATATGGTTGTCCCAGAGTAGAGAGTGTATTTTGAAGGATCAAACCTTGACTTGATTATTAGAAGTAAAAAAATAGATACTAAGATCTCTAAGAATCCCTCACGGTCTGGGGTTGGAGCTTATGATTTTATACTGTAAAAATATCCTCTAACACTACAGCCAATAGGAGCAGCTAAAGATTAAGTTAGAAACTTTAGAATCATGATCTATATCTAAGCACCATACTGGATCTATGGCTGTTAGTCTATAAATCAAAGGCTATGGAAAGCTGAGAATAGTGACTTGAACTATTAATAAATTGTCAGGAGACCTGAGTTCTGAATTCTAGTACAGCCACTGACTTGCTCTAGGATATTGAATAAGCAGCTTAACTTCTCTGAGGATATTCTTTTATACCATGGCTCCAAAATGAATGTCCTTGGGACAGGACTGGGTGACATCTGAGGTCCTTTTTAACATTCTATACTTCTCTGACCAGACTTTGTTCTTTGAAAACCACTTGAAAGCCTTTAGAGTTAACTCTCATGTTTTCTCTTAGGGAGCATTATGTCAAATTAAACAATTCAGGGAGCAAGACAAGAGTAAACAACAAGAAGATGATGTAATGCTGTGGTTAAGGATGTGGACTCTGGTGTCTAGCCACTTGGATTCAGATTCCTGCTCTATGCCTTAAAGCTATGTGACCTTATTTAACTTCCTCAAGCTTTAGGGTCTTCATATGTAAATGGGAGATAATAATAACACCTATCTCCTCCTCATTCTCTTCTTCCTATCCCTTAATATGTCAATAAAATCTTTCAAGAATTCAACCCATATTGATTGAACATCTACTATGTTACAAGCATGTTTCTAAATGCTCTAGTTTTTTATTGGAACTGAGGAGAAGTTTTGAAGTGGAAAAATGCTATCAGGGTCAGGTCTGAGTTTTTGAAGGCAGGAGGTAACCTGCAATGGGAGTAAATACCTTTTTTTCTTCTTTAACTAAGCTTATTATTATTATTACTATTATTGTAATCACTTATTTCTTGCATCAAAAGGTACAGATTTGAGCTATTTTTGTAGTAATTTTATAAGTGCTGAGGTCTAAATAGTAAGTGAGCATCAGAAGCTATATCAGGGCAACCATTCTCTACCCTATTGTGACATACATGTAGAAGACCCTTTAGAATGGGTTTGACTGGTTTGTCTGTAATTCCCTGCACTCTAACAGCATATCCATCATTTCTTCTGCCAATAATGAAATCATACCCACATATATAATTAAGGCTATACTTATAATAGAAATAACATTGAATTGTATGTACTTTATTTAAAAAGTAACTTATTCACAAATTATTTACGAAATACATTATTACTGATGGGTTGTGTGACTGATCTTAAGAAATTAAGCTTTAGAAGTTTTGAAAATTTCACGACCTTGAATGTGGCTTTTGTGGTAAAATTTGAAGCCGGGAAAGGTAGATGCAATTCCCTGTTCTTCTATTTACTGTTGTAATATAATTGTGTGCTAATGAGCAAAGCCCCCAGTCTCTGTTTTAGTTGATTCATATAATAAAATACAAGTATTTTTATCCTTACAGAATTATGAGAATCAAAGTCATGTATAATAAAATACACTGTACAAATGTTATTTATTGCTCTTGTTCTTTGGAGGTTCATGTAGATTGCTATTGCCTTTATTTGGGTCTTTTAAGGTTATTATTGCCTACTGTTTCATGTTAATTTAAATGGAACACTTGTTTTTCTTTTAAAGGTTTCTGTAATCTATTAGAAAGAATATGCGTAGTATACATCATAAGGAACTTTTAATCCTTGATTTTTTAAAGTCCATAGCTTCACTTTTTTTTTTATTAATAACCAAATGATATCATCTTTCCTGTTGGGGATGAGTGCAGAATGACAGAAAGTTTTTCTAAAAGTAGTGTGATGTATGTGACTGCATCTCTTTTTCTGGTATGTGTTTTCATGATGACATCAATCAAATTGCCATTTTTTGGGTATTACTTCTAGTAGAGCATATTCAAAACAGAACTTTTTTCATGAAGGTAAATAAATAGAATTGTGTATTCTTCTACAGATTGAAAAGTATTATTCTTTATTCTCTCAGTATTGAGGAGTTTGTGAAATTTTGGAGACAGTGTAAGGCTAGAAAATCCTAAAAGAAAATATTGCATTAACTTGCATCCTGTTCTGTATTTATACATGGCCAATACCTAAGAGCTGCTCTTCACAATATGTTTCTCCATGTGTTTGATGATGGAGGAATTGCTTTAAGAATTTTCCACACCTACACCTTACACAATCAAATTTGAATCTCTGAAGGTGGAGTTCAGCAAACTATTCTTAACAGGCATCTTGTTGATTTTTATGGATATTAGGGTTTGTAAACAATTTGTCTTTCATCAAAATACTTGCCAATTAGCTTCAGTCAATAGTCTACCAGTAATCAAGTATGGAAACATAGGTCAGAGGAGAATAAAAATTGCAATTAGGTTTTAATAATGCTTAATTCTCTAATTCCAGTGGGAAAAATGATAGATAATAAATTTGGGTCAAGGCTAAAACTTAACATTTTGTTTCTGTTAATGATCAGAAGATTACTGATTGTACCCTTTCTCACTTGTTTCAGACTGTTCTGTGACTCTGATTTGTGTACAGCCAAGTAAGCCTTGATTCCTGTGGCAGATGTTTTGTTATTAACATTGTAAGCAATCACTTTAATAACTCACTGATTATATTTATTTTACATTGGGTAGCAGATTTCACTTCTTCTTTGGGATGAAGTAACACTACTTGCATTGGAAATGTGGTCTAAAAAAAATGGCTAGTCTCATTAGTCTTCCTTGAGAAGAAAGCACTTAAGGGAATGTTTAAGGCTTTAGTCCCCAACCCATGGGCTGATACCTGTCTGTGGCCTGTTAGGAACCAGGAGGAGAGCAGCAGGTGAACAAAGCTTCATCTATATTTACAGTGCTCCCCATTGCTCGCATCACAGCCTGAGCTCGGACTACCCCGCCCCCCGCCTCTCCCCACTCCAAGTCTCTGCCACCCCCATACATGGAAAAATTATCTTCCATGAAACTGGTACCTGGTACCAAAAAGGTGTGGGACTACTGATTTAATGGACAAAGCATAGAGATGGATTTTTTAGGAGATCAATCAAGTATGCTCTCTATCCTCTGGGAATTTAATAAAATTAAAGAATCTAGTCTTCATCAAATATCATTCAATTTCCTGATATTTGGTGATCTCCAATTCCTCCTACCTTGCATGGTACTATCTGCCAATCAAAAGATCAGTGAGAGCATTTATGAGGCAATTTATATTCTGATGAACAAATTTGATATGTCAGATTTCTGTATGTCTCATTTCTGTTGAATGAAGACCAGAGCAGAACAAATTGGTGAAGACAGAATGAACTATACATTGCTTCCTAATCAGTAATAAAGACATTGTCTCATTCTCTAGACTATAAATCTGAAATAGCATGAAACATTTTATGACCATTAGTAAAAAAATGAATCATTTACATTTGGAAAATCATTATGGATATTTCATAATATTATTTGGGTGATGACTTAATTTTAATTTTTCTTTACTCATCTGCTTCATGTAATGACATTATTAACATGTACCTTTGGTGTTTATGTCATTTGAACTAATATTAAGATTTTTTTAGAGCAAAGAATTAATAGTTTCTTGCATAGCAAAGAACATATTACATATAGGGTTTAGTAGGAAAAATGATTTCCTTACTTTAAGAGCTTCTCTTGAGAACATCTACTGTGTTTCCCCGAAAATAAGACAGGGTCTTATATTTATTTTTCCTCAAGAAGACACCCTAGGACTTATTTTCAGGGGATGTGTTATTTTTTTTAAGTACAGTACAACAATCTACATTTATTCAAATATAGTTAAGTTGTCTTCTTCTGGAACATCATCATAACTCTCCAAACCCCTAATTCCATCCTGAATTTCTTGCTACTCTATTTCCTTTAGAACCATTGGCCCCAATCTCTCATGTCGAGCAATAAAGTTCTCATGGGTCAGATGAGAAGGGCTGCTCGTCTTCTTTACCGCTCTGAGACGAAATGCATGGGTTGTGCAGATATGCTGCGTAGCCACGCCCATCACTAGGTCTTATTTTTGGGATAGGGCTTATATTGCACAAATGCTTAGAAATCCTGCTAAGGCTTATTTTATGGGTAGGTCTTATTTTTGGGGAAACATGGTAGCTACATTTAGGTAAGGGTGTCATCAATGGACTATATGCCTATATCTATGTCTATATAAGTGTTACTATTAGCATATATTAACATAAACTGTTATCCATCTAATCAATGAGGTGGATTAAGCTCTGATTTACAATTTAGCTGTTTATAGAAAGTTTCAAGTAAAGATTCTTTCTAATTTCAGTAGGAAGATTTGGCTTAATAGAGCTAGGCAATATCTTCTCTCGATACCTTAATGCTGGACAGAACAAAGAGTGTCCAGAAAATGATACCTGGGCAGAACATTTCCTGTTCAGATATGGGAACCTTTCAGGTTTATAGATTCTAGATGTCCTAATTTCTAGTGGCATCCTCAATTTATGTTTTCAATTCCATTCAACTATAATCGGCCAACCACTTTTAACAACCTCTCTAACTTTGAGAAATTTCAGACAAAATTTTAAATGATATACTTTCAAAATTGTTCCTCTCCAAGTCATGCCTCTCACCTTCTCCAACATGCTTTACACTTGTTCAGTATGGCATCATTTTTCTGCCATGATTCCCAGATCCCTGTTCCTTATGCTTTGTGTATTAACGCTCTGTGTGTGGTGGTGGATTATAATGTGACTGTATTTCTATACTTATTTTTATGTGTATTTATATTTCTACTCATTCTGTGTATCCCTCCTCCATATCTGCTAACCAGATTGTAAAGACCCTTGAGGGCAGAAATCAAGTTTTCTACTTCCATTTCTAACTCCATGGAATGCCCTGAACATAGTAGGAATTCAATCAAAGGCAAATGTTAACCAGGTTATTAAAGCCTTGCCTTTGACATAACATAGTACACAAGCTAGGAAGTGTATAATTTATTGCTACTGTCATTTCAGTAAATGGATTGTTACTAGAGATGCTAAAGGGAATCATGACCTGTTTACCATTTCATAAGACATTAAAATCCTGAGGATGATTTTGGCAGTGAGCTGGTAAAAAAAATATGAACTATCTTCACCAAATATAAGGCATCAGACTGAACAGATAGGCTTGGTGAGTTAACTGAGTAAAATGAATAGTTCCTAACTCTGATTGCTGGGTTGTTTTTACTGAATTCACTGGCAGGTAGTAATCAGTTTTGTTAAAGTGAACACATTTCATGAATATGTCATATATTACACCATAGGTAGCATGGTGGTACTGAGAAGTCCTCTTCGTCATATGAATAAAGCAATAGCAATGGAAAAATACAATAGCTTTATTTGGCACCATTCCTTCAAATACCTCAAATTTCATTTAAGGCTCTTCTATAGCAAACACAAAGAGTGATTTATATAATATTTAGGTGCATCTGTTAGGTTAGGTATTCTTAAATTGGGAGTTATGTCCATGAGTGGGTTTCAGGGACTCTGCAAATCTTATGAAATTGTGTTAACAAATTTGCACATATGTATCTCTTTCTGAGAAGAGAGTTTCCTGTTTCTTAGTAGACATATAAGAAGTAAATAACCCTAAAAGGATTAGTGGAAAATGCACTTACATAAATATTAGTATAGATACTGCCAGAATAATTAGTGGATTAAATATTTTAAAAATATGTTTTTAAAATTCTGTGATTCTAAGAAAATAAGTAAGCATTTTGTTCATTGCTCTAAAAATGTATATTCAGTATTATTTTAATTTATACATTGTAATTATATATATTTATAGTGTACAATTCGATGTTTCAATACATATATATGTTATATAATGATCAAACCAGGGTATTTAATATGACCATCACCTCATGTATAGTTTGGTCCTGGCAAAAATTCACAGACAACTGGCATCTCAAAGCTTTTAAATGGGTATCAGTTGGATGTGTTGATGCCTGTTGCTGCAAGCCAAATGATTTTGTTTGTCCCCCCCCCGCCCATCAACAACAAAATGAACTCTCTGGTAGCAAGAAAAGAAAGCTGTAGGGTGTGGGTCAAAAATGGCAGATTAGGATATAACTGTGTAGCCACCAGTAACATCAGTGGAGTCAGGAAGCTAAATTGCTTGCACACTGCATGGAAAGTACACCCGCAAGAGTCAATATGTTTCTGTACTGGTAGGGCTTTTTTTTTTGGATCTCCTGTGGCTATGAAAAGCTATCATTTAGTCTTGGCATTCCTTTGAAGAAGGTCTACACTCCTGAAGTCTGGCCTTATATGCCTGTGGTTTCTTTGATGACTGAGATCATCTAGTTCTTGGAGGCTCTCCAGAGGTTACAGAATAAATATGAGCTTCATTGTTTATTTTTTGCCAAATGCTGCAAAGGCTTTTGTTTTGGTGTTTACAGAAGATCCTTTGCAGTCAGGAATATTGAAAGGTGACCAAGCTGTCTCACCTCTTGCCTCGCAACCCCAACGGGAAAAGAATTTGTATTTACTGCAAATGAAATATTGGGGAAAAAAACCATAAGCACTCCCTGCAGAAGTCTGTGACTGTAAACAAGTTATTCAGAATATAATGATGTGTATACAATAGAGGGAACTTGTTAAAAGAGGAGTTCAAGTCAGGCTAGATGGAAAGAATTTAATTCTCCCCATTCACCTATTTGCCATGTGGATCTGGAATTTCCTGAATTACAACCAAGTATTTCTTTTTATTTTCCTTTTGTTTCTTTTAACCACTACTCTAGCTAATGCATATGCCTTTAAATGAGTTTTTATAGGAGGTTTGTATGTACAGGTGTTTGTTTCATTTTTTGAACACTCTCCCCCTTAAATCTAGTGAGGTTTTTTTTTAAGATGATTGACATAATTTTTTTTTGCAACCAACCTTTAGTTTCTTTAAAGGTCTGCTTTTGAACACTTGAATTTAATTTCACTTTGTATAATAATTATACTAATTTATCTTGGCTCTAAGGTAATTCTTTAAAAAAATAGACATTTGTCAGTATTGTTCTAGGTTTTGTCTGTTGTTCATCAGCGGTTCTGGTTTCAAATGCTGGCTAACCCAGCTCCGATAAAGAGCTTAGTGGTCAGTTGTGTTGAAGCAAAGACTGTGAGAGCTGGAAAGAGGCTGGAATCTGGCCCTTAGCTTTATAGCTGGGAAAACTCTGGCCTTGAGAAATAAGTGATTGGCTCAGGTTTCACAGTTAAGGAAGCAAGAGAGGTGAGAAGGGAGTTCTGAGAATGCCCATTAATACAACACGATCAAATGCAACAAGGGAACAGATGACAGTTTGCTCTGTTATCACACCAGGACACCATTTGTGACTTTGCTTCTCTACTCCACCTTGACTTCAGTTCAGATGGAGGGGCAACAGACTAGTCTGGCCAGTGGAAATGTGGACAATGATGCCTTCCATTATCATAGGGTCAGGCTGTGTGGTTTCTTAAGCCAAAATCAAAGATGCAAATGTTTCACAGTCTCTGATAGGCTGGACACTTTTTATCATATTACAATTCTTTCTCCAATTTGTTCCCATTTGGTCCACATTGTTACTGTAACAACCACAAACTATAGTAAGTACAGATATCTTTAAGAGAGACAGAAGGAGATCATTTGCATTAATTTACTTCTGAGTTCTCGTGTTCCTCTTATGAGCTTTTGGCATCTCATGATCTAATTGTGCTATTTATTATTGTGAATAATTTTAGATATCACACAAGATTGTGTAAAAATATCACATTTATTTGTTTAAATAATAGTATATTATATAAATAATAATTATATATATCGTTATACTATATATTATTATATATTATAATATTAGATATATTTATATAAATATTACATAAATAATAATATTTATTACTAGTCTTTGCTAAGTCCATATCCAAATCCCCTTCCTGCTTGGCTGATGGAAAATTCAATGTAGTCATTTGGAGTTTCCTTTCCTCTTTTTTCTACGATTGTGCCAAGTTTTCTAGGTGTTAATCTAGATATTTTTAATTAGTCAGATGCTTTCTGTTGAACTGCTTATTGTATCTAATCCTGTAGCTCTTCCCTTAGTCTGGATGGGTCTACAGCTTCTACCTGTAAAACAAAGAAATCAAAATTTGGATGTAAGGCAAAAAAATAAATAAATAAAAATAAAAATAAATTGACTATATGACCTTCATTTTCATGCTGGAGCTTTGTATAAAAAGGGTTTTCTGACCCTTTAGAAGAATGTATATATATTTGATTTAGTATTTACTAGTAAGTAAGACCTTTTGCATACTCTAAGATTAAATGTTATAAAAACAAACAAATAAGATGAAAATGTTTTGTTGTGAAGAGATACAAATTATTTCTGCACCATAAAAAATGTAATTCCAAATGTTGCACTTCATTGTCCTGTAAGACAATATTAACTGTTTTTGTAATTATATTCTAGTATTCTCTATTTCTTTTTCATTGACTATATGTGTATGGGTTTCTTTATCATCCTTTGAACCAGCTTTGTCATATATTTTGAAATACCCTGCATTGGTGCCATAAAACTTTTGATGCTATTGATACCGTTTCCCTTAAACCTGGCTCCAATATGCATTGTATAGCCATTCCCTCCGACTTCTGTGCTCCCATCCGTGCATTGTCAGAACTGGGCACTGTGTGGGTCCTTGTTACTTTCATAACAGCACCCACAGAACTCTCTTCTCTTTCCAGTCTGGAGTACTGGTGTATTGTCTTCTTTTCTTTTCCCTTGCCTCTAAAAGTCTTTCCTTCTTCTCTCTTTACCCATCCACAGACACAGACATACATATACAAACATGTAAACACACATTCCACATTCTCTGTCTCTGTCTCTCTCTCTCTCCCTTTCTCTCCCCCTCTCTCCTCCTAACTACTCCTCAGTTTTATCTTGTCAAAAGACTAAGGAGTTTTTTAAACACAGCAAGCACCTTTGACTTCAGTCTTTTTATGCTTTTTTTATCACTCCCTGATAGAGATTAACAAAGAATTGCATAAGGTGGGGTTATGAGAGTAGGAGGAAAATATTGAATTATTTCAATAAATTTTTCTGCCATAGCACTGTAGCTTACAATAATCTGTAAAGAAAATGCTAAATTTGAAAATCAGTCTTTGACTCCTTATATTGCTCAAGGTTTTTCTGTGCTTTTATTTTTATTTTGCTTATTTTTCAGAATAATTTTATTACAGAAGCTCAGGGCAGATTTCAGATCTTTCTTACAGACTTATTTATGGTGATGGCATTATATGATACATTGTAATTTCAAGTGATTGTGCTAATATGGACATGTAGTCACTTTATTAACAAGGTAGTCTTTCATTTCCAAAGGGTTGGTCGTCATTATGTATATTTTCATGGTTTTCCTATCTTTTTTGAAGAGAATTCTTTAAAAATAATAGTAAGTCTTAGTATGAGGAATTTAATACTTGTAAAAATATCCTTGTCTTTGGTGTTTGTAGGCTGTAATATTGGTTTGGTGAGAGATCATGCTGAAATATTAATCTGCATGCCTTTCTTTTCCACACCTCTGCAAAACAGTCTTGCCTTTAGCAGGCAGAGATAATACATTGCTTTGAGGAACATCAAGGCAGTTGCAGAAATGCGAAAGAAAGAATAAACATTTAGTTTTTTACTTCTGAAATATCCTTGTCTTGAAGCATATATTAAAAAAAATAGTTTTGAAAGCAAAGCTTTGGATACAACCTGCCCTCCCTTCTTCTACTCTGATCAGCCTTACTGTGCTCTATTTTACATTTTATCCACAGCATTTCTCAGTGTATAATTTACGTCTTCTGTAAATTGTAGAGTTACAAGAGCAGGGATATTTATTTGTTTTGTTCTTTTATATATCTCAAATATGTAAAATATTCCCTGGTATACAGAAAGTGATTGATATGAATCTGTTTAGTGAATGAAAAGGATCTCCAACTATCAAAAGTAAAATCACTAAAGTAAGCAGGGCATAGAGTTTGCTATGTGTGCTACATAAAGATGGAAAAGATAATGTTGGAAGATCCAGATCATTTCACTCCTTAGGAATTTCCTTTTGGGGCCTAGCCAGGTCATATGAACAAGATGGATTGTTAGTTGGGTCTAAGCAGAGAGGATACAGTGAAAATGGGCCACATGGAAAAAAAGAAGTGAGTTTTGAGAGACAACCCAACACAGTATATGTCACCAGGCTTAAGGAAGCACTCTGAGGGCAGCCAACCACTGACAGTTATGCTTAGCCATCGAAATACACTCCTGAGGTTACCTGAATAGCTTCTCTTTGCTTTCTGGTGAAGGCTTCCCTTTAATAGAAACCTACATTATGCTCATGAACCATTCAGCAGAAGTGGATGGTTCTTAAAACTTCCCTGAGCCCCAATGAACTGCCCTTTGGAATGCCCCACTTTTCACTGGCTCTGGATATTCTAAGTACCCAAAAAAGAAGGGTGGATCCTTAACATTCAGAGGGATAGTAGTGGTCTAAAAGGGACTAGATACAAGTGAAATCCACTGTTGCATTGATTGTAACCATTTTCTGAGCTTATAAATGTATTCGAAAGCTCTCAATGAGAAAATGTAGACCTTTGCTTTTACATTAAATATTAAGTATCAAAACCAAAGGATGATGTGACTTAAGAGAGCAGCAGATATTTGCCTAAATTAAAATGTATAAGATATGTGGTGCTTTTAAAACCAGTCTCCAAGTTTTTTGACACTCTTCCCATAAAAAGATGGAACCCAATTCTCCTTGCCTTGAACATAGATTGGACTTAGTGACTCACTTCTAATGAATAGAGAGAGGTGGAGATGATGCCATGTCACATGACTTGTGAGCGGAACCATTAAAGGCGATACAGTGACTACCTGTCTCTCGTTGGCTACTGAAGCCACCACATTAGAGAGATCATATGGAGAGACCATGTGGAGAGAAGATAAGCTCAAGGAGTCCCAATGTTCCAGCCCCAGCTGCCCGAGTATTCCAAACACTCTACCAGGCAAAGAAATGAAGAGATCTTTGAGATGATCCCGGTGGCAGTAACTGTAACCATCTGACTGTAACATAGTGAGAAACCCCGACCACCCACATAGGCAAGCTGCTCATTAATTCCTGAACCACAGAAACAATGAGAAATATTAAATGACTTTTTGTTTTTAGTGCTAAGTTTTGGAATAATTTGTTATGTGGCTATAGTAACTAGAAAAGGGTACCGGACAGAAGGCAAGGGTGGTCAAATGTCTCATTTATTCATTTATTCAAAATATGTTACACCCCTATGTGTCAGGTACCATGCTAGTTACTTGGAATACCAATACCAATAGTCTGTGATTCTTGTTCTCAAGAAGCTATGCTCTCAAGAAACTCATAGTCTAGTCAGTAATATGTATCTACATACAATGTGTGAGTACAATTACAGAAATGAGAAAACAGATATGGTGAATTAGCTTTTGAGCCTCTTTTACATTAAATAATCTTGACTTTCTTAAACACTTCTTTCTTTATGTTTTTAGACATAGTTTTCTGTAGCGAGATATTAAAAAGAGGAAGAGATAAAATATACACTTTCTCCGAATGTCAGTTATTTTGCTTAATATATTATATGATGTTTAATAATTATTTGTTTAATACATATTAACCCAAAAGGCAAATATTTAAAAAATGGAAATGAAAAGTCTGTAATGGTGACATCTTGATATTATCATATAAATAATTAGAATTACCTTTGCTCTCAAGTTACTTATTCTATTACTAGTATATAATATTATAAATGTTCTTAGAATTTATTTAGTATCTGAATATAAAAGCACTTGGTCTTTGCATGAAAGGATAGCAATTTTTTTCTAAAAATCTTTTAAAATTAAGATAAAATACATATTATCAACAAGTATTGATTTCTGATTGGATGAAACTGAAGGAGAGGGCTGTGCTAACAATAGTGTCTGACATCAAAAATCCATTGTATCAGTTGGGTCCAATTAGGAAAGCAGAGCTATTAAGCGTGATTTGTGAAAAAAAGATTGATTATACAATTGCAAGAGGAGCTGAAAAAGTTCTAGATGGGGGATCTAGAAGATCCCTGGCACAGGTAGTCAAGTAGGAACTTTAAGGATATTTGACAAACAAGCTGCTGCATGGGGCAGCCAGGGGGCACTGGTCTATGGGAAGCTGTTGCTTTTGTGCAGTTAATACCTCTGTGAGTACACAGGTAAGCATCTGATGGGGGGCTGAACTGTTGTTGGTCAGCTTGGCAATCAGTTGGGAAGAAAAAGCTGGAGACAAAGTGGAGGAAAGAGACAGCAAGGCGGATACAACTAGGCAGCTCTGTGTTTGTCCATTACAGTATTAGACCTTGAAGTTCTTCAGCATGTGATAGTCATATGCAGTAGATTGAATGCTCATGATCCCCTCCAATTCATATTTGTTGAAATACTAACACCCAAGGTGATGGCATTAGGAATTAGGGCTGTTGGAAGGTAATTAGGTCATGGAGGCAGAGCTCACATGAATGGGGTAAGTACCATAGGAGAGGCCCTAGATAGATCCCTTACCCATTATGCCATGTGAAGACATAATGAGAAGTTTGCCATTGAGGAAGCAGGCACTCACCAGACACCAAATCTGCTGGCACCTTGATACTGAACTTCCCAGGCTCCAGAACTATGAGAAAGAAATTTCTGTTGTTTATGAACCACTCAGCTGAAACAAAATGGCATTTTGTTTCAGCAGCCTGAACAGTCTAAGATCCAATTGCTCAATTTTTCCTTCTCAAATCTGATACAGTTTCCTCTTTTGCCCAACTCTAACCTGGAGGCATATGAGGAAGGGAATCTTGGAACAGATAGTTTCCAGCTTTATGAAGTTGACCACAGAATGATCCAGCACACCTATACATATATAGTACTTTATTTGGGGGGCCTTATCTGCAAAACATTTAAATAGTTTGTTGTACTTTTTAATCTAAAGGATTATTCGTGTGTGCATAACTGTTGGGTGTATGGATACTTCTAATAATGTATTTCTCCTTTTCCTATTCTTCATTTACTTCCTTACAGTTTATAAGAAATAATTTGGTATTTTAAGGAAGAATCTTTTTGGCCAGGCACGGTGGCTCATGCCTGTAATCTTAGCACTCTGGGAGGCCGAGGTGGGAGGATCGTTTGAGCTCAGGAGTTCGAAACCAGCCTGAGCAACAGCGAGACCCCGTCCCTACTAAAAATGGAAAGAAATTAATTGGCCAACTAAAAATATATAGAAAAAAATTAGCCAGGCATGGTGGCGCATGCCTGTAGTCCCAGCTACTCGGGAGGCTGAGGCAGGAGGATCACTCGAGCCCAGGAGTTTGAAGTTGCTGTGAGCTAGGCTGGCGCCATGGCACTCTAGCCGGGGAAACAGAGTGAGACTCTGTCTCAAAAAAAAAAAGAAGAATCTTTTTAAGAAATAGTGTTTCTCCTTGCTTTCAGTGGTCAAAGGTGAGGATAGCAGAGTATCAGTTCAGTAACCCCTGGGTAAGCCACATACGCAGGCCTTGCTACCATTTCATTCCTGGTCTCCTGACCTCAGCTGGAAAACCAGGCAGTTATAGTCTCTCTTTTTCCAGGACAAGGAAGAAGAGAACATTGTTTATATTAAGAGTTTTGATATTGGCCTAGAAAGATTTGGGTACAAATTCTAAATTAAAAACTCAATCTTTTTAATTCAATTCAATTTAATGCTACCAATATTTTCTCAGCATATGCTCTGTGTCTGACACTGTCTTAAATAGTGTGGATAGAGATAAACAAGATAGCAATGGTTTATGCCTTCATGGAGTTTTCATTCTAACAGGGAAGATTCCAACTACTTATAAATGTAGTGAGGTGTAGTAATCATTCTTTCAAGAAAATGCTTTCGTAGAGTCTTATTTTACTTAGTTATTCTTGCTAATTGGATGAAAAGTTCTAAATTCAGAACTTTCTAGCTGTTGATGCGTATACACATAGTGAATCTTTCAGTGTAAGTAGCTAAAAATAGCACCCAATCTTCTATAATAACCAGTGATGGTGACCGCAAGACTATCTGAAGCTAAATAGAAGAGATATCTCTCAGAATTTCCACATAAATAAGTCTTAATCTGTACTCTGTTTCTCCTCTCATGAAAGGTTTTCTTCAAGTACCTGGTTTAAAGATAAATAAAAATATTTTATTCAGTAATTTTTCAATAATAGTGTGCTTTTTCTCACATTCTGGGAGTACTTTTAGGATCTGACTGAATCCATTGGATCATTACTTCTCAGTAATAGCAATTATATCAATTATGCCCAAATCAAATAATGCTAGAAGACTCTTTCAGGAATCTGTGAGTGTATTTTGAAGGTCTTAACTTTTCTATCCCAGAGGGACCATATGAAGCTTTTTAAAATAATGGAATAATTGATAACTTCTGCTATCTGAAGTTTTAGGTCAAAAGTAACTTTTCCATATAATGTTGTATTGATGATGGAAGACTGGGAAGATGAACAGGGGAGTGTGAGGCAACCCAGTGATGAGCAACAGCTGGAAACCTCTTCTGCTTCCTGGGTTCTCCAAAGCCCCAGAAAAGAAATGAGATGGGTTTAACCAATGCCCAGAAGTCAGAGCCCTCTAGTAGGGACTGCCCATCTGGGGCTGGAACCATTCAGAAAGAGTTGTCTAGCAGAGGTGAAGCCACAGAAGAGATGAGATCAATATCCTAAATGCAGCCTCTGGCGGGGTTGATGGGGTGGGGGTGTAGGAGTGTGGTAGAAGTGTAGGAATGGTGATGGTGGGGATGATAAGAATACCCTGGGCTTTCTTCTTTCCCCTGCCTTCCAAAATCCTACCAGTACTTCCCATTGACTAAACCCATCTGGAAGCCAGATAACACAGCAGCCTGGGAGAAAGTGACTACAGAGTCAATTTGTCCCACCTCTGACTCCCATACCCACTAGGACATGAGACTGAAGAGAGCAGGCCAAAGGCAGTGGATTGATCTATGGGTAAATATTCTAAGTTCTGTCAGACATGTGGTTAAGACAGTTGATATATGAGAGTATAGGTTAGTATAAAGCAGTGGTTCCCAAGCATGGATGACTAAATCAGAATTACTAAAGGCATTATTGAACACAGCTTATCAAGCTTTGATTTAGACCAATGAAGTCCTTGCTTTTTATAAGCACTCCTGGTGATTCTGGTGTGCAGCTAAGTTTTGAGAACCATTAAAACAAAGATCATGTTATAGCTGTTAATTCTCATGACTACTTATTGTATAAGATTATCAGAAAGTTAAATACTAGTTTTTCTTTAATTCACCAAAAGAAGGCATCTCATGATTATAATTTAGTATGTGGCGCCTACTTCTTCTCCCTGTCCTCTCCAGTGCTAATTTTTCCTTTTTCCTCGAGGATTGTTACATAAGCCTTCTGAGGAAAGCACTATGTATTATGCAGTTAAGTTTTGTTTCTCCCGATTAACTGCTCTGCCTTCTCTTATTGCTTGTCAGGAACAATTACATTATTTTTTTTCTCTTAATTTGGCTGTGAAGAAGTTCAGTAGGAATTCTCAATCTACGTTTTTTCACATAACTGTTCTCTCTTTCATGTCTTCCTGTGCTCTTGTTCTTTTGCTCAGGTGGTAAGCATACATTTTGGTTTTAATTTTTCCAGCATCTTTTCTTTGTGAGAGTGTCCTGTTCCCTACTACAGTGGATCTGCTTGAACCATTCAACTATTGTATCCTGTTCCGCTTTGTTATTAGGGTGGGCATGTGACTCAGGCTGAGCTGAGCTGCTTAGTTCTGCATCCCCTAGAACAAGGCTTAATAAAGCTGATGGCTAAATTCAATGAATCAATCCAATTAAACACCGAAATACACAACAGCAGAAGTTTCAGAAGCAAGAGATATGGCAGACTAAGATGGGATTCTTTAGTCCAATTCCAGGTCTTCATTTCTGGGTAGAGACTTTGATGGTCCCAGCTTAGGTAAAGCACATACCTCTCCATCAGTCAACTGAATACTTATCTACTATGTGTATCTATCTTGTTTTCCTGATGACTCTCCATGCTGATATCTTTAAAAATAAAGCTTGTTTTATTTCAAGAACTGCACATATGATTCTGGGCTCTGGATCCCCAAATTCGCTAAGATCAGGAATCTTAATCCCCCATTCTTAATTAAATCTTTATCCATTTGAATAACATCCATAATCTAGTTTTTAAAATTTGTATTTCTCTTGGGTGAATAGTAAGTAAGATGTTTGATATGATCATTATTTCAATGACTCTTCAGAGTTGAGGATTTCTCTTTTCTCAATGCCCTTCTTCTACACTATTTTCAATCCATATAGTCGTGTGTCTCATTCTTACCCTTTCTTGTTGGTAGAGCAGCAGAGAGGAAAGAGTGTCTGCTCATGTGATGGGCATGTATGGGATGAGTCCTTCTTCTTAGTCTGGTTTGATCTGATGGCTGTGATGTTGGCATAGGACTTTCAGCATGTTTCTTTTTGGCAACTTCAACTTGGTCCTCTCCACTGCAGAAAGATAGGATAGCTGTGTCTGTATTTGGAACCTGCCCTCAACATATACTTTTCACCTCTTCTCTGGGATGTTCTTTCTCTGCTTGGCTGAGTAACCACCCAGGTAGCACTATCGTTGTATGCTGACTCTCATGGAATAACACATATTCAACCTTAAGAAATCACCAGAGGGGAAGCAAGCCCCAGTTTCTATATTAAAGTCTACCTCAGCCATCAGGAGACAAGTATCAGATACTTTTTCCTCCATTCTCCAGAGGGATGGAAGGAAGGTAAGGGAGGATCAGGAGTTATTATATTGCTAGCTCCCTATGTGCTTTCTTCTCAAAGCCTTCTCTATTCCCCTCTCTTTTATATCTTACAGTATTAAAAAGACAAATCTGTTTGTCCTCTAGAGAACCCAAAAACATGCTGGGTGTCTCAAAGAAATAAGAGAGCCTCCTGAACACTGTCATTGGGAAAATAATAACTTTATTTTAAACAGTTTGTTGTCCCTATCCTACACAGTACACAACCAATGAAATGCCTGCACTACAAGGTGTGTATCTCTGGGAAGGGTGGGGCAGGAGGAAGATTGAGCCAAAAATGATTTCATCAGTATTTTATACTTTTTGTTGCATATAATTTATAAATTGGACCAATTCTTCTGCAAGTAAAATGGATATTAATTGATAGTTAAAAATAAGCAGCAATTAATGCTCTGATAAACTTTATATTTCTCTTTCTCTTTTCCTGTGTATACTATAAACTTAAATGGTTTTTTAATGTTTAAAAGAAAATAAAAAGAACTTTATTATGTTTTTTACTTTATACATGTAAGGTAACCTTGGCTTTGTTATGAGTTCCATGTTTTCATGAATTGACATGGGGATGTAGAACTATTTATACTATTACTTTGTAGGAAAGTATATTTTTTTCTCTATATATGTTTTGGAAATAAGTAGTCTATGGGAAGGGGACTGATATGGTTTGAATGTTGATCCCTCCAAATCTCATGTTGAAATTTGGTCCCCAATGTTGAATGTGGGACCTGGTGGGAGGTGTTTGGGTCATGGAGACGGATCACTCATGCATGGCTGGGTGATTTCTTGCCATATTAGTTCACGCGATAGCTGGTTGTTTAAAGGAGCCTGGCAACACCTCCCCTCTCTCTTTGCTCCTTCTCTTGCCATGAGACACGTCAGCTGCCCCTTTGCCTTCCACTTTGATTAGAAGCTCCCTGAAGCCCTCATGAGATGCAGGACACTGGCACGATGTTTCTTGCACACTCTGCAGAACCATGAGCTAAATAAACCCTTTTTCTTTATAAATTACCCAGCCTCAGGTATTTTCTTTATAGAAACACAAACAGACTAACACAGGGACTGACTCATAATATTGTATCCTAGGTTATATTTATAATGATAAATTATTTTATTTATTTTCTAAAGGATCTCTTGTTACTTTTTTTCTTCTAAAATTTATCCTTTTGCAGGACATTTTTGATCTCACAGTTCAGTTTAATTTTACTCCCATTCTAGATCCTTCTTTGGAAAATTATTCTGCTTATTTATTTATTCGTTGGATACTCTGTTTCTAACGTGAAGCTGGACCTATTTTTATAATGTGAGTTTATTCTCTGAGACATAAAATGTTTAGAGTTAAAATCTGGCATGTTAATCTCAATGTAATTTTTCTTTTATTTATCCATTAACAATAACAACACTAGTAAAAATGATTGGTAGGAAAAGGCAGCCTTTGTGGGTTCTGATGTAGAGAGTATTTGTGAAATCTATCCAATTGTATGAAACTCCTTGGCTTATAACTGCTATTATAAATCACAGGGTCATGTGGTTAATCTTCTGAGCGCTTCAATAAAAACGATCCAACTTTGCAGCCTCCCACGGCTTTCAATTTCAGTCATATCTGAGTCCTGCCTATAAACTCAGGGTCAATAAACAGGTTAGAGATAAACAGAAGAGAAATTTTTGATTAGAAATAATATGAAATGCTGAGGAAAGGTTAGCTAATTCAGGAAGAAATAAAGATCTGAGCACTGTGGATGATTTAGAGGTAGAACACCCATAGATTGGTGTGCGGAGGCTGCGCCAAAGATGTCCACTTGAAATCCTGTATTGAATAGCTGTTGATTGATCTTTGTAACTCGGGCTCCACTTCTAATGAGCACATCAATAGGGCATATATTGACTTTCTAATGCATTGGTTTTATTAAAGAGGGAGCTACTTCCAGTTTTATAAGTGGAGAGCTTCTGTAACAATTGCTACATTTCAATGCTAAGCAATACTTATAAAAGTCATTTAGAAGTGCTTTCCCCAAACCATTATGTTTTTATTTAATTTTTTATGTGCTATAAATTTTAAAAAATGTGTACATTGAAAACACACTGTAGTGAAAAGGGTTCTTGAATAAAAATTAAGAGCCTGGTGCCTTAGTTTTCTTTCTGCTGTTAATTAGCTCTGTGAGTCTGGACAAATCATTTACTCCCTGTGAACCTAAGTTCTTCATGTTTAAAAGGAAGAGGACAGACTAAAATGTGCATATTCTTCCTTCTTCATCCAAATCATTTTGAAACAATAGAGAAAATGTCTGCAACTCTACATATTTCTATGTAGTAAGGACATATATTTGTATCTGCCTGCTTTTCTATCCTTCTAGAATAATCTAATAAGGGGAAGAGATACAGGACAGGGTACCTTTAAAAGACCAGAGTATTTTAAGAAGTTTTAGAAGGTATTATTCAGAGGGATTAGATTAAGCAACCAGAACACAGAATACAGATACAGGCAGAAGCCATTTTTCTGGGGAAACTCTTGAAAATTATCCTATCTTGAAGACATATGCTATTAATAGAACATGCCTGAAAGGAAAAAAAATGCAAAGAGTGATGGAAAATATGTAAGAGATAAATGCTAACAAACAATAAGATAAAGAGGTAATATTAAGGCAGACAAAATAATTTTAAGACTAAAATATTAAATGGGACAAAGGGTTATTATGTAGTAATTAAGATTTCAAACTTCTAAGAAGAGTCATAAATCATTTATGCAGTGAAAATATCATCATAAGAATATATAAGATTAATAAAATACAAAAAAGAATTGTCAGAATAGCAATCAATGTTGTATTTTAACATACTTCTTTCAGGAATTCATAGATTGAGTAGAAAATAAAAATTAAGGATATAAATATTGTACAGACCACAATTTATAAAGTTAAGTATATAGAAAAATTATTAAAATATATGTATTCATTTTTCTGTTTTCCTCTCTCCTGTTCCTTGCAATTATCCGGGTTCTTTTGTGAATGCTTCTCTCAGAAAAGATTTATATCAAAAAGCTAAATGTAGAAGTTGCCAGCAAGATATTTCCCTTTTTGTGTTTTTCTTTATTTAATTAAAGCCTGAATCATTAAAGAGAATATGATGAGTGTATAGACTAGGAAAAGAGAGAAAATTAGTGCCTTTGAGAAACGGTTATGTAGACAAGAGATAATACCTTAGATTGGGCAGAGGAGGGAGGTTTGGGTGAAGAAAGGAGAACAAGTATAAAAAGCTTTTGTTATGTTACCCTTATTTATCATTTCTGGTTTTTGTCATTTGTTCCAATGGATTCAAGTTACCTGGAATCATTTTCTTAACCCAGTATAACTTTCCTCCCACCCAACTCCTTTGTGCTATTATTGGAAAATATATTAAATTTCGATTTATTATAGGCCCAATAATATATGCATATTGCTTTGTACAATTGCTTTTAAATTAGTTAAGAAATAGGTATACACTGTCTTTTATAGTTACATAATTACCTCTATTGATGCTGTTTTTTTGTGTGTGCGTTATTAGCTACAAATCACTGCCTGAGGTTACTTGCTTTCAGCCTAAAGAAAATGCTTTAGTATTTCTTATAAGGTGGGTATGCTAGCAACAAATTATCTTTGATTTTTTTCTCTCTAAGAATATAATTATTTTTCTTTCATTTGTGAAAGACAGCTATACTGAAGATAGGATTATTATTTGACAATTTATTCTTTGAGCACTTTGAATGTGTTATCCCACTACCTTTTGCCCTCTATTCTATGTGATGAGATTTCCACTGTTAATCTTTTGGGGATTCCTTTGTAATACATAACTCATATTTTACTTGCTGTATTCTTCTTTGGCTTTCAGTATTTTTACTATGATGTAAATGTGAGTTGGTTGAGTTTGTTGAGCTTCCTAAATGTATAGACTAATATTTTTATATGAATTTGTTGAGCTTCCTAAATGTATGAATTACTGTTTTTCAATAGATTGGGAATGTTTTCAGCCATTATTATTTTTTAAATTGTGTATTTCCTTTTCTCTGTCTCCTTTTATTTTGGTATTTCTATTACATGTATGTTGGTGTTCTTGCTGGTGTCCCACATTTTTCTGAGGCTCTGTCAATTTTTCTTCATTCTTTTCCTCTGTTCTTCATATTGCATAATCTCTATTGATTTATACTCAAGTTTGATAATTCTTTCTTCTGCCATTCAAATCTGTAGTAAATTTTTCATTTCAATTATTCTACTTTTTAATTCAGAATTTCCATTTGATTCTTTTTCATCATTTATATCTATTAATATTCTCTATTTGATGTAACATTGTCATTATTACTTTCTTTACTTTTTTAATCATGCTTTGTTCTTTGAACATATTTGTAATGGCTTCTTTGAATTTTTTGTCTCTTAAATTCAACATCTTGTCACTCTAAAGACAATTTCTGTTGCATGCTTCCCCCCTACACCCCCCCGATATATGTGTCACAATTTCCTGTTACTTTGCAGCTCTTGTAATTGTTTTTGGAAACTGGATATTTTAGATGTTATATCGTATCAATTCTAGGTACTGGTACCACACTCATTTCTTCCTCCCATCTTATAATTGTTGTTTCCTTGTTTACCTGTTTAGTAAATGGCTTGATTATTTTAGTGAAGTCTATTTCTGTTCTATAGTATGAAGCCCATGATGTTGCTTCTCAGGGGGTGCAACTATTCTTACGGTATGTGCACAGTCACTCTGAGTTGACAGTGGTTTTGGCAGGGCTTTTTAATGGTCTGTTTTCTAGACAACACCCAGATGTTATGCTCCACTTATCATTGACTGATGCTGCATTGTTTTAAACAATGCCTTGATGCATAAATTGTATTACAGATAAGCTCAGTCAAATTTAGTCTCTTTTAAAGGGATAATTACCTTCAAGTCAGTTTTGGGATTTTCTCTGACCCCAAGAGGGCTCTTCTCAGCTATCTCTTTTCTCAATTCTCTCTGGTAAACCAGTCAACTTACAGTTTAAGCTGCATCTCAAATGAACCTAACAATTTCCTCCCAATTACCTTTCACCACAACTTTCTCCTTTCATCCACACTCAACCAGAACTTAGACTCCACAACAGGTGGCTGGTGTGAGATGAGAAATGCTGACATTCTGCCCTTCCTGGAAATCTAGCCCTCTGGGATATGGGGGAAGAGAAAGCCTTATGTTTTTGGCTATACCATCTGGAGTAGAGTTCCATATTACTGAGATGGTAGTGGGAAAGTAGGGTACAGGTCTTGGTTCAGCTACCACAGACTCATAGTTCTTGGCAAATTTTAGCACATTTTCTTGAGTAAATGTTTCTTCCTTTGCTGTCTGTCTTTTGTGCCGTTTCCAGAGACTTTACATGGTTTTTAAAACAATTTTCATCAGTTTCACTAGAGACCAGATCCATGGAATTTCTCATGCCCTTGTGCAATAAATAAAACTCTTTCAGAGACTTTTGAAGTCAGAAACAACTCTTATCCTGTTGGTAGAACAGAAGATTTAAGTGTAGAAAATAAGACAGGGAGACGTGAGGATAAAAACAGATACTTGACAAAGTCAACCTGCCTCGGAGCAGAGTTACAGTGTAAAACTTCTCTGGAAACTTGAACGTTTATAAATTTGCTTTATAATGATCTAGTTGAAAAAGCAATGACCTAGCAAATCTTCCCCCTATGCCCAAATGAAATATAGTTTGGGCTTTTAGACATCAGCTAATGCACTACATTCTTTTTCTTAAGTTATACATAATGTCCCAGTGTTTGTGAAAAATATCCTAAGTAAAATATCTCAGGATCAGAAAAACAAATAGTGCATGTTTTCACTTATAAGTGGAAGCTAAACGATGGGAATGCATGGTCATACAGAGTAGCATAATGGACATTGGAGACTCAGAAGATGGGGAAATTGGGAGAGGGTTAAGGGATTAAAAATTACCTACTGGGTGCAATGTACACTATTTGGGTGATGAGTACACTAAAAGCCCTGACTTCACCACCATACAATTCATCCATGTAACAAAAAAATTTGTACCCCCTAAATCTATTAAAATGAATAAGTTAATTAAAATGTGATAAAAATAGGGCTAAAAGATGACACACAGGATTTTGGCATGGTGTTCAACTCTTAAAGTCTCATAATAGGCTGCTCTACTTTGCCAGTTTAATCGATCCAGGTGAAAAATGAGGTGTTGGGAATCACTCAGACACATCCGTAGCTGGCCAGCAGGAAGTTGAGGGCTAGGTGGTCATCTAACATTACTCAGGCCAAGGAATTGAGGTTGGTTTGTGTGCCTTCAAAGCTGAGGTAGTATAATTAATAACCTCAGCGATGGTTCGAGGAAGGTTGGGCACAACATTTTCTAATTGAATGACCCTGGCAGTGAGGATGGCCACACAAAGCACACCTAAGAGCAGTCAATAATGCCACCTGGCCATTCCACCTAACTAGCCGGTGTCTACCTGTTTTGGAGCTCCTGCCTGACTTAGCATAGTGTGACATGTTCTAAGTGAGGGTAGCTGGTGTGAGATGAGAAATGCTGACATTCTGCCCTTCCTGGAAATCTAGCCCTCTGGGATATGGGGGAAGAGAAAGCCCTATGTTTTTGGCTATACCATCTGGAGTAGAGTTCCATATTGCTGAGATGGGAGTGGGAAAGGAGGGTATAGGTCTTGGTTCAGCTACCACAGACTCACAGTTCTTGGCAAATTTTAGCAGATTTTCTTGAGTAAATGTTTCTTCCTTTTCTGTCTTTTGTGCCTTTTTCAGAGATTTTAAATGGTTTTTAAAACAATTTTCATCAGTTTCACTAGAGACCAGATCCATGGAATTTCTCATGCCCTTGTGCAAATCAATGAAACTCTTTCAGAGACTTTTGAAGTCAGAAACAACTCTTATCCTGTGGGTAGAGCAGAAGATTTAAGTATAGAAAATAAGACAGGGAGACATGGGGATAAAAACAGATACTTGACAAAGTCAACCTGCCCTGAAGTCCCTCTTGGTGGGCAGAATCCTTGAGTGGAATTGAAGAGTCTGTGTAGAACTGGAGCGAGTGTAGGAGAGAAGACTACCACTATTGAGACAAAAATAGCCCCAGTGGTGAATCTTATGTCCCTTCTTCCAGATGTTCCAGTTGCTCCTACCTCTGAGAGGTGTGAGTTGAAACCTAGAAAGACATTTAGGTCCTGTGGTGTCAGGGTCCAGCTGTGTGGCAACACATTGGTCCAGATTAATAAGTTTAGGGTACCTGAGGTGTCATTTGATGGTTAGAGAAATGTTTGAGGTATTTAGTGGCACAGCAATCAGATATTAATCTGTGAAGTTGGGCAACAGGTGACATATTAAATAGCTTGTCAAATTCAGGACAGTGACAACTGTCTGGGACAAGTGTATCAACAAACTTGGCAAGGTGGGAGTCACACAGGCTATTCTGCAGAAGAGAAAAAAGAGAGGTTGGATCCCCTTTTCCTCTCTCCTTTGTCAGGATCTTAGATTTGAAGGTGTTCACTTCCTGTCAATGAAGGAGACCTCTCCCCATTGACTGCAGTGTGCACAGTCTGTCCTGTACCATGGACAAAAATAGCACCCTTAATCCATCCCCTGGAGTCATATATGAAAGTCTTCTGGCTTGATCCTCTTGTGGGTCAATAAATGTTTCTATTTCATATTCTGGTGTTGATCCCATGGGGCTACATGGGATAAAGTGGAGGGCCACCTTAAGGAAACTATTGAATTAAAGACTTCACATTAATGGCCATTTTTTTGAAGTCCTTGTAGGTAAAAATTCATCCTCTGCAGCCAGGTGGTAAATTGAGAAGGATGTTACTGTTTTCCCCTCTCATTTTTAAATAGTTATTCTAACCTTCCATCCATTTGAGTCTTAAGAAAGGAGTTGTAGGGGTGTGAGGCTCTTGCAGGGTCACCTACAGACACTCAGCTGTCAATGTATAAAAGAAAGGTGTATAATTGAAGAAAGAGTTCAGACAGCTTGGGAAAACATAGAGCACAAATGAGAAGTATGCTTTCAGGGAATTGCTGCATTGAGAACCCAGGCTGCTCACCTGAGAAGTCCAGGTGGGGATTATCTATACTCTTGTTAGCCACTTAAGCCTGTCTTTTAATTGTCCATTAAAATACTCAGTCATCCCTGCAGATTGGGAGTAATATGGAATATGAATAATCTATTGTGTGTCCTTTGGTTGGGCCCATTGAAGTAGAATTTGGGCCATAATCTGGAGCCATTGTCAAGTGAACTTCACTCAGGAAAACCAAATGAGAAACAAATATGGTCATGTGTGATTTGTGTAGTGTGATTTGGATCAGTGGAATGCACGAAGATGGCTAGGCAAACCCAGAGAAAGTGTCAACTACAGTCACGATCTAGTGGAATCCTCCTGATTGCATGAGGTGCCCAAAGTGATCTATTTTACAAAAATTCTTTACCCCATTGGCTTGGGGGATTTGTCCCTCAGCAATATTTTTAGCTTTGGCTATATTCTAGCAGGTGGGAAAAATTTTTCATACTGTTGTGGCATAGTCTGTCCATGGTGGCAGTCTATGCATGTAGGCATTCTAAGGTGGTATCTAAATTTCTCATGGATCTAGGAGGCAACAGATTGAACACCTGCTTGCTCTGGATTAGAAGATAATTCAGTCTCTGAGTTTATCTGACAAACATGATCTGCCCATTGGTTATATTTTGCCTTGTCCATGTAAGAGCTTTTCTGTTGATCATCTACATGGATAACAAAAAACTTATTAGGAGCAGAGCTCATTTTTATCCAAATGTCTCATCCCTACAGGGGAACTTATTTATTCATGGCAGTGTAAGACTTGCCAGTGGCCCAACCAATATGGCCAGACCATTGGCCACAGCCCGTGAGTCAGTGAAAATATGGCACACTTCATTTGCTGGGGTGGCCTGCATAGCCATCCATGCCACATGAGGGGGCTGCTCGTTATGCTGGGCATCCTATACCATGCTCAGTAAGGGACAGGTCTTGTTCAGGTTGGATGGCAGCTGTATCCTATTCCATCCTGATAGAAGTTAACCGGGAAGAGCCATCAGGGAACCAGGGCTATGGGTGGTCCAGGAGGTTTCTATACATGTATTTCTTCTGGCCAATGGAAGCAGTGGCTCTGTGAGCAATTTGCGTAGAGGCAGAAGGATACTCCTGAGACCTTATCATACTGTTGCCAGACCCCAGTCTGGCCTGATTTTAGCCACTTTTTTACATACCAATTCCATTTCACTAAAGAGGATTTCTGAGTTGCCCCCACCTGGCAATTTGAGGTCTCTGGTTCAGACCCAAGACATGACTGGGATTTCTAATTGCAAGACTACTTCATGGAAACAGGATACACACTCAGTATCCACCAAAGCACAACAGGCCAATAATAATCTCTCAAAGTGTATATGCCTTTAAGTTGATTTGAGAAGCCTATGGATCCAGAAGCCCAGTGGACAACTCTGGCCTATTGTAGTATTCTTCTGGCATAGGTTCCAATTGGCAAACTGAAAGGTTCCTAAAACAACCTATAACTCAGCAGCTTGGGTGGCCCATTGGAGGATCCCTCTAAGGGCATCCTATTAGTTGTGATTCCTCTCCTTCTTCTTATTTGTTGCAGTAGAGAGGGCCAAATAATCATCTCCTTGTTAACATCTCCTCTGGGTTAAAGCATTGTGCACCTTCCTGGATTATGCCCAGGAATTTTACTTGGGTGCTAGATCCTCTTACCTTGTAGTATTGGCCCAGTCATATTGTAAATGTGACTCAAGAGAGTATATAATTTTTGTTGGTAATGGCCTTGTCTACCAGGAGATGTCATCAGTATAGTGGATGGCTAGTGGTTAGTGTTTTCTTTGGAAGTAGAACTTTTACCTGGTTATGACCTATCTATTGATGACAGCCAGGGAATTTAGGTAGCCTTTACAGAAAGACATTAAAGTATATTGCAACTCATTCCACATAAAGGCAAAATGATCCCTATAATGTGGATTGAAGGAGATTCTGAAAAAGGCATTTGTTATATCAGTTGCTGCACACCAAGTTCCCTTAGTTTCAGCAATAGTTGCTGTAACAGTCACAGTGTCTGGCTCCACCAATTCTAAGAGTGGCACTATAGCATCGAGCCTCCAATAGTCAAAGGCAAGTTTCCAGGTACTTGTAGCCTTGTGCATATGCCAGATAAGGCTATTGAGTAGAGAAATTGTCATGGAGAACTTTGTCTTCCATAAGTTTGGCAATAGGATGGTTAGTTTTAGGGGAACAACTGCACACATTGCCAGTAGTGGGGTAAGTTCTCAGTCTTCCATGTGCCCCATTAAGATGGCCCAAACTGAAGCAACGCCTGTCAGGGCTGTGGGTGAAGGTGAGTACGGGAGCACATACACATACTGTATATGTATATGTATATATATATATATATATGTATATATATATATATATAACAACAACTTATTCAGTAATGGGGGCCATAACAACGGAGGCTTGCAGAAACCTGAAGTGACCCATCTGCCATCAGGTCTGGTAAAGGGACATGGTGGTGCTGGCCTCATACCTATTCTGGAAAATACTATTGTCTACCCCTCATGCTAGTAGCAGGGTATATGGAAATCTTAGTCATTTGTGCACTGATCTCCAAACGGCCCAATAAGTACAATTTCCCCCCATCTTTCTTTTGAACTGTGACCTTGGAATAGGGCCCCCAGTTCCCTCTAGAGACAGAGGGACTTCAGTCTAACACTCAGTCTTGTTTATTTCTGAATGCTGAATGGCCTGGGTAAAGGCTGGATGGGCCTTTCAGCCCATCTTCAGGCCCACTAGGAGGGGTAGAGGGAACAGCACCGATGTCAGTCACGGGGGCTGCCACCATTCAAATGCCACTGGGGTTGACCATTGGGCCTCCCCTGGACTGGACCTGGGCATGAGCTCCTTGTTGGGGAGCCCATCAGTGTCCTCCTTTGAGACCCCACTATTGTGTGATCAGATTCAGTGATCTTTTCTGGAAGACCTCTGACAGGACTGTCCAGGAGAGGGCAACTGTTTACCACCCTCATGCTGCTATTTGCCTGGCCAATCATCGAAATTTTGGCAGTAGGCACCTTTTACATGTGGGGAAATCTGTCAGTTAAAGTTCAGATTGTGTTTTGAAACAATTGACCTGATTTCATGAAGAAGTTTAATTGGGCTCAGTGAGTGGCAGGAGAGGCATGAACAAGCCTAGGCATCTGAGTCTGTTAATAGCATCATGGATTGTTCCCACACCCTCGTTATAGATCCAAGGGTATTTCTCAGGGATGTTCTGTGAGGATGAGTGAAACATGTTTTTGAGTGGCAAAAAATTTATCACAGGTGGGTCAGATCTGCCAGAGCCCATGTAGTATCCAGAGGGTCTCAGGTATTAGTACTCTGTCCTTCTCCCACCATCTCTTCCTCCTCCTCTGTAGGCAAAGTCGCTGCTGTTGGGGTAGTCTGAAGAAGAGGGATATAGTGATGTCCCCATAAGGAACCAATCTCCTTCACTATGCTTAACAAGATTATGTCTTTCATTGTGGAGGCAAACTAACCAGGTCTCTTAGGTCTTTTAGGGTTGTTGGGTGAAGCGATTGTGAAGAGTTCTATACTCGTTTTCCTTGAAAGCACGAGTCTCAAATAACTGAATTGAAATGTAGAAAAGTGTCTTCAAGGACTTTTTATAAAGACATGAAAAATATTTCAGTTGAGGCCCCCTGGTAAGGAGGCCACTGAATGGAGTTGTCCAGGCTAAGAATGAAGACATGCACATAGACGTGGCTGGCTAGTAGAAGTCTGAATCCCTGCCTGTAACTCCCCCAAGAGACTGCAGTGCACAGACTCTGCACCAAATCTGGTGTGGGGAGGGCAGCTTTCCCTCCATGAGGCCTGCCAGGTAAAGCCTTTGGTAGAGCCTGAAAGATCACAGATAGAATTTTGACCTGGAGCTGGACTCCTCAGTTGTGCCTGGTCAACCAATTGGTGTGGAAAGAGAAGCAGCCTAAGGTAGGAAGATGAATTGCATATAGAAAATGCTAAATAAGTTGCTTGGACAATCAGTGGCATAAAAAGAAAAAAGATAAGAAGATTTAGGCCAAGGAAGTCTGGTGAAGAAGCATGAAGTCTGATGTACTGAACAGGGCATAAAGTGTGAAGATACTTGTATGTTAATATTCTTCAGATAATATCACCATGAAAGGAACTCTAAAAATACAGGTAGACAGCATGATTCAAATCAGTTGACATCAGCCAACATGTTATTGGCTACTCCTGTATTGGCATAATGGGTAGATGAATAAAACAACCACTGGAACAGGGATTTAGGCTATACATGTGCCCAAAAATATAGGCTGCAACCATGGTTGATTAATCCTTGGTCTGCATTTCAACAACAAAGACCAACTCTGAGGATCCAATATGTCACCATTCCTCAAAAAGACCAACCAATTACTTGGTTTCATGTTGGTATCATTGAATACTTTCCATCCTAGAAGGGGCAGATGTTCATTTTTACTAAAATTAACACATATTTTGAATATGAGCTTGCACTTACTGCCTGTAAAACTGCAGCCAGCACTACTGTTTTAGGGCTTATGTAAAGTTTAGAGGTCCTAATCTGTTATCCTACTTCAGAGCAAAGAAGATGTCAGAGCAAGTACATGAACATGAAATCTGCAAGTTTAACCACACGCTATACCACTCAGAAACTACTAGTCTCATCAATTGCTGGTTAAAGTGTATCTGAGGTATTAGTTTGGATATAATACTCTGAGAAAATGGGTGCAATTTTCCAGGATGCTGTATATACTCCAAATCAATGCCCAGTATATGGTATTGTGCCTCCAATAGGTAGAATAAATGAGTCCAGAAACAAAGCGGTAAAGAAGTGGCTCCACTTACCATTATTCTTGTGACCCACTCATGAAATATGTATCTGCCATACCCACAGTTCTTGGATATGGAATTTTAAAGGTCTTACTTAAAAATTTAGAAGAGGAATGCTTTTATTTTTTTAAATTTCAGAATATTCTGGGAGGTACAAATATTTTGGTTATGTGAATTGCTTTTGTGCTGCTTTGGTCGATTATAAGTGTGCCCATCACTCAGATAGTGTACATTGTATCTTTTAGGTATGGTTTCATCCATCCTCTCCTTCCCACTCCCACACGCTTGATTTTCATTGAGTTTTACTTCTATCTGTGTACATGAGTGCTGATCAGTTAGTTCTAATTTAATAGTGAGTATGTGTGGTGTTTGTTTTTCCATTCTTGCAATACTTCACCTTGATACCAAAGTCAGGAAAGGACACAACAAAAAAAGAAAACTATAGACTAATCTCTCTTATGAATATAGATGCAAAAATCCTCAATAAAATTCTAGCAAACTGAATTCAGCAGCATCAAAATAAAATAAAATAAAAAAAATCCATCACGACCAAGTGGGCTTCATCTCTGAGATGCAAAGATGGTCCAACATATGTAAATCCATAAATGTGATTCATCATATAAACAGAAGCAAAAGCAAAGCTCATATGATCATCTCAATAGAGGTACAAAAAGCATTTGACAAAATTCAGCACCCTTTTATGATAAAAAATCTTTAACAAAAAAGGCACAGATGGAACATATCTCACAATTATAAGAGGCATATATGACAAACCAACAGCCAGCATCATAGTGAATGGGAAAAGTTAAAGGCATTCCCACTCAGAACTGGAACCAAAGATGCCCACTGTCACTATTTCTATTCAACACAGTGCTGGAAGTCCTAGCCACAGCAATCAGACAAGAGAAGGAAATTAAGGGTCTCCCAATGTGGAAAAAGGAGGTCAAAGTATTGCTCTTTGCTGATGATATGATTTTATATCTGGAAAACTCCAAAGAGTCCAACAAGAGACTCCTGGAATTGATAAATATATTTAGCAAAGTCTCAGGTTACAAAATCAATGTACAAAAATCAGTAACACTCCTATATATCAACAACAGTCAAGCTAAGAATCAAATCAAAGACTCAATACCTTTCACAATAGCTACAAAGGAATGCTTTTATGTTATTATTATTGTTATTTTTTTATTTTAGAGGACTAGAACCTCATTGGAGGAATGTCTGTGTCATTCTATCAAGTAAGACAACTTGGCCAACAGAGGTGGTCATCAAAGTGGAGGGATATGAAGAATAAAGTAGGAGAGTAAGATAATGAGGATTATTTGTGGACTTGAGGGAAAATAGTTCATCCAGTAATGTTTATCTTGTAATTTTTTCTGAAAAAAGAGGACCAGCAGATTAGGAGTTGCTACCAGAATTTATATAAGGCAGGCGGATATACTTGGCACAAAAGAGTGGATGGTAGGGAATGCTTTAGTTCACTGGCAAGATCCCTACTCTCCCAACAACTGAAGCACTCATTATCTCAGCTGCTGAGAGTTGGCAGCTGACATCTTTCAGCTAGATGCCTCTGGGGATTGAAGAGAGCCATGTTGCCAAGACTATGCTCTTTTTCTGGAGCAGCCAATGACTGGTTGAAACTATAAAAGGCTCAGCCTAGTTGCCAGATGAGGGAATGTCTCTAAAGGGTATCTCAGCTCCTGAGCTCCTTTTTGGGTTTGGCCAAAGACTGTATTACAACTTTATTGCAATTTCGTCTTTTCCTGTTGCTCGTTTGTAGACATTAATACCTAGGGTATCCTCCAACAAATTTATTACACACAAATATTTATCTTGTTATCTGATTTCCAGATTTACAATACCAAACTAACAATATAAAAATAATATGCATATTTTGTAGCAAAATATTTTATGCAAGGGAATCCATCTTATAGTAATACTTGAACATGTTTCCAACATATATGTGTCTGAACATGTTCATTGCAGCATTGATTTTAATTGGGTAAAATTTGGAAAATTTAAATGTCCATCATTTTTGGAGTAGTTAAATGAATTATGGTATATCCATAAAACTGAATGCTACTTAGCTGTTGAAAGAAGTGAGATCTTAAAATACTACCTTGGAAAATAAACTCTCTAAGGTTTATTGTTAAATGAATAAAGGAAAATATAGGAAATATGTTTAGCAAAATTTTATTTGTTGAACTCATCTAATTTTGTAGGTTAATTTTTTGTTTATATAACACAGGCTGGTAAAATTTCAGAGTATCATGCATATACATGACATCTGCTAAGTTGTCAGAGACTAAAACAAAGTCACCTATACAGCTACCAGAAATCTATCATTAGACTTTTCATTAGCAACACTATGAATTAAATAATGCATTCAAAATCTTGAGAAAAATTTATATTCAACACAGAATTTTATACTTATGCAGTTTTAAATAACTTGAGGAAAGTTTTTGTGGTATAATATTAAATTAGACTTACAATATTACAGATAATATATACAATATGAAAAAAACTGCAGATAATCTTGTGTGTGTGTGTGTGTGTGCGCGCGCGTGCTGATTACCCAGTAGTTATATTGGACTGGTGGGACTATAGGTGATGATGTTTTCCTCTTAGCATTTTTTCTCTTTTATTTTCCAATTCTCTGCAAAGTATATATTCACAAAAACAAAACAAAACTTTATGTCTGTGTTTCTTTGTGGTCACCAGACTACTTGTTTCAGAATCTTGTAAGATAATGGAATTGTTGAAGCTCTATCCCAGGCCCATTGTGTTAGAAACTTGATACCTGGTGCTTGGGATCCTACACCTTAAATTAGCACCCTTAAAGTTTAAGAACACCGGCTGAGATAAAAAGCAAAGATTTCTCATCATAATGCATTGGTTTGGCAGATCAGAGATTAGCATTTTCATTGTTATTTTCTTGATGTTTGAAGATTCGGCGCTACTTTGCAGAGTTTCAAATAAGAGCTGGAAAAAGACCAATGTCATCTCTCAACTTGTTCCATGGACACCAATGCTAAATCTGCTTTCCTTTGTTATTACAGTTCTGTACAGGGTATGTTCTGACCCCAGCTACAGAGAGAGAAACTGAGTCTACATTTCAGAGAAGGTGTCTTTTTTTGAAGCTAATATTTCTTATTTGTCTATTTTATAAAAAAGATTTTTCTCACCCAATTTTGTGGACTCCTATATCACATTTGCTCAGGCTGTGTTTGTGTATGAATGAAAACCAACAGTAATTTAAAAGGCCTTCTGCTCTAGGCTAGGGGCAAAAATAAATGGTAAATTAGAAGGTGAAGCTACAGTTCAAGCAAAAGTGTGTGCACTTTTGTTCCCAAGTGACTCTGTGATACTTTGTTAGGCTGTTGTCGCTGCTGTGATACTTTGTTAGGCTGTGCCCACCTGGGGCAGAAGATAGAAGTCAAAATAAGTTCAACTTAAAAAAAATGCTTATCTAAGAAAAATATTTAATATGACTTGTTTTTAAGAGGAGTTTTATTTATGAGTTATTAATTTCTCCTTGTGAATGAGTTGTAATATGGACTCAAGGAATCCAACATTTCAGTCACTTAAAACCTTAAAACTTAACGAGCTGAAACATTTGCTGCTGCTCTTTCTCCTAGAGGGTGTGGGGAAAAAATCATTTAGGATCTTGTGGAGAAAATTTATTTTGTTTAATTAAAGGCACATTAATTAAGATGCTGTTTAACTCATTAATGGTGCTTTTAAAATGCATTTATTCATCTTTCTTCTGTAAGGACAAATGAAGCAATTACAAGTCAGGCATTTCTTTCACGTAAGGTGTGACTAGGAAGTGTATGATTCAGAATCTGAGAGAATGCTGACCAAAATAAATTGGCATTCAGATCATTAGCCTGAATGACGTTGTTTAGGCAGGACTGATGGGAGGCTGAATTGTGAAATAGGCACATTAAATTTGTGGCTGTCGTCTCCTTTCTGTAACTGTCCTCTCCCTTTCGGTAATCTCAGAGCCACCCCTCATATCTCCATGTGCACCCACTAAGAACAATTTGCAGAGAAATGGCACACATTAGCTTGATGGGGTGAGTGCTTTAGAAAACATGCCATAGGGGCTGTGGCAGGGAAGTTGAGGGATTATCGGTGAAAGCCCTCACTTCATGACCTCTCTCTCAACCAGATTAGTCACACTTACATCTGTTTTACACTTGAGTTTCTCTGTGAGATTTTGTTTAATGGAAGTGTTCTAGTGACAGGAACGTGGGCTGTGAATTTGGATTTGATTCTTGACTCCAACATGCATTGCTGAAGCAACTTAACTTTTTTGATCTTGATTCTCCTTATCTGAAAGCTTTAAAATATCTGGATATTATCACAGGGCCATTGTAATGATTAAAAGAAAAACCTTAGTCAAACAACAATCACAGTGACTGGAACATAGTAGGAATATAAAATGTATATTAGAGTGGACCTCTCTAAATTCCACTTGTATTTATTGTATTAATATGTCTTTGATGCTTGTGGCTTGTTCTTTGTTATGTTGAGGTTACATGTAATCATTTATTTGGGTGTGGACAGAGGGCAAAAGAGGTGATGCTAACCACTGTGAGACTTAAGTCGGGGATTGATTGGAGGTGGGTAAGGCATTGCAGGATCCTTAAGGCATGCCGCCTCCAGCTAAGGGCATAATGTCACTCTTGCCAATGTAATCAATGGCATTGTCCTTCCGATTGTTCAGCTAGGAGAGGAACTTGCCTATTAGGACGATTACTTGGAACTGGGATCTACCAGGTATAATGCTGAACAAAAATCACTCTGTGTGTAATCCTGTCCACAGCAGACTATGTTTATTTTAGGGTTTGGAGGATTAAGAAACCCTAGGTTTCCATTTTCTAGGATGAAGCAGAGCCTATATAGATTTAAAACCAGACATGACAGCATCTAAACAGCTTTCCCATCTGCTTCCCTCTTCATTTTCTAGAGTGGCCCAACCTCTTGAATGATGAGTGAGAGAAAACAGGCCAGGGACTCACATACCATCTGCGACACGCTGCCAAGGACAGCATCACTGAGTTAATCTGATCAGTGAGATAGGCTGAAACTCCCTTAAAATGTGGATTTTCTTAAATGGATTATTCAACCCTCTGGCCTCTCTTGTGTTCACACTGCTGCATACTTCCTATTAGCTCTGAATAATTTTCACTCTACAAAGCGAAATAAAAATACCCTACATTTTTATGGCATTATATAGTTTTCAAAGTGTTTTCACGTTTATTATTCCATGTGATTGTTGCAATAACTGTGCAAGATCATATTTTATTTTGATTCTTTACCAAAGAGGAAAGGGAGGTTAAGAAAGGACAAATGACTTAGAGCGATTCTCTACATGACCAAATGCTAGCAAATGTGCAATTGCCCTTGTCCTCATTCTAGGTATCCTGATAGTTAAATTGTGCTTCTTGATGGGTAAGGGCTGTATTTTAAACCTCTTTCATGCCAGATAACACTTGCATAAGCTCATTTGGCTGTTTCCTCTTGTCAGTTCAACTGGATGCTGGCGTATCCTTATTGCCTGTTGTGCTTATTTTGGTAAGGATATAGAAACAAGTGCCATTTTCTTTCTTTCTTTCTTTTTTTTTTTGATACTTGACTAGAACAAATCTTGAATTCCCCTGAATAATATTCTTTTCTTTTTTTTTTTTTTTTAAAGACCTACAACCCGTTTTAATAATACGAGTGTCTTTCATGGATACCTAATTAACACAAATTCAGTGAGTGTTAAAGATTTACTGCTCCCCAGGGATTTGAGTAAAGTAAACTTTCCTCTATTTAGTTATACAGCATCTTTTATCTTGAGGTGATTTGGGTAACTAGGAAAAAAAACAATTGATCATTTTTTTTCTTTCTATACTTAGTTTTAAAATACTCTGGTTATTGTTTTCAAGATAATTACTTTTTATTCCACTCATGCTATCTGGTTTACGAATTTGTGAGAATTTTGATATTTATCAAATTCTATACCTCCTCAATATTCATGGATGTCACATGCTGCGGAAAAAGTTACATATAAAAACTACCTTCGGAAACTTTAAATGTAGCTTAATTTAAAGATATGAGACTATTTATAATTACTTGAAAGAAAGTATTATTACTTTTATTTTCCTTTGAGACTGTCTTATCATCATCATACTCATCAAAAAGCATTACAACCCTTTTCTGTAATTATATTTTATGTTGGGTAGAATTTAGAATGTATTTAAAAAGTTTATTTGGTGTACATAAACACACATGCACACGTGTGTGTGTGTATATATGTGATTATGTAGTAAAAAGGCTACCTTAACGATAGCCTTAACATTATGATTGATATATCTTTTCCTCGTATCAGAAATGTGTTTGTGTGGGTACATTCATATTCCTCAATCGGCTCCCTGTGTGACTAATAGGGAGTTTTGGGGAGATATCTATTGCTTATCAGAGAAGTGTCTTGGGCCTAAGTTTAGAACTAGCTCTATCACTTTCATTAGCAATAGAATAAAGCTAACTTCTCAGGTTTTCAGCAGTTCTATCAGCGATATGGGAAATAATAATATAATACTTCATGAGTTTTTTTAAGGATTAAATGAGATAGTATATGTATTATTTGGAGTACAGTGCCTGCCACAAATAGATACTGAATAGATTTCTTTTTCTTTTTGATGAACCGTCTGTATTTTGAGTAGTTAAGAATCATCACTGAAGAGAGAAAAACTAAACTGATGGCTACTCTAGCAGTTCAAACATGTTCTTGAATTTCCAGTACCACTGCAGTTATCAAACAAGCTAGTCAACCAGAAAGATTTTCAAATAATTAACTTTAGTAAGAGATTACGATTTTTGTTTTTCACTGAATTTACCAGTTTTTCCGAGTTGAATAAGGCAACTGGTAGTTTTTGTAATGGAAAAGTTATGAATTCCATCTGAAGCTATTTATAACTGAATACAGAGATCCAGGAAACAAATTGCAGTAGATCAAAGAGGATCCAGAACATTGTTATTTTACATATACATAAATTACAGGTTTGAAGACTAGAAGTATCCATCCTCCCTTTACACACAGATGCTAATGAATTTAGGAATTCTTAATTCCTAATTAGAAGAGAAAGATTGCATCATGAAAAAAGGAGTTTGGAGAAAGAATAGTCTGGAATTTAGTGTTAGTCAACTATGGTTATGTACATTTTGTCAGATTGCATTTTATTTTCCTTATTCTTAAAAATATCCATGTATTTTCTAAGAAAATTAGGCTCCCTTTTGTGCCAAGGTCAGAGTTCCCTTCCTGTTAAGTGTCGGAAGCTGTCCCGGACACGGGTAGAGTTGGGGTACGGCTGCTGCCCA